>CM062928.1:6085024-6691777 GCA_031878705.1 Tapirus indicus
AGAGAGGTTGCTGCCCGTTGCCTCCCCCAGAGCCTCAGATAAAGTGGACTCCCCCTAACCTCACTTCGAAGGAGGTGAGGGCTCCCCCCTTGTCTTCATTTGGAGACTTTAGCAGGAAGCAGAGCCGCCTCCATTACACAAACGCAATGTGAGGGACGCCAAGGGTGGGCCCTGGCAGGGGCGGGGGCAGGGCGTTGCTGCTGGAGGAGCCCGAGGGGTGTTTAGGGGCTCTGCCCAGTGCCAAAGCCCTGACCGAGGCTCTCCCCGTCCCGCAGCTTCCATGAGCACCTGCTGTGCTTCAGAAAGGTCTCCCTTGTTGACGCAATCTCGTGTGGTGTGTGGTTCTTGCTGTTGCAACGCGAATCTTCATCTGGATGGACACGGTGAAGGTCGTGTCTATAATTCCCTAACCTGCCCTTAGAGCTTCCTTCCTGAGAAAGCGGCCCAGACAGGGTGGAGGGGGGCGAGCAGAAAGGAGTGGCCCAGCCTGTCCCCTCCACTGGCCTGGAAGCAGGGCCTGGCTGCTCTCTTTAGAAGCTGAATTCTGGAGCGGGAGGGGCTGGGGTGGGGTGGCCTGGGCCTGGGCCTGCGGGTGTCATGGGCAGGGGCCTGGCTGAGGTGTGTTCCAGGAGATGGAGCAGAAGATGTTGTGGGGGAGGAAACCTGAGGGAGGGGCTGGGCGGGCCCTGCCCTGCTCCCTGGGTCACTCCCAGGTGCCCTGACGGCCTCACTCCTGGCCTGTCTAGCTCCCTCTTTCAGGTGTCACCTCCAGTGTCTCTGGAGTCCCTGCTTTCCCAAACAAGACTCAAACTTCATGAAGCCATCGTACATATAGAGACTGCAGCCAACACCTCAAAAGTGTGTATAAATTGCGTCCCAGAAATTCTGCTTCTAGGGAGGAGTTCTACAAAAAGTAGAGACGTGTGGACACAGAGGTACCTTTCAGTACAATGATGAGAGGGAACCATTGGCAATGGTCCAATGGTTCACCGCTGGGGCTGCTCGCCAGAATGTGATGTGTGGCTACTGAGAATGCACAAAGGGACAGGACTGACTGTGCATGCCCACCTGTGGGACATCCGGTATTATGAGAGCACAACACTGGGGTTCTTCCAGCGCCACCTCCCCGCCACGCACCACTGCACTTAAAGGGAGAGGACTGAAAAGCTGGATACCGCTGGTTAGGGGCAATTATTTCTTGGTAGAAGGAGCGTATCTTTTTTTCTTCTTCATATTTAAATCCTTATTTTACTACAGTAACATTAATCATCTATCTAAAACCTCCAAAAAGTCGGTAATGTATTTTATTCCATAATCTAGTTGTACTAAGTGGAAACGTTTAATCTGTGATTATAATGTTTTTATAATTTGCAAATTGGAAAAACTTAAACTTGGCCCATCTAGGAAGAGAAAAGGTTTGAAAAGTGTCTCCCTGCCCCAGACACGTCCCTTATGGTGTCCAGCTCTCGCGTCATACGTACAAAAGCGGTCCCTCTCCAAAGACACTGAAAATATTTAATGTTGGGGCTTCCTTTTTACTACATAACCTTTGATCGATCAGGGATTTTTCTTCCTAGTAAAAAATGTTATTTTTATTTACAGAAATCTTGAACCACTCTCCTCAGACATTCATTACGTAGCCTGACACAAAGGGCCACATATTCTATGCTTGCACTTCCATGAAAAACCCAGAAGAGGTAAATGCATACAGTCGGAAAGATGAGTGGCTACCAGGGACTGGGGTGGGAGGAAGGAGGACTGACTGATTAATAGCTACAGGGTTTGTCTTTGTTGAAAATGTTCTTGAACTAGATCAAGGGGACGGTCGTGTCACCTTGTCAGCCTACTTCTTGCCATGTCAATGAACAATTTGAAAGGAACACAGAATTAACTTTTATTTAAGTGATTGTTATAAGAGAAAACACAGGAAACCAAGTATAACTTAAAGTATATGTAAGAGAAAAAGAAAACTTCAAGCAACCTGCAGTAACAGGGGAGGGCAGTGACTCTGCGGTGCCGGAGCTCAGGGCCTGAGGCTCGTGGCTGGGAAGACGCGAGAGGGGTTTCTAGGTCTCAACATGGACAGTAAGCTGCGGCTGGAGGATGCTGTGTCTCCGAAGCTGAATATCTGTCTCTGAGCTCTGGGGGGCGGTGGAGTTGGAGCGGGTGCCAGATCTTCAACTGGTTCTGGATCTCTCTCTGCAGCTGGTGCTGGAGATCCAAGCAGAGAGAATACCATCCACAGGACTGCCTTTCCGTGTCCCTCCCAAGTAGTGGAACCTCTCAGACCAGTCAATGAGTCTCAGTGCAAGACCCCACCTCCAGAACATCCTCCCGGACTGGAGTCGGTGGGCAGAGGGCTCTGAGCCTGCTCGTTGCTCCAGGCCCAACCCCGGGCTCTGGAGGCTCTGCTCTGGGTGGCCCAGCCCCATCCCCTCTGCACGCGCCCACATCACCCACCCGGAGTCCTCCTCACCCTCGGTCCCCGCCTCGCTGGGCTCACGCTGCTCGAGCTCTGAAAGAAGATGGAGGGCACGCTGCTGCAGGCCGGAGCCCGCTTTGAGGAACCGAGTGAAGGCCAATATCATCTTGAGGCATTGAAATGTGGGGGGCTCGAAAAAATCCTCAGGGTAGCGTTCTAGCCAGGTGCCCAGAATGAAGGCGACGGCCCTGAGGATAGACAGGCGGGCAGCAGAGTCAGAGAGCTGGCCTCTCCTTCCACACGGCCCTCCCAGGGCACCCCTGTGGGGTCCTGGGCTCCTCTCCTGTGCCTCCTGCTCCTGGCTGTCCAGGGACCAGTCCCACGTTTGGTCCACCTGCAACCTGGCGGTCCTGGCAGAGACAGGCCTGGTCACCAAGGAGGGACTGGCGAAGATCTGGAAGCACTCTCCTCAGACATGACCCCCGCTTCCCAGGCCCCACACTCCCCTCGCAGCGTGGAGAGGGGAGCTCCTCCTGCTCGTTCCAAAGCCCACTCACTGTTTCCTTCGGTGGAAGGGCCCACCGTCGTCCTCCGTGTAAGGAAAGAGCCATCCGTACCTAGAGGAGACAGGAGAGCTTCACATCGACTGTCCTGGGGACGGTCCCTCCTGAGAAGTCGCCTGTGACTGTGGGACTCCTGGCTGGAAGGGAGCCCTGGAGGGCGGGGCTGTTGTCTGCTCTGTGCACTGGATCGTGGCCCGTGCCTGGAAGTGTCTGAGCCTAGTGGGGCCTCTTCTCGACGTGATGAATGAATGAGCGCCAACCTGCCACGTCACAGGCATTTGAGTGGGCCTGGGGCCCCCAGCTCAGCCGAGGGATCCCTGTTCTGGCTTCAGCCGGGGCAGAGACCGAGATGAAATCTCCAATCTCCTTTTCCAGTGGGAAAACTGCTCAGCCCAAGGCCCCGGGGACAGTGAGGGATGAAGCAGAGGCTTCGTCGTGGGGAAGAGGAAAACGATGGATCGGCACAAGCACGGCCCCTCCAGCAGACCTTTGCATGGGGCCAGGCTTCTAGAAAGTGCTTTGCGTGCGGGACCTCCTGGAGTCCCTACAATATCCACACGAGGTGGACCCTCTGTTCACCCCACTGCTCAGAGGAGCAAACCGAGGCTCACAGAGGCGCAGTGACCTTCCCAGCACTCACGGCTGGGAGGTGGCTGGATCACCACAGTGCTGTGGAGGGGCAGGGCGCTCACCTTTGAAACAGTAGTCTGATTACTTGGAAGGGACTGCCAAAGGCCCTGTACGAGGAGAGGACGCTGTGGATGTACGCGGGGTCACCTTCCAGGAAGGCGGGCACCAGGTCCTGCACCAGCTTCTTGAGTGAGCCAGCCTCGATGGTCCACACCTTGCGGGTCTCGTCCTTCCAGATTGTAGATACACTTTCAGCCTGGGGTGGGACAGAGGAGGGGCTCGCCATCAGAGGCAGCACCGTGGACACCAAGAGGGCTGGGGGCTGAGTGCCCACGGCAGGGAAAGTTGCTGGAGTTAAAGGTAGAGTCTGAGGTGGGGCATGATTCAGCAGATGAGTATCTCAGGTCAGTTTGTCGGCAGAGGCTGGGCAGCACCTCCGTGTATTAACAGCATCATCCCTGGGATTTCTGACAAGAGATCCCAATGTGGAGACGAGAACACACAGGCTTCTCCTGGGCTGGGAGGGACCGGGAGAGTGGGACATGCAGGATGGTCAGTGCAGCGCTGTGGACATGGCCACCGCAGGTCCCACATCGGGGCAGGGCTGAATCACTGTGGTGACCGTTCTCCCTTCTGGAATGTTGTGCAGCCCAGTGAGACCCCAGCACCTGAGCTGGAGGGGCCGCGGGGACGTGTTCCTCGGGACAGCAAATTGCAGAGCAACAGGCATAACACCAGGAGCCCCGTGTCCTTTTGGGGAAAAGCATCCCTAGCCGTCGTGAGGACGTGCGAGACCTGGAGAAGGTGTGGAAGGATTGCCAGGACAACATGGACACTCGGGGCTGGGAGGGCAAACAGGAGATTGTGTAGAAAAACGCAGAACCACTCGTGATTGAACATGAGGTGAAATGGTGTAAAAGCCTCCTTTCTGGTAGTCCTCCAAATATGTGGACAGTGACTTTCCACGTGACCAAGGCAAGGGCTGGGCAGGGGGGGCAGGTTGGGAGACGAGATGGGGATCCAGATTCCTTTGGGGGCAGGGCCCTAGGAGGGAGCTCAGAGGAATCTCAAGGCCTTCTGGGACATGGGGTCCTCTTTGGCCTTGGTGGGGCCCAGCGTGCTGGGTCCCTCAGCACCTGCACTCACCCGGAACCAGCTGTCTAGTCCGTTGGTGGTTTTGGGCGTCTCCTTCTCCCGTAGGGTGGTGGCATACAGGATCACATCGACCTCCTCCTGCCCAAGCCCCTGGGTGGAGCTCTGTAAAGACAGTGCCCAGCAGCCAGGGGGAAAGCCTCAGAGCCCTGACTGGCTGTCTTTGCTGGCTCTCACACGGCTGTGACTCTCTCCACTCCAGACACACACACACACCACAGTCTGCACGGACCTCCACCGAGGAGGCAAGAGATGACAGGCTGAGAGGGCCTTTGGATTAACATTGGCACAGACAAGAGGCACCTTAGGAATCCCCTTTCCATCCTGCCAGCCCTGTCCTGGGATGTGAAGAGGACAGGGACCCGCAGGTTATCAGCTGCCCACCAACCTGTTCCTGCCAAGGGCGGATCCTCCCCACATGTCCCTCTTCCCCCCACACCGAAGAGGAGGGGATGGGGTGTGCCCAGGGAGGGCTCACAGAGGTGGCCTGACCTGGATCGGCCTGACCTAGTCCGCCTCGTGTTACCTTAGAGAAGCACCTGGCAAAGGGCCAGAGGCACCCAGCATGGGATTGGACCCAACGCCTACAGCGACTAAAGAGATTCTCCCTCCGGGGGTTCTGGCAACCAGAGCCCTGGTAGGGCAGGATACGGCGGGCGAACATCTTCCTCGACCGTCTGTCTCCGGCCAAGTGAGCTGGGTGTGAGGATGTGGCAGCCTGGTGAGGGCCCTCCCAGTACTGTTGGGCATTGTTGTGAAAGCGGTGACTTCCTTGCCTGGTGACCCCCTTACCTCAGTCCCCTGCTTGGATATGGCCCATGTAAGCAGTCCTCTGGGCTGTTCACCCCCCTTCTCCATGCAGTGTCACATCTGTACCCGGGTACTTCGACACACCTGTGTCCACCGGCCCCCGGGAAGGTCTGGGTGCAGCCAGGGTCCCGTCTGTGAGACAGACACAGACACAACTCCTCTTTCTTACCTGTTGTTCATCCCGGATAAGCCATTGTGCCTCTAGGGCCTGTCTGCCTCCTGTCTGCGCCACGGGGACTGTTTTAGCATGGACTTCCTAGAAACGTTCTCAGGCATGCGTGGGAGGATAGCGATGAAATTGGAGGAGTGGTGTCCCATGTAGGGGATGCCTCCAACCTCTTTTTGCTTCCTCCTGTCACCTCCCCCGTGTCCGCTTCTCTTCTGATCCCACCCCATAGTTCGTCCTTACACCTAATGTCACTGTGTGTGTGTGTGTGTGTGTGTCTGTGTGTGTGTGTGTGTGTGTGTGTGTTAGTGCTCACGTTCTGGATGCGCAGAAGAAAAGAGCCCGCACAAAGGGAGGGATGGTCAAGAGCTTCCCAAGATCCGAGGGTTTCTAATTTCCAAAGCAAACCCCAGAGGAGGGGTTCGAGACTTGGCCTAGAAGGTCAGAACACACCCTGGCCTCTAGACGCTGCCTGTCTTGTGCCGTGGGCCGGTGCCTGGCTCTCTGTGGGCCTCAGTTTCCCAATTATCCAATGAGGGGTTAAATTCAGAGCTGCATAAGCATGAGCTCAGCATAAAGGTGGGCCGCCACCCCCTCCGCCCTGGGTGTGATGTGGACTGGGGAGCACTCGGGGGTTCCCCTGCCCTGGGCTCCTCCTCAGAGAAGAACTTGCCAAGTGCCCGTCTAGGTTGCTGATTGCTCAGCCTCACCGCCAAGCCGTCTCCGGATGTGTACGCAGTTCCACCAACGGTGTTGTCCGGAGCCCCTGAGAAGCCTGCGTGCAGCCAGGGCCCCGTCTTTGAGGACGCAGAGCTGGGTGCGTACCTGGCTCCAGCTTCTCACCAGTCTGTGATTCTGGGCGAGGCATTGAACTTTGGGACTTCCCCTTCTCCCCTCAGGGGCTCCCCGTGATCACCACCTCCTGGTCTACACATCCTGTGTAATCCACTCCCCTTGAGTGTGGACCGAACTTAGTCATTCCTTTCTTTTCCATACAAGATGCCAGAGAGATCCAGTGTCACTTCCAAGATTTGGGTATAAACAGTCCGTGCTGACCCTCCTGTCCCCTCTGACGTGTGCTCTCTCTCTCTCTCTTTCTCTTCCTCGGATCCCTCGCTCCGGGGACCAAGCCTCTGTGTTGTGAGGTGCAGTAGAGAGAGGCCCGCGTGACCTCGCGCTGAGGGAGACCAACAGACAGAGGGGCACGCAGGCCTTCAGTCTGCAGGGAGCCCTGCCTGTCCCCCTGAGCGCGCTCAGATCCTGCCTCACTGAGACCACAGCCCGACCTCCTGAGAGACTCTGGCAGAAGCACCCGGCTGAGCACTTGTGGATTCCTTGTCCCCTGAAACTGTGAGAAATAGTCAATATTTTTTTAGTTAAGCCACTAAGTTTGTGGAATGGTTGTCACACAGTAATAGCAGTCGATCCCTAATTGGGTCATCATGCCCTGGCCCTGGCCCGGCTCTCCTCCAGCCTCCCTCCCTCCCCAACTCTCCTCCAGAGCTCCCTCTGGCCACACTGGTTTCCTGTCTAAGCTCCTCTCTGGCCAAACTCACTTGTGCCTGCAAGTGTCTGCGCCGTTGTGCCTTCTGCCAGGCTAACTATCCCTGGGTTTGTGCAGGTTGGTTCCCTCTTGTCATGCTGCTGGAAATCAAATGTCATCTCAGTGCAGACCTTTCAGACCCCCGGCCTAGTGGCCCCGGCACTCCATTGTATTACCTGCGGTTTTTCCATACAGCATTAGCTCTTTTCATTCACATGGTTTTGTCCATCTTCCCCCCCCCGACTGTGAGCTCCTGGAGGGCAGGACCTTGTTGGGATGTTTCCAGCACTGGCCGTATTTGAGTGCTCAGGGGACAGGTGCTGAGTAAATAGATAAGGTCCATCCCACCACTGACCCGCTCAATTATTAGAGCCAAGTTGACTTCCATCATTTAAAATAGACTAGGTTGATAACTATTTAAGGTGATCCTGTGATTTAGGCTTTTAGTGGGTATATCAGTTTGTGATGAAGCACCAGATAACTCCCCACGTTTCTGTAGCATATCACTCGATATTTCCCCACATGACGGTGCTGGGTAGGTGTTCAGGTTGGAGAGACCACGCTCCTTAAGCTGGTCCTTCAGGAGCCCACAGTTCTTCCCTCATGTGCCTTCTCCATCCCTAGGACATCGTCCGCATCTGCATCCATCAGCACCAGGGGAAAGGACATAAAGCAACGGACATGGAAGGATTTTATCAGCCAAGTCTAGAATGGCACACATCAGTTCCTTGCCTCCTCCTCTGGCAAAGACGTGGTCATAGGACACACCATGGAGCTGGATCATGGAGTCCAGCTGTGTGCCGCCAGAAAAGCAGAGTGGATTTTTTGTGGACAGTTAACATTCTCTGCCACAGTGAGTAACTCATTTAGATTTATTGTGTTTTTTGAATCTTTCTTGAGTTTTTACCGCGTGCCAAGCACTGTGCTAAGAGCTGGATGGAGAACTGAGTGAACAGTATCTTGCCCCGGGAGGAGCTCCCAATCTAGAGAGGGAGACTAGATGTGGTATGACGTGCCTGCCATCCTAAGGGAAAAGGATAAAGGGGCAGTACTCTGGACGCTCAGTGAATGATGCTAGATTTGGAAGCTATCAGGAGCTCATATCATTTGAACTCCACTTTGAGACATAATCAAGATGTGGTTGGTGGAGGAAGATGACAACGGGACTACGGAAGCAGTCATTTACGTACAAGATATGATAAGGAATACGGCCATTCAAATCATATATTCAAAAATATTAAAGGGTAGGGATAAGTATTCATATTAAATGAAAAGTGACTGGGAATATAGGGTGATCTCATTTTTAGAATAAGTATCTAAATTTAGATGAAAGTATACAAGTATTTTGGGTGATAGATTTTCAATTTTCTAAAATGTTTCATTGTTAATAGGATGAAAGGAGTCCATAAATACCTTTGTTGTGATATAGCGCCCATTGAAACACAGCTCATCATTTCCCCCTCCCCCAGTCCCTGGCGACCACCGTTCTACTCTCCACTTCTATAAGTTTGATTATTTTAGATAACCCATGTGAGTGGGATGATGCGCTATGTGTCCCTCTGTGACGGGCTTATTTCCAGTAACAAAATGTCCTCCAGATTCATCCATCATGTCTCACATGGCAGAATTTCCTTTTTTCTTAAGGCCGAATAACATTCCATTATAATATATACCACAGTTTCTTTATCCCTTCCTCCATGGACAGACACTTAGGTTGTTTCCACATCTGGGCTGTTGTGAACAACACTGCGAAGAACGTGGGAGCGCAGGTATCTCTTCAAGATCCTCTTTTGAATTCTTGTGGATATAGACCTAGAAATGGAATTAGTGGATCATATGTCAGTTCCATTTTTAATTTTTTAAGGAATCTCTGTGCTGTTTTCCATAGCAGCAGCACAATATCACCCTCCCACCAACAGAACATACAAGGGTTCCAACTTCTTTGCATCCTAGCCCGCACTTGTGCGTGTGTGTGTGTGTGCGCGCGCGCGTGTGCGTGCGTGCGTGTGTGTGTGTGTGTGTGATAATAGCCCTCCTAACGGGTTTGAAGTGATATCTCATTTTCATTTTGATTTGCACTTCGTTTATGGTGAGTGATGTCCAGCATCTTTTCACATACTTTCCAGCCATTTATCCGTCTTCTTTGGAGAAATGTCTGTTCAAGTTCTTTGCCCACTTTTTAATCAGGTACTTGTTTTCTTTTTGCTGTTGAATTGCATGAGTTTCTTATATATTTTGGATGCTAACCCTTATCTGATATACGATTTCTAAATATTTCCCCTCATTCTATAGGTTGCCTTTTCATTCTTTCTAAAACGTTTTTCCAGGTTGATTGAGATTTAATTGACATATAACATTGTACAAGTTTAAGGAGTACAGTGTGATGATTTGATATCATATATATTGAGAAATATTTCTGTAATAAGGTTAGTTAACACGCCGATCACCCCACAGAGTTAAAATGTTGTGTTTGTGTGTGTAGTGAGACATTTTAAGATCTACTCTCTTAGCAACTTTCACGTGTACAGGACGGCATTATGGTAACTGTGTTGTATGTGAACTGTGGTCACCATGCTGGTTTTTTGGAAGGTTTGATGCATTCTCCAGCTCTTTCCTTTCCCAGTGAGAAGTTGAGGGTTTCCTCCCGATTGTATGACATTGTAGCTGGGGTGGAGATTATGGCCCAAGGGTGTCTCCAATTTTCCTACTTGCCTTGATGTGGCTGGTTTCATTCTTTTGCAAGGTGCAAGAGCCTAGCAGCTAGTTTCTGGATTTCTCACCAAGGAAGTTGATCTGTTTCTTGTTATTGAATCAGTGTGTCCATGGGGAGGACACCAGGACTTCCTCCTCCATCATCTTTCAGATGTCACCTCCCCCCTTATTTAACTTGGGTTTTAGTGTTACGTTATCCTGATAGTGTAAGTTGAGAGTGTGATAAGCAAAATTGTTAGATGGCCCGAGATTCCCACTTCCTTGTGTAATTGCCTCTGTGGAACACTCTCCCTTTGATGTGCGTGGGTCCATGGGTACAATGGATGCCATTTCTGTGGCTTTTGTTCAAAAGTGAAGGGATGTTTTTAGAAGCAATAACAGTCTCTAATCAGTTGCCTTTGAGTTTATCAAGAGAGAGAGTGTTCTGGGTGGGCTTGACTTAATCCAACGAACCCTTTGAAAGAGAGTCAAAGCCTTCCCTGAATGGAGATATCAAGTGAGAGAGAGTCTTTCGTCATCCTTAAGGAGCAAGGTACTGTGCGGTGGAGGGGTCACACATGGCAGAGAACGGCAGGTGGCCTCTAGGATCTGAGAAAAGTTCCCAGCTGGCAGCCAGCGAGGAAGTGGGGACCTCAGGCCTACAGTGGCAAGAAATTGAATTCTGTCAACAGCCAGCGAGCTTGGCAGAAGACCTCAAGCTTCAGATGGGATTGCGCCCAAACTGGCATTGTTGATTTCAGCCTGGTGAGTCCTGTGCCCTGGAACCCAGTGCCTGACTCAGTGCTCCACTTCAGGTGTCCCGGACACTGCACTTGGGAAGAGGTCTGTGTTTTCATAGTGTGAAATGACAAAACAGTGACTTCCACGAGAAGGCACCCCAAAACATTGAATTTCACGGAATTAGTTTTTGATTCACCCGCATTCCGATGCAGCTGTCTCAGTTTGAATACGGCTGCTTTTGCTGACAGAACCAGGGAGCCCTGCAGCACTCCTGCAGTTTCTCCCGTGGCCACCAGAAGGGAGTGCGTGGCTGCTTATGACGATGACGCCACCCCCCTTGGACGGTTTTACTTGACAAATTAAGCTTCTTCAGAATATGTTTTCTAACCTTCGATAATTTCGTTAAGAATTCCTTTTTTGCTTTTTTGCTTTAATTTCTTTGGAATCTGATGAAAATTCTCTACAAGTAACAACTATACGTAGTGGACTGAGTGGAAGGTGTCCCTCGTTACACATGCAGACGCGTCAAATCGTGAACGACTGAGTGAAGGTAGATGCTTACCTAAAATAGTATAAAAAATTGATCCAAAATGGATCAAGGACCTAAATGGAAGAGCCAACACTATAAAATTCATAGAAGAAAATGTAGGAGCAAATCTCAATGACCTTGTATTTGGCATCTGTTTCTTAAGGATGACACCAACATCAACAAGAGAAAAAACAGATAAACTAGAGAAATGGCCACCAACATTACTACCTTTCCATTTGGCTCTTAATGCGCTGCAGGTGCCAGGTGAGACATGCACAACGTTTCTCAAGTAATTCTCCCAAGCACACATGAAACAACACCCTTTACTTTCTCCTTTTTAGAGATTGGGGTCACTGAGGCCCAGAGCCTTGCCTGGGGTCCCCCAGGTAGAAGGAGGCTGAGCAGGGACTAGAACCCAAGTCTCTCTGTCTTTGACTGCTGTGCTCCCTCCTCACTGCTCTTCCCTGGAAGTCAGGGCTCCAGAATTCTTCTAGATCCAATAAGCTAGGTCTCGAGACCTCCCTGAATGCAGGGGACAGTGTCACCCCGTACGACTGTGGCTCGGGACGTAGGCTGGGAGCAGCTGGCCGTGGGCACTGTGGGCTGTGCCAGTCCCAGAGCAGCCGATCCCTGGGCAGGAGGAGGTTTCTCTCTGGGCAGCAAGGATGAAGGTTCATGTGACTTCAGAGGTGAGAGGTCCCTCCTGCAGCATCTGGATGCAGCCTCTTTGTCAGGTGGGGCCCACGGGGATTTATAAGCACTAGGTTCCAATCCTGCCTCTGCCTCTCTGTAGGGTGTCAAAGGGGACACTGTCTTGAAGCCTCAGTTTCCTCATCAGTCAAACAGGGGCAACATTTCTACCTCCATCCTAGAAGTGTTATGGGGATTCAGGAGAGGTGTTCCTGTCCACAAAAGACCCTGGTAAGGACTCACCAATCCTTAGCTGTCCCTGATGTTACCCCAGTGCCAGCCCACTGCAACCGTAGGCTCGCTGCCTCTGCCCACTGGGTTCCCTCTGCCTGGCAGGCCTGACTCCCTCCAACTCCATTGTTCACCCAGAAGCCTTTCTTTCACGTTCTAGTTTGGGGAGGGGGCTGTGCATCGGTTGGGCTCCCACAGCAGTGGGACTCAGCCCCTCAGCCCCAGGCCAGCCCTGGGGCTGGACATGACCCACAGACCATGTCCTTGTGCCTGTGGACATTGTCCTGAGTGTTGAGACCTGTACTCTGGAGTTTTCCCAAGTGCACCATCTGCTCCTTGGGCCAAGTGTTGGGGCGCCCAGCGAAGGGGCTCCCCCCTTCCTAGGCAGCGAAAGTAAGCTGCCCTGAGCTCCGTGGGACCTGCCCTCCCCACCCTGCCTGTGCAATCATCGGTACATGGGATCTTAGGCTTCCACGGCCACCAGGTGTCCTGGTGTCCTTTTAGTGAACCCTTTCCCCTTCCTGCAAACCAAGACACAGTCCACACCCCTGGCCATTATGGTGCTGCCCCCAGCCCCTGTAGGCCTTCTGCTTAGTCCGCTCTGCTCTCCACGCTCACCTGCTCCCTGTTTAATGGGGCTTCTCCCTCTTCCTCCAAGGAGAGCCCCATTTCCTCTCTCTAACGACCTGTGTTCTCTGATTGGGAGACTCCCTCCTCCGGCAGAGAAGAGAGAGGTTGCTGCCCGTTGCCTCCCCCAGAGCCTCAGATAAAGTGGACTCCCCCTAACCTCACTTCGAAGGAGGTGAGGGCTCCCCCCTTGTCTTCATTTGGAGACTTTAGCAGGAAGCAGAGCCGCCTCCATTACACAAACGCAATGTGAGGGACGCCAAGGGTGGGCCCTGGCAGGGGCGGGGGCAGGGCGTTGCTGCTGGAGGAGCCCGAGGGGTGTTTAGGGGCTCTGCCCAGTGCCAAAGCCCTGACCGAGGCTCTCCCCGTCCCGCAGCTTCCATGAGCACCTGCTGTGCTTCAGAAAGGTCTCCCTTGTTGACGCAATCTCGTGTGGTGTGTGGTTCTTGCTGTTGCAACGCGAATCTTCATCTGGATGGACACGGTGAAGGTCGTGTCTATAATTCCCTAACCTGCCCTTAGAGCTTCCTTCCTGAGAAAGCGGCCCAGACAGGGTGGAGGGGGGCGAGCAGAAAGGAGTGGCCCAGCCTGTCCCCTCCACTGGCCTGGAAGCAGGGCCTGGCTGCTCTCTTTAGAAGCTGAATTCTGGAGCGGGAGGGGCTGGGGTGGGGTGGCCTGGGCCTGGGCCTGCGGGTGTCATGGGCAGGGGCCTGGCTGAGGTGTGTTCCAGGAGATGGAGCAGAAGATGTTGTGGGGGAGGAAACCTGAGGGAGGGGCTGGGCGGGCCCTGCCCTGCTCCCTGGGTCACTCCCAGGTGCCCTGACGGCCTCACTCCTGGCCTGTCTAGCTCCCTCTTTCAGGTGTCACCTCCAGTGTCTCTGGAGTCCCTGCTTTCCCAAACAAGACTCAAACTTCATGAAGCCATCGTACATATAGAGACTGCAGCCAACACCTCAAAAGTGTGTATAAATTGCGTCCCAGAAATTCTGCTTCTAGGGAGGAGTTCTACAAAAAGTAGAGACGTGTGGACACAGAGGTACCTTTCAGTACAATGATGAGAGGGAACCATTGGCAATGGTCCAATGGTTCACCGCTGGGGCTGCTCGCCAGAATGTGATGTGTGGCTACTGAGAATGCACAAAGGGACAGGACTGACTGTGCATGCCCACCTGTGGGACATCCGGTATTATGAGAGCACAACACTGGGGTTCTTCCAGCGCCACCTCCCCGCCACGCACCACTGCACTTAAAGGGAGAGGACTGAAAAGCTGGATACCGCTGGTTAGGGGCAATTATTTCTTGGTAGAAGGAGCGTATCTTTTTTTCTTCTTCATATTTAAATCCTTATTTTACTACAGTAACATTAATCATCTATCTAAAACCTCCAAAAAGTCGGTAATGTATTTTATTCCATAATCTAGTTGTACTAAGTGGAAACGTTTAATCTGTGATTATAATGTTTTTATAATTTGCAAATTGGAAAAACTTAAACTTGGCCCATCTAGGAAGAGAAAAGGTTTGAAAAGTGTCTCCCTGCCCCAGACACGTCCCTTATGGTGTCCAGCTCTCGCGTCATACGTACAAAAGCGGTCCCTCTCCAAAGACACTGAAAATATTTAATGTTGGGGCTTCCTTTTTACTACATAACCTTTGATCGATCAGGGATTTTTCTTCCTAGTAAAAACTGTTATTTTTATTTACAGAAATCTTGAACCACTCTCCTCAGACATTCATTACGTAGCCTGACACAAAGGGCCACATATTCTATGCTTGCACTTCCATGAAAAACCCAGAAGAGGTAAATGCATACAGTCGGAAAGATGAGTGGCTACCAGGGACTGGGGTGGGAGGAAGGAGGACTGACTGATTAATAGCTACAGGGTTTGTCTTTGTTGAAAATGTTCTTGAACTAGATCAAGGGGACGGTCGTGTCACCTTGTCAGCCTACTTCTTGCCATGTCAATGAACAATTTGAAAGGAACACAGAATTAACTTTTATTTAAGTGATTGTTATAAGAGAAAACACAGGAAACCAAGTATAACTTAAAGTATATGTAAGAGAAAAAGAAAACTTCAAGCAACCTGCAGTAACAGGGGAGGGCAGTGACTCTGCGGTGCCGGAGCTCAGGGCCTGAGGCTCGTGGCTGGGAAGACGCGAGAGGGGTTTCTAGGTCTCAACATGGACAGTAAGCTGCGGCTGGAGGATGCTGTGTCTCCGAAGCTGAATATCTGTCTCTGAGCTCTGGGGGGCGGTGGAGTTGGAGCGGGTGCCAGATCTTCAACTGGTTCTGGATCTCTCTCTGCAGCTGGTGCTGGAGATCCAAGCAGAGAGAATACCATCCACAGGACTGCCTTTCCGTGTCCCTCCCAAGTAGTGGAACCTCTCAGACCAGTCAATGAGTCTCAGTGCAAGACCCCACCTCCAGAACATCCTCCCGGACTGGAGTCGGTGGGCAGAGGGCTCTGAGCCTGCTCGTTGCTCCAGGCCCAACCCCGGGCTCTGGAGGCTCTGCTCTGGGTGGCCCAGCCCCATCCCCTCTGCACGCGCCCACATCACCCACCCGGAGTCCTCCTCACCCTCGGTCCCCGCCTCGCTGGGCTCACGCTGCTCGAGCTCTGAAAGAAGATGGAGGGCACGCTGCTGCAGGCCGGAGCCCGCTTTGAGGAACCGAGTGAAGGCCAATATCATCTTGAGGCATTGAAATGTGGGGGGCTCGAAAAAATCCTCAGGGTAGCGTTCTAGCCAGGTGCCCAGAATGAAGGCGACGGCCCTCAGGATAGACAGGCGGGCAGCAGAGTCAGAGAGCTGGCCTCTCCTTCCACACGGCCCTCCCAGGGCACCCCTGTGGGGTCCTGGGCTCCTCTCCTGTGCCTCCTGCTCCTGGCTGTCCAGGGACCAGTCCCACGTTTGGTCCACCTGCAACCTGGCGGTCCTGGCAGAGACAGGCCTGGTCACCAAGGAGGGACTGGCGAAGATCTGGAAGCACTCTCCTCAGACATGACCCCCGCTTCCCAGGCCCCACACTCCCCTCGCAGCGTGGAGAGGGGAGCTCCTCCTGCTCGTTCCAAAGCCCACTCACTGTTTCCTTCGGTGGAAGGGCCCACCGTCGTCCTCCGTGTAAGGAAAGAGCCATCCGTACCTAGAGGAGACAGGAGAGCTTCACATCGACTGACCTGGGGACGGTCCCTCCTGAGAAGTCGCCTGTGACTGTGGGACTCCTGGCTGGAAGGGAGCCCTGGAGGGCGGGGCTGTTGTCTGCTCTGTGCACTGGATCGTGGCCCGTGCCTGGAAGTGTCTGAGCCTAGTGGGGCCTCTTCTCGACGTGATGAATGAATGAGCGCCAACCTGCCACGTCACAGGCATTTGAGTGGGCCTGGGGCCCCCAGCTCAGCCGAGGGATCCCTGTTCTGGCTTCAGCCGGGGCAGAGACCGAGATGAAATCTCCAATCTCCTTTTCCAGTGGGAAAACTGCTCAGCCCAAGGCCCCGGGGACAGTGAGGGATGAAGCAGAGGCTTCGTCGTGGGGAAGAGGAAAACGATGGATCGGCACAAGCACGGCCCCTCCAGCAGACCTTTGCATGGGGCCAGGCTTCTAGAAAGTGCTTTGCGTGCGGGACCTCCTGGAGTCCCTACAATATCCACACGAGGTGGACCCTCTGTTCACCCCACTGCTCAGAGGAGCAAACCGAGGCTCACAGAGGCGCAGTGACCTTCCCAGCACTCACGGCTGGGAGGTGGCTGGATCACCACAGTGCTGTGGAGGGGCAGGGCGCTCACCTTTGAAACAGTAGTCTGATTACTTGGAAGGGACTGCCAAAGGCCCTGTACGAGGAGAGGACGCTGTGGATGTACGCGGGGTCACCTTCCAGGAAGGCGGGCACCAGGTCCTGCACCAGCTTCTTGAGTGAGCCAGCCTCGATGGTCCACACCTTGCGGGTCTCGTCCTTCCAGATTGTAGATACACTTTCAGCCTGTGGTGGGACAGAGGAGGGGCTCGCCATCAGAGGCAGCACCGTGGACACCAAGAGGGCTGGGGGCTGAGTGCCCACGGCAGGGAAAGTTGCTGGAGTTAAAGGTAGAGTCTGAGGTGGGGCATGATTCAGCAGATGAGTATCTCAGGTCAGTTTGTCGGCAGAGGCTGGGCAGCACCTCCGTGTATTAACAGCATCATCCCTGGGATTTCTGACAAGAGATCCCAATGTGGAGACGAGAACACACAGGCTTCTCCTGGGCTGGGAGGGACCGGGAGAGTGGGACATGCAGGATGGTCAGTGCAGCGCTGTGGACATGGCCACCGCAGGTCCCACATTGGGGCAGGGCTGAATCACTGTGGTGACCGTTCTCCCTTCTGGAATGTTGTGCAGCCCAGTGAGACCCCAGCACCTGAGCTGGAGGGGCCGCGGGGACGTGTTCCTCGGGACAGCAAATTGCAGAGCAACAGGCATAACACCAGGAGCCCCGTGTCCTTTTGGGGAAAAGCATCCCTAGCCGTCGTGAGGACGTGCGAGACCTGGAGAAGGTGTGGAAGGATTGCCAGGACAACATGGACACTCGGGGCTGGGAGGGCAAACAGGAGATTGTGTAGAAAAACGCAGAACCACTCGTGATTGAACATGAGGTGAAATGGTGTAAAAGCCTCCTTTCTGGTAGTCCTCCAAATATGTGGACAGTGACTTTCCACGTGACCAAGGCAAGGGCTGGGCAGGGGGGGCAGGTTGGGAGACGAGATGGGGATCCAGATTCCTTTGGGGGCAGGGCCCTAGGAGGGAGCTCAGAGGAATCTCAAGGCCTTCTGGGACATGGGGTCCTCTTTGGCCTTGGTGGGGCCCAGCGTGCTGGGTCCCTCAGCACCTGCACTCACCCGGAACCAGCTGTCTAGTCCGTTGGTGGTTTTGGGCGTCTCCTTCTCCCGTAGGGTGGTGGCATACAGGATCACATCGACCTCCTCCTGCCCAAGCCCCTGGGTGGAGCTCTGTAAAGACAGTGCCCAGCAGCCAGGGGGAAAGCCTCAGAGCCCTGACTGGCTGTCTTTGCTGGCTCTCACACGGCTGTGACTCTCTCCACTCCAGACACACACACACACCACAGTCTGCACGGACCTCCACCGAGGAGGCAAGAGATGACAGGCTGAGAGGGCCTTTGGATTAACATTGGCACAGACAAGAGGCACCTTAGGAATCCCCTTTCCATCCTGCCAGCCCTGTCCTGGGATGTGAAGAGGACAGGGACCCGCAGGTTATCAGCTGCCCACCAACCTGTTCCTGCCAAGGGCGGATCCTCCCCACATGTCCCTCTTCCCCCCACACCGAAGAGGAGGGGATGGGGTGTGCCCAGGGAGGGCTCACAGAGGTGGCCTGACCTGGATCGGCCTGACCTAGTCCGCCTCGTGTTACCTTAGAGAAGCACCTGGCAAAGGGCCAGAGGCACCCAGCATGGGATTGGACCCAACGCCTACAGCGACTAAAGAGATTCTCCCTCCGGGGGTTCTGGCAACCAGAGCCCTGGTAGGGCAGGATACGGCGGGCGAACATCTTCCTCGACCGTCTGTCTCCGGCCAAGTGAGCTGGGTGTGAGGATGTGGCAGCCTGGTGAGGGCCCTCCCAGTACTGTTGGGCATTGTTGTGAAAGCGGTGACTTCCTTGCCTGGTGACCCCCTTACCTCAGTCCCCTGCTTGGATATGGCCCATGTAAGCAGTCCTCTGGGCTGTTCACCCCCCTTCTCCATGCAGTGTCACATCTGTACCCGGGTACTTCGACACACCTGTGTCCACCGGCCCCCGGGAAGGTCTGGGTGCAGCCAGGGTCCCGTCTGTGAGACAGACACAGACACAACTCCTCTTTCTTACCTGTTGTTCATCCCGGATAAGCCATTGTGCCTCTAGGGCCTGTCTGCCTCCTGTCTGCGCCACGGGGACTGTTTTAGCATGGACTTCCTAGAGACGTTCTCAGGCATGCGTGGGAGGATAGCGATGAAATTGGAGGAGTGGTGTCCCATGTAGGGGATGCCTCCAACCTCTTTTTGCTTCCTCCTGTCACCTCCCCCGTGTCCGCTTCTCTTCTGATCCCACCCCATAGTTCGTCCTTACACCTAATGTCACTGTGTGTGTGTGTGTGTGTGTCTGTGTGTGTGTGTGTGTGTGTGTGTGTGTTAGTGCTCACGTTCTGGATGCGCAGAAGAAAAGAGCCCGCACAAAGGGAGGGATGGTCAAGAGCTTCCCAAGATCCGAGGGTTTCTAATTTCCAAAGCAAACCCCAGAGGAGGGGTTCGAGACTTGGCCTAGAAGGTCAGAACACACCCTGGCCTCTAGACGCTGCCTGTCTTGTGCCGTGGGCCGGTGCCTGGCTCTCTGTGGGCCTCAGTTTCCCAATTATCCAATGAGGGGTTAAATTCAGAGCTGCATAAGCATGAGCTCAGCATAAAGGTGGGCCGCCACCCCCTCCGCCCTGGGTGTGATGTGGACTGGGGAGCACTCGGGGGTTCCCCTGCCCTGGGCTCCTCCTCAGAGAAGAACTTGCCAAGTGCCCGTCTAGGTTGCTGATTGCTCAGCCTCACCGCCAAGCCGTCTCCGGATGTGTACGCAGTTCCACCAACGGTGTTGTCCGGAGCCCCTGAGAAGCCTGCGTGCAGCCAGGGCCCCGTCTTTGAGGACGCAGAGCTGGGTGCGTACCTGGCTCCAGCTTCTCACCAGTCTGTGATTCTGGGCGAGGCATTGAACTTTGGGACTTCCCCTTCTCCCCTCAGGGGCTCCCCGTGATCACCACCTCCTGGTCTACACATCCTGTGTAATCCACTCCCCTTGAGTGTGGACCGAACTTAGTCATTCCTTTCTTTTCCATACAAGATGCCAGAGAGATCCAGTGTCACTTCCAAGATTTGGGTATAAACAGTCCGTGCTGACCCTCCTGTCCCCTCTGACGTGTGCTCTCTCTCTCTCTCTTTCTCTTCCTCGGATCCCTCGCTCCGGGGACCAAGCCTCTGTGTTGTGAGGTGCAGTAGAGAGAGGCCCGCGTGACCTCGCGCTGAGGGAGACCAACAGACAGAGGGGCACGCAGGCCTTCAGTCTGCAGGGAGCCCTGCCTGTCCCCCTGAGCGCGCTCAGATCCTGCCTCACTGAGACCACAGCCCGACCTCCTGAGAGACTCTGGCAGAAGCACCCGGCTGAGCACTTGTGGATTCCTTGTCCCCTGAAACTGTGAGAAATAGTCAATATTTTTTTAGTTAAGCCACTAAGTTTGTGGAATGGTTGTCACACAGTAATAGCAGTCGATCCCTAATTGGGTCATCATGCCCTGGCCCTGGCCCGGCTCTCCTCCAGCCTCCCTCCCTCCCCAACTCTCCTCCAGAGCTCCCTCTGGCCACACTGGTTTCCTGTCTAAGCTCCTCTCTGGCCAAACTCACTTGTGCCTGCAAGTGTCTGCGCCGTTGTGCCTTCTGCCAGGCTAACTATCCCTGGGTTTGTGCAGGTTGGTTCCCTCTTGTCATGCTGCTGGAAATCAAATGTCATCTCAGTGCAGACCTTTCAGACCCCCGGCCTAGTGGCCCCGGCACTCCATTGTATTACCTGCGGTTTTTCCATACAGCATTAGCTCTTTTCATTCACATGGTTTTGTCCATCTTCCCCCCCCCGACTGTGAGCTCCTGGAGGGCAGGACCTTGTTGGGATGTTTCCAGCACTGGCCGTATTTGAGTGCTCAGGGGACAGGTGCTGAGTAAATAGATAAGGTCCATCCCACCACTGACCCGCTCAATTATTAGAGCCAAGTTGACTTCCATCATTTAAAATAGACTAGGTTGATAACTATTTAAGGTGATCCTGTGATTTAGGCTTTTAGTGGGTATATCAGTTTGTGATGAAGCACCAGATAACTCCCCACGTTTCTGTAGCATATCACTCGATATTTCCCCACATGACGGTGCTGGGTAGGTGTTCAGGTTGGAGAGACCACGCTCCTTAAGCTGGTCCTTCAGGAGCCCACAGTTCTTCCCTCATGTGCCTTCTCCATCCCTAGGACATCGTCCGCATCTGCATCCATCAGCACCAGGGGAAAGGACATAAAGCAACGGACATGGAAGGATTTTATCAGCCAAGTCTAGAATGGCACACATCAGTTCCTTGCCTCCTCCTCTGGCAAAGACGTGGTCATAGGACACACCATGGAGCTGGATCATGGAGTCCAGCTGTGTGCCGCCAGAAAAGCAGAGTGGATTTTTTGTGGACAGTTAACATTCTCTGCCACAGTGAGTAACTCATTTAGATTTATTGTGTTTTTTGAATCTTTCTTGAGTTTTTACCGCGTGCCAAGCACTGTGCTAAGAGCTGGATGGAGAACTGAGTGAACAGTATCTTGCCCCGGGAGGAGCTCCCAATCTAGAGAGGGAGACTAGATGTGGTATGACGTGCCTGCCATCCTAAGGGAAAAGGATAAAGGGGCAGTACTCTGGACGCTCAGTGAATGATGCTAGATTTGGAAGCTATCAGGAGCTCATATCATTTGAACTCCACTTTGAGACATAATCAAGATGTGGTTGGTGGAGGAAGATGACAACGGGACTACGGAAGCAGTCATTTACGTACAAGATATGATAAGGAATACGGCCATTCAAATCATATATTCAAAAATATTAAAGGGTAGGGATAAGTATTCATATTAAATGAAAAGTGACTGGGAATATAGGGTGATCTCATTTTTAGAATAAGTATCTAAATTTAGATGAAAGTATACAAGTATTTTGGGTGATAGATTTTCAATTTTCTAAAATGTTTCATTGTTAATAGGATGAAAGGAGTCCATAAATACCTTTGTTGTGATATAGCGCCCATTGAAACACAGCTCATCATTTCCCCCTCCCCCAGTCCCTGGCGACCACCGTTCTACTCTCCACTTCTATAAGTTTGATTATTTTAGATAACCCATGTGAGTGGGATGATGCGCTATGTGTCCCTCTGTGACGGGCTTATTTCCAGTAACAAAATGTCCTCCAGATTCATCCATCATGTCTCACATGGCAGAATTTCCTTTTTTCTTAAGGCCGAATAACATTCCATTATAATATATACCACAGTTTCTTTATCCCTTCCTCCATGGACAGACACTTAGGTTGTTTCCACATCTGGGCTGTTGTGAACAACACTGCGAAGAACGTGGGAGCGCAGGTATCTCTTCAAGATCCTCTTTTGAATTCTTGTGGATATAGACCTAGAAATGGAATTAGTGGATCATATGTCAGTTCCATTTTTAATTTTTTAAGGAATCTCTGTGCTGTTTTCCATAGCAGCAGCACAATATCACCCTCCCACCAACAGAACATACAAGGGTTCCAACTTCTTTGCATCCTAGCCCGCACTTGTGCGTGTGTGTGTGTGTGCGCGCGCGCGTGTGCGTGCGTGCGTGTGTGTGTGTGTGTGTGATAATAGCCCTCCTAACGGGTTTGAAGTGATATCTCATTTTCATTTTGATTTGCACTTCGTTTATGGTGAGTGATGTCCAGCATCTTTTCACATACTTTCCAGCCATTTATCCGTCTTCTTTGGAGAAATGTCTGTTCAAGTTCTTTGCCCACTTTTTAATCAGGTACTTGTTTTCTTTTTGCTGTTGAATTGCATGAGTTTCTTATATATTTTGGATGCTAACCCTTATCTGATATACGATTTCTAAATATTTCCCCTCATTCTATAGGTTGCCTTTTCATTCTTTCTAAAACGTTTTTCCAGGTTGATTGAGATTTAATTGACATATAACATTGTACAAGTTTAAGGAGTACAGTGTGATGATTTGATATCATATATATTGAGAAATATTTCTGTAATAAGGTTAGTTAACACGCCGATCACCCCACAGAGTTAAAATGTTGTGTTTGTGTGTGTAGTGAGACATTTTAAGATCTACTCTCTTAGCAACTTTCACGTGTACAGGACGGCATTATGGTAACTGTGTTGTATGTGAACTGTGGTCACCATGCTGGTTTTTTGGAAGGTTTGATGCATTCTCCAGCTCTTTCCTTTCCCAGTGAGAAGTTGAGGGTTTCCTCCCGATTGTATGACATTGTAGCTGGGGTGGAGATTATGGCCCAAGGGTGTCTCCAATTTTCCTACTTGCCTTGATGTGGCTGGTTTCATTCTTTTGCAAGGTGCAAGAGCCTAGCAGCTAGTTTCTGGATTTCTCACCAAGGAAGTTGATCTGTTTCTTGTTATTGAATCAGTGTGTCCATGGGGAGGACACCAGGACTTCCTCCTCCATCATCTTTCAGATGTCACCTCCCCCCTTATTTAACTTGGGTTTTAGTGTTACGTTATCCTGATAGTGTAAGTTGAGAGTGTGATAAGCAAAATTGTTAGATGGCCCGAGATTCCCACTTCCTTGTGTAATTGCCTCTGTGGAACACTCTCCCTTTGATGTGCGTGGGTCCATGGGTACAATGGATGCCATTTCTGTGGCTTTTGTTCAAAAGTGAAGGGATGTTTTTAGAAGCAATAACAGTCTCTAATCAGTTGCCTTTGAGTTTATCAAGAGAGAGAGTGTTCTGGGTGGGCTTGACTTAATCCAACGAACCCTTTGAAAGAGAGTCAAAGCCTTCCCTGAATGGAGATATCAAGTGAGAGAGAGTCTTTCGTCATCCTTAAGGAGCAAGGTACTGTGCGGTGGAGGGGTCACACATGGCAGAGAACGGCAGGTGGCCTCTAGGATCTGAGAAAAGTTCCCAGCTGGCAGCCAGCGAGGAAGTGGGGACCTCAGGCCTACAGTGGCAAGAAATTGAATTCTGTCAACAGCCAGCGAGCTTGGCAGAAGACCTCAAGCTTCAGATGGGATTGCGCCCAAACTGGCATTGTTGATTTCAGCCTGGTGAGTCCTGTGCCCTGGAACCCAGTGCCTGACTCAGTGCTCCACTTCAGGTGTCCCGGACACTGCACTTGGGAAGAGGTCTGTGTTTTCATAGTGTGAAATGACAAAACAGTGACTTCCACGAGAAGGCACCCCAAAACATTGAATTTCACGGAATTAGTTTTTGATTCACCCGCATTCCGATGCAGCTGTCTCAGTTTGAATACGGCTGCTTTTGCTGACAGAACCAGGGAGCCCTGCAGCACTCCTGCAGTTTCTCCCGTGGCCACCAGAAGGGAGTGCGTGGCTGCTTATGACGATGACGCCACCCCCCTTGGACGGTTTTACTTGACAAATTAAGCTTCTTCAGAATATGTTTTCTAACCTTCGATAATTTCGTTAAGAATTCCTTTTTTGCTTTTTTGCTTTAATTTCTTTGGAATCTGATGAAAATTCTCTACAAGTAACAACTATACGTAGTGGACTGAGTGGAAGGTGTCCCTCGTTACACATGCAGACGCGTCAAATCGTGAACGACTGAGTGAAGGTAGATGCTTACCTAAAATAGTATAAAAAATTGATCCAAAATGGATCAAGGACCTAAATGGAAGAGCCAACACTATAAAATTCATAGAAGAAAATGTAGGAGCAAATCTCAATGACCTTGTATTTGGCATCTGTTTCTTAAGGATGACACCAACATCAACAAGAGAAAAAACAGATAAACTAGAGAAATGGCCACCAACATTACTACCTTTCCATTTGGCTCTTAATGCGCTGCAGGTGCCAGGTGAGACATGCACAACGTTTCTCAAGTAATTCTCCCAAGCACACATGAAACAACACCCTTTACTTTCTCCTTTTTAGAGATTGGGGTCACTGAGGCCCAGAGCCTTGCCTGGGGTCCCCCAGGTAGAAGGAGGCTGAGCAGGGACTAGAACCCAAGTCTCTCTGTCTTTGACTGCTGTGCTCCCTCCTCACTGCTCTTCCCTGGAAGTCAGGGCTCCAGAATTCTTCTAGATCCAATAAGCTAGGTCTCGAGACCTCCCTGAATGCAGGGGACAGTGTCACCCCGTACGACTGTGGCTCGGGACGTAGGCTGGGAGCAGCTGGCCGTGGGCACTGTGGGCTGTGCCAGTCCCAGAGCAGCCGATCCCTGGGCAGGAGGAGGTTTCTCTCTGGGCAGCAAGGATGAAGGTTCATGTGACTTCAGAGGTGAGAGGTCCCTCCTGCAGCATCTGGATGCAGCCTCTTTGTCAGGTGGGGCCCACGGGGATTTATAAGCACTAGGTTCCAATCCTGCCTCTGCCTCTCTGTAGGGTGTCAAAGGGGACACTGTCTTGAAGCCTCAGTTTCCTCATCAGTCAAACAGGGGCAACATTTCTACCTCCATCCTAGAAGTGTTATGGGGATTCAGGAGAGGTGTTCCTGTCCACAAAAGACCCTGGTAAGGACTCACCAATCCTTAGCTGTCCCTGATGTTACCCCAGTGCCAGCCCACTGCAACCGTAGGCTCGCTGCCTCTGCCCACTGGGTTCCCTCTGCCTGGCAGGCCTGACTCCCTCCAACTCCATTGTTCACCCAGAAGCCTTTCTTTCACGTTCTAGTTTGGGGAGGGGGCTGTGCATCGGTTGGGCTCCCACAGCAGTGGGACTCAGCCCCTCAGCCCCAGGCCAGCCCTGGGGCTGGACATGACCCACAGACCATGTCCTTGTGCCTGTGGACATTGTCCTGAGTGTTGAGACCTGTACTCTGGAGTTTTCCCAAGTGCACCATCTGCTCCTTGGGCCAAGTGTTGGGGCGCCCAGCGAAGGGGCTCCCCCCTTCCTAGGCAGCGAAAGTAAGCTGCCCTGAGCTCCGTGGGACCTGCCCTCCCCACCCTGCCTGTGCAATCATCGGTACATGGGATCTTAGGCTTCCACGGCCACCAGGTGTCCTGGTGTCCTTTTAGTGAACCCTTTCCCCTTCCTGCAAACCAAGACACAGTCCACACCCCTGGCCATTATGGTGCTGCCCCCAGCCCCTGTAGGCCTTCTGCTTAGTCCGCTCTGCTCTCCACGCTCACCTGCTCCCTGTTTAATGGGGCTTCTCCCTCTTCCTCCAAGGAGAGCCCCATTTCCTCTCTCTAACGACCTGTGGACCTGTGTTCACTGATTGGGAGACTCCCTCCTCCGGCAGAGAAGAGAGAGGTTGCTGCCCGTTGCCTCCCCCAGAGCCTCAGATAAAGTGGACTCCCCCTAACCTCACTTCGAAGGAGGTGAGGGCTCCCCCCTTGTCTTCATTTGGAGACTTTAGCAGGAAGCAGAGCCGCCTCCATTACACAAACGCAATGTGAGGGACGCCAAGGGTGGGCCCTGGCAGGGGCGGGGGCAGGGCGTTGCTGCTGGAGGAGCCCGAGGGGTGTTTAGGGGCTCTGCCCAGTGCCAAAGCCCTGACCGAGGCTCTCCCCGTCCCGCAGCTTCCATGAGCACCTGCTGTGCTTCAGAAAGGTCTCCCTTGTTGACGCAATCTCGTGTGGTGTGTGGTTCTTGCTGTTGCAACGCGAATCTTCATCTGGATGGACACGGTGAAGGTCGTGTCTATAATTCCCTAACCTGCCCTTAGAGCTTCCTTCCTGAGAAAGCGGCCCAGACAGGGTGGAGGGGGGCGAGCAGAAAGGAGTGGCCCAGCCTGTCCCCTCCACTGGCCTGGAAGCAGGGCCTGGCTGCTCTCTTTAGAAGCTGAATTCTGGAGCGGGAGGGGCTGGGGTGGGGTGGCCTGGGCCTGGGCCTGCGGGTGTCATGGGCAGGGGCCTGGCTGAGGTGTGTTCCAGGAGATGGAGCAGAAGATGTTGTGGGGGAGGAAACCTGAGGGAGGGGCTGGGCGGGCCCTGCCCTGCTCCCTGGGTCACTCCCAGGTGCCCTGACGGCCTCACTCCTGGCCTGTCTAGCTCCCTCTTTCAGGTGTCACCTCCAGTGTCTCTGGAGTCCCTGCTTTCCCAAACAAGACTCAAACTTCATGAAGCCATCGTACATATAGAGACTGCAGCCAACACCTCAAAAGTGTGTATAAATTGCGTCCCAGAAACTCTGCTTCTAGGGAGGAGTTCTACAAAAAGTAGAGACGTGTGGACACAGAGGTACCTTTCAGTACAATGATGAGAGGGAACCATTGGCAATGGTCCAATGGTTCACCGCTGGGGCTGCTCGCCAGAATGTGATGTGTGGCTACTGAGAATGCACAAAGGGACAGGACTGACTGTGCATGCCCACCTGTGGGACATCCGGTATTATGAGAGCACAACACTGGGGTTCTTCCAGCGCCACCTCCCCGCCACGCACCACTGCACTTAAAGGGAGAGGACTGAAAAGCTGGATACCGCTGGTTAGGGGCAATTATTTCTTGGTAGAAGGAGCGTATCTTTTTTTCTTCTTCATATTTAAATCCTTATTTTACTACAGTAACATTAATCATCTATCTAAAACCTCCAAAAAGTCGGTAATGTATTTTATTCCATAATCTAGTTGTACTAAGTGGAAACGTTTAATCTGTGATTATAATGTTTTTATAATTTGCAAATTGGAAAAACTTAAACTTGGCCCATCTAGGAAGAGAAAAGGTTTGAAAAGTGTCTCCCTGCCCCAGACACGTCCCTTATGGTGTCCAGCTCTCGCGTCATACGTACAAAAGCGGTCCCTCTCCAAAGACACTGAAAATATTTAATGTTGGGGCTTCCTTTTTACTACATAACCTTTGATCGATCAGGGATTTTTCTTCCTAGTAAAAAATGTTATTTTTATTTACAGAAATCTTGAACCACTCTCCTCAGACATTCATTACGTAGCCTGACACAAAGGGCCACATATTCTATGCTTGCACTTCCATGAAAAACCCAGAAGAGGTAAATGCATACAGTCGGAAAGATGAGTGGCTACCAGGGACTGGGGTGGGAGGAAGGAGGACTGACTGATTAATAGCTACAGGGTTTGTCTTTGTTGAAAATGTTCTTGAACTAGATCAAGGGGACGGTCGTGTCACCTTGTCAGCCTACTTCTTGCCATGTCAATGAACAATTTGAAAGGAACACAGAATTAACTTTTATTTAAGTGATTGTTATAAGAGAAAACACAGGAAACCAAGTATAACTTAAAGTATATGTAAGAGAAAAAGAAAACTTCAAGCAACCTGCAGTAACAGGGGAGGGCAGTGACTCTGCGGTGCCGGAGCTCAGGGCCTGAGGCTCGTGGCTGGGAAGACGCGAGAGGGGTTTCTAGGTCTCAACATGGACAGTAAGCTGCGGCTGGAGGATGCTGTGTCTCCGAAGCTGAATATCTGTCTCTGAGCTCTGGGGGGCGGTGGAGTTGGAGCGGGTGCCAGATCTTCAACTGGTTCTGGATCTCTCTCTGCAGCTGGTGCTGGAGATCCAAGCAGAGAGAATACCATCCACAGGACTGCCTTTCCGTGTCCCTCCCAAGTAGTGGAACCTCTCAGACCAGTCAATGAGTCTCAGTGCAAGACCCCACCTCCAGAACATCCTCCCGGACTGGAGTCGGTGGGCAGAGGGCTCTGAGCCTGCTCGTTGCTCCAGGCCCAACCCCGGGCTCTGGAGGCTCTGCTCTGGGTGGCCCAGCCCCATCCCCTCTGCACGCGCCCACATCACCCACCCGGAGTCCTCCTCACCCTCGGTCCCCGCCTCGCTGGGCTCACGCTGCTCGAGCTCTGAAAGAAGATGGAGGGCACGCTGCTGCAGGCCGGAGCCCGCTTTGAGGAACCGAGTGAAGGCCAATATCATCTTGAGGCATTGAAATGTGGGGGGCTCGAAAAAATCCTCAGGGTAGCGTTCTAGCCAGGTGCCCAGAATGAAGGCGACGGCCCTGAGGATAGACAGGCGGGCAGCAGAGTCAGAGAGCTGGCCTCTCCTTCCACACGGCCCTCCCAGGGCACCCCTGTGGGGTCCTGGGCTCCTCTCCTGTGCCTCCTGCTCCTGGCTGTCCAGGGACCAGTCCCACGTTTGGTCCACCTGCAACCTGGCGGTCCTGGCAGAGACAGGCCTGGTCACCAAGGAGGGACTGGCGAAGATCTGGAAGCACTCTCCTCAGACATGACCCCCGCTTCCCAGGCCCCACACTCCCCTCGCAGCGTGGAGAGGGGAGCTCCTCCTGCTCGTTCCAAAGCCCACTCACTGTTTCCTTCGGTGGAAGGGCCCACCGTCGTCCTCCGTGTAAGGAAAGAGCCATCCGTACCTAGAGGAGACAGGAGAGCTTCACATCGACTGTCCTGGGGACGGTCCCTCCTGAGAAGTCGCCTGTGACTGTGGGACTCCTGGCTGGAAGGGAGCCCTGGAGGGCGGGGCTGTTGTCTGCTCTGTGCACTGGATCGTGGCCCGTGCCTAGAAGTGTCTGAGCCTAGTGGGGCCTCTTCTCGACGTGATGAATGAATGAGCGCCAACCTGCCACGTCACAGGCATTTGAGTGGGCCTGGGGCCCCCAGCTCAGCCGAGGGATCCCTGTTCTGGCTTCAGCCGGGGCAGAGACCGAGATGAAATCTCCAATCTCCTTTTCCAGTGGGAAAACTGCTCAGCCCAAGGCCCCGGGGACAGTGAGGGATGAAGCAGAGGCTTCGTCGTGGGGAAGAGGAAAACGATGGATCGGCACAAGCACGGCCCCTCCAGCAGACCTTTGCATGGGGCCAGGCTTCTAGAAAGTGCTTTGCGTGCGGGACCTCCTGGAGTCCCTACAATATCCACACGAGGTGGACCCTCTGTTCACCCCACTGCTCAGAGGAGCAAACCGAGGCTCACAGAGGCGCAGTGACCTTCCCAGCACTCACGGCTGGGAGGTGGCTGGATCACCACAGTGCTGTGGAGGGGCAGGGCGCTCACCTTTGAAACAGTAGTCTGATTACTTGGAAGGGACTGCCAAAGGCCCTGTACGAGGAGAGGACGCTGTGGATGTACGCGGGGTCACCTTCCAGGAAGGCGGGCACCAGGTCCTGCACCAGCTTCTTGAGTGAGCCAGCCTCGATGGTCCACACCTTGCGGGTCTCGTCCTTCCAGATTGTAGATACACTTTCAGCCTGGGGTGGGACAGAGGAGGGGCTCGCCATCAGAGGCAGCACCGTGGACACCAAGAGGGCTGGGGGCTGAGTGCCCACGGCAGGGAAAGTTGCTGGAGTTAAAGGTAGAGTCTGAGGTGGGGCATGATTCAGCAGATGAGTATCTCAGGTCAGTTTGTCGGCAGAGGCTGGGCAGCACCTCCGTGTATTAACAGCATCATCCCTGGGATTTCTGACAAGAGATCCCAATGTGGAGACGAGAACACACAGGCTTCTCCTGGGCTGGGAGGGACCGGGAGAGTGGGACATGCAGGATGGTCAGTGCAGCGCTGTGGACATGGCCACCGCAGGTCCCACATCGGGGCAGGGCTGAATCACTGTGGTGACCGTTCTCCCTTCTGGAATGTTGTGCAGCCCAGTGAGACCCCAGCACCTGAGCTGGAGGGGCCGCGGGGACGTGTTCCTCGGGACAGCAAATTGCAGAGCAACAGGCATAACACCAGGAGCCCCGTGTCCTTTTGGGGAAAAGCATCCCTAGCCGTCGTGAGGACGTGCGAGACCTGGAGAAGGTGTGGAAGGATTGCCAGGACAACATGGACACTCGGGGCTGGGAGGGCAAACAGGAGATTGTGTAGAAAAACGCAGAACCACTCGTGATTGAACATGAGGTGAAATGGTGTAAAAGCCTCCTTTCTGGTAGTCCTCCAAATATGTGGACAGTGACTTTCCACGTGACCAAGGCAAGGGCTGGGCAGGGGGGGCAGGTTGGGAGACGAGATGGGGATCCAGATTCCTTTGGGGGCAGGGCCCTAGGAGGGAGCTCAGAGGAATCTCAAGGCCTTCTGGGACATGGGGTCCTCTTTGGCCTTGGTGGGGCCCAGCGTGCTGGGTCCCTCAGCACCTGCACTCACCCGGAACCAGCTGTCTAGTCCGTTGGTGGTTTTGGGCGTCTCCTTCTCCCGTAGGGTGGTGGCATACAGGATCACATCGACCTCCTCCTGCCCAAGCCCCTGGGTGGAGCTCTGTAAAGACAGTGCCCAGCAGCCAGGGGGAAAGCCTCAGAGCCCTGACTGGCTGTCTTTGCTGGCTCTCACACGGCTGTGACTCTCTCCACTCCAGACACACACACACACCACAGTCTGCACGGACCTCCACCGAGGAGGCAAGAGATGACAGGCTGAGAGGGCCTTTGGATTAACATTGGCACAGACAAGAGGCACCTTAGGAATCCCCTTTCCATCCTGCCAGCCCTGTCCTGGGATGTGAAGAGGACAGGGACCCGCAGGTTATCAGCTGCCCACCAACCTGTTCCTGCCAAGGGCGGATCCTCCCCACATGTCCCTCTTCCCCCCACACCGAAGAGGAGGGGATGGGGTGTGCCCAGGGAGGGCTCACAGAGGTGGCCTGACCTGGATCGGCCTGACCTAGTCCGCCTCGTGTTACCTTAGAGAAGCACCTGGCAAAGGGCCAGAGGCACCCAGCATGGGATTGGACCCAACGCCTACAGCGACTAAAGAGATTCTCCCTCCGGGGGTTCTGGCAACCAGAGCCCTGGTAGGGCAGGATACGGCGGGCGAACATCTTCCTCGACCGTCTGTCTCCGGCCAAGTGAGCTGGGTGTGAGGATGTGGCAGCCTGGTGAGGGCCCTCCCAGTACTGTTGGGCATTGTTGTGAAAGCGGTGACTTCCTTGCCTGGTGACCCCCTTACCTCAGTCCCCTGCTTGGATATGGCCCATGTAAGCAGTCCTCTGGGCTGTTCACCCCCCTTCTCCATGCAGTGTCACATCTGTACCCGGGTACTTCGACACACCTGTGTCCACCGGCCCCCGGGAAGGTCTGGGTGCAGCCAGGGTCCCGTCTGTGAGACAGACACAGACACAACTCCTCTTTCTTACCTGTTGTTCATCCCGGATAAGCCATTGTGCCTCTAGGGCCTGTCTGCCTCCTGTCTGTGCCACGGGGACTGTTTTAGCATGGACTTCCTAGAGACGTTCTCAGGCATGCGTGGGAGGATAGCGATGAAATTGGAGGAGTGGTGTCCCATGTAGGGGATGCCTCCAACCTCTTTTTGCTTCCTCCTGTCACCTCCCCCGTGTCCGCTTCTCTTCTGATCCCACCCCATAGTTCGTCCTTACACCTAATGTCACTCTGTGTGTGTGTGTGTGTGTGTCTGTGTGTGTGTGTGTGTGTGTGTGTTAGTGCTCACGTTCTGGATGCGCAGAAGAAAAGAGCCCGCACAAAGGGAGGGATGGTCAAGAGCTTCCCAAGATCCGAGGGTTTCTAATTTCCAAAGCAAACCCCAGAGGAGGGGTTCGAGACTTGGCCTAGAAGGTCAGAACACACCCTGGCCTCTAGACGCTGCCTGTCTTGTGCCGTGGGCCGGTGCCTGGCTCTCTGTGGGCCTCAGTTTCCCAATTATCCAATGAGGGGTTAAATTCAGAGCTGCATAAGCATGAGCTCAGCATAAAGGTGGGCCGCCACCCCCTCCACCCTGGGTGTGATGTGGACTGGGGAGCACTCGGGGGTTCCCCTGCCCTGGGCTCCTCCTCAGAGAAGAACTTGCCAAGTGCCCGTCTAGGTTGCTGATTGCTCAGCCTCACCGCCAAGCCGTCTCCGGATGTGTACGCAGTTCCACCAACGGTGTTGTCCGGAGCCCCTGAGAAGCCTGCGTGCAGCCAGGGCCCCGTCTTTGAGGACGCAGAGCTGGGTGCGTACCTGGCTCCAGCTTCTCACCAGTCTGTGATTCTGGGCGAGGCATTGAACTTTGGGACTTCCCCTTCTCCCCTCAGGGGCTCCCCGTGATCACCACCTCCTGGTCTACACATCCTGTGTAATCCACTCCCCTTGAGTGTGGACCGAACTTAGTCATTCCTTTCTTTTCCATACAAGATGCCAGAGAGATCCAGTGTCACTTCCAAGATTTGGGTATAAACAGTCCGTGCTGACCCTCCTGTCCCCTCTGACGTGTGCTCTCTCTCTCTCTCTTTCTCTTCCTCGGATCCCTCGCTCCGGGGACCAAGCCTCTGTGTTGTGAGGTGCAGTAGAGAGAGGCCCGCGTGACCTCGCGCTGAGGGAGACCAACAGACAGAGGGGCACGCAGGCCTTCAGTCTGCAGGGAGCCCTGCCTGTCCCCCTGAGCGCGCTCAGATCCTGCCTCACTGAGACCACAGCCCGACCTCCTGAGAGACTCTGGCAGAAGCACCCGGCTGAGCACTTGTGGATTCCTTGTCCCCTGAAACTGTGAGAAATAGTCAATATTTTTTTAGTTAAGCCACTAAGTTTGTGGAATGGTTGTCACACAGTAATAGCAGTCGATCCCTAATTGGGTCATCATGCCCTGGCCCTGGCCCGGCTCTCCTCCAGCCTCCCTCCCTCCCCAACTCTCCTCCAGAGCTCCCTCTGGCCACACTGGTTTCCTGTCTAAGCTCCTCTCTGGCCAAACTCACTTGTGCCTGCAAGTGTCTGCGCCGTTGTGCCTTCTGCCAGGCTAACTATCCCTGGGTTTGTGCAGGTTGGTTCCCTCTTGTCATGCTGCTGGAAATCAAATGTCATCTCAGTGCAGACCTTTCAGACCCCCGGCCTAGTGGCCCCGGCACTCCATTGTATTACCTGCGGTTTTTCCATACAGCATTAGCTCTTTTCATTCACATGGTTTTGTCCATCTTCCCCCCCCCGACTGTGAGCTCCTGGAGGGCAGGACCTTGTTGGGATGTTTCCAGCACTGGCCGTATTTGAGTGCTCAGGGGACAGGTGCTGAGTAAATAGATAAGGTCCATCCCACCACTGACCCGCTCAATTATTAGAGCCAAGTTGACTTCCATCATTTAAAATAGACTAGGTTGATAACTATTTAAGGTGATCCTGTGATTTAGGCTTTTAGTGGGTATATCAGTTTGTGATGAAGCACCAGATAACTCCCCACGTTTCTGTAGCATATCACTCGATATTTCCCCACATGACGGTGCTGGGTAGGTGTTCAGGTTGGAGAGACCACGCTCCTTAAGCTGGTCCTTCAGGAGCCCACAGTTCTTCCCTCATGTGCCTTCTCCATCCCTAGGACATCGTCCGCATCTGCATCCATCAGCACCAGGGGAAAGGACATAAAGCAACGGACATGGAAGGATTTTATCAGCCAAGTCTAGAATGGCACACATCAGTTCCTTGCCTCTTCCTCTGGCAAAGACGTGGTCATAGGACACACCATGGAGCTGGATCATGGAGTCCAGCTGTGTGCCGCCAGAAAAGCAGAGTGGATTTTTTGTGGACAGTTAACATTCTCTGCCACAGTGAGTAACTCATTTAGATTTATTGTGTTTTTTGAATCTTTCTTGAGTTTTTACCGCGTGCCAAGCACTGTGCTAAGAGCTGGATGGAGAACTGAGTGAACAGTATCTTGCCCCGGGAGGAGCTCCCAATCTAGAGAGGGAGACTAGATGTGGTATGACGTGCCTGCCATCCTAAGGGAAAAGGATAAAGGGGCAGTACTCTGGACGCTCAGTGAATGATGCTAGATTTGGAAGCTATCAGGAGCTCATATCATTTGAACTCCACTTTGAGACATAATCAAGATGTGGTTGGTGGAGGAAGATGACAACGGGACTACGGAAGCAGTCATTTACGTACAAGATATGATAAGGAATACGGCCATTCAAATCATATATTCAAAAATATTAAAGGGTAGGGATAAGTATTCATATTAAATGAAAAGTGACTGGGAATATAGGGTGATCTCATTTTTAGAATAAGTATCTAAATTTAGATGAAAGTATACAAGTATTTTGGGTGATAGATTTTCAATTTTCTAAAATGTTTCATTGTTAATAGGATGAAAGGAGTCCATAAATACCTTTGTTGTGATATAGCGCCCATTGAAACACAGCTCATCATTTCCCCCTCCCCCAGTCCCTGGCGACCACCGTTCTACTCTCCACTTCTATAAGTTTGATTATTTTAGATAACCCATGTGAGTGGGATGATGCGCTATGTGTCCCTCTGTGACGGGCTTATTTCCAGTAACAAAATGTCCTCCAGATTCATCCATCATGTCTCACATGGCAGAATTTCCTTTTTTCTTAAGGCCGAATAACATTCCATTATAATATATACCACAGTTTCTTTATCCCTTCCTCCATGGACAGACACTTAGGTTGTTTCCACATCTGGGCTGTTGTGAACAACACTGCGAAGAACGTGGGAGCGCAGGTATCTCTTCAAGATCCTCTTTTGAATTCTTGTGGATATAGACCTAGAAATGGAATTAGTGGATCATATGTCAGTTCCATTTTTAATTTTTTAAGGAATCTCTGTGCTGTTTTCCATAGCAGCAGCACAATATCACCCTCCCACCAACAGAACATACAAGGGTTCCAACTTCTTTGCATCCTAGCCCGCACTTGTGCGTGTGTGTGTGTGTGCGCGCGCGCGTGTGCGTGCGTGTGTGTGTGTGATAATAGCCCTCCTAACGGGTTTGAAGTGATATCTCATTTTCATTTTGATTTGCACTTCGTTTATGGTGAGTGATGTCCAGCATCTTTTCACATACTTTCCAGCCATTTATCCGTCTTCTTTGGAGAAATGTCTGTTCAAGTTCTTTGCCCACTTTTTAATCAGGTACTTGTTTTCTTTTTGCTGTTGAATTGCATGAGTTTCTTATATATTTTGGATGCTAACCCTTATCTGATATACGATTTCTAAATATTTCCCCTCATTCTATAGGTTGCCTTTTCATTCTTTCTAAAACGTTTTTCCAGGTTGATTGAGATTTAATTGACATATAACATTGTACAAGTTTAAGGAGTACAGTGTGATGATTTGATATCATATATATTGAGAAATATTTCTGTAATAAGGTTAGTTAACACGCCGATCACCCCACAGAGTTAAAATGTTGTGTTTGTGTGTGTAGTGAGACATTTTAAGATCTACTCTCTTAGCAACTTTCACGTGTACAGGACGGCATTATGGTAACTGTGTTGTATGTGAACTGTGGTCACCATGCTGGTTTTTTGGAAGGTTTGATGCATTCTCCAGCTCTTTCCTTTCCCAGTGAGAAGTTGAGGGTTTCCTCCCGATTGTATGACATTGTAGCTGGGGTGGAGATTATGGCCCAAGGGTGTCTCCAATTTTCCTACTTGCCTTGATGTGGCTGGTTTCATTCTTTTGCAAGGTGCAAGAGCCTAGCAGCTAGTTTCTGGATTTCTCACCAAGGAAGTTGATCTGTTTCTTGTTATTGAATCAGTGTGTCCATGGGGAGGACACCAGGACTTCCTCCTCCATCATCTTTCAGATGTCACCTCCCCCCTTATTTAACTTGGGTTTTAGTGTTACGTTATCCTGATAGTGTAAGTTGAGAGTGTGATAAGCAAAATTGTTAGATGGCCCGAGATTCCCACTTCCTTGTGTAATTGCCTCTGTGGAACACTCTCCCTTTGATGTGCGTGGGTCCATGGGTACAATGGATGCCATTTCTGTGGCTTTTGTTCAAAAGTGAAGGGATGTTTTTAGAAGCAATAACAGTCTCTAATCAGTTGCCTTTGAGTTTATCAAGAGAGAGAGTGTTCTGGGTGGGCTTGACTTAATCCAACGAACCCTTTGAAAGAGAGTCAAAGCCTTCCCTGAATGGAGATATCAAGTGAGAGAGAGTCTTTCGTCATCCTTAAGGAGCAAGGTACTGTGCGGTGGAGGGGTCACACATGGCAGAGAACGGCAGGTGGCCTCTAGGATCTGAGAAAAGTTCCCAGCTGGCAGCCAGCGAGGAAGTGGGGACCTCAGGCCTACAGTGGCAAGAAATTGAATTCTGTCAACAGCCAGCGAGCTTGGCAGAAGACCTCAAGCTTCAGATGGGATTGCGCCCAAACTGGCATTGTTGATTTCAGCCTGGTGAGTCCTGTGCCCTGGAACCCAGTGCCTGACTCAGTGCTCCACTTCAGGTGTCCCGGACACTGCACTTGGGAAGAGGTCTGTGTTTTCATAGTGTGAAATGACAAAACAGTGACTTCCACGAGAAGGCACCCCAAAACATTGAATTTCACGGAATTAGTTTTTGATTCACCCGCATTCCGATGCAGCTGTCTCAGTTTGAATACGGCTGCTTTTGCTGACAGAACCAGGGAGCCCTGCAGCACTCCTGCAGTTTCTCCCGTGGCCACCAGAAGGGAGTGCGTGGCTGCTTATGACGATGACGCCACCCCCCTTGGACGGTTTTACTTGACAAATTAAGCTTCTTCAGAATATGTTTTCTAACCTTCGATAATTTCGTTAAGAATTCCTTTTTTGCTTTTTTGCTTTAATTTCTTTGGAATCTGATGAAAATTCTCTACAAGTAACAACTATACGTAGTGGACTGAGTGGAAGGTGTCCCTCGTTACACATGCAGACGCGTCAAATCGTGAACGACTGAGTGAAGGTAGATGCTTACCTAAAATATTATAAAAAATTGATCCAAAATGGATCAAGGACCTAAATGGAAGAGCCAACACTATAAAATTCATAGAAGAAAATGTAGGAGCAAATCTCAATGACCTTGTATTTGGCATCTGTTTCTTAAGGATGACACCAACATCAACAAGAGAAAAAACAGATAAACTAGAGAAATGGCCACCAACATTACTACCTTTCCATTTGGCTCTTAATGCGCTGCAGGTGCCAGGTGAGACATGCACAACGTTTCTCAAGTAATTCTCCCAAGCACACATGAAACAACACCCTTTACTTTCTCCTTTTTAGAGATTGGGGTCACTGAGGCCCAGAGCCTTGCCTGGGGTCCCCCAGGTAGAAGGAGGCTGAGCAGGGACTAGAACCCAAGTCTCTCTGTCTTTGACTGCTGTGCTCCCTCCTCACTGCTCTTCCCTGGAAGTCAGGGCTCCAGAATTCTTCTAGATCCAATAAGCTAGGTCTCGAGACCTCCCTGAATGCAGGGGACAGTGTCACCCCGTACGACTGTGGCTCGGGACGTAGGCTGGGAGCAGCTGGCCGTGGGCACTGTGGGCTGTGCCAGTCCCAGAGCAGCCGATCCCTGGGCAGGAGGAGGTTTCTCTCTGGGCAGCAAGGATGAAGGTTCATGTGACTTCAGAGGTGAGAGGTCCCTCCTGCAGCATCTGGATGCAGCCTCTTTGTCAGGTGGGGCCCACGGGGATTTATAAGCACTAGGTTCCAATCCTGCCTCTGCCTCTCTGTAGGGTGTCAAAGGGGACACTGTCTTGAAGCCTCAGTTTCCTCATCAGTCAAACAGGGGCAACATTTCTACCTCCATCCTAGAAGTGTTATGGGGATTCAGGAGAGGTGTTCCTGTCCACAAAAGACCCTGGTAAGGACTCACCAATCCTTAGCTGTCCCTGATGTTACCCCAGTGCCAGCCCACTGCAACCGTAGGCTCGCTGCCTCTGCCCACTGGGTTCCCTCTGCCTGGCAGGCCTGACTCCCTCCAACTCCATTGTTCACCCAGAAGCCTTTCTTTCACGTTCTAGTTTGGGGAGGGGGCTGTGCATCGGTTGGGCTCCCACAGCAGTGGGACTCAGCCCCTCAGCCCCAGGCCAGCCCTGGGGCTGGACATGACCCACAGACCATGTCCTTGTGCCTGTGGACATTGTCCTGAGTGTTGAGACCTGTACTCTGGAGTTTTCCCAAGTGCACCATCTGCTCCTTGGGCCAAGTGTTGGGGCGCCCAGCGAAGGGGCTCCCCCCTTCCTAGGCAGCGAAAGTAAGCTGCCCTGAGCTCCGTGGGACCTGCCCTCCCCACCCTGCCTGTGCAATCATCGGTACATGGGATCTTAGGCTTCCGCGGCCACCAGGTGTCCTGGTGTCCTTTTAGTGAACCCTTTCCCCTTCCTGCAAACCAAGACACAGTCCACACCCCTGGCCATTATGGTGCTGCCCCCAGCCCCTGTAGGCCTTCTGCTTAGTCCGCTCTGCTCTCCACGCTCACCTGCTCCCTGTTTAATGGGGCTTCTCCCTCTTCCTCCAAGGAGAGCCCCATTTCCTCTCTCTAACGACCTGTGTTCTCTGATTGGGAGACTCCCTCCTCCGGCAGAGAAGAGAGAGGTTGCTGCCCGTTGCCTCCCCCAGAGCCTCAGATAAAGTGGACTCCCCCTAACCTCACTTCGAAGGAGGTGAGGGCTCCCCCCTTGTCTTCATTTGGAGACTTTAGCAGGAAGCAGAGCCGCCTCCATTACACAAACGCAATGTGAGGGACGCCAAGGGTGGGCCCTGGCAGGGGCGGGGGCAGGGCGTTGCTGCTGGAGGAGCCCGAGGGGTGTTTAGGGGCTCTGCCCAGTGCCAAAGCCCTGACCGAGGCTCTCCCCGTCCCGCAGCTTCCATGAGCACCTGCTGTGCTTCAGAAAGGTCTCCCTTGTTGACGCAATCTCGTGTGGTGTGTGGTTCTTGCTGTTGCAACGCGAATCTTCATCTGGATGGACACGGTGAAGGTCGTGTCTATAATTCCCTAACCTGCCCTTAGAGCTTCCTTCCTGAGAAAGCGGCCCAGACAGGGTGGAGGGGGGCGAGCAGAAAGGAGTGGCCCAGCCTGTCCCCTCCACTGGCCTGGAAGCAGGGCCTGGCTGCTCTCTTTAGAAGCTGAATTCTGGAGCGGGAGGGGCTGGGGTGGGGTGGCCTGGGCCTGGGCCTGCGGGTGTCATGGGCAGGGGCCTGGCTGAGGTGTGTTCCAGGAGATGGAGCAGAAGATGTTGTGGGGGAGGAAACCTGAGGGAGGGGCTGGGCGGGCCCTGCCCTGCTCCCTGGGTCACTCCCAGGTGCCCTGACGGCCTCACTCCTGGCCTGTCTAGCTCCCTCTTTCAGGTGTCACCTCCAGTGTCTCTGGAGTCCCTGCTTTCCCAAACAAGACTCAAACTTCATGAAGCCATCGTACATATAGAGACTGCAGCCAACACCTCAAAAGTGTGTATAAATTGCGTCCCAGAAATTCTGCTTCTAGGGAGGAGTTCTACAAAAAGTAGAGACGTGTGGACACAGAGGTACCTTTCAGTACAATGATGAGAGGGAACCATTGGCAATGGTCCAATGGTTCACCGCTGGGGCTGCTCGCCAGAATGTGATGTGTGGCTACTGAGAATGCACAAAGGGACAGGACTGACTGTGCATGCCCACCTGTGGGACATCCGGTATTATGAGAGCACAACACTGGGGTTCTTCCAGCGCCACCTCCCCGCCACGCACCACTGCACTTAAAGGGAGAGGACTGAAAAGCTGGATACCGCTGGTTAGGGGCAATTATTTCTTGGTAGAAGGAGCGTATCTTTTTTTCTTCTTCATATTTAAATCCTTATTTTACTACAGTAACATTAATCATCTATCTAAAACCTCCAAAAAGTCGGTAATGTATTTTATTCCATAATCTAGTTGTACTAAGTGGAAACGTTTAATCTGTGATTATAATGTTTTTATAATTTGCAAATTGGAAAAACTTAAACTTGGCCCATCTAGGAAGAGAAAAGGTTTGAAAAGTGTCTCCCTGCCCCAGACACGTCCCTTATGGTGTCCAGCTCTCGCGTCATACGTACAAAAGCGGTCCCTCTCCAAAGACACTGAAAATATTTAATGTTGGGGCTTCCTTTTTACTACATAACCTTTGATCGATCAGGGATTTTTCTTCCTAGTAAAAAATGTTATTTTTATTTACAGAAATCTTGAACCACTCTCCTCAGACATTCATTACGTAGCCTGACACAAAGGGCCACATATTCTATGCTTGCACTTCCATGAAAAACCCAGAAGAGGTAAATGCATACAGTCGGAAAGATGAGTGGCTACCAGGGACTGGGGTGGGAGGAAGGAGGACTGACTGATTAATAGCTACAGGGTTTGTCTTTGTTGAAAATGTTCTTGAACTAGATCAAGGGGACGGTCGTGTCACCTTGTCAGCCTACTTCTTGCCATGTCAATGAACAATTTGAAAGGAACACAGAATTAACTTTTATTTAAGTGATTGTTATAAGAGAAAACACAGGAAACCAAGTATAACTTAAAGTATATGTAAGAGAAAAAGAAAACTTCAAGCAACCTGCAGTAACAGGGGAGGGCAGTGACTCTGCGGTGCCGGAGCTCAGGGCCTGAGGCTCGTGGCTGGGAAGACGCGAGAGGGGTTTCTAGGTCTCAACATGGACAGTAAGCTGCGGCTGGAGGATGCTGTGTCTCCGAAGCTGAATATCTGTCTCTGAGCTCTGGGGGGCGGTGGAGTTGGAGCGGGTGCCAGATCTTCAACTGGTTCTGGATCTCTCTCTGCAGCTGGTGCTGGAGATCCAAGCAGAGAGAATACCATGCACAGGACTGCCTTTCCGTGTCCCTCCCAAGTAGTGGAACCTCTCAGACCAGTCAATGAGTCTCAGTGCAAGACCCCACCTCCAGAACATCCTCCCGGACTGGAGTCGGTGGGCAGAGGGCTCTGAGCCTGCTCGTTGCTCCAGGCCCAACCCCGGGCTCTGGAGGCTCTGCTCTGGGTGGCCCAGCCCCATCCCCTCTGCACGCGCCCACATCACCCACCCGGAGTCCTCCTCACCCTCGGTCCCCGCCTCGCTGGGCTCACGCTGCTCGAGCTCTGAAAGAAGATGGAGGGCACGCTGCTCCAGGCCAGAGCCCGCTTTGAGGAACCGAGTGAAGGCCAATATCATCTTGAGGCATTGAAATGTGGGGGGCTCGAAAAAATCCTCAGGGTAGCGTTCTAGCCAGGTGCCCAGAATGAAGGCGACGGCCCTCAGGATAGACAGGCGGGCAGCAGAGTCAGAGAGCTGGCCTCTCCTTCCACACGGCCCTCCCAGGGCACCCCTGTGGGGTCCTGGGCTCCTCTCCTGTGCCTCCTGCTCCTGGCTGTCCAGGGACCAGTCCCACGTTTGGTCCACCTGCAACCTGGCGGTCCTGGCAGAGACAGGCCTGGTCACCAAGGAGGGACTGGCGAAGATCTGGAAGCACTCTCCTCAGACATGACCCCCGCTTCCCAGGCCCCACACTCCCCTCGCAGCGTGGAGAGGGGAGCTCCTCCTGCTCGTTCCAAAGCCCACTCACTGTTTCCTTCGGTGGAAGGGCCCACCGTCGTCCTCCGTGTAAGGAAAGAGCCATCCGTACCTAGAGGAGACAGGAGAGCTTCACATCGACTGTCCTGGGGACGGTCCCTCCTGAGAAGTCGCCTGTGACTGTGGGACTCCTGGCTGGAAGGGAGCCCTGGAGGGCGGGGCTGTTGTCTGCTCTGTGCACTGGATCGTGGCCCGTGCCTGGAAGTGTCTGAGCCTAGTGGGGCCTCTTCTCGACGTGATGAATGAATGAGCGCCAACCTGCCACGTCACAGGCATTTGAGTGGGCCTGGGGCCCCCAGCTCAGCCGAGGGATCCCTGTTCTGGCTTCAGCCGGGGCAGAGACCGAGATGAAATCTCCAATCTCCTTTTCCAATGGGAAAACTGCTCAGCCCAAGGCCCCGGGGACAGTGAGGGATGAAGCAGAGGCTTCGTCGTGGGGAAGAGGAAAACGATGGATCGGCACAAGCACGGCCCCTCCAGCAGACCTTTGCATGGGGCCAGGCTTCTAGAAAGTGCTTTGCATGCGGGACCTCCTGGAGTCCCTACAATATCCACACGAGGTGGACCCTCTGTTCACCCCACTGCTCAGAGGAGCAAACCGAGGCTCACAGAGGCGCAGTGACCTTCCCAGCACTCACGGCTGGGAGGTGGCTGGATCACCACAGTGCTGTGGAGGGGCAGGGCGCTCACCTTTGAAACAGTAGTCTGATTACTTGGAAGGGACTGCCAAAGGCCCTGTACGAGGAGAGGACGCTGTGGATGTACGCGGGGTCACCTTCCAGGAAGGCGGGCACCAGGTCCTGCACCAGCTTCTTGAGTGAGCCAGCCTCGATGGTCCACACCTTGCGGGTCTCGTCCTTCCAGATTGTAGATACACTTTCAGCCTGTGGTGGGACAGAGGAGGGGCTCGCCATCAGAGGCAGCACCCTGGACACCAAGAGGGCTGGGGGCTGAGTGCCCACGGCAGGGAAAGTTGCTGGAGTTAAAGGTAGAGTCTGAGGTGGGGCATGATTCAGCAGATGAGTATCTCAGGTCAGTTTGTCGGCAGAGGCTGGGCAGCACCTCCGTGTATTAACAGCATCATCCCTGGGATTTCTGACAAGAGATCCCAATGTGGAGACGAGAACACACAGGCTTCTCCTGGGCTGGGAGGGACCGGGAGAGTGGGACATGCAGGATGGTCAGTGCAGCGCTGTGGACATGGCCACCGCAGGTCCCACATCGGGGCAGGGCTGAATCACTGTGGTGACCGTTCTCCCTTCTGGAATGTTGTGCAGCCCAGTGAGACCCCAGCACCTGAGCTGGAGGGGCCGCGGGGACGTGTTCCTCGGGACAGCAAATTGCAGAGCAACAGGCATAACACCAGGAGCCCCGTGTCCTTTTGGGGAAAAGCATCCCTAGCCGTCGTGAGGACGTGCGAGACCTGGAGAAGGTGTGGAAGGATTGCCAGGACAACATGGACACTCGGAGCTGGGAGGGCAAACAGGAGATTGTGTAGAAAAACGCAGAACCACTCGTGATTGAACATGAGGTGAAATGGTGTAAAAGCCTCCTTTCTGGTAGTCCTCCAAATATGTGGACAGTGACTTTCCACGTGACCAAGGCAAGGGCTGGGCAGGGGGGGCAGGTTGGGAGACGAGATGGGGATCCAGATTCCTTTGGGGGCAGGGCCCTAGGAGGGAGCTCAGAGGAATCTCAAGGCCTTCTGGGACATGGGGTCCTCTTTGGCCTTGGTGGGGCCCAGCGTGCTGGGTCCCTCAGCACCTGCACTCACCCGGAACCAGCTGTCTAGTCCGTTGGTGGTTTTGGGCGTCTCCTTCTCCCGTAGGGTGGTGGCATACAGGATCACATCGACCTCCTCCTGCCCAAGCCCCTGGGTGGAGCTCTGTAAAGACAGTGCCCAGCAGCCAGGGGGAAAGCCTCAGAGCCCTGACTGGCTGTCTTTGCTGGCTCTCACACGGCTGTGACTCTCTCCACTCCAGACACACACACACACCACAGTCTGCACGGACCTCCACCGAGGAGGCAAGAGATGACAGGCTGAGAGGGCCTTTGGATTAACATTGGCACAGACAAGAGGCACCTTAGGAATCCCCTTTCCATCCTGCCAGCCCTGTCCTGGGATGTGAAGAGGACAGGGACCCGCAGGTTATCAGCTGCCCACCAACCTGTTCCTGCCAAGGGCGGATCCTCCCCACATGTCCCTCTTCCCCCCACACCGAAGAGGAGGGGATGGGGTGTGCCCAGGGAGGGCTCACAGAGGTGGCCTGACCTGGATCGGCCTGACCTAGTCCGCCTCGTGTTACCTTAGAGAAGCACCTGGCAAAGGGCCAGAGGCACCCAGCATGGGATTGGACCCAACGCCTACAGCGACTAAAGAGATTCTCCCTCCGGGGGTTCTGGCAACCAGAGCCCTGGTAGGGCAGGATACGGCGGGCGAACATCTTCCTCGACCGTCTGTCTCCGGCCAAGTGAGCTGGGTGTGAGGATGTGGCAGCCTGGTGAGGGCCCTCCCAGTACTGTTGGGCATTGTTGTGAAAGCGGTGACTTCCTTGCCTGGTGACCCCCTTACCTCAGTCCCCTGCTTGGATATGGCCCATGTAAGCAGTCCTCTGGGCTGTTCACCCCCCTTCTCCATGCAGTGTCACATCTGTACCCGGGTACTTCGACACACCTGTGTCCACCGGCCCCCGGGAAGGTCTGGGTGCAGCCAGGGTCCCGTCTGTGAGACAGACACAGACACAACTCCTCTTTCTTACCTGTTGTTCATCCCGGATAAGCCATTGTGCCTCTAGGGCCTGTCTGCCTCCTGTCTGCGCCACGGGGACTGTTTTAGCATGGACTTCCTAGAGACGTTCTCAGGCATGCGTGGGAGGATAGCGATGAAATTGGAGGAGTGGTGTCCCATGTAGGGGATGCCTCCAACCTCTTTTTGCTTCCTCCTGTCACCTCCCCCGTGTCCGCTTCTCTTCTGATCCCACCCCATAGTTCGTCCTTACACCTAATGTCACTGTGTGTGTGTGTGTGTGTGTGTGTGTGTGTGTGTGTGTGTGTGTTAGTGCTCACGTTCTGGATGCACAGAAGAAAAGAGCCCGCACAAAGGGAGGGATGGTCAAGAGCTTCCCAAGATCCGAGGGTTTCTAATTTCCAAAGCAAACCCCAGAGGAGGGGTTCGAGACTTGGCCTAGAAGGTCAGAACACACCCTGGCCTCTAGACGCTGCCTGTCTTGTGCCGTGGGCCGGTGCCTGGCTCTCTGTGGGCCTCAGTTTCCCAATTATCCAATGAGGGGTTAAATTCAGAGCTGCATAAGCATGAGCTCAGCATAAAGGTGGGCCGCCACCCCCTCCGCCCTGGGTGTGATGTGGACTGGGGAGCACTCGGGGGTTCCCCTGCCCTGGGCTCCTCCTCAGAGAAGAACTTGCCAAGTGCCCGTCTAGGTTGCTGATTGCTCAGCCTCACCGCCAAGCCGTCTCCGGATGTGTACGCAGTTCCACCAACGGTGTTGTCCGGAGCCCCTGAGAAGCCTGCGTGCAGCCAGGGCCCCGTCTTTGAGGACGCAGAGCTGGGTGCGTACCTGGCTCCAGCTTCTCACCAGTCTGTGATTCTGGGCGAGGCATTGAACTTTGGGACTTCCCCTTCTCCCCTCAGGGGCTCCCCGTGATCACCACCTCCTGGTCTACACATCCTGTGTAATCCACTCCCCTTGAGTGTGGACCGAACTTAGTCATTCCTTTCTTTTCCATACAAGATGCCAGAGAGATCCAGTGTCACTTCCAAGATTTGGGTATAAACAGTCCGTGCTGACCCTCCTGTCCCCTCTGACGTGTGCTCTCTCTCTCTCTCTTTCTCTTCCTCGGATCCCTCGCTCCGGGGACCAAACCTCTGTGTTGTGAGGTGCAGTAGAGAGAGGCCCGCGTGACCTCGCGCTGAGGGAGACCAACAGACAGAGGGGCACGCAGGCCTTCAGTCTGCAGGGAGCCCTGCCTGTCCCCCTGAGCGCGCTCAGATCCTGCCTCACTGAGACCACAGCCCGACCTCCTGAGAGACTCTGGCAGAAGCACCCGGCTGAGCACTTGTGGATTCCTTGTCCCCTGAAACTGTGAGAAATAGTCAATATTTTTTTAGTTAAGCCACTAAGTTTGTGGAATGGTTGTCACACAGTAATAGCAGTCGATCCCTAATTGGGTCATCATGCCCTGGCCCTGGCCCGGCTCTCCTCCAGCCTCCCTCCCTCCCCAACTCTCCTCCAGAGCTCCCTCTGGCCACACTGGTTTCCTGTCTAAGCTCCTCTCTGGCCAAACTCACTTGTGCCTGCAAGTGTCTGCGCCGTTGTGCCTTCTGCCAGGCTAACTATCCCTGGGTTTGTGCAGGTTGGTTCCCTCTTGTCATGCTGCTGGAAATCAAATGTCATCTCAGTGCAGACCTTTCAGACCCCCGGCCTAGTGGCCCCGACACTCCATTGTATTACCTGCGGTTTTTCCATACAGCATTAGCTCTTTTCATTCACATGGTTTTGTCCATCTTCCCCCCCCCGACTGTGAGCTCCTGGAGGGCAGGACCTTGTTGGGATGTTTCCAGCACTGGCCGTATTTGAGTGCTCAGGGGACAGGTGCTGAGTAAATAGATAAGGTCCATCCCACCACTGACCCGCTCAATTATTAGAGCCAAGTTGACTTCCATCATTTAAAATAGACTAGGTTGATAACTATTTAAGGTGATCCTGTGATTTAGGCTTTTAGTGGGTATATCAGTTTGTGATGAAGCACCAGATAACTCCCCACGTTTCTGTAGCATATCACTCGATATTTCCCCACATGACGGTGCTGGGTAGGTGTTCAGGTTGGAGAGACCACGCTCCTTAAGCTGGTCCTTCAGGAGCCCACAGTTCTTCCCTCATGTGCCTTCTCCATCCCTAGGACATCGTCCGCATCTGCATCCATCAGCACCAGGGGAAAGGACATAAAGCAACGGACATGGAAGGATTTTATCAGCCAAGTCTAGAATGGCACACATCAGTTCCTTGCCTCCTCCTCTGGCAAAGACGTGGTCATAGGACACACCATGGAGCTGGATCATGGAGTCCAGCTGTGTGCCGCCAGAAAAGCAGAGTGGATTTTTTGTGGACAGTTAACATTCTCTGCCACAGTGAGTAACTCATTTAGATTTATTGTGTTTTTTGAATCTTTCTTGAGTTTTTACCGCGTGCCAAGCACTGTGCTAAGAGCTGGATGGAGAACTGAGTGAACAGTATCTTGCCCCGGGAGGAGCTCCCAATCTAGAGAGGGAGACTAGATGTGGTATGACGTGCCTGCCATCCTAAGGGAAAAGGATAAAGGGGCAGTACTCTGGACGCTCAGTGAATGATGCTAGATTTGGAAGCTATCAGGAGCTCATATCATTTGAACTCCACTTTGAGACATAATCAAGATGTGGTTGGTGGAGGAAGATGACAACGGGACTACGGAAGCAGTCATTTACGTACAAGATATGATAAGGAATACGGCCATTCAAATCATATATTCAAAAATATTAAAGGGTAGGGATAAGTATTCATATTAAATGAAAAGTGACTGGGAATATAGGGTGATCTCATTTTTAGAATAAGTATCTAAATTTAGATGAAAGTATACAAGTATTTTGGGTGATAGATTTTCAATTTTCTAAAATGTTTCATTGTTAATAGGATGAAAGGAGTCCATAAATACCTTTGTTGTGATATAGCGCCCATTGAAACACAGCTCATCATTTCCCCCTCCCCCAGTCCCTGGCGACCACCGTTCTACTCTCCACTTCTATAAGTTTGATTATTTTAGATAACCTATGTGAGTGGGATGATGCGCTATGTGTCCCTCTGTGACGGGCTTATTTCCAGTAACAAAATGTCCTCCAGATTCATCCATCATGTCTCACATGGCAGAATTTCCTTTTTTCTTAAGGCCGAATAACATTCCATTATAATATATACCACAGTTTCTTTATCCCTTCCTCCATGGACAGACACTTAGGTTGTTTCCACATCTTGGCTGTTGTGAACAACACTGCGAAGAACGTGGGAGCGCAGGTATCTCTTCAAGATCCTCTTTTGAATTCTTGTGGATATAGACCTAGAAATGGAATTAGTGGATCATATGTCAGTTCCATTTTTAATTTTTTAAGGAATCTCTGTGCTGTTTTCCATAGCAGCAGCACAATATCACCCTCCCACCAACAGAACATACAAGGGTTCCAACTTCTTTGCATCCTAGCCCGCACTTGTGCGTGTGTGTGTGTGTGTGCGCGCGCGCGTGTGCGTGCGTGTGTGTGTGTGTGTGTGTGTGATAATAGCCCTCCTAACGGGTTTGAAGTGATATCTCATTTTCATTTTGATTTGCACTTCGTTTATGGTGAGTGATGTCCAGCATCTTTTCACATACTTTCCAGCCATTTATCCGTCTTCTTTGGAGAAATGTCTGTTCAAGTTCTTTGCCCACTTTTTAATCAGGTACTTGTTTTCTTTTTGCTGTTGAATTGCATGAGTTTCTTATATATTTTGGATGCTAACCCTTATCTGATATACGATTTCTAAATATTTCCCCTCATTCTATAGGTTGCCTTTTCATTCTTTCTAAAACGTTTTTCCAGGTTGATTGAGATTTAATTGACATATAACATTGTACAAGTTTAAGGAGTACAGTGTGATGATTTGATATCATATATATTGAGAAATATTTCTGTAATAAGGTTAGTTAACACGCCGATCACCCCACAGAGTTAAAATGTTGTGTTTGTGTGTGTAGTGAGACATTTTAAGATCTACTCTCTTAGCAACTTTCACGTGTACAGGACGGCATTATGGTAACTGTGTTGTATGTGAACTGTGGTCACCATGCTGGTTTTTTGGAAGGTTTGATGCATTCTCCAGCTCTTTCCTTTCCCAGTGAGAAGTTGAGGGTTTCCTCCCGATTGTATGACATTGTAGCTGGGGTGGAGATTATGGCCCAAGGGTGTCTCCAATTTTCCTACTTGCCTTGATGTGGCTGGTTTCATTCTTTTGCAAGGTGCAAGAGCCTAGCAGCTAGTTTCTGGATTTCTCACCAAGGAAGTTGATCTGTTTCTTGTTATTGAATCAGTGTGTCCATGGGGAGGACACCAGGACTTCCTCCTCCATCATCTTTCAGATGTCACCTCCCCCCTTATTTAACTTGGGTTTTAGTGTTACGTTATCCTGATAGTGTAAGTTGAGAGTGTGATAAGCAAAATTGTTAGATGGCCCGAGATTCCCACTTCCTTGTGTAATTGCCTCTGTGGAACACTCTCCCTTTGATGTGCGTGGGTCCATGGGTACAATGGATGCCATTTCTGTGGCTTTTGTTCAAAAGTGAAGGGATGTTTTTAGAAGCAATAACAGTCTCTAATCAGTTGCCTTTGAGTTTATCAAGAGAGAGAGTGTTCTGGGTGGGCTTGACTTAATCCAACGAACCCTTTGAAAGAGAGTCAAAGCCTTCCCTGAATGGAGATATCAAGTGAGAGAGAGTCTTTCGTCATCCTTAAGGAGCAAGGTACTGTGCGGTGGAGGGGTCACACATGGCAGAGAACGGCAGGTGGCCTCTAGGATCTGAGAAAAGTTCCCAGCTGGCAGCCAGCGAGGAAGTGGGGACCTCAGGCCTACAGTGGCAAGAAATTGAATTCTGTCAACAGCCAGCGAGCTTGGCAGAAGACCTCAAGCTTCAGATGGGATTGCGCCCAAACTGGCATTGTTGATTTCAGCCTGGTGAGTCCTGTGCCCTGGAACCCAGTGCCTGACTCAGTGCTCCACTTCAGGTGTCCCGGACACTGCACTTGGGAAGAGGTCTGTGTTTTCATAGTGTGAAATGACAAAACAGTGACTTCCACGAGAAGGCACCCCAAAACATTGAATTTCACGGAATTAGTTTTTGATTCACCCGCATTCCGATGCAGCTGTCTCAGTTTGAATACGGCTGCTTTTGCTGACAGAACCAGGGAGCCCTGCAGCACTCCTGCAGTTTCTCCCGTGGCCACCAGAAGGGAGTGCGTGGCTGCTTATGACGATGACGCCACCCCCCTTGGACGGTTTTACTTGACAAATTAAGCTTCTTCAGAATATGTTTTCTAACCTTCGATAATTTCGTTAAGAATTCCTTTTTTGCTTTTTTGCTTTAATTTCTTTGGAATCTGATGAAAATTCTCTACAAGTAACAACTATACGTAGTGGACTGAGTGGAAGGTGTCCCTCGTTACACATGCAGACGCGTCAAATCGTGAACGACTGAGTGAAGGTAGATGCTTACCTAAAATAGTATAAAAAATTGATCCAAAATGGATCAAGGACCTAAATGGAAGAGCCAACACTATAAAATTCATAGAAGAAAATGTAGGAGCAAATCTCAATGACCTTGTATTTGGCATCTGTTTCTTAAGGATGACACCAACATCAACAAGAGAAAAAACAGATAAACTAGAGAAATGGCCACCAACATTACTACCTTTCCATTTGGCTCTTAATGCGCTGCAGGTGCCAGGTGAGACATGCACAACGTTTCTCAAGTAATTCTCCCAAGCACACATGAAACAACACCCTTTACTTTCTCCTTTTTAGAGATTGGGGTCACTGAGGCCCAGAGCCTTGCCTGGGGTCCCCCAGGTAGAAGGAGGCTGAGCAGGGACTAGAACCCAAGTCTCTCTGTCTTTGACTGCTGTGCTCCCTCCTCACTGCTCTTCCCTGGAAGTCAGGGCTCCAGAATTCTTCTAGATCCAATAAGCTAGGTCTCGAGACCTCCCTGAATGCAGGGGACAGTGTCACCCCCTACGACTGTGGCTCGGGACGTAGGCTGGGAGCAGCTGGCCGTGGGCACTGTGGGCTGTGCCAGTCCCAGAGCAGCCGATCCCTGGGCAGGAGGAGGTTTCTCTCTGGGCAGCAAGGATGAAGGTTCATGTGACTTCAGAGGTGAGAGGTCCCTCCTGCAGCATCTGGATGCAGCCTCTTTGTCAGGTGGGGCCCACGGGGATTTATAAGCACTAGGTTCCAATCCTGCCTCTGCCTCTCTGTAGGGTGTCAAAGGGGACACTGTCTTGAAGCCTCAGTTTCCTCATCAGTCAAACAGGGGCAACATTTCTACCTCCATCCTAGAAGTGTTATGGGGATTCAGGAGAGGTGTTCCTGTCCACAAAAGACCCTGGTAAGGACTCACCAATCCTTAGCTGTCCCTGATGTTACCCCAGTGCCAGCCCACTGCAACCGTAGGCTTGCTGCCTCTGCCCACTGGGTTCCCTCTGCCTGGCAGGCCTGACTCCCTCCAACTCCATTGTTCACCCAGAAGCCTTTCTTTCATGTTCTAGTTTGGGGAGGGGGCTGTGCATCGGTTGGGCTCCCACAGCAGTGGGACTCAGCCCCTCAGCCCCAGGCCAGCCCTGGGGCTGGACATGACCCACAGACCATGTCCTTGTGCCTGTAGACATTGTCCTGAGTGTTGAGACCTGTACTCTGGAGTTTTCCCAAGTGCACCATCTGCTCCTTGGGCCAAGTGTTGGGGCGCCCAGCGAAGGGGCTCCCCCCTTCCTAGGCAGCGAAAGTAAGCTGCCCTGAGCTCCGTGGGACCTGCCCTCCCCACCCTGCCTGTGCAATCATCGGTACATGGGATCTTAGGCTTCCACGGCCACCAGGTGTCCTGGTGTCCTTTTAGTGAACCCTTTCCCCTTCCTGCAAACCAAGACACAGTCCACACCCCTGGCCATTATGGTGCTGCCCCCAGCCCCTGTAGGCCTTCTGCTTAGTCCGCTCTGCTCTGCACGCTCACCTGCTCCCTGTTTAATGGGGCTTCTCTCTCTTCCTCCAAGGAGAGCCCCATTTCCTCTCTCTAACGACCTGTGTTCTCTGATTGGGAGACTCCCTCCTCCGGCAGAGAAGAGAGAGGTTGCTGCCCGTTGCCTCCCCCAGAGCCTCAGATAAAGTGGACTCCCCCTAACCTCACTTCGAAGGAGGTGAGGGCTCCCCCCTTGTCTTCATTTGGAGACTTTAGCAGGAAGCAGAGCCGCCTCCATTACACAAACGCAATGTGAGGGACGCCAAGGGTGGGCCCTGGCAGGGGCGGGGGCAGGGCGTTGCTGCTGGAGGAGCCCGAGGGGTGTTTAGGGGCTCTGCCCAGTGCCAAAGCCCTGACCGAGGCTCTCCCCGTCCCGCAGCTTCCATGAGCACCTGCTGTGCTTCAGAAAGGTCTCCCTTGTTGACGCAATCTCGTGTGGTGTGTGGTTCTTGCTGTTGCAACGCGAATCTTCATCTGGATGGACACGGTGAAGGTCGTGTCTATAATTCCCTAACCTGCCCTTAGAGCTTCCTTCCTGAGAAAGCGGCCCAGACAGGGTGGAGGGGGGCGAGCAGAAAGGAGTGGCCCAGCCTGTCCCCTCCACTGGCCTGGAAGCAGGGCCTGGCTGCTCTCTTTAGAAGCTGAATTCTGGAGCGGGAGGGGCTGGGGTGGGGTGGCCTGGGCCTGGGCCTGCGGGTGTCATGGGCAGGGGCCTGGCTGAGGTGTGTTCCAGGAGATGGAGCAGAAGATGTTGTGGGGGAGGAAACCTGAGGGAGGGGCTGGGCGGGCCCTGCCCTGCTCCCTGGGTCACTCCCAGGTGCCCTGACGGCCTCACTCCTGGCCTGTCTAGCTCCCTCTTTCAGGTGTCACCTCCAGTGTCTCTGGAGTCCCTGCTTTCCCAAACAAGACTCAAACTTCATGAAGCCATCGTACATATAGAGACTGCAGCCAACACCTCAAAAGTGTGTATAAATTGCGTCCCAGAAATTCTGCTTCTAGGGAGGAGTTCTACAAAAAGTAGAGACGTGTGGACACAGAGGTACCTTTCAGTACAATGATGAGAGGGAACCATTGGCAATGGTCCAATGGTTCACCGCTGGGGCTGCTCGCCAGAATGTGATGTGTGGCTACTGAGAATGCACAAAGGGACAGGACTGACTGTGCATGCCCACCTGTGGGACATCCGGTATTATGAGAGCACAACACTGGGGTTCTTCCAGCGCCACCTCCCCGCCACGCACCACTGCACTTAAAGGGAGAGGACTGAAAAGCTGGATACCGCTGGTTAGGGGCAATTATTTCTTGGTAGAAGGAGCGTATCTTTTTTTCTTCTTCATATTTAAATCCTTATTTTACTACAGTAACATTAATCATCTATCTAAAACCTCCAAAAAGTCGGTAATGTATTTTATTCCATAATCTAGTTATACTAAGTGGAAACGTTTAATCTGTGATTATAATGTTTTTATAATTTGCAAATTGGAAAAACTTAAACTTGGCCCATCTAGGAAGAGAAAAGGTTTGAAAAGTGTCTCCCTGCCCCAGACACGTCCCTTATGGTGTCCAGCTCTCGCGTCATACGTACAAAAGCGGTCCCTCTCCAAAGACACTGAAAATATTTAATGTTGGGGCTTCCTTTTTACTACATAACCTTTGATCGATCAGGGATTTTTCTTCCTAGTAAAAAATGTTATTTTTATTTACAGAAATCTTGAACCACTCTCCTCAGACATTCATTACGTAGCCTGACACAAAGGGCCACATATTCTATGCTTGCACTTCCATGAAAAACCCAGAAGAGGTAAATGCATACAGTCGGAAAGATGAGTGGCTACCAGGGACTGGGGTGGGAGGAAGGAGGACTGACTGATTAATAGCTACAGGGTTTGTCTTTGTTGAAAATGTTCTTGAACTAGATCAAGGGGACGGTCGTGTCACCTTGTCAGCCTACTTCTTGCCATGTCAATGAACAATTTGAAAGGAACACAGAATTAACTTTTATTTAAGTGATTGTTATAAGAGAAAACACAGGAAACCAAGTATAACTTAAAGTATATGTAAGAGAAAAAGAAAACTTCAAGCAACCTGCAGTAACAGGGGAGGGCAGTGACTCTGCGGTGCCGGAGCTCAGGGCCTGAGGCTCGTGGCTGGGAAGACGCGAGAGGGGTTTCTAGGTCTCAACATGGACAGTAAGCTGCGGCTGGAGGATGCTGTGTCTCCGAAGCTGAATATCTGTCTCTGAGCTCTGGGGGGCGGTGGAGTTGGAGCGGGTGCCAGATCTTCAACTGGTTCTGGATCTCTCTCTGCAGCTGGTGCTGGAGATCCAAGCAGAGAGAATACCATGCACAGGACTGCCTTTCCGTGTCCCTCCCAAGTAGTGGAACCTCTCAGACCAGTCAATGAGTCTCAGTGCAAGACCCCACCTCCAGAACATCCTCCCGGACTGGAGTCGGTGGGCAGAGGGCTCTGAGCCTGCTCGTTGCTCCAGGCCCAACCCCGGGCTCTGGAGGCTCTGCTCTGGGTGGCCCAGCCCCATCCCCTCTGCACGCGCCCACATCACCCACCCGGAGTCCTCCTCACCCTCGGTCCCCGCCTCGCTGGGCTCACGCTGCTCGAGCTCTGAAAGAAGATGGAGGGCACGCTGCTCCAGGCCAGAGCCCGCTTTGAGGAACCGAGTGAAGGCCAATATCATCTTGAGGCATTGAAATGTGGGGGGCTCGAAAAAATCCTCAGGGTAGCGTTCTAGCCAGGTGCCCAGAATGAAGGCGACGGCCCTCAGGATAGACAGGCGGGCAGCAGAGTCAGAGAGCTGGCCTCTCCTTCCACACGGCCCTCCCAGGGCACCCCTGTGGGGTCCTGGGCTCCTCTCCTGTGCCTCCTGCTCCTGGCTGTCCAGGGACCAGTCCCACGTTTGGTCCACCTGCAACCTGGCGGTCCTGGCAGAGACAGGCCTGGTCACCAAGGAGGGACTGGCGAAGATCTGGAAGCACTCTCCTCAGACATGACCCCCGCTTCCCAGGCCCCACACTCCCCTCGCAGCGTGGAGAGGGGAGCTCCTCCTGCTCGTTCCAAAGCCCACTCACTGTTTCCTTCGGTGGAAGGGCCCACCGTCGTCCTCCGTGTAAGGAAAGAGCCATCCGTACCTAGAGGAGACAGGAGAGCTTCACATCGACTGTCCTGGGGACGGTCCCTCCTGAGAAGTCGCCTGTGACTGTGGGACTCCTGGCTGGAAGGGAGCCCTGGAGGGCGGGGCTGTTGTCTGCTCTGTGCACTGGATCGTGGCCCGTGCCTGGAAGTGTCTGAGCCTAGTGGGGCCTCTTCTCGACGTGATGAATGAATGAGCGCCAACCTGCCACGTCACAGGCATTTGAGTGGGCCTGGGGCCCCCAGCTCAGCCGAGGGATCCCTGTTCTGGCTTCAGCCGGGGCAGAGACCTAGATGAAATCTCCAATCTCCTTTTCCAATGGGAAAACTGCTCAGCCCAAGGCCCCGGGGACAGTGAGGGATGAAGCAGAGGCTTCGTCGTGGGGAAGAGGAAAACGATGGATCGGCACAAGGACGGCCCCTCCAGCAGACCTTTGCATGGGGCCAGGCTTCTAGAAAGTGCTTTGCATGCGGGACCTCCTGGAGTCCCTACAATATCCACACGAGGTGGACCCTCTGTTCACCCCACTGCTCAGAGGAGCAAACCGAGGCTCACAGAGGCGCAGTGACCTTCCCAGCACTCACGGCTGGGAGGTGGCTGGATCACCACAGTGCTGTGGAGGGGCAGGGCGCTCACCTTTGAAACAGTAGTCTGATTACTTGGAAGGGACTGCCAAAGGCCCTGTACGAGGAGAGGACGCTGTGGATGTACGCGGGGTCACCTTCCAGGAAGGCGGGCACCAGGTCCTGCACCAGCTTCTTGAGTGAGCCAGCCTCGATGGTCCACACCTTGCGGGTCTCGTCCTTCCAAATTGTAGATACACTTTCAGCCTGTGGTGGGACAGAGGAGGGGCTCGCCATCAGAGGCAGCACCGTGGACACCAAGAGGGCTGGGGGCTGAGTGCCCACGGCAGGGAAAGTTGCTGGAGTTAAAGGTAGAGTCTGAGGTGGGGCATGATTCAGCAGATGAGTATCTCAGGTCAGTTTGTCGGCAGAGGCTGGGCAGCACCTCCGTGTATTAACAGCATCATCCCTGGGATTTCTGACAAGAGATCCCAATGTGGAGACGAGAACACACAGGCTTCTCCTGGGCTGGGAGGGACCGGGAGAGTGGGACATGCAGGATGGTCAGTGCAGCGCTGTGGACATGGCCACCGCAGGTCCCACATCGGGGCAGGGCTGAATCACTGTGGTGACCGTTCTCCCTTCTGGAATGTTGTGCAGCCCAGTGAGACCCCAGCACCTGAGCTGGAGGGGCCGCGGGGACGTGTTCCTCGGGACAGCAAATTGCAGAGCAACAGGCATAACACCAGGAGCCCCGTGTCCTTTTGGGGAAAAGCATCCCTAGCCGTCGTGAGGACGTGCGAGACCTGGAGAAGGTGTGGAAGGATTGCCAGGACAACATGGACACTCGGGGCTGGGAGGGCAAACAGGAGATTGTGTAGAAAAACGCAGAACCACTCGTGATTGAACATGAGGTGAAATGGTGTAAAAGCCTCCTTTCTGGTAGTCCTCCAAATATGTGGACAGTGACTTTCCACGTGACCAAGGCAAGGGCTGGGCAGGGGGGGCAGGTTGGGAGACGAGATGGGGATCCAGATTCCTTTGGGGGCAGGGCCCTAGGAGGGAGCTCAGAGGAATCTCAAGGCCTTCTGGGACATGGGGTCCTCTTTGGCCTTGGTGGGGCCCAGCGTGCTGGGTCCCTCAGCACCTGCACTCACCCAGAACCAGCTGTCTAGTCCGTTGGTGGTTTTGGGCGTCTCCTTCTCCCGTAGGGTGGTGGCATACAGGATCACATCGACCTCCTCCTGCCCAAGCCCCTGGGTGGAGCTCTGTAAAGACAGTGCCCAGCAGCCAGGGGGAAAGCCTCAGAGCCCTGACTGGCTGTCTTTGCTGGCTCTCACACGGCTGTGACTCTCTCCACTCCAGACACACACACACACCACAGTCTGCACGGACCTCCACCGAGGAGGCAAGAGATGACAGGCTGAGAGGGCCTTTGGATTAACATTGGCACAGACAAGAGGCACCTTAGGAATCCCCTTTCCATCCTGCCAGCCCTGTCCTGGGATGTGAAGAGGACAGGGACCCGCAGGTTATCAGCTGCCCACCAACCTGTTCCTGCCAAGGGCGGATCCTCCCCACATGTCCCTCTTCCCCCCACACCGAAGAGGAGGGGATGGGGTGTGCCCAGGGAGGGCTCACAGAGGTGGCCTGACCTGGATCGGCCTGACCTAGTCCGCCTCGTGTTACCTTAGAGAAGCACCTGGCAAAGGGCCAGAGGCACCCAGCATGGGATTGGACCCAACGCCTACAGCGACTAAAGAGATTCTCCCTCCGGGGGTTCTGGCAACCAGAGCCCTGGTAGGGCAGGATACGGCGGGCGAACATCTTCCTCGACCGTCTGTCTCCGGCCAAGTGAGCTGGGTGTGAGGATGTGGCAGCCTGGTGAGGGCCCTCCCAGTACTGTTGGGCATTGTTGTGAAAGCGGTGACTTCCTTGCCTGGTGACCCCCTTACCTCAGTCCCCTGCTTGGATATGGCCCATGTAAGCAGTCCTCTGGGCTGTTCACCCCCCTTCTCCATGCAGTGTCACATCTGTACCCGGGTACTTCGACACACCTGTGTCCACCGGCCCCCGGGAAGGTCTGGGTGCAGCCAGGGTCCCGTCTGTGAGACAGACACAGACACAACTCCTCTTTCTTACCTGTTGTTCATCCCGGATAAGCCATTGTGCCTCTAGGGCCTGTCTGCCTCCTGTCTGTGCCACGGGGACTGTTTTAGCATGGACTTCCTAGAGACGTTCTCAGGCATGCGTGGGAGGATAGCGATGAAATTGGAGGAGTGGTGTCCCATGTAGGGGATGCCTCCAACCTCTTTTTGCTTCCTCCTGTCACCTCCCCCGTGTCCGCTTCTCTTCTGATCCCACCCCATAGTTCGTCCTTACACCTAATGTCACTCTGTGTGTGTGTGTGTGTGTGTCTGTGTGTGTGTGTGTGTGTGTGTGTTAGTGCTCACGTTCTGGATGCGCAGAAGAAAAGAGCCCGCACAAAGGGAGGGATGGTCAAGAGCTTCCCAAGATCCGAGGGTTTCTAATTTCCAAAGCAAACCCCAGAGGAGGGGTTCGAGACTTGGCCTAGAAGGTCAGAACACACCCTGGCCTCTAGACGCTGCCTGTCTTGTGCCGTGGGCCGGTGCCTGGCTCTCTGTGGGCCTCAGTTTCCCAATTATCCAATGAGGGGTTAAATTCAGAGCTGCATAAGCATGAGCTCAGCATAAAGGTGGGCCGCCACCCCCTCCGCCCTGGGTGTGATGTGGACTGGGGAGCACTCGGGGGTTCCCCTGCCCTGGGCTCCTCCTCAGAGAAGAACTTGCCAAGTGCCCGTCTAGGTTGCTGATTGCTCAGCCTCACCGCCAAGCCGTCTCCGGATGTGTACGCAGTTCCACCAACGGTGTTGTCCGGAGCCCCTGAGAAGCCTGCGTGCAGCCAGGGCCCCGTCTTTGAGGACGCAGAGCTGGGTGCGTACCTGGCTCCAGCTTCTCACCAGTCTGTGATTCTGGGCGAGGCATTGAACTTTGGGACTTCCCCTTCTCCCCTCAGGGGCTCCCCGTGATCACCACCTCCTGGTCTACACATCCTGTGTAATCCACTCCCCTTGAGTGTGGACCGAACTTAGTCATTCCTTTCTTTTCCATACAAGATGCCAGAGAGATCCAGTGTCACTTCCAAGATTTGGGTATAAACAGTCCGTGCTGACCCTCCTGTCCCCTCTGACGTGTGCTCTCTCTCTCTCTCTTTCTCTTCCTCGGATCCCTCGCTCCGGGGACCAAGCCTCTGTGTTGTGAGGTGCAGTAGAGAGAGGCCCGCGTGACCTCGCGCTGAGGGAGACCAACAGACAGAGGGGCACGCAGGCCTTCAGTCTGCAGGGAGCCCTGCCTCTCCCCCTGAGCGCGCTCAGATCCTGCCTCACTGAGACCACAGCCCGACCTCCTGAGAGACTCTGGCAGAAGCACCCGGCTGAGCACTTGTGGATTCCTTGTCCCCTGAAACTGTGAGAAATAGTCAATAGTTTTTTAGTTAAGCCACTAAGTTTGTGGAATGGTTGTCACACAGTAATAGCAGTCGATCCCTAATTGGGTCATCATGCCCTGGCCCTGGCCCGGCTCTCCTCCAGCCTCCCTCCCTCCCCAACTCTCCTCCAGAGCTCCCTCTGGCCACACTGGTTTCCTGTCTAAGCTCCTCTCTGGCCAAACTCACTTGTGCCTGCAAGTGTCTGCGCCGTTGTGCCTTCTGCCAGGCTAACTATCCCTGGGTTTGTGCAGGTTGGTTCCCTCTTGTCATGCTGCTGGAAATCAAATGTCATCTCAGTGCAGACCTTTCAGACCCCCGGCCTAGTGGCCCCGGCACTCCATTGTATTACCTGCGGTTTTTCCATACAGCATTAGCTCTTTTCATTCACATGGTTTTGTCCATCTTCCCCCCCCCGACTGTGAGCTCCTGGAGGGCAGGACCTTGTTGGGATGTTTCCAGCACTGGCCGTATTTGAGTGCTCAGGGGACAGGTGCTGAGTAAATAGATAAGGTCCATCCCACCACTGACCCGCTCAATTATTAGAGCCAAGTTGACTTCCATCATTTAAAATAGACTAGGTTGATAACTATTTAAGGTGATCCTGTGATTTAGGCTTTTAGTGGGTATATCAGTTTGTGATGAAGCACCAGATAACTCCCCACGTTTCTGTAGCATATCACTCGATATTTCCCCACATGACGGTGCTGGGTAGGTGTTCAGGTTGGAGAGACCACGCTCCTTAAGCTGGTCCTTCAGGAGCCCACAGTTCTTCCCTCATGTGCCTTCTCCATCCCTAGGACATCGTCCGCATCTGCATCCATCAGCACCAGGGGAAAGGACATAAAGCAACGGACATGGAAGGATTTTATCAGCCAAGTCTAGAATGGCACACATCAGTTCCTTGCCTCCTCCTCTGGCAAAGACGTGGTCATAGGACACACCATGGAGCTGGATCATGGAGTCCAGCTGTGTGCCGCCAGAAAAGCAGAGTGGATTTTTTGTGGACAGTTAACATTCTCTGCCACAGTGAGTAACTCATTTAGATTTATTGTGTTTTTTGAATCTTTCTTGAGTTTTTACCGCGTGCCAAGCACTGTGCTAAGAGCTGGATGGAGAACTGAGTGAACAGTATCTTGCCCCGGGAGGAGCTCCCAATCTAGAGAGGGAGACTAGATGTGGTATGACGTGCCTGCCATCCTAAGGGAAAAGGATAAAGGGGCAGTACTCTGGACGCTCAGTGAATGATGCTAGATTTGGAAGCTATCAGGAGCTCATATCATTTGAACTCCACTTTGAGACATAATCAAGATGTGGTTGGTGGAGGAAGATGACAACGGGACTACGGAAGCAGTCATTTACGTACAAGATATGATAAGGAATACGGCCATTCAAATCATATATTCAAAAATATTAAAGGGTAGGGATAAGTATTCATATTAAATGAAAAGTGACTGGGAATATAGGGTGATCTCATTTTTAGAATAAGTATCTAAATTTAGATGAAAGTATACAAGTATTTTGGGTGATAGATTTTCAATTTTCTAAAATGTTTCATTGTTAATAGGATGAAAGGAGTCCATAAATACCTTTGTTGTGATATAGCGCCCATTGAAACACAGCTCATCATTTCCCCCTCCCCCAGTCCCTGGCGACCACCGTTCTACTCTCCACTTCTATAAGTTTGATTATTTTAGATAACCCATGTGAGTGGGATGATGCGCTATGTGTCCCTCTGTGACGGGCTTATTTCCAGTAACAAAATGTCCTCCAGATTCATCCATCATGTCTCACATGGCAGAATTTCCTTTTTTCTTAAGGCCGAATAACATTCCATTATAATATATACCACAGTTTCTTTATCCCTTCCTCCATGGACAGACACTTAGGTTGTTTCCACATCTTGGCTGTTGTGAACAACACTGCGAAGAACGTGGGAGCGCAGGTATCTCTTCAAGATCCTCTTTTGAATTCTTGTGGATATAGACCTAGAAATGGAATTAGTGGATCATATGTCAGTTCCATTTTTAATTTTTTAAGGAATCTCTGTGCTGTTTTCCATAGCAGCAGCACACTATCACCCTCCCACCAACAGAACATACAAGGGTTCCAACTTCTTTGCATCCTAGCCCGCACTTGTGCGTGTGTGTGTGTGTGTGTGCGCGCGTGTGCGTGCGTGTGTGTGTGTGTGATAATAGCCCTCCTAACGGGTTTGAAGTGATATCTCATTTTCATTTTGATTTGCACTTCGTTTATGGTGAGTGATGTCCAGCATCTTTTCACATACTTTCCAGCCATTTATCCGTCTTCTTTGGAGAAATGTCTGTTCAAGTTCTTTGCCCACTTTTTAATCAGGTACTTGTTTTCTTTTTGCTGTTGAATTGCATGAGTTTCTTATATATTTTGGATGCTAACCCTTATCTGACATACGATTTCTAAATATTTCCCCTCATTCTATAGGTTGCCTTTTCATTCTTTCTAAAACGTTTTTCCAGGTTGATTGAGATTTAATTGACATATAACATTGTACAAGTTTAAGGAGTACAGTGTGATGATTTGATATCATATATATTGAGAAATATTTCTGTAATAAGGTTAGTTAACACGCCGATCACCCCACAGAGTTAAAATGTTGTGTTTGTGTGTGTAGTGAGACATTTTAAGATCTACTCTCTTAGCAACTTTCACGTGTACAGGACGGCATTATGGTAACTGTGTTGTATGTGAACTGTGGTCACCATGCTGGTTTTTTGGAAGGTTTGATGCATTCTCCAGCTCTTTCCTTTCCCAGTGAGAAGTTGAGGGTTTCCTCCCGATTGTATGACATTGTAGCTGGGGTGGAGATTATGGCCCAAGGGTGTCTCCAATTTTCCTACTTGCCTTGATGTGGCTGGTTTCATTCTTTTGCAAGGTGCAAGAGCCTAGCAGCTAGTTTCTGGATTTCTCACCAAGGAAGTTGATCTGTTTCTTGTTATTGAATCAGTGTGTCCATGGGGAGGACACCAGGACTTCCTCCTCCATCATCTTTCAGATGTCACCTCCCCCCTTATTTAACTTGGGTTTTAGTGTTACGTTATCCTGATAGTGTAAGTTGAGAGTGTGATAAGCAAAATTGTTAGATGGCCCGAGATTCCCACTTCCTTGTGTAATTGCCTCTGTGGAACACTCTCCCTTTGATGTGCGTGGGTCCATGGGTACAATGGATGCCATTTCTGTGGCTTTTGTTCAAAAGTGAAGGGATGTTTTTAGAAGCAATAACAGTCTCTAATCAGTTGCCTTTGAGTTTATCAAGAGAGAGAGTGTTCTGGGTGGGCTTGACTTAATCCAACGAACCCTTTGAAAGAGAGTCAAAGCCTTCCCTGAATGGAGATATCAAGTGAGAGAGAGTCTTTCGTCATCCTTAAGGAGCAAGGTACTGTGCGGTGGAGGGGTCACACATGGCAGAGAACGGCAGGTGGCCTCTAGGATCTGAGAAAAGTTCCCAGCTGGCAGCCAGCGAGGAAGTGGGGACCTCAGGCCTACAGTGGCAAGAAATTGAATTCTGTCAACAGCCAGCGAGCTTGGCAGAAGACCTCAAGCTTCAGATGGGATTGCGCCCAAACTGGCATTGTTGATTTCAGCCTGGTGAGTCCTGTGCCCTGGAACCCAGTGCCTGACTCAGTGCTCCACTTCAGGTGTCCCGGACACTGCACTTGGGAAGAGGTCTGTGTTTTCATAGTGTGAAATGACAAAACAGTGACTTCCACGAGAAGGCACCCCAAAACATTGAATTTCACGGAATTAGTTTTTGATTCACCCGCATTCCGATGCAGCTGTCTCAGTTTGAATACGGCTGCTTTTGCTGACAGAACCAGGGAGCCCTGCAGCACTCCTGCAGTTTCTCCCGTGGCCACCAGAAGGGAGTGCGTGGCTGCTTATGACGATGACGCCACCCCCCTTGGACGGTTTTACTTGACAAATTAAGCTTCTTCAGAATATGTTTTCTAACCTTCGATAATTTCGTTAAGAATTCCTTTTTTGCTTTTTTGCTTTAATTTCTTTGGAATCTGATGAAAATTCTCTACAAGTAACAACTATACGTAGTGGACTGAGTGGAAGGTGTCCCTCGTTACACATGCAGACGCGTCAAATCGTGAACGACTGAGTGAAGGTAGATGCTTACCTAAAATATTATAAAAAATTGATCCAAAATGGATCAAGGACCTAAATGGAAGAGCCAACACTATAAAATTCATAGAAGAAAATGTAGGAGCAAATCTCAATGACCTTGTATTTGGCATCTGTTTCTTAAGGATGACACCAACATCAACAAGAGAAAAAACAGATAAACTAGAGAAATGGCCACCAACATTACTACCTTTCCATTTGGCTCTTAATGCGCTGCAGGTGCCAGGTGAGACATGCACAACGTTTCTCAAGTAATTCTCCCAAGCACACATGAAACAACACCCTTTACTTTCTCCTTTTTAGAGATTGGGGTCACTGAGGCCCAGAGCCTTGCCTGGGGTCCCCCAGGTAGAAGGAGGCTGAGCAGGGACTAGAACCCAAGTCTCTCTGTCTTTGACTGCTGTGCTCCCTCCTCACTGCTCTTCCCTGGAAGTCAGGGCTCCAGAATTCTTCTAGATCCAATAAGCTAGGTCTCGAGACCTCCCTGAATGCAGGGGACAGTGTCACCCCCTACGACTGTGGCTCGGGACGTAGGCTGGGAGCAGCTGGCCGTGGGCACTGTGGGCTGTGCCAGTCCCAGAGCAGCCGATCCCTGGGCAGGAGGAGGTTTCTCTCTGGGCAGCAAGGATGAAGGTTCATGTGACTTCAGAGGTGAGAGGTCCCTCCTGCAGCATCTGGATGCAGCCTCTTTGTCAGGTGGGGCCCACGGGGATTTATAAGCACTAGGTTCCAATCCTGCCTCTGCCTCTCTGTAGGGTGTCAAAGGGGACACTGTCTTGAAGCCTCAGTTTCCTCATCAGTCAAACAGGGGCAACATTTCTACCTCCATCCTAGAAGTGTTATGGGGATTCAGGAGAGGTGTTCCTGTCCACAAAAGACCCTGGTAAGGACTCACCAATCCTTAGCTGTCCCTGATGTTACCCCAGTGCCAGCCCACTGCAACCGTAGGCTCGCTGCCTCTGCCCACTGGGTTCCCTCTGCCTGGCAGGCCTGACTCCCTCCAACTCCATTGTTCACCCAGAAGCCTTTCTTTCACGTTCTAGTTTGGGGAGGGGGCTGTGCATCGGTTGGGCTCCCACAGCAGTGGGACTCAGCCCCTCAGCCCCAGGCCAGCCCTGGGGCTGGACATGACCCACAGACCATGTCCTTGTGCCTGTGGACATTGTCCTGAGTGTTGAGACCTGTACTCTGGAGTTTTCCCAAGTGCACCATCTGCTCCTTGGGCCAAGTGTTGGGGCGCCCAGCGAAGGGGCTCCCCCCTTCCTAGGCAGCGAAAGTAAGCTGCCCTGAGCTCCGTGGGACCTGCCCTCCCCACCCTGCCTGTGCAATCATCGGTACATGGGATCTTAGGCTTCCGCGGCCACCAGGTGTCCTGGTGTCCTTTTAGTGAACCCTTTCCCCTTCCTGCAAACCAAGACACAGTCCACACCCCTGGCCATTATGGTGCTGCCCCCAGCCCCTGTAGGCCTTCTGCTTAGTCCGCTCTGCTCTCCACGCTCACCTGCTCCCTGTTTAATGGGGCTTCTCTCTCTTCCTCCAAGGAGAGCCCCATTTCCTCTCTCTAACGACCTGTGTTCTCTGATTGGGAGACTCCCTCCTCCGGCAGAGAAGAGAGAGGTTGCTGCCCGTTGCCTCCCCCAGAGCCTCAGATAAAGTGGACTCCCCCTAACCTCACTTCGAAGGAGGTGAGGGCTCCCCCCTTGTCTTCATTTGGAGACTTTAGCAGGAAGCAGAGCCGCCTCCATTACACAAACGCAATGTGAGGGACGCCAAGGGTGGGCCCTGGCAGGGGCGGGGGCAGGGCGTTGCTGCTGGAGGAGCCCGAGGGGTGTTTAGGGGCTCTGCCCAGTGCCAAAGCCCTGACCGAGGCTCTCCCCGTCCCGCAGCTTCCATGAGCACCTGCTGTGCTTCAGAAAGGTCTCCCTTGTTGACGCAATCTCGTGTGGTGTGTGGTTCTTGCTGTTGCAACGCGAATCTTCATCTGGATGGACACGGTGAAGGTCGTGTCTATAATTCCCCAACCTGCCCTTAGAGCTTCCTTCCTGAGAAAGCGGCCCAGACAGGGTGGAGGGGGGCGAGCAGAAAGGAGTGGCCCAGCCTGTCCCCTCCACTGGCCTGGAAGCAGGGCCTGGCTGCTCTCTTTAGAAGCTGAATTCTGGAGCGGGAGGGGCTGGGGTGGGGTGGCCTGGGCCTGGGCCTGCGGGTGTCATGGGCAGGGGCCTGGCTGAGGTGTGTTCCAGGAGATGGAGCAGAAGATGTTGTGGGGGAGGAAACCTGAGGGAGGGGCTGGGCGGGCCCTGCCCTGCTCCCTGGGTCACTCCCAGGTGCCCTGACGGCCTCACTCCTGGCCTGTCTAGCTCCCTCTTTCAGGTGTCACCTCCAGTGTCTCTGGAGTCCCTGCTTTCCCAAACAAGACTCAAACTTCATGAAGCCATCGTACATATAGAGACTGCAGCCAACACCTCAAAAGTGTGTATAAATTGCGTCCCAGAAATTCTGCTTCTAGGGAGGAGTTCTACAAAAAGTAGAGACGTGTGGACACAGAGGTACCTTTCAGTACAATGATGAGAGGGAACCATTGGCAATGGTCCAATGGTTCACCGCTGGGGCTGCTCGCCAGAATGTGATGTGTGGCTACTGAGAATGCACAAAGGGACAGGACTGACTGTGCATGCCCACCTGTGGGACATCCGGTATTATGAGAGCACAACACTGGGGTTCTTCCAGCGCCACCTCCCCGCCACGCACCACTGCACTTAAAGGGAGAGGACTGAAAAGCTGGATACCGCTGGTTAGGGGCAATTATTTCTTGGTAGAAGGAGCGTATCTTTTTTTCTTCTTCATATTTAAATCCTTATTTTACTACAGTAACATTAATCATCTATCTAAAACCTCCAAAAAGTCGGTAATGTATTTTATTCCATAATCTAGTTGTACTAAGTGGAAACGTTTAATCTGTGATTATAATGTTTTTATAATTTGCAAATTGGAAAAACTTAAACTTGGCCCATCTAGGAAGAGAAAAGGTTTGAAAAGTGTCTCCCTGCCCCAGACACGTCCCTTATGGTGTCCAGCTCTCGCGTCATACGTACAAAAGCGGTCCCTCTCCAAAGACACTGAAAATATTTAATGTTGGGGCTTCCTTTTTACTACATAACCTTTGATCGATCAGGGATTTTTCTTCCTAGTAAAAAATGTTATTTTTATTTACAGAAATCTTGAACCACTCTCCTCAGACATTCATTACGTAGCCTGACACAAAGGGCCACATATTCTATGCTTGCACTTCCATGAAAAACCCAGAAGAGGTAAATGCATACAGTCGGAAAGATGAGTGGCTACCAGGGACTGGGGTGGGAGGAAGGAGGACTGACTGATTAATAGCTACAGGGTTTGTCTTTGTTGAAAATGTTCTTGAACTAGATCAAGGGGACGGTCGTGTCACCTTGTCAGCCTACTTCTTGCCATGTCAATGAACAATTTGAAAGGAACACAGAATTAACTTTTATTTAAGTGATTGTTATAAGAGAAAACACAGGAAACCAAGTATAACTTAAAGTATATGTAAGAGAAAAAGAAAACTTCAAGCAACCTGCAGTAACAGGGGAGGGCAGTGACTCTGCGGTGCCGGAGCTCAGGGCCTGAGGCTCGTGGCTGGGAAGACGCGAGAGGGGTTTCTAGGTCTCAACATGGACAGTAAGCTGCGGCTGGAGGATGCTGTGTCTCCGAAGCTGAATATCTGTCTCTGAGCTCTGGGGGGCGGTGGAGTTGGAGCGGGTGCCAGATCTTCAACTGGTTCTGGATCTCTCTCTGCAGCTGGTGCTGGAGATCCAAGCAGAGAGAATACCATCCACAGGACTGCCTTTCCGTGTCCCTCCCAAGTAGTGGAACCTCTCAGACCAGTCAATGAGTCTCAGTGCAAGACCCCACCTCCAGAACATCCTCCCGGACTGGAGTCGGTGGGCAGAGGGCTCTGAGCCTGCTCGTTGCTCCAGGCCCAACCCCGGGCTCTGGAGGCTCTGCTCTGGGTGGCCCAGCCCCATCCCCTCTGCACGCGCCCACATCACCCACCCGGAGTCCTCCTCACCCTCGGTCCCCGCCTCGCTGGGCTCACGCTGCTCGAGCTCTGAAAGAAGATGGAGGGCACGCTGCTGCAGGCCGGAGCCCGCTTTGAGGAACCGAGTGAAGGCCAATATCATCTTGAGGCATTGAAATGTGGGGGGCTCGAAAAAATCCTCAGGGTAGCGTTCTAGCCAGGTGCCCAGAATGAAGGCGACGGCCCTGAGGATAGACAGGCGGGCAGCAGAGTCAGAGAGCTGGCCTCTCCTTCCACACGGCCCTCCCAGGGCACCCCTGTGGGGTCCTGGGCTCCTCTCCTGTGCCTCCTGCTCCTGGCTGTCCAGGGACCAGTCCCACGTTTGGTCCACCTGCAACCTGGCGGTCCTGGCAGAGACAGGCCTGGTCACCAAGGAGGGACTGGCGAAGATCTGGAAGCACTCTCCTCAGACATGACCCCCGCTTCCCAGGCCCCACACTCCCCTCGCAGCGTGGAGAGGGGAGCTCCTCCTGCTCGTTCCAAAGCCCACTCACTGTTTCCTTCGGTGGAAGGGCCCACCGTCGTCCTCCGTGTAAGGAAAGAGCCATCCGTACCTAGAGGAGACAGGAGAGCTTCACATCGACTGTCCTGGGGACGGTCCCTCCTGAGAAGTCGCCTGTGACTGTGGGACTCCTGGCTGGAAGGGAGCCCTGGAGGGCGGGGCTGTTGTCTGCTCTGTGCACTGGATCGTGGCCCGTGCCTGGAAGTGTCTGAGCCTAGTGGGGCCTCTTCTCGACGTGATGAATGAATGAGCGCCAACCTGCCACGTCACAGGCATTTGAGTGGGCCTGGGGCCCCCAGCTCAGCCGAGGGATCCCTGTTCTGGCTTCAGCCGGGGCAGAGACCGAGATGAAATCTCCAATCTCCTTTTCCAATGGGAAAACTGCTCAGCCCAAGGCCCCGGGGACAGTGAGGGATGAAGCAGAGGCTTCGTCGTGGGGAAGAGGAAAACGATGGATCGGCACAAGCACGGCCCCTCCAGCAGACCTTTGCATGGGGCCAGGCTTCTAGAAAGTGCTTTGCATGCGGGACCTCCTGGAGTCCCTACAATATCCACACGAGGTGGACCCTCTGTTCACCCCACTGCTCAGAGGAGCAAACCGAGGCTCACAGAGGCGCAGTGACCTTCCCAGCACTCACGGCTGGGAGGTGGCTGGATCACCACAGTGCTGTGGAGGGGCAGGGCGCTCACCTTTGAAACAGTAGTCTGATTACTTGGAAGGGACTGCCAAAGGCCCTGTACGAGGAGAGGACGCTGTGGATGTACGCGGGGTCACCTTCCAGGAAGGCGGGCACCAGGTCCTGCACCAGCTTCTTGAGTGAGCCAGCCTCGATGGTCCACACCTTGCGGGTCTCGTCCTTCCAGATTGTAGATACACTTTCAGCCTGTGGTGGGACAGAGGAGGGGCTCGCCATCAGAGGCAGCACCCTGGACACCAAGAGGGCTGGGGGCTGAGTGCCCACGGCAGGGAAAGTTGCTGGAGTTAAAGGTAGAGTCTGAGGTGGGGCATGATTCAGCAGATGAGTATCTCAGGTCAGTTTGTCGGCAGAGGCTGGGCAGCACCTCCGTGTATTAACAGCATCATCCCTGGGATTTCTGACAAGAGATCCCAATGTGGAGACGAGAACACACAGGCTTCTCCTGGGCTGGGAGGGACCGGGAGAGTGGGACATGCAGGATGGTCAGTGCAGCGCTGTGGACATGGCCACCGCAGGTCCCACATCGGGGCAGGGCTGAATCACTGTGGTGACCGTTCTCCCTTCTGGAATGTTGTGCAGCCCAGTGAGACCCCAGCACCTGAGCTGGAGGGGCCGCGGGGACGTGTTCCTCGGGACAGCAAATTGCAGAGCAACAGGCATAACACCAGGAGCCCCGTGTCCTTTTGGGGAAAAGCATCCCTAGCCGTCGTGAGGACGTGCGAGACCTGGAGAAGGTGTGGAAGGATTGCCAGGACAACATGGACACTCGGGGCTGGGAGGGCAAACAGGAGATTGTGTAGAAAAACGCAGAACCACTCGTGATTGAACATGAGGTGAAATGGTGTAAAAGCCTCCTTTCTGGTAGTCCTCCAAATATGTGGACAGTGACTTTCCACGTGACCAAGGCAAGGGCTGGGCAGGGGGGGCAGGTTGGGAGACGAGATGGGGATCCAGATTCCTTTGGGGGCAGGGCCCTAGGAGGGAGCTCAGAGGAATCTCAAGGCCTTCTGGGACATGGGGTCCTCTTTGGCCTTGGTGGGGCCCAGCGTGCTGGGTCCCTCAGCACCTGCACTCACCCGGAACCAGCTGTCTAGTCCGTTGGTGGTTTTGGGCGTCTCCTTCTCCCGTAGGGTGGTGGCATACAGGATCACATCGACCTCCTCCTGCCCAAGCCCCTGGGTGGAGCTCTGTAAAGACAGTGCCCAGCAGCCAGGGGGAAAGCCTCAGAGCCCTGACTGGCTGTCTTTGCTGGCTCTCACACGGCTGTGACTCTCTCCACTCCAGACACACACACACACCACAGTCTGCACGGACCTCCACCGAGGAGGCAAGAGATGACAGGCTGAGAGGGCCTTTGGATTAACATTGGCACAGACAAGAGGCACCTTAGGAATCCCCTTTCCATCCTGCCAGCCCTGTCCTGGGATGTGAAGAGGACAGGGACCCGCAGGTTATCAGCTGCCCACCAACCTGTTCCTGCCAAGGGCGGATCCTCCCCACATGTCCCTCTTCCCCCCACACCGAAGAGGAGGGGATGGGGTGTGCCCAGGGAGGGCTCACAGAGGTGGCCTGACCTGGATCGGCCTGACCTAGTCCGCCTCGTGTTACCTTAGAGAAGCACCTGGCAAAGGGCCAGAGGCACCCAGCATGGGATTGGACCCAACGCCTACAGCGACTAAAGAGATTCTCCCTCCGGGGGTTCTGGCAACCAGAGCCCTGGTAGGGCAGGATACGGCGGGCGAACATCTTCCTCGACCGTCTGTCTCCGGCCAAGTGAGCTGGGTGTGAGGATGTGGCAGCCTGGTGAGGGCCCTCCCAGTACTGTTGGGCATTGTTGTGAAAGCGGTGACTTCCTTGCCTGGTGACCCCCTTACCTCAGTCCCCTGCTTGGATATGGCCCATGTAAGCAGTCCTCTGGGCTGTTCACCCCCCTTCTCCATGCAGTGTCACATCTGTACCCGGGTACTTCGACACACCTGTGTCCACCGGCCCCCGGGAAGGTCTGGGTGCAGCCAGGGTCCCGTCTGTGAGACAGACACAGACACAACTCCTCTTTCTTACCTGTTGTTCATCCCGGATAAGCCATTGTGCCTCTAGGGCCTGTCTGCCTCCTGTCTGTGCCACGGGGACTGTTTTAGCATGGACTTCCTAGAGACGTTCTCAGGCATGCGTGGGAGGATAGCGATGAAATTGGAGGAGTGGTGTCCCATGTAGGGGATGCCTCCAACCTCTTTTTGCTTCCTCCTGTCACCTCCCCCGTGTCCGCTTCTCTTCTGATCCCACCCCATAGTTCGTCCTTACACCTAATGTCACTCTGTGTGTGTGTGTGTGTGTGTCTGTGTGTGTGTGTGTGTGTGTGTGTTAGTGCTCACGTTCTGGATGCGCAGAAGAAAAGAGCCCGCACAAAGGGAGGGATGGTCAAGAGCTTCCCAAGATCCGAGGGTTTCTAATTTCCAAAGCAAACCCCAGAGGAGGGGTTCGAGACTTGGCCTAGAAGGTCAGAACACACCCTGGCCTCTAGACGCTGCCTGTCTTGTGCCGTGGGCCGGTGCCTGGCTCTCTGTGGGCCTCAGTTTCCCAATTATCCAATGAGGGGTTAAATTCAGAGCTGCATAAGCATGAGCTCAGCATAAAGGTGGGCCGCCACCCCCTCCGCCCTGGGTGTGATGTGGACTGGGGAGCACTCGGGGGTTCCCCTGCCCTGGGCTCCTCCTCAGAGAAGAACTTGCCAAGTGCCCGTCTAGGTTGCTGATTGCTCAGCCTCACCGCCAAGCCGTCTCCGGATGTGTACGCAGTTCCACCAACGGTGTTGTCCGGAGCCCCTGAGAAGCCTGCGTGCAGCCAGGGCCCCGTCTTTGAGGACGCAGAGCTGGGTGCGTACCTGGCTCCAGCTTCTCACCAGTCTGTGATTCTGGGCGAGGCATTGAACTTTGGGACTTCCCCTTCTCCCCTCAGGGGCTCCCCGTGATCACCACCTCCTGGTCTACACATCCTGTGTAATCCACTCCCCTTGAGTGTGGACCGAACTTAGTCATTCCTTTCTTTTCCATACAAGATGCCAGAGAGATCCAGTGTCACTTCCAAGATTTGGGTATAAACAGTCCGTGCTGACCCTCCTGTCCCCTCTGACGTGTGCTCTCTCTCTCTCTCTTTCTCTTCCTCGGATCCCTCGCTCCGGGGACCAAGCCTCTGTGTTGTGAGGTGCAGTAGAGAGAGGCCCGCGTGACCTCGCGCTGAGGGAGACCAACAGACAGAGGGGCACGCAGGCCTTCAGTCTGCAGGGAGCCCTGCCTGTCCCCCTGAGCGCGCTCAGATCCTGCCTCACTGAGACCACAGCCCGACCTCCTGAGAGACTCTGGCAGAAGCACCCGGCTGAGCACTTGTGGATTCCTTGTCCCCTGAAACTGTGAGAAATAGTCAATATTTTTTTAGTTAAGCCACTAAGTTTGTGGAATGGTTGTCACACAGTAATAGCAGTCGATCCCTAATTGGGTCATCATGCCCTGGCCCTGGCCCGGCTCTCCTCCAGCCTCCCTCCCTCCCCAACTCTCCTCCAGAGCTCCCTCTGGCCACACTGGTTTCCTGTCTAAGCTCCTCTCTGGCCAAACTCACTTGTGCCTGCAAGTGTCTGCGCCGTTGTGCCTTCTGCCAGGCTAACTATCCCTGGGTTTGTGCAGGTTGGTTCCCTCTTGTCATGCTGCTGGAAATCAAATGTCATCTCAGTGCAGACCTTTCAGACCCCCGGCCTAGTGGCCCCGGCACTCCATTGTATTACCTGCGGTTTTTCCATACAGCATTAGCTCTTTTCATTCACATGGTTTTGTCCATCTTCCCCCCCCCGACTGTGAGCTCCTGGAGGGCAGGACCTTGTTGGGATGTTTCCAGCACTGGCCGTATTTGAGTGCTCAGGGGACAGGTGCTGAGTAAATAGATAAGGTCCATCCCACCACTGACCCGCTCAATTATTAGAGCCAAGTTGACTTCCATCATTTAAAATAGACTAGGTCGATAACTATTTAAGGTGATCCTGTGATTTAGGCTTTTAGTGGGTATATCAGTTTGTGATGAAGCACCAGATAACTCCCCACGTTTCTGTAGCATATCACTCGATATTTCCCCACATGACGGTGCTGGGTAGGTGTTCAGGTTGGAGAGACCACGCTCCTTAAGCTGGTCCTTCAGGAGCCCACAGTTCTTCCCTCATGTGCCTTCTCCATCCCTAGGACATCGTCCGCATCTGCATCCATCAGCACCAGGGGAAAGGACATAAAGCAACGGACATGGAAGGATTTTATCAGCCAAGTCTAGAATGGCACACATCAGTTCCTTGCCTCTTCCTCTGGCAAAGACGTGGTCATAGGACACACCATGGAGCTGGATCATGGAGTCCAGCTGTGTGCCGCCAGAAAAGCAGAGTGGATTTTTTGTGGACAGTTAACATTCTCTGCCACAGTGAGTAACTCATTTAGATTTATTGTGTTTTTTGAATCTTTCTTGAGTTTTTACCGCGTGCCAAGCACTGTGCTAAGAGCTGGATGGAGAACTGAGTGAACAGTATCTTGCCCCGGGAGGAGCTCCCAATCTAGAGAGGGAGACTAGATGTGGTATGACGTGCCTGCCATCCTAAGGGAAAAGGATAAAGGGGCAGTACTCTGGACGCTCAGTGAATGATGCTAGATTTGGAAGCTATCAGGAGCTCATATCATTTGAACTCCACTTTGAGACATAATCAAGATGTGGTTGGTGGAGGAAGATGACAACGGGACTACGGAAGCAGTCATTTACGTACAAGATATGATAAGGAATACGGCCATTCAAATCATATATTCAAAAATATTAAAGGGTAGGGATAAGTATTCATATTAAATGAAAAGTGACTGGGAATATAGGGTGATCTCATTTTTAGAATAAGTATCTAAATTTAGATGAAAGTATACAAGTATTTTGGGTGATAGATTTTCAATTTTCTAAAATGTTTCATTGTTAATAGGATGAAAGGAGTCCATAAATACCTTTGTTGTGATATAGCGCCCATTGAAACACAGCTCATCATTTCCCCCTCCCCCAGTCCCTGGCGACCACCGTTCTACTCTCCACTTCTATAAGTTTGATTATTTTAGATAACCCATGTGAGTGGGATGATGCGCTATGTGTCCCTCTGTGACGGGCTTATTTCCAGTAACAAAATGTCCTCCAGATTCATCCATCATGTCTCACATGGCAGAATTTCCTTTTTTCTTAAGGCCGAATAACATTCCATTATAATATATACCACAGTTTCTTTATCCCTTCCTCCATGGACAGACACTTAGGTTGTTTCCACATCTTGGCTGTTGTGAACAACACTGCGAAGAACGTGGGAGCGCAGGTATCTCTTCAAGATCCTCTTTTGAATTCTTGTGGATATAGACCTAGAAATGGAATTAGTGGATCATATGTCAGTTCCATTTTTAATTTTTTAAGGAATCTCTGTGCTGTTTTCCATAGCAGCAGCACACTATCACCCTCCCACCAACAGAACATACAAGGGTTCCAACTTCTTTGCATCCTAGCCCGCACTTGTGCGTGTGTGTGTGTGTGTGTGCGCGCGTGTGCGTGCGTGTGTGTGTGTGTGATAATAGCCCTCCTAACGGGTTTGAAGTGATATCTCATTTTCATTTTGATTTGCACTTCGTTTATGGTGAGTGATGTCCAGCATCTTTTCACATACTTTCCAGCCATTTATCCGTCTTCTTTGGAGAAATGTCTGTTCAAGTTCTTTGCCCACTTTTTAATCAGGTACTTGTTTTCTTTTTGCTGTTGAATTGCATGAGTTTCTTATATATTTTGGATGCTAACCCTTATCTGACATACGATTTCTAAATATTTCCCCTCATTCTATAGGTTGCCTTTTCATTCTTTCTAAAACGTTTTTCCAGGTTGATTGAGATTTAATTGACATATAACATTGTACAAGTTTAAGGAGTACAGTGTGATGATTTGATATCATATATATTGAGAAATATTTCTGTAATAAGGTTAGTTAACACGCCGATCACCCCACAGAGTTAAAATGTTGTGTTTGTGTGTGTAGTGAGACATTTTAAGATCTACTCTCTTAGCAACTTTCACGTGTACAGGACGGCATTATGGTAACTGTGTTGTATGTGAACTGTGGTCACCATGCTGGTTTTTTGGAAGGTTTGATGCATTCTCCAGCTCTTTCCTTTCCCAGTGAGAAGTTGAGGGTTTCCTCCCGATTGTATGACATTGTAGCTGGGGTGGAGATTATGGCCCAAGGGTGTCTCCAATTTTCCTACTTGCCTTGATGTGGCTGGTTTCATTCTTTTGCAAGGTGCAAGAGCCTAGCAGCTAGTTTCTGGATTTCTCACCAAGGAAGTTGATCTGTTTCTTGTTATTGAATCAGTGTGTCCATGGGGAGGACACCAGGACTTCCTCCTCCATCATCTTTCAGATGTCACCTCCCCCCTTATTTAACTTGGGTTTTAGTGTTACGTTATCCTGATAGTGTAAGTTGAGAGTGTGATAAGCAAAATTGTTAGATGGCCCGAGATTCCCACTTCCTTGTGTAATTGCCTCTGTGGAACACTCTCCCTTTGATGTGCGTGGGTCCATGGGTACAATGGATGCCATTTCTGTGGCTTTTGTTCAAAAGTGAAGGGATGTTTTTAGAAGCAATAACAGTCTCTAATCAGTTGCCTTTGAGTTTATCAAGAGAGAGAGTGTTCTGGGTGGGCTTGACTTAATCCAACGAACCCTTTGAAAGAGAGTCAAAGCCTTCCCTGAATGGAGATATCAAGTGAGAGAGAGTCTTTCGTCATCCTTAAGGAGCAAGGTACTGTGCGGTGGAGGGGTCACACATGGCAGAGAACGGCAGGTGGCCTCTAGGATCTGAGAAAAGTTCCCAGCTGGCAGCCAGCGAGGAAGTGGGGACCTCAGGCCTACAGTGGCAAGAAATTGAATTCTGTCAACAGCCAGCGAGCTTGGCAGAAGACCTCAAGCTTCAGATGGGATTGCGCCCAAACTGGCATTGTTGATTTCAGCCTGGTGAGTCCTGTGCCCTGGAACCCAGTGCCTGACTCAGTGCTCCACTTCAGGTGTCCCGGACACTGCACTTGGGAAGAGGTCTGTGTTTTCATAGTGTGAAATGACAAAACAGTGACTTCCACGAGAAGGCACCCCAAAACATTGAATTTCACGGAATTAGTTTTTGATTCACCCGCATTCCGATGCAGCTGTCTCAGTTTGAATACGGCTGCTTTTGCTGACAGAACCAGGGAGCCCTGCAGCACTCCTGCAGTTTCTCCCGTGGCCACCAGAAGGGAGTGCGTGGCTGCTTATGACGATGACGCCACCCCCCTTGGACGGTTTTACTTGACAAATTAAGCTTCTTCAGAATATGTTTTCTAACCTTCGATAATTTCGTTAAGAATTCCTTTTTTGCTTTTTTGCTTTAATTTCTTTGGAATCTGATGAAAATTCTCTACAAGTAACAACTATACGTAGTGGACTGAGTGGAAGGTGTCCCTCGTTACACATGCAGACGCGTCAAATCGTGAACGACTGAGTGAAGGTAGATGCTTACCTAAAATATTATAAAAAATTGATCCAAAATGGATCAAGGACCTAAATGGAAGAGCCAACACTATAAAATTCATAGAAGAAAATGTAGGAGCAAATCTCAATGACCTTGTATTTGGCATCTGTTTCTTAAGGATGACACCAACATCAACAAGAGAAAAAACAGATAAACTAGAGAAATGGCCACCAACATTACTACCTTTCCATTTGGCTCTTAATGCGCTGCAGGTGCCAGGTGAGACATGCACAACGTTTCTCAAGTAATTCTCCCAAGCACACATGAAACAACACCCTTTACTTTCTCCTTTTTAGAGATTGGGGTCACTGAGGCCCAGAGCCTTGCCTGGGGTCCCCCAGGTAGAAGGAGGCTGAGCAGGGACTAGAACCCAAGTCTCTCTGTCTTTGACTGCTGTGCTCCCTCCTCACTGCTCTTCCCTGGAAGTCAGGGCTCCAGAATTCTTCTAGATCCAATAAGCTAGGTCTCGAGACCTCCCTGAATGCAGGGGACAGTGTCACCCCCTACGACTGTGGCTCGGGACGTAGGCTGGGAGCAGCTGGCCGTGGGCACTGTGGGCTGTGCCAGTCCCAGAGCAGCCGATCCCTGGGCAGGAGGAGGTTTCTCTCTGGGCAGCAAGGATGAAGGTTCATGTGACTTCAGAGGTGAGAGGTCCCTCCTGCAGCATCTGGATGCAGCCTCTTTGTCAGGTGGGGCCCACGGGGATTTATAAGCACTAGGTTCCAATCCTGCCTCTGCCTCTCTGTAGGGTGTCAAAGGGGACACTGTCTTGAAGCCTCAGTTTCCTCATCAGTCAAACAGGGGCAACATTTCTACCTCCATCCTAGAAGTGTTATGGGGATTCAGGAGAGGTGTTCCTGTCCACAAAAGACCCTGGTAAGGACTCACCAATCCTTAGCTGTCCCTGATGTTACCCCAGTGCCAGCCCACTGCAACCGTAGGCTCGCTGCCTCTGCCCACTGGGTTCCCTCTGCCTGGCAGGCCTGACTCCCTCCAACTCCATTGTTCACCCAGAAGCCTTTCTTTCACGTTCTAGTTTGGGGAGGGGGCTGTGCATCGGTTGGGCTCCCACAGCAGTGGGACTCAGCCCCTCAGCCCCAGGCCAGCCCTGGGGCTGGACATGACCCACAGACCATGTCCTTGTGCCTGTGGACATTGTCCTGAGTGTTGAGACCTGTACTCTGGAGTTTTCCCAAGTGCACCATCTGCTCCTTGGGCCAAGTGTTGGGGCGCCCAGCGAAGGGGCTCCCCCCTTCCTAGGCAGCGAAAGTAAGCTGCCCTGAGCTCCGTGGGACCTGCCCTCCCCACCCTGCCTGTGCAATCATCGGTACATGGGATCTTAGGCTTCCGCGGCCACCAGGTGTCCTGGTGTCCTTTTAGTGAACCCTTTCCCCTTCCTGCAAACCAAGACACAGTCCAAACCCCTGGCCATTATGGTGCTGCCCCCAGCCCCTGTAGGCCTTCTGCTTAGTCCGCTCTGCTCTCCACGCTCACCTGCTCCCTGTTTAATGGGGCTTCTCTCTCTTCCTCCAAGGAGAGCCCCATTTCCTCTCTCTAACGACCTGTGTTCTCTGATTGGGAGACTCCCTCCTCCGGCAGAGAAGAGAGAGGTTGCTGCCCGTTGCCTCCCCCAGAGCCTCAGATAAAGTGGACTCCCCCTAACCTCACTTCGAAGGAGGTGAGGGCTCCCCCCTTGTCTTCATTTGGAGACTTTAGCAGGAAGCAGAGCCGCCTCCATTACACAAACGCAATGTGAGGGACGCCAAGGGTGGGCCCTGGCAGGGGCGGGGGCAGGGCGTTGCTGCTGGAGGAGCCCGAGGGGTGTTTAGGGGCTCTGCCCAGTGCCAAAGCCCTGACCGAGGCTCTCCCCGTCCCGCAGCTTCCATGAGCACCTGCTGTGCTTCAGAAAGGTCTCCCTTGTTGACGCAATCTCGTGTGGTGTGTGGTTCTTGCTGTTGCAACGCGAATCTTCATCTGGATGGACACGGTGAAGGTCGTGTCTATAATTCCCCAACCTGCCCTTAGAGCTTCCTTCCTGAGAAAGCGGCCCAGACAGGGTGGAGGGGGGCGAGCAGAAAGGAGTGGCCCAGCCTGTCCCCTCCACTGGCCTGGAAGCAGGGCCTGGCTGCTCTCTTTAGAAGCTGAATTCTGGAGCGGGAGGGGCTGGGGTGGGGTGGCCTGGGCCTGGGCCTGCGGGTGTCATGGGCAGGGGCCTGGCTGAGGTGTGTTCCAGGAGATGGAGCAGAAGATGTTGTGGGGGAGGAAACCTGAGGGAGGGGCTGGGCGGGCCCTGCCCTGCTCCCTGGGTCACTCCCAGGTGCCCTGACGGCCTCACTCCTGGCCTGTCTAGCTCCCTCTTTCAGGTGTCACCTCCAGTGTCTCTGGAGTCCCTGCTTTCCCAAACAAGACTCAAACTTCATGAAGCCATCGTACATATAGAGACTGCAGCCAACACCTCAAAAGTGTGTATAAATTGCGTCCCAGAAATTCTGCTTCTAGGGAGGAGTTCTACAAAAAGTAGAGACGTGTGGACACAGAGGTACCTTTCAGTACAATGATGAGAGGGAACCATTGGCAATGGTCCAATGGTTCACCGCTGGGGCTGCTCGCCAGAATGTGATGTGTGGCTACTGAGAATGCACAAAGGGACAGGACTGACTGTGCATGCCCACCTGTGGGACATCCGGTATTATGAGAGCACAACACTGGGGTTCTTCCAGCGCCACCTCCCCGCCACGCACCACTGCACTTAAAGGGAGAGGACTGAAAAGCTGGATACCGCTGGTTAGGGGCAATTATTTCTTGGTAGAAGGAGCGTATCTTTTTTTCTTCTTCATATTTAAATCCTTATTTTACTACAGTAACATTAATCATCTATCTAAAACCTCCAAAAAGTCGGTAATGTATTTTATTCCATAATCTAGTTGTACTAAGTGGAAACGTTTAATCTGTGATTATAATGTTTTTATAATTTGCAAATTGGAAAAACTTAAACTTGGCCCATCTAGGAAGAGAAAAGGTTTGAAAAGTGTCTCCCTGCCCCAGACACGTCCCTTATGGTGTCCAGCTCTCGCGTCATACGTACAAAAGCGGTCCCTCTCCAAAGACACTGAAAATATTTAATGTTGGGGCTTCCTTTTTACTACATAACCTTTGATCGATCAGGGATTTTTCTTCCTAGTAAAAAATGTTATTTTTATTTACAGAAATCTTGAACCACTCTCCTCAGACATTCATTACGTAGCCTGACACAAAGGGCCACATATTCTATGCTTGCACTTCCATGAAAAACCCAGAAGAGGTAAATGCATACAGTCGGAAAGATGAGTGGCTACCAGGGACTGGGGTGGGAGGAAGGAGGACTGACTGATTAATAGCTACAGGGTTTGTCTTTGTTGAAAATGTTCTTGAACTAGATCAAGGGGACGGTCGTGTCACCTTGTCAGCCTACTTCTTGCCATGTCAATGAACAATTTGAAAGGAACACAGAATTAACTTTTATTTAAGTGATTGTTATAAGAGAAAACACAGGAAACCAAGTATAACTTAAAGTATATGTAAGAGAAAAAGAAAACTTCAAGCAACCTGCAGTAACAGGGGAGGGCAGTGACTCTGCGGTGCCGGAGCTCAGGGCCTGAGGCTCGTGGCTGGGAAGACGCGAGAGGGGTTTCTAGGTCTCAACATGGACAGTAAGCTGCGGCTGGAGGATGCTGTGTCTCCGAAGCTGAATATCTGTCTCTGAGCTCTGGGGGGCGGTGGAGTTGGAGCGGGTGCCAGATCTTCAACTGGTTCTGGATCTCTCTCTGCAGCTGGTGCTGGAGATCCAAGCAGAGAGAATACCATCCACAGGACTGCCTTTCCGTGTCCCTCCCAAGTAGTGGAACCTCTCAGACCAGTCAATGAGTCTCAGTGCAAGACCCCACCTCCAGAACATCCTCCCGGACTGGAGTCGGTGGGCAGAGGGCTCTGAGCCTGCTCGTTGCTCCAGGCCCAACCCCGGGCTCTGGAGGCTCTGCTCTGGGTGGCCCAGCCCCATCCCCTCTGCACGCGCCCACATCACCCACCCGGAGTCCTCCTCACCCTCGGTCCCCGCCTCGCTGGGCTCACGCTGCTCGAGCTCTGAAAGAAGATGGAGGGCACGCTGCTGCAGGCCGGAGCCCGCTTTGAGGAACCGAGTGAAGGCCAATATCATCTTGAGGCATTGAAATGTGGGGGGCTCGAAAAAATCCTCAGGGTAGCGTTCTAGCCAGGTGCCCAGAATGAAGGCGACGGCCCTCAGGATAGACAGGCGGGCAGCAGAGTCAGAGAGCTGGCCTCTCCTTCCACACGGCCCTCCCAGGGCACCCCTGTGGGGTCCTGGGCTCCTCTCCTGTGCCTCCTGCTCCTGGCTGTCCAGGGACCAGTCCCACGTTTGGTCCACCTGCAACCTGGCGGTCCTGGCAGAGACAGGCCTGGTCACCAAGGAGGGACTGGCGAAGATCTGGAAGCACTCTCCTCAGACATGACCCCCGCTTCCCAGGCCCCACACTCCCCTCGCAGCGTGGAGAGGGGAGCTCCTCCTGCTCGTTCCAAAGCCCACTCACTGTTTCCTTCGGTGGAAGGGCCCACCGTCGTCCTCCGTGTAAGGAAAGAGCCATCCGTACCTAGAGGAGACAGGAGAGCTTCACATCGACTGTCCTGGGGACGGTCCCTCCTGAGAAGTCGCCTGTGACTGTGGGACTCCTGGCTGGAAGGGAGCCCTGGAGGGCGGGGCTGTTGTCTGCTCTGTGCACTGGATCGTGGCCCGTGCCTGGAAGTGTCTGAGCCTAGTGGGGCCTCTTCTCGACGTGATGAATGAATGAGCGCCAACCTGCCACGTCACAGGCATTTGAGTGGGCCTGGGGCCCCCAGCTCAGCCGAGGGATCCCTGTTCTGGCTTCAGCCGGGGCAGAGACCGAGATGAAATCTCCAATCTCCTTTTCCAATGGGAAAACTGCTCAGCCCAAGGCCCCGGGGACAGTGAGGGATGAAGCAGAGGCTTCGTCGTGGGGAAGAGGAAAACGATGGATCGGCACAAGCACGGCCCCTCCAGCAGACCTTTGCATGGGGCCAGGCTTCTAGAAAGTGCTTTGCATGCGGGACCTCCTGGAGTCCCTACAATATCCACACGAGGTGGACCCTCTGTTCACCCCACTGCTCAGAGGAGCAAACCGAGGCTCACAGAGGCGCAGTGACCTTCCCAGCACTCACGGCTGGGAGGTGGCTGGATCACCACAGTGCTGTGGAGGGGCAGGGCGCTCACCTTTGAAACAGTAGTCTGATTACTTGGAAGGGACTGCCAAAGGCCCTGTACGAGGAGAGGACGCTGTGGATGTACGCGGGGTCACCTTCCAGGAAGGCGGGCACCAGGTCCTGCACCAGCTTCTTGAGTGAGCCAGCCTCGATGGTCCACACCTTGCGGGTCTCGTCCTTCCAGATTGTAGATACACTTTCAGCCTGTGGTGGGACAGAGGAGGGGCTCGCCATCAGAGGCAGCACCGTGGACACCAAGAGGGCTGGGGGCTGAGTGCCCACGGCAGGGAAAGTTGCTGGAGTTAAAGGTAGAGTCTGAGGTGGGGCATGATTCAGCAGATGAGTATCTCAGGTCAGTTTGTCGGCAGAGGCTGGGCAGCACCTCCGTGTATTAACAGCATCATCCCTGGGATTTCTGACAAGAGATCCCAATGTGGAGACGAGAACACACAGGCTTCTCCTGGGCTGGGAGGGACCGGGAGAGTGGGACATGCAGGATGGTCAGTGCAGCGCTGTGGACATGGCCACCGCAGGTCCCACATCGGGGCAGGGCTGAATCACTGTGGTGACCGTTCTCCCTTCTGGAATGTTGTGCAGCCCAGTGAGACCCCAGCACCTGAGCTGGAGGGGCCGCGGGGACGTGTTCCTCGGGACAGCAAATTGCAGAGCAACAGGCATAACACCAGGAGCCCCGTGTCCTTTTGGGGAAAAGCATCCCTAGCCGTCGTGAGGACGTGCGAGACCTGGAGAAGGTGTGGAAGGATTGCCAGGACAACATGGACACTCGGGGCTGGGAGGGCAAACAGGAGATTGTGTAGAAAAACGCAGAACCACTCGTGATTGAACATGAGGTGAAATGGTGTAAAAGCCTCCTTTCTGGTAGTCCTCCAAATATGTGGACAGTGACTTTCCACGTGACCAAGGCAAGGGCTGGGCAGGGGGGGCAGGTTGGGAGACGAGATGGGGATCCAGATTCCTTTGGGGGCAGGGCCCTAGGAGGGAGCTCAGAGGAATCTCAAGGCCTTCTGGGACATGGGGTCCTCTTTGGCCTTGGTGGGGCCCAGCGTGCTGGGTCCCTCAGCACCTGCACTCACCCGGAACCAGCTGTCTAGTCCGTTGGTGGTTTTGGGCGTCTCCTTCTCCCGTAGGGTGGTGGCATACAGGATCACATCGACCTCCTCCTGCCCAAGCCCCTGGGTGGAGCTCTGTAAAGACAGTGCCCAGCAGCCAGGGGGAAAGCCTCAGAGCCCTGACTGGCTGTCTTTGCTGGCTCTCACACGGCTGTGACTCTCTCCACTCCAGACACACACACACACCACAGTCTGCACGGACCTCCACCGAGGAGGCAAGAGATGACAGGCTGAGAGGGCCTTTGGATTAACATTGGCACAGACAAGAGGCACCTTAGGAATCCCCTTTCCATCCTGCCAGCCCTGTCCTGGGATGTGAAGAGGACAGGGACCCGCAGGTTATCAGCTGCCCACCAACCTGTTCCTGCCAAGGGCGGATCCTCCCCACATGTCCCTCTTCCCCCCACACCGAAGAGGAGGGGATGGGGTGTGCCCAGGGAGGGCTCACAGAGGTGGCCTGACCTGGATCGGCCTGACCTAGTCCGCCTCGTGTTACCTTAGAGAAGCACCTGGCAAAGGGCCAGAGGCACCCAGCATGGGATTGGACCCAACGCCTACAGCGACTAAAGAGATTCTCCCTCCGGGGGTTCTGGCAACCAGAGCCCTGGTAGGGCAGGATACGGCGGGCGAACATCTTCCTCGACCGTCTGTCTCCGGCCAAGTGAGCTGGGTGTGAGGATGTGGCAGCCTGGTGAGGGCCCTCCCAGTACTGTTGGGCATTGTTGTGAAAGCGGTGACTTCCTTGCCTGGTGACCCCCTTACCTCAGTCCCCTGCTTGGATATGGCCCATGTAAGCAGTCCTCTGGGCTGTTCACCCCCCTTCTCCATGCAGTGTCACATCTGTACCCGGGTACTTCGACACACCTGTGTCCACCGGCCCCCGGGAAGGTCTGGGTGCAGCCAGGGTCCCGTCTGTGAGACAGACACAGACACAACTCCTCTTTCTTACCTGTTGTTCATCCCGGATAAGCCATTGTGCCTCTAGGGCCTGTCTGCCTCCTGTCTGCGCCACGGGGACTGTTTTAGCATGGACTTCCTAGAGACGTTCTCAGGCATGCGTGGGAGGATAGCGATGAAATTGGAGGAGTGGTGTCCCATGTAGGGGATGCCTCCAACCTCTTTTTGCTTCCTCCTGTCACCTCCCCCGTGTCCGCTTCTCTTCTGATCCCACCCCATAGTTCGTCCTTACACCTAATGTCACTGTGTGTGTGTGTCTGTGTGTCTGTGTGTGTGTGTGTGTGTGTGTGTGTTAGTGCTCACGTTCTGGATGCGCAGAAGAAAAGAGCCCGCACAAAGGGAGGGATGGTCAAGAGCTTCCCAAGATCCGAGGGTTTCTAATTTCCAAAGCAAACCCCAGAGGAGGGGTTCGAGACTTGGCCTAGAAGGTCAGAACACACCCTGGCCTCTAGACGCTGCCTGTCTTGTGCCGTGGGCCGGTGCCTGGCTCTCTGTGGGCCTCAGTTTCCCAATTATCCAATGAGGGGTTAAATTCAGAGCTGCATAAGCATGAGCTCAGCATAAAGGTGGGCCGCCACCCCCTCCGCCCTGGGTGTGATGTGGACTGGGGAGCACTCGGGGGTTCCCCTGCCCTGGGCTCCTCCTCAGAGAAGAACTTGCCAAGTGCCCGTCTAGGTTGCTGATTGCTCAGCCTCACCGCCAAGCCGTCTCCGGATGTGTACGCAGTTCCACCAACGGTGTTGTCCGGAGCCCCTGAGAAGCCTGCGTGCAGCCAGGGCCCCGTCTTTGAGGACGCAGAGCTGGGTGCGTACCTGGCTCCAGCTTCTCACCAGTCTGTGATTCTGGGCGAGGCATTGAACTTTGGGACTTCCCCTTCTCCCCTCAGGGGCTCCCCGTGATCACCACCTCCTGGTCTACACATCCTGTGTAATCCACTCCCTTTGAGTGTGGACCGAACTTAGTCATTCCTTTCTTTTCCATACAAGATGCCAGAGAGATCCAGTGTCACTTCCAAGATTTGGGTATAAACAGTCCGTGCTGACCCTCCTGTCCCCTCTGACGTGTGCTCTCTCTCTCTCTCTTTCTCTTCCTCGGATCCCTCGCTCCGGGGACCAAGCCTCTGTGTTGTGAGGTGCAGTAGAGAGAGGCCCGCGTGACCTCGCGCTGAGGGAGACCAACAGACAGAGGGGCACGCAGGCCTTCAGTCTGCAGGGAGCCCTGCCTGTCCCCCTGAGCGCGCTCAGATCCTGCCTCACTGAGACCACAGCCCGACCTCCTGAGAGACTCTGGCAGAAGCACCCGGCTGAGCACTTGTGGATTCCTTGTCCCCTGAAACTGTGAGAAATAGTCAATATTTTTTTAGTTAAGCCACTAAGTTTGTGGAATGGTTGTCACACAGTAATAGCAGTCGATCCCTAATTGGGTCATCATGCCCTGGCCCTGGCCCGGCTCTCCTCCAGCCTCCCTCCCTCCCCAACTCTCCTCCAGAGCTCCCTCTGGCCACACTGGTTTCCTGTCTAAGCTCCTCTCTGGCCAAACTCACTTGTGCCTGCAAGTGTCTGCGCCGTTGTGCCTTCTGCCAGGCTAACTATCCCTGGGTTTGTGCAGGTTGGTTCCCTCTTGTCATGCTGCTGGAAATCAAATGTCATCTCAGTGCAGACCTTTCAGACCCCCGGCCTAGTGGCCCCGGCACTCCATTGCATTACCTGCGGTTTTTCCATACAGCATTAGCTCTTTTCATTCACATGGTTTTGTCCATCTTCCCCCCCCCCGACTGTGAGCTCCTGGAGGGCAGGACCTTGTTGGGATGTTTCCAGCACTGGCCGTATTTGAGTGCTCAGGGGACAGGTGCTGAGTAAATAGATAAGGTCCATCCCACCACTGACCCGCTCAATTATTAGAGCCAAGTTGACTTCCATCATTTAAAATAGACTAGGTTGATAACTATTTAAGGTGATCCTGTGATTTAGGCTTTTAGTGGGTATATCAGTTTGTGATGAAGCACCAGATAACTCCCCACGTTTCTGTAGCATATCACTCGATATTTCCCCACATGACGGTGCTGGGTAGGTGTTCAGGTTGGAGAGACCACGCTCCTTAAGCTGGTCCTTCAGGAGCCCACAGTTCTTCCCTCATGTGCCTTCTCCATCCCTAGGACATCGTCCGCATCTGCATCCATCAGCACCAGGGGAAAGGACATAAAGCAACGGACATGGAAGGATTTTATCAGCCAAGTCTAGAATGGCACACATCAGTTCCTTGCCTCTTCCTCTGGCAAAGACGTGGTCATAGGACACACCATGGAGCTGGATCATGGAGTCCAGCTGTGTGCCGCCAGAAAAGCAGAGTGGATTTTTTGTGGACAGTTAACATTCTCTGCCACAGTGAGTAACTCATTTAGATTTATTGTGTTTTTTGAATCTTTCTTGAGTTTTTACCGCGTGCCAAGCACTGTGCTAAGAGCTGGATGGAGAACTGAGTGAACAGTATCTTGCCCCGGGAGGAGCTCCCAATCTAGAGAGGGAGACTAGATGTGGTATGACGTGCCTGCCATCCTAAGGGAAAAGGATAAAGGGGCAGTACTCTGGACGCTCAGTGAATGATGCTAGATTTGGAAGCTATCAGGAGCTCATATCATTTGAACTCCACTTTGAGACATAATCAAGATGTGGTTGGTGAAGGAAGATGACAACGGGACTACGGAAGCAGTCATTTACGTACAAGATATGATAAGGAATACGGCCATTCAAATCATATATTCAAAAATATTAAAGGGTAGGGATAAGTATTCATATTAAATGAAAAGTGACTGGGAATATAGGGTGATCTCATTTTTAGAATAAGTATCTAAATTTAGATGAAAGTATACAAGTATTTTGGGTGATAGATTTTCAATTTTCTAAAATGTTTCATTGTTAATAGGATGAAAGGAGTCCATAAATACCTTTGTTGTGATATAGCGCCCATTGAAACACAGCTCATCATTTCCCCCTCCCCCAGTCCCTGGCGACCACCGTTCTACTCTCCACTTCTATAAGTTTGATTATTTTAGATAACCCATGTGAGTGGGATGATGCGCTATGTGTCCCTCTGTGACGGGCTTATTTCCAGTAACAAAATGTCCTCCAGATTCATCCATCATGTCTCACATGGCAGAATTTCCTTTTTTCTTAAGGCCGAATAACATTCCATTATAATATATACCACAGTTTCTTTATCCCTTCCTCCATGGACAGACACTTAGGTTGTTTCCACATCTGGGCTGTTGTGAACAACACTGCGAAGAACGTGGGAGCGCAGGTATCTCTTCAAGATCCTCTTTTGAATTCTTGTGGATATAGACCTAGAAATGGAATTAGTGGATCATATGTCAGTTCCATTTTTAATTTTTTAAGGAATCTCTGTGCTGTTTTCCATAGCAGCAGCACAATATCACCCTCCCACCAACAGAACATACAAGGGTTCCAACTTCTTTGCATCCTAGCCCGCACTTGTGCGTGTGTGTGTGTGTGCGCGCGCGCGTGTGCGTGCGTGTGTGTGTGTGTGTGTGTGTGTGTGATAATAGCCCTCCTAACGGGTTTGAAGTGATATCTCATTTTCATTTTGATTTGCACTTCGTTTATGGTGAGTGATGTCCAGCATCTTTTCACATACTTTCCAGCCATTTATCCGTCTTCTTTGGAGAAATGTCTGTTCAAGTTCTTTGCCCACTTTTTAATCAGGTACTTGTTTTCTTTTTGCTGTTGAATTGCATGAGTTTCTTATATATTTTGGATGCTAACCCTTATCTGATATACGATTTCTAAATATTTCCCCTCATTCTATAGGTTGCCTTTTCATTCTTTCTAAAACGTTTTTCCAGGTTGATTGAGATTTAATTGACATATAACATTGTACAAGTTTAAGGAGTACAGTGTGATGATTTGATATCATATATATTGAGAAATATTTCTGTAATAAGGTTAGTTAACACGCCGATCACCCCACAGAGTTAAAATGTTGTGTTTGTGTGTGTAGTGAGACATTTTAAGATCTACTCTCTTAGCAACTTTCACGTGTACAGGACGGCATTATGGTAACTGTGTTGTATGTGAACTGTGGTCACCATGCTGGTTTTTTGGAAGGTTTGATGCATTCTCCAGCTCTTTCCTTTCCCAGTGAGAAGTTGAGGGTTTCCTCCCGATTGTATGACATTGTAGCTGGGATGGAGATTATGGCCCAAGGGTGTCTCCAATTTTCCTACTTGCCTTGATGTGGCTGGTTTCATTCTTTTGCAAGGTGCAAGAGCCTAGCAGCTAGTTTCTGGATTTCTCACCAAGGAAGTTGATCTGTTTCTTGTTATTGAATCAGTGTGTCCATGGGGAGGACACCAGGACTTCCTCCTCCATCATCTTTCAGATGTCACCTCCCCCCTTATTTAACTTGGGTTTTAGTGTTACGTTATCCTGATAGTGTAAGTTGAGAGTGTGATAAGCAAAATTGTTAGATGGCCCGAGATTCCCACTTCCTTGTGTAATTGCCTCTGTGGAACACTCTCCCTTTGATGTGCGTGGGTCCATGGGTACAATGGATGCCATTTCTGTGGCTTTTGTTCAAAAGTGAAGGGATGTTTTTAGAAGCAATAACAGTCTCTAATCAGTTGCCTTTGAGTTTATCAAGAGAGAGAGTGTTCTGGGTGGGCTTGACTTAATCCAACGAACCCTTTGAAAGAGAGTCAAAGCCTTCCCTGAATGGAGATATCAAGTGAGAGAGAGTCTTTCGTCATCCTTAAGGAGCAAGGTACTGTGCGGTGGAGGGGTCACACATGGCAGAGAACGGCAGGTGGCCTCTAGGATCTGAGAAAAGTTCCCAGCTGGCAGCCAGCGAGGAAGTGGGGACCTCAGGCCTACAGTGGCAAGAAATTGAATTCTGTCAACAGCCAGCGAGCTTGGCAGAAGACCTCAAGCTTCAGATGGGATTGCGCCCAAACTGGCATTGTTGATTTCAGCCTGGTGAGTCCTGTGCCCTGGAACCCAGTGCCTGACTCAGTGCTCCACTTCAGGTGTCCCGGACACTGCACTTGGGAAGAGGTCTGTGTTTTCATAGTGTGAAATGACAAAACAGTGACTTCCACGAGAAGGCACCCCAAAACATTGAATTTCACGGAATTAGTTTTTGATTCACCCGCATTCCGATGCAGCTGTCTCAGTTTGAATACGGCTGCTTTTGCTGACAGAACCAGGGAGCCCTGCAGCACTCCTGCAGTTTCTCCCGTGGCCACCAGAAGGGAGTGCGTGGCTGCTTATGACGATGACGCCACCCCCCTTGGACGGTTTTACTTGACAAATTAAGCTTCTTCAGAATATGTTTTCTAACCTTCGATAATTTCGTTAAGAATTCCTTTTTTGCTTTTTTGCTTTAATTTCTTTGGAATCTGATGAAAATTCTCTACAAGTAACAACTATACGTAGTGGACTGAGTGGAAGGTGTCCCTCGTTACACATGCAGACGCGTCAAATCATGAACGACTGAGTGAAGGTAGATGCTTACCTAAAATAGTATAAAAAATTGATCCAAAATGGATCAAGGACCTAAATGGAAGAGCCAACACTATAAAATTCATAGAAGAAAATGTAGGAGCAAATCTCAATGACCTTGTATTTGGCATCTGTTTCTTAAGGATGACACCAACATCAACAAGAGAAAAAACAGATAAACTAGAGAAATGGCCACCAACATTACTACCTTTCCATTTGGCTCTTAATGCGCTGCAGGTGCCAGGTGAGACATGCACAACGTTTCTCAAGTAATTCTCCCAAGCACACATGAAACAACACCCTTTACTTTCTCCTTTTTAGAGATTGGGGTCACTGAGGCCCAGAGCCTTGCCTGGGGTCCCCCAGGTAGAAGGAGGCTGAGCAGGGACTAGAACCCAAGTCTCTCTGTCTTTGACTGCTGTGCTCCCTCCTCACTGCTCTTCCCTGGAAGTCAGGGCTCCAGAATTCTTCTAGATCCAATAAGCTAGGTCTCGAGACCTCCCTGAATGCAGGGGACAGTGTCACCCCCTACGACTGTGGCTCGGGACGTAGGCTGGGAGCAGCTGGCCGTGGGCACTGTGGGCTGTGCCAGTCCCAGAGCAGCCGATCCCTGGGCAGGAGGAGGTTTCTCTCTGGGCAGCAAGGATGAAGGTTCATGTGACTTCAGAGGTGAGAGGTCCCTCCTGCAGCATCTGGATGCAGCCTCTTTGTCAGGTGGGGCCCACGGGGATTTATAAGCACTAGGTTCCAATCCTGCCTCTGCCTCTCTGTAGGGTGTCAAAGGGGACACTGTCTTGAAGCCTCAGTTTCCTCATCAGTCAAACAGGGGCAACATTTCTACCTCCATCCTAGAAGTGTTATGGGGATTCAGGAGAGGTGTTCCTGTCCACAAAAGACCCTGGTAAGGACTCACCAATCCTTAGCTGTCCCTGATGTTACCCCAGTGCCAGCCCACTGCAACCGTAGGCTCGCTGCCTCTGCCCACTGGGTTCCCTCTGCCTGGCAGGCCTGACTCCCTCCAACTCCATTGTTCACCCAGAAGCCTTTCTTTCACGTTCTAGTTTGGGGAGGGGGCTGTGCATCGGTTGGGCTCCCACAGCAGTGGGACTCAGCCCCTCAGCCCCAGGCCAGCCCTGGGGCTGGACATGACCCACAGACCATGTCCTTGTGCCTGTGGACATTGTCCTGAGTGTTGAGACCTGTACTCTGGAGTTTTCCCAAGTGCACCATCTGCTCCTTGGGCCAAGTGTTGGGGCGCCCAGCGAAGGGGCTCCCCCCTTCCTAGGCAGCGAAAGTAAGCTGCCCTGAGCTCCGTGGGACCTGCCCTCCCCACCCTGCCTGTGCAATCATCGGTACATGGGATCTTAGGCTTCCACGGCCACCAGGTGTCCTGGTGTCCTTTTAGTGAACCCTTTCCCCTTCCTGCAAACCAAGACACAGTCCACACCCCTGGCCATTATGGTGCTGCCCCCAGCCCCTGTAGTCCTTCTGCTTAGTCCGCTCTGCTCTCCACGCTCACCTGCTCCCTGTTTAATGGGGCTTCTCCCTCTTCCTCCAAGGAGAGCCCCATTTCCTCTCTCTAACGACCTGTGTTCTCTGATTGGGAGACTCCCTCCTCCGGCAGAGAAGAGAGAGGTTGCTGCCCGTTGCCTCCCCCAGAGCCTCAGATAAAGTGGACTCCCCCTAACCTCACTTCGAAGGAGGTGAGGGCTCCCCCCTTGTCTTCATTTGGAGACTTTAGCAGGAAGCAGAGCCGCCTCCATTACACAAACGCAATGTGAGGGACGCCAAGGGTGGGCCCTGGCAGGGGCGGGGGCAGGGCGTTGCTGCTGGAGGAGCCCGAGGGGTGTTTAGGGGCTCTGCCCAGTGCCAAAGCCCTGACCGAGGCTCTCCCCGTCCCGCAGCTTCCATGAGCACCTGCTGTGCTTCAGAAAGGTCTCCCTTGTTGACGCAATCTCGTGTGGTGTGTGGTTCTTGCTGTTGCAACGCGAATCTTCATCTGGATGGACACGGTGAAGGTCGTGTCTATAATTCCCTAACCTGCCCTTAGAGCTTCCTTCCTGAGAAAGCGGCCCAGACAGGGTGGAGGGGGGCGAGCAGAAAGGAGTGGCCCAGCCTGTCCCCTCCACTGGCCTGGAAGCAGGGCCTGGCTGCTCTCTTTAGAAGCTGAATTCTGGAGCGGGAGGGGCTGGGGTGGGGTGGCCTGGGCCTGGGCCTGCGGGTGTCATGGGCAGGGGCCTGGCTGAGGTGTGTTCCAGGAGATGGAGCAGAAGATGTTGTGGGGGAGGAAACCTGAGGGAGGGGCTGGGCGGGCCCTGCCCTGCTCCCTGGGTCACTCCCAGGTGCCCTGACGGCCTCACTCCTGGCCTGTCTAGCTCCCTCTTTCAGGTGTCACCTCCAGTGTCTCTGGAGTCCCTGCTTTCCCAAACAAGACTCAAACTTCATGAAGCCATCGTACATATAGAGACTGCAGCCAACACCTCAAAAGTGTGTATAAATTGCGTCCCAGAAATTCTGCTTCTAGGGAGGAGTTCTACAAAAAGTAGAGACGTGTGGACACAGAGGTACCTTTCAGTACAATGATGAGAGGGAACCATTGGCAATGGTCCAATGGTTCACCGCTGGGGCTGCTCGCCAGAATGTGATGTGTGGCTACTGAGAATGCACAAAGGGACAGGACTGACTGTGCATGCCCACCTGTGGGACATCCGGTATTATGAGAGCACAACACTGGGGTTCTTCCAGCGCCACCTCCCCGCCACGCACCACTGCACTTAAAGGGAGAGGACTGAAAAGCTGGATACCGCTGGTTAGGGGCAATTATTTCTTGGTAGAAGGAGCGTATCTTTTTTTCTTCTTCATATTTAAATCCTTATTTTACTACAGTAACATTAATCATCTATCTAAAACCTCCAAAAAGTCGGTAATGTATTTTATTCCATAATCTAGTTGTACTAAGTGGAAACGTTTAATCTGTGATTATAATGTTTTTATAATTTGCAAATTGGAAAAACTTAAACTTGGCCCATCTAGGAAGAGAAAAGGTTTGAAAAGTGTCTCCCTGCCCCAGACACGTCCCTTATGGTGTCCAGCTCTCGCGTCATACGTACAAAAGCGGTCCCTCTCCAAAGACACTGAAAATATTTAATGTTGGGGCTTCCTTTTTACTACATAACCTTTGATCGATCAGGGATTTTTCTTCCTAGTAAAAAATGTTATTTTTATTTACAGAAATCTTGAACCACTCTCCTCAGACATTCATTACGTAGCCTGACACAAAGGGCCACATATTCTATGCTTGCACTTCCATGAAAAACCCAGAAGAGGTAAATGCATACAGTCGGAAAGATGAGTGGCTACCAGGGACTGGGGTGGGAGGAAGGAGGACTGACTGATTAATAGCTACAGGGTTTGTCTTTGTTGAAAATGTTCTTGAACTAGATCAAGGGGACGGTCGTGTCACCTTGTCAGCCTACTTCTTGCCATGTCAATGAACAATTTGAAAGGAACACAGAATTAACTTTTATTTAAGTGATTGTTATAAGAGAAAACACAGGAAACCAAGTATAACTTAAAGTATATGTAAGAGAAAAAGAAAACTTCAAGCAACCTGCAGTAACAGGGGAGGGCAGTGACTCTGCGGTGCCGGAGCTCAGGGCCTGAGGCTCGTGGCTGGGAAGACGCGAGAGGGGTTTCTAGGTCTCAACATGGACAGTAAGCTGCGGCTGGAGGATGCTGTGTCTCCGAAGCTGAATATCTGTCTCTGAGCTCTGGGGGGCGGTGGAGTTGGAGCGGGTGCCAGATCTTCAACTGGTTCTGGATCTCTCTCTGCAGCTGGTGCTGGAGATCCAAGCAGAGAGAATACCATGCACGGACTGCCTTTCCGTGTCCTTCCCAAGTAGTGGAACCTCTCAGACCAGTCAATGAGTCTCAGTGCAAGACCCCACCTCCAGAACATCCTCCCGGACTGGAGTCGGTGGGCAGAGGGCTCTGAGCCTGCTCGTTGCTCCAGGCCCAACCCCGGGCTCTGGAGGCTCTGCTCTGGGTGGCCCAGCCCCATCCCCTCTGCACGCGCCCACATCACCCACCCGGAGTCCTCCTCACCCTCGGTCCCCGCCTCGCTGGGCTCACGCTGCTCGAGCTCTGAAAGAAGATGGAGGGCACGCTGCTGCAGGCCGGAGCCCGCTTTGAGGAACCGAGTGAAGGCCAATATCATCTTGAGGCATTGAAATGTGGGGGGCTCGAAAAAATCCTCAGGGTAGCATTCTAGCCAGGTGCCCAGAATGAAGGCGACGGCCCTGAGGATAGACAGGCGGGCAGCAGAGTCAGAGAGCTGGCCTCTCCTTCCACACGGCCCTCCCAGGGCACCCCTGTGGGGTCCTGGGCTCCTCTCCTGTGCCTCCTGCTCCTGGCTGTCCAGGGACCAGTCCCACGTTTGGTCCACCTGCAACCTGGCGGTCCTGGCAGAGACAGGCCTGGTCACCAAGGAGGGACTGGCGAAGATCTGGAAGCACTCTCCTCAGACATGACCCCCGCTTCCCAGGCCCCACACTCCCCTCGCAGCGTGGAGAGGGGAGCTCCTCCTGCTCGTTCCAAAGCCCACTCACTGTTTCCTTCGGTGGAAGGGCCCACCGTCGTCCTCCGTGTAAGGAAAGAGCCATCCGTACCTAGAGGAGACAGGAGAGCTTCACATCGACTGACCTGGGGACGGTCCCTCCTGAGAAGTCGCCTGTGACTGTGGGACTCCTGGCTGGAAGGGAGCCCTGGAGGGCGGGGCTGTTGTCTGCTCTGTGCACTGGATCGTGGCCCGTGCCTGGAAGTGTCTGAGCCTAGTGGGGCCTCTTCTCGACGTGATGAATGAATGAGCGCCAACCTGCCACGTCACAGGCATTTGAGTGGGCCTGGGGCCCCCAGCTCAGCCGAGGGATCCCTGTTCTGGCTTCAGCCGGGGCAGAGACCTAGATGAAATCTCCAATCTCCTTTTCCAGTGGGAAAACTGCTCAGCCCAAGGCCCCGGGGACAGTGAGGGATGAAGCAGAGGCTTCGTCGTGGGGAAGAGGAAAACGATGGATCGGCACAAGCACGGCCCCTCCAGCAGACCTTTGCATGGGGCCAGGCTTCTAGAAAGTGCTTTGCATGCGGGACCTCCTGGAGTCCCTACAATATCCACACGAGGTGGACCCTCTGTTCACCCCACTGCTCAGAGGAGCAAACCGAGGCTCACAGAGGCGCAGTGACCTTCCCAGCACTCACGGCTGGGAGGTGGCTGGATCACCACAGTGCTGTGGAGGGGCAGGGCGCTCACCTTTGAAACAGTAGTCTGATTACTTGGAAGGGACTGCCAAAGGCCCTGTACGAGGAGAGGACGCTGTGGATGTACGCGGGGTCACCTTCCAGGATGGCGGGCACCAGGTCCTGCACCAGCTTCTTGAGTGAGCCAGCCTCGATGGTCCACACCTTGCGGGTCTCGTCCTTCCAGATTGTAGATACACTTTCAGCCTGTGGTGGGACAGAGGAGGGGCTCGCCATCAGAGGCAGCACCGTGGACACCAAGAGGGCTGGGGGCTGAGTGCCCACGGCAGGGAAAGTTGCTGGAGTTAAAGGTAGAGTCTGAGGTGGGGCATGATTCAGCAGATGAGTATCTCAGGTCAGTTTGTCGGCAGAGGCTGGGCAGCACCTCCGTGTATTAACAGCATCATCCCTGGGATTTCTGACAAGAGATCCCAATGTGGAGACGAGAACACACAGGCTTCTCCTGGGCTGGGAGGGACCGGGAGAGTGGGACATGCAGGATGGTCAGTGCAGCGCTGTGGACATGGCCACCGCAGGTCCCACATCGGGGCAGGGCTGAATCACTGTGGTGACCGTTCTCCCTTCTGGAATGTTGTGCAGCCCAGTGAGACCCCAGCACCTGAGCTGGAGGGGCCGCGGGGACGTGTTCCTCGGGACAGCAAATTGCAGAGCAACAGGCATAACACCAGGAGCCCCGTGTCCTTTTGGGGAAAAGCATCCCTAGCCGTCGTGAGGACGTGCGAGACCTGGAGAAGGTGTGGAAGGATTGCCAGGACAACATGGACACTCGGGGCTGGGAGGGCAAACAGGAGATTGTGTAGAAAAACGCAGAACCACTCGTGATTGAACATGAGGTGAAATGGTGTAAAAGCCTCCTTTCTGGTAGTCCTCCAAATATGTGGACAGTGACTTTCCACGTGACCAAGGCAAGGGCTGGGCAGGGGGGGCAGGTTGGGAGATGAGATGGGGATCCAGATTCCTTTGGGGGCAGGGCCCTAGGAGGGAGCTCAGAGGAATCTCAAGGCCTTCTGGGACATGGGGTCCTCTTTGGCCTTGGTGGGGCCCAGCGTGCTGGGTCCCTCAGCACCTGCACTCACCCGGAACCAGCTGTCTAGTCCGTTGGTGGTTTTGGGCGTCTCCTTCTCCCGTAGGGTGGTGGCATACAGGATCACATCGACCTCCTCCTGCCCAAGCCCCTGGGTGGAGCTCTGTAAAGACAGTGCCCAGCAGCCAGGGGGAAAGCCTCAGAGCCCTGACTGGCTGTCTTTGCTGGCTCTCACACGGCTGTGACTCTCTCCACTCCAGACACACACACACACCACAGTCTGCACGGACCTCCACTGAGGAGGCAAGAGATGACAGGCTGAGAGGGCCTTTGGATTAACATTGGCACAGACAAGAGGCACCTTAGGAATCCCCTTTCCATCCTGCCAGCCCTGTCCTGGGATGTGAAGAGGACAGGGACCCGCAGGTTATCAGCTGCCCACCAACCTGTTCCTGCCAAGGGCGGATCCTCCCCACATGTCCCTCTTCCCCCCACACCGAAGAGGAGGGGATGGGGTGTGCCCAGGGAGGGCTCACAGAGGTGGCCTGACCTGGATCGGCCTGACCTAGTCCGCCTCGTGTTACCTTAGAGAAGCACCTGGCAAAGGGCCAGAGGCACCCAGCATGGGATTGGACCCAACGCCTACAGCGACTAAAGAGATTCTCCCTCCGGGGGTTCTGGCAACCAGAGCCCTGGTAGGGCAGGATACGGCGGGCGAACATCTTCCTCGACCGTCTGTCTCCGGCCAAGTGAGCTGGGTGTGAGGATGTGGCAGCCTGGTGAGGGCCCTCCCAGTACTGTTGGGCATTGTTGTGAAAGCGGTGACTTCCTTGCCTGGTGACCCCCTTACCTCAGTCCCCTGCTTGGATATGGCCCATGTAAGCAGTCCTCTGGGCTGTTCACCCCCCTTCTCCATGCAGTGTCACATCTGTACCCGGGTACTTCGACACACCTGTGTCCACCGGCCCCCGGGAAGGTCTGGGTGCAGCCAGGGTCCCGTCTGTGAGACAGACACAGACACAACTCCTCTTTCTTACCTGTTGTTCATCCCGGATAAGCCATTGTGCCTCTAGGGCCTGTCTGCCTCCTGTCTGCGCCACGGGGACTGTTTTAGCATGGACTTCCTAGAGACGTTCTCAGGCATGCGTGGGAGGATAGCGATGAAATTGGAGGAGTGGTGTCCCATGTAGGGGATGCCTCCAACCTCTTTTTGCTTCCTCCTGTCACCTCCCCCGTGTCCGCTTCTCTTCTGATCCCACCCCATAGTTCGTCCTTACACCTAATGTCACTGTGTGTGTGTGTGTGTCTGTGTGTGTGTGTGTGTGTGTGTGTGTGTGTGTGTGTTAGCGCTCACGTTCTGGATGCGCAGAAGAAAAGAGCCCGCACAAAGGGAGGGATGGTCAAGAGCTTCCCAAGATCCGAGGGTTTCTAATTTCCAAAGCAAACCCCAGAGGAGGGGTTCGAGACTTGGCCTAGAAGGTCAGAACACACCCTGGCCTCTAGACGCTGCCTGTCTTGTGCCGTGGGCCGGTGCCTGGCTCTCTGTGGGCCTCAGTTTCCCAATTATCCAATGAGGGGTTAAATTCAGAGCTGCATAAGCATGAGCTCAGCATAAAGGTGGGCCGCCACCCCCTCCGCCCTGGGTGTGATGTGGACTGGGGAGCACTCGGGGGTTCCCCTGCCCTGGGCTCCTCCTCAGAGAAGAACTTGCCAAGTGCCCGTCTAGGTTGCTGATTGCTCAGCCTCACCGCCAAGCCGTCTCCGGATGTGTACGCAGTTCCACCAACGGTGTTGTCCGGAGCCCCTGAGAAGCCTGCGTGCAGCCAGGGCCCCGTCTTTGAGGACGCAGAGCTGGGTGCGTACCTGGCTCCAGCTTCTCACCAGTCTGTGATTCTGGGCGAGGCATTGAACTTTGGGACTTCCCCTTCTCCCCTCAGGGGCTCCCCGTGATCACCACCTCCTGGTCTACACATCCTGTGTAATCCACTCCCCTTGAGTGTGGACCGAACTTAGTCATTCCTTTCTTTTCCATACAAGATGCCAGAGAGATCCAGTGTCACTTCCAAGATTTGGGTATAAACAGTCCGTGCTGACCCTCCTGTCCCCTCTGACGTGTGCTCTCTCTCTCTCTCTTTCTCTTCCTCGGATCCCTCGCTCCGGGGACCAAGCCTCTGTGTTGTGAGGTGCAGTAGAGAGAGGCCCGCGTGACCTCGCGCTGAGGGAGACCAACAGACAGAGGGGCACGCAGGCCTTCAGTCTGCAGGGAGCCCTGCCTGTCCCCCTGAGCGTGCTCAGATCCTGCCTCACTGAGACCACAGCCCGACCTCCTGAGAGACTCTGGCAGAAGCACCCGGCTGAGCACTTGTGGATTCCTTGTCCCCTGAAACTGTGAGAAATAGTCAATATTTTTTTAGTTAAGCCACTAAGTTTGTGGAATGGTTGTCACACAGTAATAGCAGTCGATCCCTAATTGGGTCATCATGCCCTGGCCCTGGCCCGGCTCTCCTCCAGCCTCCCTCCCTCCCCAACTCTCCTCCAGAGCTCCCTCTGGCCACACTGGTTTCCTGTCTAAGCTCCTCTCTGGCCAAACTCACTTGTGCCTGCAAGTGTCTGCGCCGTTGTGCCTTCTGCCAGGCTAACTATCCCTGGGTTTGTGCAGGTTGGTTCCCTCTTGTCATGCTGCTGGAAATCAAATGTCATCTCAGTGCAGACCTTTCAGACCCCCGGCCTAGTGGCCCCGGCACTCCATTGTATTACCTGCGGTTTTTCCATACAGCATTAGCTCTTTTCATTCACATGGTTTTGTCCATCTTCCCCCCCCCGACTGTGAGCTCCTGGAGGGCAGGACCTTGTTGGGATGTTTCCAGCACTGGCCGTATTTGAGTGCTCAGGGGACAGGTGCTGAGTAAATAGATAAGGTCCATCCCACCACTGACCCGCTCAATTATTAGAGCCAAGTTGACTTCCATCATTTAAAATAGACTAGGTTGATAACTATTTAAGGTGATCCTGTGATTTAGGCTTTTAGTGGGTATATCAGTTTGTGATGAAGCACCAGATAACTCCCCACGTTTCTGTAGCATATCACTCGATATTTCCCCACATGACGGTGCTGGGTAGGTGTTCAGGTTGGAGAGACCACGCTCCTTAAGCTGGTCCTTCAGGAGCCCACAGTTCTTCCCTCATGTGCCTTCTCCATCCCTAGGACATCGTCCGCATCTGCATCCATCAGCACCAGGGGAAAGGACATAAAGCAACGGACATGGAAGGATTTTATCAGCCAAGTCTAGAATGGCACACATCAGTTCCTTGCCTCCTCCTCTGGCAAAGACGTGGTCATAGGACACACCATGGAGCTGGATCATGGAGTCCAGCTGTGTGCCGCCAGAAAAGCAGAGTGGATTTTTTGTGGACAGTTAACATTCTCTGCCACAGTGAGTAACTCATTTAGATTTATTGTGTTTTTTGAATCTTTCTTGAGTTTTTACCGCGTGCCAAGCACTGTGCTAAGAGCTGGATGGAGAACTGAGTGAACAGTATCTTGCCCCGGGAGGAGCTCCCAATCTAGAGAGGGAGACTAGATGTGGTATGACGTGCCTGCCATCCTAAGGGAAAAGGATAAAGGGGCAGTACTCTGGACGCTCAGTGAATGATGCTAGATTTGGAAGCTATCAGGAGCTCATATCATTTGAACTCCACTTTGAGACATAATCAAGATGTGGTTGGTGGAGGAAGATGACAACGGGACTACGGAAGCAGTCATTTACGTACAAGATATGATAAGGAATACGGCCATTCAAATCATATATTCAAAAATATTAAAGGGTAGGGATAAGTATTCATATTAAATGAAAAGTGACTGGGAATATAGGGTGATCTCATTTTTAGAATAAGTATCTAAATTTAGATGAAAGTATACAAGTATTTTGGGTGATAGATTTTCAATTTTCTAAAATGTTTCATTGTTAATAGGATGAAAGGAGTCCATAAATACCTTTGTTGTGATATAGCGCCCATTGAAACACAGCTCATCATTTCCCCCTCCCCCAGTCCCTGGCGACCACCGTTCTACTCTCCACTTCTATAAGTTTGATTATTTTAGATAACCCATGTGAGTGGGATGATGCGCTATGTGTCCCTCTGTGACGGGCTTATTTCCAGTAACAAAATGTCCTCCAGATTCATCCATCATGTCTCACATGGCAGAATTTCCTTTTTTCTTAAGGCCGAATAACATTCCATTATAATATATACCACAGTTTCTTTATCCCTTCCTCCATGGACAGACACTTAGGTTGTTTCCACATCTTGGCTGTTGTGAACAACACTGCGAAGAACGTGGGAGCGCAGGTATCTCTTCAAGATCCTCTTTTGAATTCTTGTGGATATAGACCTAGAAATGGAATTAGTGGATCATATGTCAGTTCCATTTTTAATTTTTTAAGGAATCTCTGTGCTGTTTTCCATAGCAGCAGCACAATATCACCCTCCCACCAACAGAACATACAAGGGTTCCAACTTCTTTGCATCCTAGCCCGCACTTGTGCGTGTGTGTGTGTGTGCGCGCGCGCGTGTGCGTGCGTGTGTGTGTGTGTGTGTGTGTGTGATAATAGCCCTCCTAACGGGTTTGAAGTGATATCTCATTTTCATTTTGATTTGCACTTCGTTTATGGTGAGTGATGTCCAGCATCTTTTCACATACTTTCCAGCCATTTATCCGTCTTCTTTGGAGAAATGTCTGTTCAAGTTCTTTGCCCACTTTTTAATCAGGTACTTGTTTTCTTTTTGCTGTTGAATTGCATGAGTTTCTTATATATTTTGGATGCTAACCCTTATCTGATATACGATTTCTAAATATTTCCCCTCATTCTATAGGTTGCCTTTTCATTCTTTCTAAAACGTTTTTCCAGGTTGATTGAGATTTAATTGACATATAACATTGTACAAGTTTAAGGAGTACAGTGTGATGATTTGATATCATATATATTGAGAAATATTTCTGTAATAAGGTTAGTTAACACGCCGATCACCCCACAGAGTTAAAATGTTGTGTTTGTGTGTGTAGTGAGACATTTTAAGATCTACTCTCTTAGCAACTTTCACGTGTACAGGACGGCATTATGGTAACTGTGTTGTATGTGAACTGTGGTCACCATGCTGGTTTTTTGGAAGGTTTGATGCATTCTCCAGCTCTTTCCTTTCCCAGTGAGAAGTTGAGGGTTTCCTCCCGATTGTATGACATTGTAGCTGGGGTGGAGATTATGGCCCAAGGGTGTCTCCAATTTTCCTACTTGCCTTGATGTGGCTGGTTTCATTCTTTTGCAAGGTGCAAGAGCCTAGCAGCTAGTTTCTGGATTTCTCACCAAGGAAGTTGATCTGTTTCTTGTTATTGAATCAGTGTGTCCATGGGGAGGACACCAGGACTTCCTCCTCCATCATCTTTCAGATGTCACCTCCCCCCTTATTTAACTTGGGTTTTAGTGTTACGTTATCCTGATAGTGTAAGTTGAGAGTGTGATAAGCAAAATTGTTAGATGGCCCGAGATTCCCACTTCCTTGTGTAATTGCCTCTGTGGAACACTCTCCCTTTGATGTGCGTGGGTCCATGGGTACAATGGATGCCATTTCTGTGGCTTTTGTTCAAAAGTGAAGGGATGTTTTTAGAAGCAATAACAGTCTCTAATCAGTTGCCTTTGAGTTTATCAAGAGAGAGAGTGTTCTGGGTGGGCTTGACTTAATCCAACGAACCCTTTGAAAGAGAGTCAAAGCCTTCCCTGAATGGAGATATCAAGTGAGAGAGAGTCTTTCGTCATCCTTAAGGAGCAAGGTACTGTGCGGTGGAGGGGTCACACATGGCAGAGAACGGCAGGTGGCCTCTAGGATCTGAGAAAAGTTCCCAGCTGGCAGCCAGCGAGGAAGTGGGGACCTCAGGCCTACAGTGGCAAGAAATTGAATTCTGTCAACAGCCAGCGAGCTTGGCAGAAGACCTCAAGCTTCAGATGGGATTGCGCCCAAACTGGCATTGTTGATTTCAGCCTGGTGAGTCCTGTGCCCTGGAACCCAGTGCCTGACTCAGTGCTCCACTTCAGGTGTCCCGGACACTGCACTTGGGAAGAGGTCTGTGTTTTCATAGTGTGAAATGACAAAACAGTGACTTCCACGAGAAGGCACCCCAAAACATTGAATTTCACGGAATTAGTTTTTGATTCACCCGCATTCCGATGCAGCTGTCTCAGTTTGAATACGGCTGCTTTTGCTGACAGAACCAGGGAGCCCTGCAGCACTCCTGCAGTTTCTCCCGTGGCCACCAGAAGGGAGTGCGTGGCTGCTTATGACGATGACGCCACCCCCCTTGGACGGTTTTACTTGACAAATTAAGCTTCTTCAGAATATGTTTTCTAACCTTCGATAATTTCGTTAAGAATTCCTTTTTTGCTTTTTTGCTTTAATTTCTTTGGAATCTGATGAAAATTCTCTACAAGTAACAACTATACGTAGTGGACTGAGTGGAAGGTGTCCCTCGTTACACATGCAGACGCGTCAAATCGTGAACGACTGAGTGAAGGTAGATGCTTACCTAAAATATTATAAAAAATTGATCCAAAATGGATCAAGGACCTAAATGGAAGAGCCAACACTATAAAATTCATAGAAGAAAATGTAGGAGCAAATCTCAATGACCTTGTATTTGGCATCTGTTTCTTAAGGATGACACCAACATCAACAAGAGAAAAAACAGATAAACTAGAGAAATGGCCACCAACATTACTACCTTTCCATTTGGCTCTTAATGCGCTGCAGGTGCCAGGTGAGACATGCACAACGTTTCTCAAGTAATTCTCCCAAGCACACATGAAACAACACCCTTTACTTTCTCCTTTTTAGAGATTGGGGTCACTGAGGCCCAGAGCCTTGCCTGGGGTCCCCCAGGTAGAAGGAGGCTGAGCAGGGACTAGAACCCAAGTCTCTCTGTCTTTGACTGCTGTGCTCCCTCCTCACTGCTCTTCCCTGGAAGTCAGGGCTCCAGAATTCTTCTAGATCCAATAAGCTAGGTCTCGAGACCTCCCTGAATGCAGGGGACAGTGTCACCCCGTACGACTGTGGCTCGGGACGTAGGCTGGGAGCAGCTGGCCGTGGGCACTGTGGGCTGTGCCAGTCCCAGAGCAGCCGATCCCTGGGCAGGAGGAGGTTTCTCTCTGGGCAGCAAGGATGAAGGTTCATGTGACTTCAGAGGTGAGAGGTCCCTCCTGCAGCATCTGGATGCAGCCTCTTTGTCAGGTGGGGCCCACGGGGATTTATAAGCACTAGGTTCCAATCCTGCCTCTGCCTCTCTGTAGGGTGTCAAAGGGGACACTGTCTTGAAGCCTCAGTTTCCTCATCAGTCAAACAGGGGCAACATTTCTACCTCCATCCTAGAAGTGTTATGGGGATTCAGGAGAGGTGTTCCTGTCCACAAAAGACCCTGGTAAGGACTCACCAATCCTTAGCTGTCCCTGATGTTACCCCAGTGCCAGCCCACTGCAACCGTAGGCTCGCTGCCTCTGCCCACTGGGTTCCCTCTGCCTGGCAGGCCTGACTCCCTCCAACTCCATTGTTCACCCAGAAGCCTTTCTTTCACGTTCTAGTTTGGGGAGGGGGCTGTGCATCGGTTGGGCTCCCACAGCAGTGGGACTCAGCCCCTCAGCCCCAGGCCAGCCCTGGGGCTGGACATGACCCACAGACCATGTCCTTGTGCCTGTGGACATTGTCCTGAGTGTTGAGACCTGTACTCTGGAGTTTTCCCAAGTGCACCATCTGCTCCTTGGGCCAAGTGTTGGGGCGCCCAGCGAAGGGGCTCCCCCCTTCCTAGGCAGCGAAAGTAAGCTGCCCTGAGCTCCGTGGGACCTGCCCTCCCCACCCTGCCTGTGCAATCATCGGTACATGGGATCTTAGGCTTCCACGGCCACCAGGTGTCCTGGTGTCCTTTTAGTGAACCCTTTCCCCTTCCTGCAAACCAAGACACAGTCCACACCCCTGGCCATTATGGTGCTGCCCCCAGCCCCTGTAGGCCTTCTGCTTAGTCCGCTCTGCTCTCCACGCTCACCTGCTCCCTGTTTAATGGGGCTTCTCTCTCTTCCTCCAAGGAGAGCCCCATTTCCTCTCTCTAACGACCTGTGTTCTCTGATTGGGAGACTCCCTCCTCCGGCAGAGAAGAGAGAGGTTGCTGCCCGTTGCCTCCCCCAGAGCCTCAGATAAAGTGGACTCCCCCTAACCTCACTTCGAAGGAGGTGAGGGCTCCCCCCTTGTCTTCATTTGGAGACTTTAGCAGGAAGCAGAGCCGCCTCCATTACACAAACGCAATGTGAGGGACGCCAAGGGTGGGCCCTGGCAGGGGCGGGGGCAGGGCGTTGCTGCTGGAGGAGCCCGAGGGGTGTTTAGGGGCTCTGCCCAGTGCCAAAGCCCTGACCGAGGCTCTCCCCGTCCCGCAGCTTCCATGAGCACCTGCTGTGCTTCAGAAAGGTCTCCCTTGTTGACGCAATCTCGTGTGGTGTGTGGTTCTTGCTGTTGCAACGCGAATCTTCATCTGGATGGACACGGTGAAGGTCGTGTCTATAATTCCCTAACCTGCCCTTAGAGCTTCCTTCCTGAGAAAGCGGCCCAGACAGGGTGGAGGGGGGCGAGCAGAAAGGAGTGGCCCAGCCTGTCCCCTCCACTGGCCTGGAAGCAGGGCCTGGCTGCTCTCTTTAGAAGCTGAATTCTGGAGCGGGAGGGGCTGGGGTGGGGTGGCCTGGGCCTGGGCCTGCGGGTGTCATGGGCAGGGGCCTGGCTGAGGTGTGTTCCAGGAGATGGAGCAGAAGATGTTGTGGGGGAGGAAACCTGAGGGAGGGGCTGGGCGGGCCCTGCCCTGCTCCCTGGGTCACTCCCAGGTGCCCTGACGGCCTCACTCCTGGCCTGTCTAGCTCCCTCTTTCAGGTGTCACCTCCAGTGTCTCTGGAGTCCCTGCTTTCCCAAACAAGACTCAAACTTCATGAAGCCATCGTACATATAGAGACTGCAGCCAACACCTCAAAAGTGTGTATAAATTGCGTCCCAGAAATTCTGCTTCTAGGGAGGAGTTCTACAAAAAGTAGAGACGTGTGGACACAGAGGTACCTTTCAGTACAATGATGAGAGGGAACCATTGGCAATGGTCCAATGGTTCACCGCTGGGGCTGCTCGCCAGAATGTGATGTGTGGCTACTGAGAATGCACAAAGGGACAGGACTGACTGTGCATGCCCACCTGTGGGACATCCGGTATTATGAGAGCACAACACTGGGGTTCTTCCAGCGCCACCTCCCCGCCACGCACCACTGCACTTAAAGGGAGAGGACTGAAAAGCTGGATACCGCTGGTTAGGGGCAATTATTTCTTGGTAGAAGGAGCGTATCTTTTTTTCTTCTTCATATTTAAATCCTTATTTTACTACAGTAACATTAATCATCTATCTAAAACCTCCAAAAAGTCGGTAATGTATTTTATTCCATAATCTAGTTGTACTAAGTGGAAACGTTTAATCTGTGATTATAATGTTTTTATAATTTGCAAATTGGAAAAACTTAAACTTGGCCCATCTAGGAAGAGAAAAGGTTTGAAAAGTGTCTCCCTGCCCCAGACACGTCCCTTATGGTGTCCAGCTCTCGCGTCATACGTACAAAAGCGGTCCCTCTCCAAAGACACTGAAAATATTTAATGTTGGGGCTTCCTTTTTACTACATAACCTTTGATCGATCAGGGATTTTTCTTCCTAGTAAAAAATGTTATTTTTATTTACAGAAATCTTGAACCACTCTCCTCAGACATTCATTACGTAGCCTGACACAAAGGGCCACATATTCTATGCTTGCACTTCCATGAAAAACCCAGAAGAGGTAAATGCATACAGTCGGAAAGATGAGTGGCTACCAGGGACTGGGGTGGGAGGAAGGAGGACTGACTGATTAATAGCTACAGGGTTTGTCTTTGTTGAAAATGTTCTTGAACTAGATCAAGGGGACGGTCGTGTCACCTTGTCAGCCTACTTCTTGCCATGTCAATGAACAATTTGAAAGGAACACAGAATTAACTTTTATTTAAGTGATTGTTATAAGAGAAAACACAGGAAACCAAGTATAACTTAAAGTATATGTAAGAGATAAAGAAAACTTCAAGCAACCTGCAGTAACAGGGGAGGGCAGTGACTCTGCGGTGCCGGAGCTCAGGGCCTGAGGCTCGTGGCTGGGAAGACGCGAGAGGGGTTTCTAGGTCTCAACATGGACAGTAAGCTGCGGCTGGAGGATGCTGTGTCTCCGAAGCTGAATATCTGTCTCTGAGCTCTGGGGGGCGGTGGAGTTGGAGCGGGTGCCAGATCTTCAACTGGTTCTGGATCTCTCTCTGCAGCTGGTGCTGGAGATCCAAGCAGAGAGAATACCATCCACAGGACTGCCTTTCCGTGTCCCTCCCAAGTAGTGGAACCTCTCAGACCAGTCAATGAGTCTCAGTGCAAGACCCCACCTCCAGAACATCCTCCCGGACTGGAGTCGGTGGGCAGAGGGCTCTGAGCCTGCTCGTTGCTCCAGGCCCAACCCCGGGCTCTGGAGGCTCTGCTCTGGGTGGCCCAGCCCCATCCGCTCTGCACGCGCCCACATCACCCACCCGGAGTCCTCCTCACCCTCGGTCCCCGCCTCGCTGGGCTCACGCTGCTCGAGCTCTGAAAGAAGATGGAGGGCACGCTGCTGCAGGCCGGAGCCCGCTTTGAGGAACCGAGTGAAGGCCAATATCATCTTGAGGCATTGAAATGTGGGGGGCTCGAAAAAATCCTCAGGGTAGCGTTCTAGCCAGGTGCCCAGAATGAAGGCGACGGCCCTGAGGATAGACAGGCGGGCAGCAGAGTCAGAGAGCTGGCCTCTCCTTCCACACGGCCCTCCCAGGGCACCCCTGTGGGGTCCTGGGCTCCTCTCCTGTGCCTCCTGCTCCTGGCTGTCCAGGGACCAGTCCCACGTTTGGTCCACCTGCAACCTGGCGGTCCTGGCAGAGACAGGCCTGGTCACCAAGGAGGGACTGGCGAAGATCTGGAAGCACTCTCCTCAGACATGACCCCCGCTTCCCAGGCCCCACACTCCCCTCGCAGCGTGGAGAGGGGAGCTCCTCCTGCTCATTCCAAAGCCCACTCACTGTTTCCTTCGGTGGAAGGGCCCACCGTCGTCCTCCGTGTAAGGAAAGAGCCATCCGTACCTAGAGGAGACAGGAGAGCTTCACATCGACTGTCCTGGGGACGGTCCCTCCTGAGAAGTCGCCTGTGACTGTGGGACTCCTGGCTGGAAGGGAGCCCTGGAGGGCGGGGCTGTTGTCTGCTCTGTGCACTGGATCGTGGCCCGTGCCTAGAAGTGTCTGAGCCTAGTGGGGCCTCTTCTCGACGTGATGAATGAATGAGCGCCAACCTGCCACGTCACAGGCATTTGAGTGGGCCTGGGGCCCCCAGCTCAGCCGAGGGATCCCTGTTCTGGCTTCAGCCGGGGCAGAGACCGAGATGAAATCTCCAATCTCCTTTTCCAATGGGAAAACTGCTCAGCCCAAGGCCCCGGGGACAGTGAGGGATGAAGCAGAGGCTTCGTCGTGGGGAAGAGGAAAACGATGGATCGGCACAAGCACGGCCCCTCCAGCAGACCTTTGCATGGGGCCAGGCTTCTAGAAAGTGCTTTGCATGCGGGACCTCCTGGAGTCCCTACAATATCCACACGAGGTGGACCCTCTGTTCACCCCACTGCTCAGAGGAGCAAACCGAGGCTCACAGAGGCGCAGTGACCTTCCCAGCACTCACGGCTGGGAGGTGGCTGGATCACCACAGTGCTGTGGAGGGGCAGGGCGCTCACCTTTGAAACAGTAGTCTGATTACTTGGAAGGGACTGCCAAAGGCCCTGTACGAGGAGAGGACGCTGTGGATGTACGCGGGGTCACCTTCCAGGAAGGCGGGCACCAGGTCCTGCACCAGCTTCTTGAGTGAGCCAGCCTCGATGGTCCACACCTTGCGGGTCTCATCCTTCCAGATTGTAGATACACTTTCAGCCTGGGGTGGGACAGAGGAGGGGCTCGCCATCAGAGGCAGCACCGTGGACACCAAGAGGGCTGGGGGCTGAGTGCCCACGGCAGGGAAAGTTGCTGGAGTTAAAGGTAGAGTCTGAGGTGGGGCATGATTCAGCAGATGAGTATCTCAGGTCAGTTTGTCGGCAGAGGCTGGGCAGCACCTCCGTGTATTAACAGCATCATCCCTGGGATTTCTGACAAGAGATCCCAATGTGGAGACGAGAACACACAGGCTTCTCCTGGGCTGGGAGGGACCGGGAGAGTGGGACATGCAGGATGGTCAGTGCAGCGCTGTGGACATGGCCACCGCAGGTCCCACATCGGGGCAGGGCTGAATCACTGTGGTGACCGTTCTCCCTTCTGGAATGTTGTGCAGCCCAGTGAGACCCCAGCACCTGAGCTGGAGGGGCCGCGGGGACGTGTTCCTCGGGACAGCAAATTGCAGAGCAACAGGCATAACACCAGGAGCCCCGTGTCCTTTTGGGGAAAAGCATCCCTAGCCGTCGTGAGGACGTGCGAGACCTGGAGAAGGTGTGGAAGGATTGCCAGGACAACATGGACACTCGGGGCTGGGAGGGCAAACAGGAGATTGTGTAGAAAAACGCAGAACCACTCGTGATTGAACATGAGGTGAAATGGTGTAAAAGCCTCCTTTCTGGTAGTCCTCCAAATATGTGGACAGTGACTTTCCACGTGACCAAGGCAAGGGCTGGGCAGGGGGGGCAGGTTGGGAGACGAGATGGGGATCCAGATTCCTTTGGGGGCAGGGCCCTAGGAGGGAGCTCAGAGGAATCTCAAGGCCTTCTGGGACATGGGGTCCTCTTTGGCCTTGGTGGGGCCCAGCGTGCTGGGTCCCTCAGCACCTGCACTCACCCGGAACCAGCTGTCTAGTCCGTTGGTGGTTTTGGGCGTCTCCTTCTCCCGTAGGGTGGTGGCATACAGGATCACATCGACCTCCTCCTGCCCAAGCCCCTGGGTGGAGCTCTGTAAAGACAGTGCCCAGCAGCCAGGGGGAAAGCCTCAGAGCCCTGACTGGCTGTCTTTGCTGGCTCTCACACGGCTGTGACTCTCTCCACTCCAGACACACACACACACCACAGTCTGCACGGACCTCCACCGAGGAGGCAAGAGATGACAGGCTGAGAGGGCCTTTGGATTAACATTGGCACAGACAAGAGGCACCTTAGGAATCCCCTTTCCATCCTGCCAGCCCTGTCCTGGGATGTGAAGAGGACAGGGACCCGCAGGTTATCAGCTGCCCACCAACCTGTTCCTGCCAAGGGCGGATCCTCCCCACATGTCCCTCTTCCCCCCACACCGAAGAGGAGGGGATGGGGTGTGCCCAGGGAGGGCTCACAGAGGTGGCCTGACCTGGATCGGCCTGACCTAGTCCGCCTCGTGTTACCTTAGAGAAGCACCTGGCAAAGGGCCAGAGGCACCCAGCATGGGATTGGACCCAACGCCTACAGCGACTAAAGAGATTCTCCCTCCGGGGGTTCTGGCAACCAGAGCCCTGGTAGGGCAGGATACGGCGGGCGAACATCTTCCTCGACCGTCTGTCTCCGGCCAAGTGAGCTGGGTGTGAGGATGTGGCAGCCTGGTGAGGGCCCTCCCAGTACTGTTGGGCATTGTTGTGAAAGCGGTGACTTCCTTGCCTGGTGACCCCCTTACCTCAGTCCCCTGCTTGGATATGGCCCATGTAAGCAGTCCTCTGGGCTGTTCACCCCCCTTCTCCATGCAGTGTCACATCTGTACCCGGGTACTTCGACACACCTGTGTCCACCGGCCCCCGGGAAGGTCTGGGTGCAGCCAGGGTCCCGTCTGTGAGACAGACACAGACACAACTCCTCTTTCTTACCTGTTGTTCATCCCGGATAAGCCATTGTGCCTCTAGGGCCTGTCTGCCTCCTGTCTGCGCCACGGGGACTGTTTTAGCATGGACTTCCTAGAGACGTTCTCAGGCATGCGTGGGAGGATAGCGATGAAATTGGAGGAGTGGTGTCCCATGTAGGGGATGCCTCCAACCTCTTTTTGCTTCCTCCTGTCACCTCCCCCGTGTCCGCTTCTCTTCTGATCCCACCCCATAGTTCGTCCTTACACCTAATGTCACTGTGTGTGTGTGTGTGTCTGTGTGTGTGTGTGTGTGTGTGTGTGTGTTAGCGCTCACGTTCTGGATGCGCAGAAGAAAAGAGCCCGCACAAAGGGAGGGATGGTCAAGAGCTTCCCAAGATCCGAGGGTTTCTAATTTCCAAAGCAAACCCCAGAGGAGGGGTTCGAGACTTGGCCTAGAAGGTCAGAACACACCCTGGCCTCTAGACGCTGCCTGTCTTGTGCCGTGGGCCGGTGCCTGGCTCTCTGTGGGCCTCAGTTTCCCAATTATCCAATGAGGGGTTAAATTCAGAGCTGCATAAGCATGAGCTCAGCATAAAGGTGGGCCGCCACCCCCTCCGCCCTGGGTGTGATGTGGACTGGGGAGCACTCGGGGGTTCCCCTGCCCTGGGCTCCTCCTCAGAGAAGAACTTGCCAAGTGCCCGTCTAGGTTGCTGATTGCTCAGCCTCACCGCCAAGCCGTCTCCGGATGTGTACGCAGTTCCACCAACGGTGTTGTCCGGAGCCCCTGAGAAGCCTGCGTGCAGCCAGGGCCCCGTCTTTGAGGACGCAGAGCTGGGTGCGTACCTGGCTCCAGCTTCTCACCAGTCTGTGATTCTGGGCGAGGCATTGAACTTTGGGACTTCCCCTTCTCCCCTCAGGGGCTCCCCGTGATCACCACCTCCTGGTCTACACATCCTGTGTAATCCACTCCCCTTGAGTGTGGACCGAACTTAGTCATTCCTTTCTTTTCCATACAAGATGCCAGAGAGATCCAGTGTCACTTCCAAGATTTGGGTATAAACAGTCCGTGCTGACCCTCCTGTCCCCTCTGACGTGTGCTCTCTCTCTCTCTCTTTCTCTTCCTCGGATCCCTCGCTCCGGGGACCAAGCCTCTGTGTTGTGAGGTGCAGTAGAGAGAGGCCCGCGTGACCTCGCGCTGAGGGAGACCAACAGACAGAGGGGCACGCAGGCCTTCAGTCTGCAGGGAGCCCTGCCTGTCCCCCTGAGCGCGCTCAGATCCTGCCTCACTGAGACCACAGCCCGACCTCCTGAGAGACTCTGGCAGAAGCACCCGGCTGAGCACTTGTGGATTCCTTGTCCCCTGAAACTGTGAGAAATAGTCAATATTTTTTTAGTTAAGCCACTAAGTTTGTGGAATGGTTGTCACACAGTAATAGCAGTCGATCCCTAATTGGGTCATCATGCCCTGGCCCTGGCCCGGCTCTCCTCCAGCCTCCCTCCCTCCCCAACTCTCCTCCAGAGCTCCCTCTGGCCACACTGGTTTCCTGTCTAAGCTCCTCTCTGGCCAAACTCACTTGTGCCTGCAAGTGTCTGCGCCGTTGTGCCTTCTGCCAGGCTAACTATCCCTGGGTTTGTGCAGGTTGGTTCCCTCTTGTCATGCTGCTGGAAATCAAATGTCATCTCAGTGCAGACCTTTCAGACCCCCGGCCTAGTGGCCCCGGCACTCCATTGTATTACCTGCGGTTTTTCCATACAGCATTAGCTCTTTTCATTCACATGGTTTTGTCCATCTTCCCCCCCCCCGACTGTGAGCTCCTGGAGGGCAGGACCTTGTTGGGATGTTTCCAGCACTGGCCGTATTTGAGTGCTCAGGGGACAGGTGCTGAGTAAATAGATAAGGTCCATCCCACCACTGACCCGCTCAATTATTAGAGCCAAGTTGACTTCCATCATTTAAAATAGACTAGGTTGATAACTATTTAAGGTGATCCTGTGATTTAGGCTTTTAGTGGGTATATCAGTTTGTGATGAAGCACCAGATAACTCCCCACGTTTCTGTAGCATATCACTCGATATTTCCCCACATGACGGTGCTGGGTAGGTGTTCAGGTTGGAGAGACCACGCTCCTTAAGCTGGTCCTTCAGGAGCCCACAGTTCTTCCCTCATGTGCCTTCTCCATCCCTAGGACATCGTCCGCATCTGCATCCATCAGCACCAGGGGAAAGGACATAAAGCAACGGACATGGAAGGATTTTATCAGCCAAGTCTAGAATGGCACACATCAGTTCCTTGCCTCCTCCTCTGGCAAAGACGTGGTCATAGGACACACCATGGAGCTGGATCATGGAGTCCAGCTGTGTGCCGCCAGAAAAGCAGAGTGGATTTTTTGTGGACAGTTAACATTCTCTGCCACAGTGAGTAACTCATTTAGATTTATTGTGTTTTTTGAATCTTTCTTGAGTTTTTACCGCGTGCCAAGCACTGTGCTAAGAGCTGGATGGAGAACTGAGTGAACAGTATCTTGCCCCGGGAGGAGCTCCCAATCTAGAGAGGGAGACTAGATGTGGTATGACGTGCCTGCCATCCTAAGGGAAAAGGATAAAGGGGCAGTACTCTGGACGCTCAGTGAATGATGCTAGATTTGGAAGCTATCAGGAGCTCATATCATTTGAACTCCACTTTGAGACATAATCAAGATGTGGTTGGTGGAGGAAGATGGCAACGGGACTACGGAAGCAGTCATTTACGTACAAGATATGATAAGGAATACGGCCATTCAAATCATATATTCAAAAATATTAAAGGGTAGGGATAAGTATTCATATTAAATGAAAAGTGACTGGGAATATAGGGTGATCTCATTTTTAGAATAAGTATCTAAATTTAGATGAAAGTATACAAGTATTTTGGGTGATAGATTTTCAATTTTCTAAAATGTTTCATTGTTAATAGGATGAAAGGAGTCCATAAATACCTTTGTTGTGATATAGCGCCCATTGAAACACAGCTCATCATTTCCCCCTCCCCCAGTCCCTGGCGACCACCGTTCTACTCTCCACTTCTATAAGTTTGATTATTTTAGATAACCCATGTGAGTGGGATGATGCGCTATGTGTCCCTCTGTGACGGGCTTATTTCCAGTAACAAAATGTCCTCCAGATTCATCCATCATGTCTCACATGGCAGAATTTCCTTTTTTCTTAAGGCCGAATAACATTCCATTATAATATATACCACAGTTTCTTTATCCCTTCCTCCATGGACAGACACTTAGGTTGTTTCCACATCTTGGCTGTTGTGAACAACACTGCGAAGAACGTGGGAGCGCAGGTATCTCTTCAAGATCCTCTTTTGAATTCTTGTGGATATAGACCTAGAAATGGAATTAGTGGATCATATGTCAGTTCCATTTTTAATTTTTTAAGGAATCTCTGTGCTGTTTTCCATAGCAGCAGCACAATATCACCCTCCCACCAACAGAACATACAAGGGTTCCAACTTCTTTGCATCCTAGCCCGCACTTGTGCGTGTGTGTGTGTGTGTGCGCGCGCGCGTGTGCGTGCGTGTGTGTGTGTGTGTGTGTGTGTGATAATAGCCCTCCTAACGGGTTTGAAGTGATATCTCATTTTCATTTTGATTTGCACTTCGTTTATGGTGAGTGATGTCCAGCATCTTTTCACATACTTTCCAGCCATTTATCCGTCTTCTTTGGAGAAATGTCTGTTCAAGTTCTTTGCCCACTTTTTAATCAGGTACTTGTTTTCTTTTTGCTGTTGAATTGCATGAGTTTCTTATATATTTTGGATGCTAACCCTTATCTGATATACGATTTCTAAATATTTCCCCTCATTCTATAGGTTGCCTTTTCATTCTTTCTAAAACATTTTTCCAGGTTGATTGAGATTTAATTGACATATAACATTGTACAAGTTTAAGGAGTACAGTGTGATGATTTGATATCATATATATTGAGAAATATTTCTGTAATAAGGTTAGTTAACACGCCGATCACCCCACAGAGTTAAAATGTTGTGTTTGTGTGTGTAGTGAGACATTTTAAGATCTACTCTCTTAGCAACTTTCACGTGTACAGGACGGCATTATGGTAACTGTGTTGTATGTGAACTGTGGTCACCATGCTGGTTTTTTGGAAGGTTTGATGCATTCTCCAGCTCTTTCCTTTCCCAGTGAGAAGTTGAGGGTTTCCTCCCGATTGTATGACATTGTAGCTGGGGTGGAGATTATGGCCCAAGGGTGTCTCCAATTTTCCTACTTGCCTTGATGTGGCTGGTTTCATTCTTTTGCAAGGTGCAAGAGCCTAGCAGCTAGTTTCTGGATTTCTCACCAAGGAAGTTGATCTGTTTCTTGTTATTGAATCAGTGTGTCCATGGGGAGGACACCAGGACTTCCTCCTCCATCATCTTTCAGATGTCACCTCCCCCCTTATTTAACTTGGGTTTTAGTGTTACGTTATCCTGATAGTGTAAGTTGAGAGTGTGATAAGCAAAATTGTTAGATGGCCCGAGATTCCCACTTCCTTGTGTAATTGCCTCTGTGGAACACTCTCCCTTTGATGTGCGTGGGTCCATGGGTACAATGGATGCCATTTCTGTGGCTTTTGTTCAAAAGTGAAGGGATGTTTTTAGAAGCAATAACAGTCTCTAATCAGTTGCCTTTGAGTTTATCAAGAGAGAGAGTGTTCTGGGTGGGCTTGACTTAATCCAACGAACCCTTTGAAAGAGAGTCAAAGCCTTCCCTGAATGGAGATATCAAGTGAGAGAGAGTCTTTCGTCATCCTTAAGGAGCAAGGTACTGTGCGGTGGAGGGGTCACACATGGCAGAGAACGGCAGGTGGCCTCTAGGATCTGAGAAAAGTTCCCAGCTGGCAGCCAGCGAGGAAGTGGGGACCTCAGGCCTACAGTGGCAAGAAATTGAATTCTGTCAACAGCCAGCGAGCTTGGCAGAAGACCTCAAGCTTCAGATGGGATTGCGCCCAAACTGGCATTGTTGATTTCAGCCTGGTGAGTCCTGTGCCCTGGAACCCAGTGCCTGACTCAGTGCTCCACTTCAGGTGTCCCGGACACTGCACTTGGGAAGAGGTCTGTGTTTTCATAGTGTGAAATGACAAAACAGTGACTTCCACGAGAAGGCACCCCAAAACATTGAATTTCACGGAATTAGTTTTTGATTCACCCGCATTCCGATGCAGCTGTCTCAGTTTGAATACGGCTGCTTTTGCTGACAGAACCAGGGAGCCCTGCAGCACTCCTGCAGTTTCTCCCGTGGCCACCAGAAGGGAGTGCGTGGCTGCTTATGACGATGACGCCACCCCCCTTGGACGGTTTTACTTGACAAATTAAGCTTCTTCAGAATATGTTTTCTAACCTTCGATAATTTCGTTAAGAATTCCTTTTTTGCTTTTTTGCTTTAATTTCTTTGGAATCTGATGAAAATTCTCTACAAGTAACAACTATACGTAGTGGACTGAGTGGAAGGTGTCCCTCGTTACACATGCAGACGCGTCAAATCGTGAACGACTGAGTGAAGGTAGATGCTTACCTAAAATATTATAAAAAATTGATCCAAAATGGATCAAGGACCTAAATGGAAGAGCCAACACTATAAAATTCATAGAAGAAAATGTAGGAGCAAATCTCAATGACCTTGTATTTGGCATCTGTTTCTTAAGGATGACACCAACATCAACAAGAGAAAAAACAGATAAACTAGAGAAATGGCCACCAACATTACTACCTTTCCATTTGGCTCTTAATGCGCTGCAGGTGCCAGGTGAGACATGCACAACGTTTCTCAAGTAATTCTCCCAAGCACACATGAAACAACACCCTTTACTTTCTCCTTTTTAGAGATTGGGGTCACTGAGGCCCAGAGCCTTGCCTGGGGTCCCCCAGGTAGAAGGAGGCTGAGCAGGGACTAGAACCCAAGTCTCTCTGTCTTTGACTGCTGTGCTCCCTCCTCACTGCTCTTCCCTGGAAGTCAGGGCTCCAGAATTCTTCTAGATCCAATAAGCTAGGTCTCGAGACCTCCCTGAATGCAGGGGACAGTGTCACCCCCTACGACTGTGGCTCGGGACGTAGGCTGGGAGCAGCTGGCCGTGGGCACTGTGGGCTGTGCCAGTCCCAGAGCAGCCGATCCCTGGGCAGGAGGAGGTTTCTCTCTGGGCAGCAAGGATGAAGGTTCATGTGACTTCAGAGGTGAGAGGTCCCTCCTGCAGCATCTGGATGCAGCCTCTTTGTCAGGTGGGGCCCACGGGGATTTATAAGCACTAGGTTCCAATCCTGCCTCTGCCTCTCTGTAGGGTGTCAAAGGGGACACTGTCTTGAAGCCTCAGTTTCCTCATCAGTCAAACAGGGGCAACATTTCTACCTCCATCCTAGAAGTGTTATGGGGATTCAGGAGAGGTGTTCCTGTCCACAAAAGACCCTGGTAAGGACTCACCAATCCTTAGCTGTCCCTGATGTTACCCCAGTGCCAGCCCACTGCAACCGTAGGCTCGCTGCCTCTGCCCACTGGGTTCCCTCTGCCTGGCAGGCCTGACTCCCTCCAACTCCATTGTTCACCCAGAAGCCTTTCTTTCACGTTCTAGTTTGGGGAGGGGGCTGTGCATCGGTTGGGCTCCCACAGCAGTGGGACTCAGCCCCTCAGCCCCAGGCCAGCCCTGGGGCTGGACATGACCCACAGACCATGTCCTTGTGCCTGTGGACATTGTCCTGAGTGTTGAGACCTGTACTCTGGAGTTTTCCCAAGTGCACCATCTGCTCCTTGGGCCAAGTGTTGGGGCGCCCAGCGAAGGGGCTCCCCCCTTCCTAGGCAGCGAAAGTAAGCTGCCCTGAGCTCCGTGGGACCTGCCCTCCCCACCCTGCCTGTGCAATCATCGGTACATGGGATCTTAGGCTTCCGCGGCCACCAGGTGTCCTGGTGTCCTTTTAGTGAACCCTTTCCCCTTCCTGCAAACCAAGACACAGTCCACACCCCTGGCCATTATGGTGCTGCCCCCAGCCCCTGTAGGCCTTCTGCTTAGTCCGCTCTGCTCTCCACGCTCACCTGCTCCCTGTTTAATGGGGCTTCTCTCTCTTCCTCCAAGGAGAGCCCCATTTCCTCTCTCTAACGACCTGTGTTCTCTGATTGGGAGACTCCCTCCTCCGGCAGAGAAGAGAGAGGTTGCTGCCCGTTGCCTCCCCCAGAGCCTCAGATAAAGTGGACTACCCCCAACCTCACTTCGAAGGAGGTGAGGGCTCCCCCCTTGTCTTCATTTGGAGACTTTAGCAGGAAGCAGAGCCGCCTCCATTACACAAACGCAATGTGAGGGACGCCAAGGGTGGGCCCTGGCAGGGGCGGGGGCAGGGCGTTGCTGCTGGAGGAGCCCGAGGGGTGTTTAGGGGCTCTGCCCAGTGCCAAAGCCCTGACCGAGGCTCTCCCCGTCCCGCAGCTTCCATGAGCACCTGCTGTGCTTCAGAAAGGTCTCCCTTGTTGACGCAATCTCGTGTGGTGTGTGGTTCTTGCTGTTGCAACGCGAATCTTCATCTGGATGGACACGGTGAAGGTCGTGTCTATAATTCCCTAACCTGCCCTTAGAGCTTCCTTCCTGAGAAAGCGGCCCAGACAGGGTGGAGGGGGGCGAGCAGAAAGGAGTGGCCCAGCCTGTCCCCTCCACTGGCCTGGAAGCAGGGCCTGGCTGCTCTCTTTAGAAGCTGAATTCTGGAGCGGGAGGGGCTGGGGTGGGGTGGCCTGGGCCTGGGCCTGCGGGTGTCATGGGCAGGGGCCTGGCTGAGGTGTGTTCCAGGAGATGGAGCAGAAGATGTTGTGGGGGAGGAAACCTGAGGGAGGGGCTGGGCGGGCCCTGCCCTGCTCCCTGGGTCACTCCCAGGTGCCCTGACGGCCTCACTCCTGGCCTGTCTAGCTCCCTCTTTCAGGTGTCACCTCCAGTGTCTCTGGAGTCCCTGCTTTCCCAAACAAGACTCAAACTTCATGAAGCCATCGTACATATAGAGACTGCAGCCAACACCTCAAAAGTGTGTATAAATTGCGTCCCAGAAATTCTGCTTCTAGGGAGGAGTTCTACAAAAAGTAGAGACGTGTGGACACAGAGGTACCTTTCAGTACAATGATGAGAGGGAACCATTGGCAATGGTCCAATGGTTCACCGCTGGGGCTGCTCGCCAGAATGTGATGTGTGGCTACTGAGAATGCACAAAGGGACAGGACTGACTGTGCATGCCCACCTGTGGGACATCCGGTATTATGAGAGCACAACACTGGGGTTCTTCCAGCGCCACCTCCCCGCCACGCACCACTGCACTTAAAGGGAGAGGACTGAAAAGCTGGATACCGCTGGTTAGGGGCAATTATTTCTTGGTAGAAGGAGCGTATCTTTTTTTCTTCTTCATATTTAAATCCTTATTTTACTACAGTAACATTAATCATCTATCTAAAACCTCCAAAAAGTCGGTAATGTATTTTATTCCATAATCTAGTTGTACTAAGTGGAAACGTTTAATCTGTGATTATAATGTTTTTATAATTTGCAAATTGGAAAAACTTAAACTTGGCCCATCTAGGAAGAGAAAAGGTTTGAAAAGTGTCTCCCTGCCCCAGACACGTCCCTTATGGTGTCCAGCTCTCGCGTCATACGTACAAAAGCGGTCCCTCTCCAAAGACACTGAAAATATTTAATGTTGGGGCTTCCTTTTTACTACATAACCTTTGATCGATCAGGGATTTTTCTTCCTAGTAAAAACTGTTATTTTTATTTACAGAAATCTTGAACCACTCTCCTCAGACATTCATTACGTAGCCTGACACAAAGGGCCACATATTCTATGCTTGCACTTCCATGAAAAACCCAGAAGAGGTAAATGCATACAGTCGGAAAGATGAGTGGCTACCAGGGACTGGGGTGGGAGGAAGGAGGACTGACTGATTAATAGCTACAGGGTTTGTCTTTGTTGAAAATGTTCTTGAACTAGATCAAGGGGACGGTCGTGTCACCTTGTCAGCCTACTTCTTGCCATGTCAATGAACAATTTGAAAGGAACACAGAATTAACTTTTATTTAAGTGATTGTTATAAGAGAAAACACAGGAAACCAAGTATAACTTAAAGTATATGTAAGAGATAAAGAAAACTTCAAGCAACCTGCAGTAACAGGGGAGGGCAGTGACTCTGCGGTGCCGGAGCTCAGGGCCTGAGGCTCGTGGCTGGGAAGACGCGAGAGGGGTTTCTAGGTCTCAACATGGACAGTAAGCTGCGGCTGGAGGATGCTGTGTCTCCGAAGCTGAATATCTGTCTCTGAGCTCTGGGGGGCGGTGGAGTTGGAGCGGGTGCCAGATCTTCAACTGGTTCTGGATCTCTCTCTGCAGCTGGTGCTGGAGATCCAAGCAGAGAGAATACCATCCACAGGACTGCCTTTCCGTGTCCCTCCCAAGTAGTGGAACCTCTCAGACCAGTCAATGAGTCTCAGTGCAAGACCCCACCTCCAGAACATCCTCCCGGACTGGAGTCGGTGGGCAGAGGGCTCTGAGCCTGCTCGTTGCTCCAGGCCCAACCCCGGGCTCTGGAGGCTCTGCTCTGGGTGGCCCAGCCCCATCCGCTCTGCACGCGCCCACATCACCCACCCGGAGTCCTCCTCACCCTCGGTCCCCGCCTCGCTGGGCTCACGCTGCTCGAGCTCTGAAAGAAGATGGAGGGCACGCTGCTGCAGGCCGGAGCCCGCTTTGAGGAACCGAGTGAAGGCCAATATCATCTTGAGGCATTGAAATGTGGGGGGCTCGAAAAAATCCTCAGGGTAGCGTTCTAGCCAGGTGCCCAGAATGAAGGCGACGGCCCTGAGGATAGACAGGCGGGCAGCAGAGTCAGAGAGCTGGCCTCTCCTTCCACACGGCCCTCCCAGGGCACCCCTGTGGGGTCCTGGGCTCCTCTCCTGTGCCTCCTGCTCCTGGCTGTCCAGGGACCAGTCCCACGTTTGGTCCACCTGCAACCTGGCGGTCCTGGCAGAGACAGGCCTGGTCACCAAGGAGGGACTGGCGAAGATCTGGAAGCACTCTCCTCAGACATGACCCCCGCTTCCCAGGCCCCACACTCCCCTCGCAGCGTGGAGAGGGGAGCTCCTCCTGCTCGTTCCAAAGCCCACTCACTGTTTCCTTCGGTGGAAGGGCCCACCGTCGTCCTCCGTGTAAGGAAAGAGCCATCCGTACCTAGAGGAGACAGGAGAGCTTCACATCGACTGTCCTGGGGACGGTCCCTCCTGAGAAGTCGCCTGTGACTGTGGGACTCCTGGCTGGAAGGGAGCCCTGGAGGGCGGGGCTGTTGTCTGCTCTGTGCACTGGATCGTGGCCCGTGCCTAGAAGTGTCTGAGCCTAGTGGGGCCTCTTCTCGACGTGATGAATGAATGAGCGCCAACCTGCCACGTCACAGGCATTTGAGTGGGCCTGGGGCCCCCAGCTCAGCCGAGGGATCCCTGTTCTGGCTTCAGCCGGGGCAGAGACCGAGATGAAATCTCCAATCTCCTTTTCCAATGGGAAAACTGCTCAGCCCAAGGCCCCGGGGACAGTGAGGGATGAAGCAGAGGCTTCGTCGTGGGGAAGAGGAAAACGATGGATCGGCACAAGCACGGCCCCTCCAGCAGACCTTTGCATGGGGCCAGGCTTCTAGAAAGTGCTTTGCATGCGGGACCTCCTGGAGTCCCTACAATATCCACACGAGGTGGACCCTCTGTTCACCCCACTGCTCAGAGGAGCAAACCGAGGCTCACAGAGGCGCAGTGACCTTCCCAGCACTCAGAGCTGGGAGGTGGCTGGATCACCACAGTGCTGTGGAGGGGCAGGGCGCTCACCTTTGAAACAGTAGTCTGATTACTTGGAAGGGACTGCCAAAGGCCCTGTATGAGGAGAGGACGCTGTGGATGTACGCGGGGTCACCTTCCAGGAAGGCGGGCACCAGGTCCTGCACCAGCTTCTTGAGTGAGCCAGCCTCGATGGTCCACACCTTGCGGGTCTCGTCCTTCCAGATTGTAGATACACTTTCAGCCTGTGGTGGGACAGAGGAGGGGCTCGCCATCAGAGGCAGCACCGTGGACACCAAGAGGGCTGGGGGCTGAGTGCCCACGGCAGGGAAAGTTGCTGGAGTTAAAGGTAGAGTCTGAGGTGGGGCATGATTCAGCAGATGAGTATCTCAGGTCAGTTTGTCGGCAGAGGCTGGGCAGCACCTCCGTGTATTAACAGCATCATCCCTGGGATTTCTGACAAGAGATCCCAATGTGGAGACGAGAACACACAGGCTTCTCCTGGGCTGGGAGGGACCGGGAGAGTGGGACATGCAGGATGGTCAGTGCAGCGCTGTGGACATGGCCACCGCAGGTCCCACATCGGGGCAGGGCTGAATCACTGTGGTGACCGTTCTCCCTTCTGGAATGTTGTGCAGCCCAGTGAGACCCCAGCACCTGAGCTGGAGGGGCCGCGGGGACGTGTTCCTCGGGACAGCAAATTGCAGAGCAACAGGCATAACACCAGGAGCCCCGTGTCCTTTTGGGGAAAAGCATCCCTAGCCGTCGTGAGGACGTGCGAGACCTGGAGAAGGTGTGGAAGGATTGCCAGGACAACATGGACACTCGGGGCTGGGAGGGCAAACAGGAGATTGTGTAGAAAAACGCAGAACCACTCGTGATTGAACATGAGGTGAAATGGTGTAAAAGCCTCCTTTCTGGTAGTCCTCCAAATATGTGGACAGTGACTTTCCACGTGACCAAGGCAAGGGCTGGGCAGGGGGGGCAGGTTGGGAGACGAGATGGGGATCCAGATTCCTTTGGGGGCAGGGCCCTAGGAGGGAGCTCAGAGGAATCTCAAGGCCTTCTGGGACATGGGGTCCTCTTTGGCCTTGGTGGGGCCCAGCGTGCTGGGTCCCTCAGCACCTGCACTCACCCAGAACCAGCTGTCTAGTCCGTTGGTGGTTTTGGGCGTCTCCTTCTCCCGTAGGGTGGTGGCATACAGGATCACATCGACCTCCTCCTGCCCAAGCCCCTGGGTGGAGCTCTGTAAAGACAGTGCCCAGCAGCCAGGGGGAAAGCCTCAGAGCCCTGACTGGCTGTCTTTGCTGGCTCTCACACGGCTGTGACTCTCTCCACTCCAGACACACACACACACCACAGTCTGCACGGACCTCCACCGAGGAGGCAAGAGATGACAGGCTGAGAGGGCCTTTGGATTAACATTGGCACAGACAAGAGGCACCTTAGGAATCCCCTTTCCATCCTGCCAGCCCTGTCCTGGGATGTGAAGAGGACAGGGACCCGCAGGTTATCAGCTGCCCACCAACCTGTTCCTGCCAAGGGCGGATCCTCCCCACATGTCCCTCTTCCCCCCACACCGAAGAGGAGGGGATGGGGTGTGCCCAGGGAGGGCTCACAGAGGTGGCCTGACCTGGATCGGCCTGACCTAGTCCGCCTCGTGTTACCTTAGAGAAGCACCTGGCAAAGGGCCAGAGGCACCCAGCATGGGATTGGACCCAACGCCTACAGCGACTAAAGAGATTCTCCCTCCGGGGGTTCTGGCAACCAGAGCCCTGGTAGGGCAGGATACGGCGGGCGAACATCTTCCTCGACCGTCTGTCTCCGGCCAAGTGAGCTGGGTGTGAGGATGTGGCAGCCTGGTGAGGGCCCTCCCAGTACTGTTGGGCATTGTTGTGAAAGCGGTGACTTCCTTGCCTGGTGACCCCCTTACCTCAGTCCCCTGCTTGGATATGGCCCATGTAAGCAGTCCTCTGGGCTGTTCACCCCCCTTCTCCATGCAGTGTCACATCTGTACCCGGGTACTTCGACACACCTGTGTCCACCGGCCCCCGGGAAGGTCTGGGTGCAGCCAGGGTCCCGTCTGTGAGACAGACACAGACACAACTCCTCTTTCTTACCTGTTGTTCATCCCGGATAAGCCATTGTGCCTCTAGGGGACTGTCTGCGCCACGGGGACTGTTTTAGCATGGACTTCCTAGAGACGTTCTCAGGCATGCGTGGGAGGATAGCGATGAAATTGGAGGAGTGGTGTCCCATGTAGGGGATGCCTCCAACCTCTTTTTGCTTCCTCCTGTCACCTCCCCCGTGTCCGCTTCTCTTCTGATCCCACCCCATAGTTCGTCCTTACACCTAATGTCACTGTGTGTGTGTGTGTGTGTGTGTGTGTGTGTGTTAGTGCTCACGTTCTGGATGCGCAGAAGAAAAGAGCCCGCACAAAGGGAGGGATGGTCAAGAGCTTCCCAAGATCCGAGGGTTTCTAATTTCCAAAGCAAACCCCAGAGGAGGGGTTCGAGACTTGGCCTAGAAGGTCAGAACACACCCTGGCCTCTAGACGCTGCCTGTCTTGTGCCGTGGGCCGGTGCCTGGCTCTCTGTGGGCCTCAGTTTCCCAATTATCCAATGAGGGGTTAAATTCAGAGCTGCATAAGCATGAGCTCAGCATAAAGGTGGGCCGCCACCCCCTCCGCCCTGGGTGTGATGTGGACTGGGGAGCACTCGGGGGTTCCCCTGCCCTGGGCTCCTCCTCAGAGAAGAACTTGCCAAGTGCCCGTCTAGGTTGCTGATTGCTCAGCCTCACCGCCAAGCCGTCTCCGGATGTGTACGCAGTTCCACCAACGGTGTTGTCCGGAGCCCCTGAGAAGCCTGCGTGCAGCCAGGGCCCCGTCTTTGAGGACGCAGAGCTGGGTGCGTACCTGGCTCCAGCTTCTCACCAGTCTGTGATTCTGGGCGAGGCATTGAACTTTGGGACTTCCCCTTCTCCCCTCAGGGGCTCCCCGTGATCACCACCTCCTGGTCTACACATCCTGTGTAATCCACTCCCCTTGAGTGTGGACCGAACTTAGTCATTCCTTTCTTTTCCATACAAGATGCCAGAGAGATCCAGTGTCACTTCCAAGATTTGGGTATAAACAGTCCGTGCTGACCCTCCTGTCCCCTCTGACGTGTGCTCTCTCTCTCTCTCTTTCTCTTCCTCGGATCCCTCGCTCCGGGGACCAAGCCTCTGTGTTGTGAGGTGCAGTAGAGAGAGGCCCGCGTGACCTCGCGCTGAGGGAGACCAACAGACAGAGGGGCACGCAGGCCTTCAGTCTGCAGGGAGCCCTGCCTGTCCCCCTGAGCGCGCTCAGATCCTGCCTCACTGAGACCACAGCCCGACCTCCTGAGAGACTCTGGCAGAAGCACCCGGCTGAGCACTTGTGGATTCCTTGTCCCCTGAAACTGTGAGAAATAGTCAATATTTTTTTAGTTAAGCCACTAAGTTTGTGGAATGGTTGTCACACAGTAATAGCAGTCGATCCCTAATTGGGTCATCATGCCCTGGCCCTGGCCCGGCTCTCCTCCAGCCTCCCTCCCTCCCCAACTCTCCTCCAGAGCTCCCTCTGGCCACACTGGTTTCCTGTCTAAGCTCCTCTCTGGCCAAACTCACTTGTGCCTGCAAGTGTCTGCGCCGTTGTGCCTTCTGCCAGGCTAACTATCCCTGGGTTTGTGCAGGTTGGTTCCCTCTTGTCATGCTGCTGGAAATCAAATGTCATCTCAGTGCAGACCTTTCAGACCCCCGGCCTAGTGGCCCCGGCACTCCATTGTATTACCTGCGGTTTTTCCATACAGCATTAGCTCTTTTCATTCACATGGTTTTGTCCATCTTCCCCCCCCCGACTGTGAGCTCCTGGAGGGCAGGACCTTGTTGGGATGTTTCCAGCACTGGCCGTATTTGAGTGCTCAGGGGACAGGTGCTGAGTAAATAGATAAGGTCCATCCCACCACTGACCCGCTCAATTATTAGAGCCAAGTTGACTTCCATCATTTAAAATAGACTAGGTTGATAACTATTTAAGGTGATCCTGTGATTTAGGCTTTTAGTGGGTATATCAGTTTGTGATGAAGCACCAGATAACTCCCCACGTTTCTGTAGCATATCACTCGATATTTCCCCACATGACGGTGCTGGGTAGGTGTTCAGGTTGGAGAGACCACGCTCCTTAAGCTGGTCCTTCAGGAGCCCACAGTTCTTCCCTCATGTGCCTTCTCCATCCCTAGGACATCGTCCGCATCTGCATCCATCAGCACCAGGGGAAAGGACATAAAGCAACGGACATGGAAGGATTTTATCAGCCAAGTCTAGAATGGCACACATCAGTTCCTTGCCTCTTCCTCTGGCAAAGACGTGGTCATAGGACACACCATGGAGCTGGATCATGGAGTCCAGCTGTGTGCCGCCAGAAAAGCAGAGTGGATTTTTTGTGGACAGTTAACATTCTCTGCCACAGTGAGTAACTCATTTAGATTTATTGTGTTTTTTGAATCTTTCTTGAGTTTTTACCGCGTGCCAAGCACTGTGCTAAGAGCTGGATGGAGAACTGAGTGAACAGTATCTTGCCCCGGGAGGAGCTCCCAATCTAGAGAGGGAGACTAGATGTGGTATGACGTGCCTGCCATCCTAAGGGAAAAGGATAAAGGGGCAGTACTCTGGATGCTCAGTGAATGATGCTAGATTTGGAAGCTATCAGGAGCTCATATCATTTGAACTCCACTTTGAGACATAATCAAGATGTGGTTGGTGGAGGAAGATGGCAACGGGACTACGGAAGCAGTCATTTACGTACAAGATATGATAAGGAATACGGCCATTCAAATCATATATTCAAAAATATTAAAGGGTAGGGATAAGTATTCATATTAAATGAAAAGTGACTGGGAATATAGGGTGATCTCATTTTTAGAATAAGTATCTAAATTTAGATGAAAGTATACAAGTATTTTGGGTGATAGATTTTCAATTTTCTAAAATGTTTCATTGTTAATAGGATGAAAGGAGTCCATAAATACCTTTGTTGTGATATAGCGCCCATTGAAACACAGCTCATCATTTCCCCCTCCCCCAGTCCCTGGCGACCACCGTTCTACTCTCCACTTCTATAAGTTTGATTATTTTAGATAACCCATGTGAGTGGGATGATGCGCTATGTGTCCCTCTGTGACGGGCTTATTTCCAGTAACAAAATGTCCTCCAGATTCATCCATCATGTCTCACATGGCAGAATTTCCTTTTTTCTTAAGGCCGAATAACATTCCATTATAATATATACCACAGTTTCTTTATCCCTTCCTCCATGGACAGACACTTAGGTTGTTTCCACATCTTGGCTGTTGTGAACAACACTGCGAAGAACGTGGGAGCGCAGGTATCTCTTCAAGATCCTCTTTTGAATTCTTGTGGATATAGACCTAGAAATGGAATTAGTGGATCATATGTCAGTTCCATTTTTAATTTTTTAAGGAATCTCTGTGCTGTTTTCCATAGCAGCAGCACAATATCACCCTCCCACCAACAGAACATACAAGGGTTCCAACTTCTTTGCATCCTAGCCCGCACTTGTGCGTGTGTGTGTGTGTGCGCGCGTGCGTGTGCGTGCGTGTGTGTGTGTGTGTGTGTGTGATAATAGCCCTCCTAACGGGTTTGAAGTGATATCTCATTTTCATTTTGATTTGCACTTCGTTTATGGTGAGTGATGTCCAGCATCTTTTCACATACTTTCCAGCCATTTATCCGTCTTCTTTGGAGAAATGTCTGTTCAAGTTCTTTGCCCACTTTTTAATCAGGTACTTGTTTTCTTTTTGCTGTTGAATTGCATGAGTTTCTTATATATTTTGGATGCTAACCCTTATCTGATATACGATTTCTAAATATTTCCCCTCATTCTATAGGTTGCCTTTTCATTCTTTCTAAAACGTTTTTCCAGGTTGATTGAGATTTAATTGACATATAACATTGTACAAGTTTAAGGAGTACAGTGTGATGATTTGATATCATATATATTGAGAAATATTTCTGTAATAAGGTTAGTTAACACGCCGATCACCCCACAGAGTTAAAATGTTGTGTTTGTGTGTGTAGTGAGACATTTTAAGATCTACTCTCTTAGGAACTTTCACGTGTACTGGACGGCATTATTTTAACCGTGTTGGATGTGAATTGTGGTCATCAGAGACTCCGGGCTTTTGGCTGGGTGGTGTCCACAGAGTCAGTTACCAATGCAGTGGCTGAGACTGATCAGTAAGTGTTAGGTGGAAGCAGGGCTGAGAGAATGTGGGGAGGCACGGAAGACATGGACATTAAAACAGACAATAACCAAATGGAGCAAAGGTCGACACATTCACAATATAATGGTAAGAAAACAAGAGGCTAACATATTTACACAATCTGATTCTGCTTTTGTAACTCTACATATACTCAAAAGGAGATGGGAAGAGGAGAATACTACAAAGACATACAACTAATCCTCGTTATGCAATTATCTTTGGAAGGTAGGTTCACAACTGAACTTTGGAGACTCTTGTTTTCCTTTGGGATTTCCTGTGTTTTTCATGGCTTCTATGTTGAACATGAATTTCTTTTTGTTATGAGAATAAATCATAGATGTGAGCAGTGATTTATCTGTAGTGTAGTTCTATGTGCAATGTTAGCCCTAATAATGAGAAAGTATAATGCTAGTTATAACAACAAAATGAAATTCTAGTGATTCAACAAAGTCTTTTATATTTTATCTGTTCAGTGAGAACATATTCTGATAATTTAATACCCTGAAATCTGAATAATTCTTTAAAAATATTCAATGACATTAAAAGTATTCATAATATATTGTTTAATGAGAAAAAGCAAGTTGCCAAACAATATGTTTGCTATAATCATGTGTTTCAAAAATAAATTTGACTCTAAAAAGATATCTTGGGGAGACATTCTTAGATAAGAAAACTAAATATCATAAAACTGTAAATTATTCTCAAATTACATATAGTTAATGCAATTTCATTCAGAATCTCATTGTTTTCAAGTTGGAAAACACCATTTTAAAGTTCACATGAAAGAATAAATGTGCAAAATATAATATGTTAATTTTTTTCATAATTTCCTCAAATCATAATACTATATGATAGTGGGGTAAGAATGGGAGTATAGATCATTGGAACAGAAAAGGGGTCTGGGAACAGATCTAAACACAATGAGGACTTAATATATGATCAGGATGCCTTTTTAATTCAGTGGTAAAATAATAGTTGATGTAATATGTGGTACTGGCCTAATTGGCTATCTATCTGGGAGAGCAATGCTGGATTTCTGCCTCATAGCTTATTTAAAATATATTCCAGATTGATTAAAGAACCAAGTGTAAAAGTAAAACAATAAAAACATTCAAACTGTTTAGGAAAGTGTTTATATAACCTTAAAGTGGGAGAGAGAGTCTCAATGAGATGGGAAGCCCAAAACTACCCAGAAAAGGATTGGCAGATTTGATTACATATTAATAAAATTTTTCTTAGTGGAAAATAACATAATAAACAAAGAATTAAGACAATTTGTAGGCTGGAGAAAGTATTTGCAATATTTAAAGCAGACAAGACTTAATATTTCTAATGTCCAGATAATTCCTACAAATAACTAACAAAAAAATAAAATAAAATATAATTCATAAAAAAGAAAATGAAATAAGATGTTTAGACCTTTGCAAACCAGAACCAAACAACAAGAAGCCACTTTTAAACTATCAAAATTGCCAAATGAAAAGGGTAGATAGGATTGAGTACTGACAATGGGATAGGGCACAGATGTTATTATACATTGATAGTGGTATTTCCCACTTTTGGGAATGTATCCTCAGGAAAAATGGTAAGGGCAAGAATATATCTACAAGAATTTTTATTGCAGCATTGTTTGAAGGGGCAAAAAACCTGAACCAGCCCTATAAATAATCTGAAATGCATTAGTAAGAGAATTTAAAAGACAGATTAAGATATGGCACATTCGTACTATGGAATATTATGAGGCTATCACAAAGAATGAATTAGGTTTTGATGCATAGCCCTTGAGAAACAAGGAAAAGTACATGTTTCAGAAGACTCAGAGTAAAATCTTACTTCTGTACATTATTTAAGATTCAGAAAAATATTTAAAAACTGATTGACAGCCCTAATTAAGGACAAGATGACATGATCATCTAGAAAAAGGGAATAATCTATAAGCAGATAAAAGGTAACAAGTTGAGCTGATAACAGGAGTGGATTAAATAAGTAAGGATTGTAAAAGAAGGAATAATAAAATGGCAGAGTTAGAATCCACCCCCAAGGCAGCAAAAAGCAGAAGTGATGCTGCAGAAAACTGGATTATTGATTCAGATGATAAAATTTAGAAGCACTCCCACCATGTGGAAATTAGTGAAAGAAACTACAATAGCTGTGGTAGACAATGAAAATAACATAGATAGCTAATTGGTGTTTCTTACATACAGGAAAGAACAAATGAAGAGAAAAATATTTAAAGATATAATAAAAAAATTCTTCTAATTTGAAGCAAAAAAAAAAAAAAAAAACCTGTGCTTGTGAATGTAAAATGTCTCACTATCTTCCTGTCAAAATTGTGAAAAGAAATTGACCTTTAAATACTTATCACTAAAAATTTCAGTCTACAGGGGCCGGCCTGGTGGCACAGCGGTTTAGTTTGCACTTGGCAGCCCGGGGTTCGCGGGTTCAGATCCCGGGTGCCCGCCGATGCACTGTCTGTCAGCCATGCTGTGGTGGCATCCCATATAAAGTAGAGGAAGATGGGCATGGATGTTAGTCCAGGGCCAGTCTTCCTCAGCAAGAAAAAAAGGAGGAAGATTAGCAACGGATGTTAGCTCAGGGCTGGTCTTCCTCACAAAAAACAAAACAAAACAAAAATTTAAGTCTATAATAATAAAGAATATTGCTATAAGCAGCCATCCTTTTAGAAAAACAAAGTTACCTGGAAAGGAACAAAAACCAGTTTGGGCACTGGGATAGAGTTGAGAAGCTAGATACAGTACCAGGTCTCTGTAGGGAAGACATAATTAATCAAATAATCATAACTAAAAGTAATATTTTAACCAATATGTGATATTAGCATGCAAAACAGGAGGAATTTAACTAATTAGTGAGTTCATGAAAAATGTATGTGAGGAAGGGATTACTGAGCTAAACTCTGAAGGAGGTGAAAGAACTCACTATGAATGGGTGAGCTGGAACAGCAGGTGCAAATGTCCTGGACTGAAAGATTATCACCACGGCCAGAATGAAAAGGAGATACAGTGAACGAGAAAACAAGAATACTCACCATGAATCATCATCGTGGGCTAAAACTGCAAATAGCCAGGAAATTTAAAATTTTAGGACTGATTTTATATATATATATATATATATATTTTTACATTTATTTATATATATTTATATATATTTTATATATATATATGTATACACATACTCACTATTTGTTAATAAATTTGAAAGTCTCTATACATCTGATGAATTTCTAGGATAATAAAATTTCTCAAACTTGATTCAAGGAAGAGTCAAAAATCCTGAATAGACCAATAACCCTAAAAGAAAGAGGAGGAGATTTTAAAAACTCCCAAAAGATGACAACCCCAAACAGTTTCATAGACAAATTCATTGTCATTGAAGGACGAATATTTAAACCACTCCAGAACATAGATGAATGAGGAAGACTTCGGCAATGTCTTTTATGAAAGAAGCCTAACACTTAAACTAAAACCTAACAAAAATAACAAAACAAAGAATAATGTCACTTAGGATGCTGCAGCAAAAATTCTAAAGAAATGAATTAGCACAAAGTCATCCAGTTATATTTTAAAAGAATACAGTTACTAAAAGAACAATGTACTACAACAAAGTCAGTCACATCTGTGAAGACAAGGGAGGTTAAATATGAAATTTATAACTATAATTAATTTTATTGCAAGCGCAAAAAATACTATTTCGTTAATCTCTGAGTCATTCCCCATTTCACCCTCTTCTCATTCTCTTGGCCTTCCAGGAATATCTCCTCACTCTTTAGTTCCAAAGATGCAGAACTTGATCTTTTCTCCTCAGACTTACTAAAGGATATTCTTAGGTCTATTTCTCTTCAGTTAGTCATTTCATGACATAATACTTTCTTCTCTTCTTTTGAGTTCTACAAGTTATATTTCTGCAGAAAAAAAAGGAGAAATGGATATTGGGAGACAGTTAACAGTTTCTGTCACGGTGCTTATGATGCGCTGTGTGATGCCAAAATGGAGACATCACCTCAAGCGCCTTGGTGACACCACTGGGGGATGGGCCTGGGTCTGCTGAACCAGAGGGTGAGTGTGTGGCAGGAAGTGAAGATCTCATAGGGGACGGGATGCTTAAACTTCAGCTTTAGAAATGTGTGGACCTTACTGGGAAAGGCATTCAAGGAGCAGGAAACATATTCAAGGGCACTGAGGCATAAAAGGGCACAACAATTTGGATTTAGAGGTGAATCACTGAAGTGTGGCAGTGAAGGGCAGGGAGGAGGAGAAAGGAGCATGGAAACCAGAATAGCTTATGTAGGTTGGGATGTAGGAATGAGCCCAGAGAAGCTGTTGATGATGCAGCAATGGGAACCCAGTATAACATGGGAGAGCTTAGAGGCATTTGCAGTGTGGGAATTAAGGATACCTCTTCTGCAGCAAGAGACTTGCACTAGATTGAGGTCAATTATACATAGAGAGGTTGAGGAAATGCCCATCAGAGGTACTTTATTTTCTTTTTATACATTATAAAGTGCTGATCACCTTCTAAACATTAAACAGTAGTGGAATCTTGCAGTAACTCAGGGTTGTGAGCTATGAGTATTACTTATCACGGCTGGTTTAAGAGAGTCCCAGAGTCAGACCCTTTGTGTTTGTTCCAATAGATCATGTTTTCCTTTTCTTGTGATGGTACTTGAATGAGAAAATTAGTTTGCATGTATATTATCTATCTGATGGATCGTTATGTGAACGTGCCTGTTACTTAAAATACCCAATATATCAGATTCATAAAAAAGTGATAAGCAACAGATATTCATTTTGAAGGCCATTAAGTAGTGCAATCCACAATCTTTTTTAAAAGTAGAAAACACCTTGAAAAACGCCAATTCTGTGTTTTCCTCGTGCCAGTACTTTTTGAACTTTTCTACCCTGAGGAGGAGGATGAGGCTTACTTTTTTTCTTTTTTCACAAGGGCAACAGTCCTAGGGCTAACCTAGTGTAGGTAACTGAGGCATTTGAAGCTGGCAATTGAATTTTCCCTGAATAAATCTCCTAACACTAATCAGCCCTAAACATACAGGCACTCAAACAGTCTAGTGCTCGAGGGGTAAACATGAGGACTGGTATCCCACTACGGCACTTTAGTTCTGTTCATGCTTTATCCAGAATTAGTTCTTAGCAACCCCCATCTCCTCCCTCTGCCTCTTATGTCCTGGCTCTAGTTATATTCAAAAGACATCAGCAAGAGGTGAGCTATCAATAAAGGCCTAAAACCATATGTTACAAGGTTGTACAAACTTGTGCCCCATGAATTGAGAAGGATTAATGTCAGCATGAACACACTGCATCCATAATCAGAATTTTTGTAAAAAGGAGCTGGTAATCTGCTACTAACTCATTTTTAGGAACCGTGTGTAATTCATATGACTTTTGCACTCATTGAATTACCAAGTAAATTCATTGTTTATTGTTTTACCAAGTAAAGAATACCTGTGTGTCAGATACACACTGAAAACAAAGAAAGGGTAAATAAATGAATTGTCCACTTTCTGTCCCAATACCAGCAGTTATATTTGAGTTATAAAAAGCAGATAAAATTAATTTGCAAAATGATGAAAATAAATATGGTTGGAATTACACAACCAGCAGAGATCTCAGTGTGTAGACAAACTGGGCAGGGATGTCAAGCATACAGAGAACAAATTATTTGCTATGGATTTGAGACTGTTATGTTTTCCAATGAGCAGAGAGCTCCAGTATTGAGCGTCGACTGAGAGAATTGCTCTTCTATGATGGTGGTGAATCATTTAGGCTGAGGAGGATTCAGGTTCGTGAGTCACATCTGCTGTTGTGTGGACTTCGTCAGCCTGGCTCAGATGCTTCCTGCTGTTCTTGGTGGGGGGTGGGGGGTGGGGTTCAGGAAAAGGCTTTTGACTGAGGATACTCTGCTTCTTTTCACTTGTCACTGGGTGAACACGATCCCACAAGTAGTGGGAGAAGGCTTCCACCTACAATTGTGATTTCTGGAAAGGAAATTTAGGAATTCCCCTCATCCGTTGCAAAATAAAGAAATGAATTTCTCTCGCATCAGATTGCTGTAGCTAAGTTCCATCACTGGGCCTCACACTGTGTCTTGGGGCTTTGCTTGTGAGTTAAAAGGAGATCTTCAAGGAGAGGGTATCAGTCTTTTAAACATTGTTGTGCAAACATTCATTTAATTGTATCCCCAAATTAGATGTTAATAGGAGAAAAGAATAGAAAGAATTTGGAGGAACTGAGCTGGCTGGGGCAAAGGAGACTTTTTAGAAAAGGAAGACAGGGTAAAACAACTCCAGTAATAACTTCTATTTCTTATTTACCAAGCATTGTTCTAGTTGCTTTGTGTATATTTTTGACAAGGTCCATCTCAGTTGGGATGTGCCATGCTTCCCTTGACCATCCTCTTTCTAGTGTCACTAGAAACTCTGCCCAGATCATCAAGGACCAGGAACAAGGACATCTTTAGTTCTACTCACAATTCTATCACTAGGAAGTGTGTGACCTTGAGTAAGTCGCTTCAGTTCTTTCGTCTTATTCCTTTAACTATAAACTTGGAATAGAACGAGATCAGTGGTTCTCAACTTTTTTGAGAGGTATAGACCCTCCAATAATGATCCTCTTTCCCCCCCAAATGAACTTTCATGCAAAATTTTGCCCATAATTTCACATTCTTATGGACTTCCTGAAATTTGGGTCAGGCTGAGCATCTCTGGATTAGATAGTCTTTCCATTATTCTTTGATGAGGCCTGCTGGTTTAGACTTTTCACCTTAGATTTTTGGAGGGATAAGAGGTGATGGTGGTCATGAGTTAGGTAAAATGTCAAAGAATAAGGAAAATGTGAACCTAATGTAGTCAAATGAAAGCTAAATGTCTACATTTCTGTGACATATTATTTAACGAACTGTTTTTATCAAGAATAGTATTAATTCTTTACCATTGAGGGGTGCTTATAAATGGGTAAATTTTATTAACATTTAATGCTCAGTTTTCTCCAATTCTTCTATTTTTTGGTAATAATGATTCATAATAATAATATAGCTATCATATATTGAAGACTTACATCTAAGCATTGCACTAAATGTTTTGCATGCATTGTCTTATCTAATCTTTGCAAAGATCCTATAAGATAGGTACTGTTATCACTGTTCTAAAGACCAGACTAGAGGCTCAGAAAAGTTGGAAATGCACAGATGTATTTTTTTTAATATATATATTGAGTTTCTATCTCAGTTTGGCTTCTCTAATTAACTATGGTTCTAAATAAGCACATCATAGAACTAAAATTCATCGTTGTCAAGTAAAAAAGATATTATATATCATTTGAGATGTTTGACTTTAGCTAGCAGTAAACTCAGCTTAGAGTGGCTTAATCAAATAGACATTTTACCAGCCTAGTGCTCCTGAATATACCCCAGAAACTTCATAAGCATGCCAGTAAAAAAAAAAAATCAATATATTTACTATCTTTCAGGGGGAAATGGTATGAAAACTCAAATTGAGTGTTTCCTCTACACTCAATGTTTTGCATTTGGAAGCTTATCAGTTCTGGCTAAATTTTTTCAAATATCTTCTCATGAGATAGCAATTCTTCATTTGAGATTGTCTTTACTACTTTGTTGGTGTAAAAACGGTCTTTCTTTTATAAGATGATGACGATGTATGGGAGTAAGTTTATTTTATTTTGTTTTATGTATATATATTCTTACCTGAAAAAATGGCTGGGTGACACTCTTTTGGTCCCTTGTCTCTTTGTCACATTCAAAATTCTGAGAACTATTTTAGATGATTTGAAATGTAGCACTGAGTTGAGTTAGAATGGTAATATCCAAGCTAAGAGGCTATACGTTGTCCTCCAATTCTAATGAATTAGAATTTATTCAACTGAACAATGCATTCTATAGTAATATTAACTGATTGATCTTCTAGTAAGAAAAGGGAGCTGAATATTTGTTTCATTATAAGAAAGTAAACTTGGAAAAAAGTTTAAATTCCCTTGTGTTTTGGCAAGTTATCAACTTAGGATCCAATTTAACCTATTAGCTGGAAAGCAGCCAGGTTATATAGTGAATTAGGATTCCATAAGTGTTTCCACAGATGATGAAATTGACCACTTTATCTCTACCCATGTGATCATCAACAAGAAATAAGTCTATGTCTATGATACTGAGAAATGAAAAGAAAAAAGAAATGATCTGGGTAGTTTAGCAGCTCCTTCTTTCCCAAATTTATTGTTGAATTTATCTGAAAAAATAAACTGCATTTCAGTAAAGGTGTGAACAATCCATGCTAATTGCTATAAAAATCAAACAAATGGAAATTAAAAGGAGGATGATGAATAACCCTAGATATTTATCGATCTGTTAAAACTGAACATTTGGCTGAATAGTATAATACCAAGTATCCCTATTATAACATAAAATAACTTACTCAACTAGCCATGTATCCCCAAATATCCATGTGTTAATAATGAATGGATCCTAATAAATTCCAACTGCTCATGTCCATCAATAAATTAAAATATTCCAGTTTTCTGAAAATATATTAGAATTCTAAATCATGGAAGAGATCACCACTAAATATATTTCTTCTTTTTTCTTTTCTTTCTTCCCCTCATTTTTTGTTTTTTAACTAGAAATCACCAAAACAAAGCTGGAACCTTTTAACCTTTAAAATCCTGCTTTGTGGAATGCTGAATCTTTGAGAGTATTGAGCATGTGTTATAGATAATGGCTTTTTTTTTTTTTTTTTAATGAGCCTATGTGTGTGGATGCTCATTTGGATGTGACAAAGGGAGTAGAAAGTAGAAAAGTAAAATCTTGGCCTGGGAACATTGAAGCCACAATTTTTGGGAAATGAATGCCCCTAAGAGGAGCCCTTAATCGATAATGAAAGAAAATTGGTAAATACCCCAGCTTTTTCACCCTTGTGAAGTAAATCACCCAGAGATGTGTTCTCCATTATCTTCCAGGGATCCCCAGTCAGACTGAGTCCCACTTGCATGGTGTTAACATGAACATTTCACACCTGCCATGATTTTCTTCTCTTCATCCTCTTACTTTGCCACTGCCTTGCTGGTGCTTTTTAGGAATCACTTCCAGGTCAGCTTCTGAGAGAATTCACCTACTTTATTTAGGCTCTGAGTTAATTATTTTTTCAAATGCAATCTTATGATCATCTCAGTACAGAAAACACATAAAAGTAGAGCTGCTATGGTTGAAAGAGGTGATGGAGCTGGGCAGGGAGTACAACCCATCCACTCAGCCTTCCTTTCCCTCTTCATCCTACCCCAGGTATCTCAGTGGAATATAGAGTTTCATGGAAACAATTTGAAAACCTTTGGATTAAATGTTTTCTTTCACTTTAAAATATTACCTCATTCTCTCACTGATTTCTTCTACCAAATATTGTATGCTAATTTACCAGCCATTTAGCACATATATTTACTATATATTTGCTATTGCTCTATTTATATTACAGCACATTTATTTACTCTTTCTGTGAGTACGGTATTTCCAAGAATCCCTCTCTAAGGTGATCTGCACAATTTCCCAAAGGTAGGTACAACCTGTTCCTATTCCATATGCTATCTGTTCCATAACTAGTTTGATTGCACATTAATGAGAATCGGCTCAGTTAACCTTGATTCCTTGAATTAAGAGGTTTTATAAATCCTGGAAGTCAATGCTGACTGAACTTTTTTTTCTTGGAGTGTGACTTTTCATATAATAAACTTATTTAATGGACACATATAACAGTAACTTATCTTGGAGTGTGACAGGCAAATTTTCTGGGAAAAAAATCAATTTCCCTCTTTCAATATTTCTTTTAACAAGCTTGAAAATCATATATCTTAACACAGAATGTTCCCGAGCTCTGTGATTAACATGCAAAGCTGTTTCTTAACAGCTCTCTCTCACTTTTAAAATGACATTGAGAGCTTAGAGGCGTTTGTTCTTAATTTTTAAACCTACTGATTTCATTGTGCCTGACACAAACCAGAACATCTTTGCCATAATTACTGTATAACAGTTATTTTTCACAAAGTTGTAATTTTCCTAAAATTATCTGTACTGCCTCAATTATGTAAATTGAATCCTGGGACTTTAATGAGTATATTTGTAGGAGCACAGTAGAATTTTATATGGAAATATCAAGGGGAAAAAAAATCTCCAAATCATTATGGCCTCACCAAATGAGACCAGGAAAAAGTGATTCACTGTTGGTCAGAGTCTCTTGTGGACTGTTGGCCAGTGGGTCCTCTCTCTGCGTCGTGCACTTAAGAAAATCTACTCAAAGCATCTGAGACTAGAATCCTGTGGTTAGAAAGAAGTTCCAAGAGTCGGGTTCCAGATGACCTTGATGCTACCTTTTGGCAAGGCTAGCCTGCATCTTCCCTTTTTGTTTCCTCTCAACACAATGTCCTCTCTCTCCCCACAATACGCCTGTTCTGATTATCTATTGCTATATAACAAAGTACCCTAAAGTTTAGTGCCTTCAACAATAATTTGTTATTATCTCTCATGGTTCTGTGAACTGAATAGACTAAGCTGGGCGATTCTTGCTTACCATGGGATTACAGTCAAGAAAACAGCTGGGGCTGGAGTCATCTGCAGGCTTTGACTGGACTGGACATCCAAGATGGCTTCTTCACTCACATAGGGGGTTCCTCAGTGCTTCTCTACATGGCCTCTGTCTCCAACAGGCTAGCCTGGACTTCTTTCATGGAGCCTCAGGGCTCCAAGAGGAAAGGGGAACCTGCCAGTTCTTACAAAGAATAGGCCCAGAAGTGGCAGAGCATCACTTCCACCATGGTCAGTTGTTCAAAGTACTTCCAAGCCAGTCCAGATTCAAGGGAAGTGGCGTGGACCTGATATCTTAATGGAGGAGGAAATCAAAGACTTGGAAGCCATCTTTAATCTGCCATGCTTCTCACTGTGTTATTTGATCTCTGACACATTTTTCTTCCTTCCTTGTCCCTTCCATTCTTCCTTCCTTCCCTCCTTCATTTCTTCCTTTCTCCCTCTCTCCCTCCCTTCTTATTTTCTTCTCTTTGCTGGAAGATAAACTCATTAAGTTGGCTTACTTTGCTGCTTACCATTTTATAAATGTTAACTCTCAGAGGAATTTTTCAATTGACCCTCTCCTATCTGATTACACATATATCTTCTGTGACTATACCCACTTTTCATTAATTGGACTCTCCTCCATTCTACAAGCTACTATCTCATCTTCCTGCTTCCCTATCTCCCTATGGTCTACATCCCTAAACTCCTACAGTGGCTTTTTTCCTTTCTTCTAGGTATTGTGGTATGTTTCAAAAAGATGTGTCTTTTACTCTAGTGTCCATAATATCTGGATTATAAATACTAACTAAAGAGATGCACTTCTGTTCAATAATATTAATAACAGCATCACCAACTAACACTTACTGAATGGTTATGTGTGTTAGAGTGATAGCAATTTATACGTATTACCTCATTTAAATCTTTAAAATCGCCTTGTAAGGTAGAAGTTATTATCCCCATTTTAAGGATTAGAAAAATGAGGCATGGAGGAGTCAAGGATTAGCATCTTTAAGTGTATTAGATAATGACAAATAATTTTCATGGTGGTTGTACCAGGGTCTACTCCCGCCAGGTGTGTGAGAAAGCTTCCATTGCCCCACATTCTTCACAACATTGGTATTGTTGGACCGTTCAATTTTTGCCTATCTAGCAAGTATGAAATTTCATTTTATTGTGGTTTTAATTTGTATTTTCCCAATTGCTAATGAACGTATACATCTTCTCATACAATTTATTGTCTGTGCTTGTTTTCTCATCTAGAAAATGCCTGTTTATGTCTTTTGCCTGTTTTCTCATTAAAATTTTTTTCTTATTGATTTATTGGAGTTCTTTATATATTCTTGATACTAATCTTTTTTTAATATACTTATATATGTTGCAAATATTTTCTTTTAGAGTGTGACTTGTCTTTTAGCTCTCTTTTTGGTGTTTTCTGATGAATGGAAGTTCATTCATATATATGTATTTCATCTGGGGATAATGCAGATTTATTTCTTCCTTTTTGATCTTTACATCTTTTATTTCTCCATTTTTCCTAATTGCACTGGCTAGTATCTCCTTTACAAGGATACATAGAAGACATGATAGAGGATATTCTTGTCTTCTTACAATAATAGAGATAATATTCTTGTCTTCTTACAATAATGCTTTATTACATTTTACCATTACTTATGTTACTCTTATAGAATTAATTCCTGGCTCCTTGAGATTTTTTTCTTTTCATGAATGGGTGATTTTCAATTTTTATCTAGTGATTTTTATCTATACTTATATTTAGAGGTTTACATGAGTTTTCTCCCCTAATTGTTTATTGTGGTAAAGCATATAAAAATATTTCCAGTGTTGTATTAACTTTGCATTTCTGGAATAAAATCAAGTTGGTCGTAATGTTTTATCTTTTTCTTACATTGCTCTATTTAGCTTGCTAATATTTTAAGATTTTTGCATCCACATTTATGAGTGAGATTGACCTAAAATCTTTATTTCTCCTAATGTATTAATGGTTTTAGTGTCAAGAGTATATACAGTTTATAAAATAATCCAGGCATTGTTACTTCTCTTTTTCTTTTCTGGAAGAATTTGTATAAAATTAGAATTATCTTTGAGTGTTTTGTAGAACTGCCTTATAAAAACCTCTGGCCCTATGTGGAAAGACTTTTTTTTAAAAAATTACTAACAGCATTTCTTTCATGTTTATGGGACTATTCAAATATTTTATTTCTTCCTAACTCAATTTTAGTACATTATATTTTTTCTAGGAATTTGCCATTTTGTATATACTTTTAAGATTTTTGCATAAAGTTGTTTATAATACTATTTTGTCTCTTAATATCTGCTGCATGTGTAATTAGGTCTCCTGTTAATTTTCACTATTGCTTAGTTTTCTTTGCTATTTTGTTCTGGATTAGTTTTGCCAGTTAGCTTTTCTTCTATACTGTATGCTATTTTTCTATTTAAATTTTTCACTTTATTACTCTTTTTCTCCATCCTACAGGTTTTTCTTTGTTTTAACTTTTGATATGGAGATTTAACTTATGAATGTTTACCTTTTCCTCTTTTCTAGAATAACTATTTAAGGCTATACATTTCCCTTTATGTTTGCCACATTATTTGTAGAATTTATGATACAAGGTATTTTTGTTATTATTCACTTCTATATATTGTTTTCCTTACCAGTTTTTTTTAAATCAATGAGTTACTTGTAAAAGTATTTTTTAAAGTACAAATATATCATTTCTTCAGTTATTCTTTTTTAGCTTTTTTTTTGTAAAATGAGATATCGATTCAAAAATCACACAAATACGTAGTTTAATAAAATATTAAACTTTAAATCACACTTAAAATCACCATCCAGATGAAAGGTAGTTTGTCATTCATCCCAGAAGTCCGTCCAATCATCAACCCCTCTCTGCTTCCAAAATAGCCATTATCCTAAATTTTAAAGTAGTTATTTTCTGCATTTCTTTATAGTTTAACTAACTCAATTTGCATTTCTAGACCCTAATCTTGCCTATTTTATTTTTTAATTTAATATGTCTTTTAAGTCTCTTAATCCACAGTTTCCTCTTCCTTCCTTTTCTTTTACTTAAATTTTGTGAGTTTCAGAGCATGACTCATTTATCATAGTCAAGATTTTGCTAATATATACTCCTAGTGCAGTGTGCTAATTCCACACTGTATTTCTCTGTTTTCTGTGTTTCCTGCAAATAGGCAGCTGGATAAAGCTATAACCAAGTCAATATCATTCTTTCTGTATTTATAGCTCGATTGCATTTTATCATATTTCTTGAACTGAGGAAGACTTGGATTAGGTATTTATTAGATCTCATTATTCTATGTATTGCTAATTCTGCTTTTTCAATAAAAGAAACAGTAAAATGTTACAGTATTATTTCCTTTCTCTTGATTGCTAGTTGGTATAATTGACAGTTGATGAGTTTTAAAGTTCTTTTGTATAAATATTTGCATCCATAATACATGTAGGAACAGGGCTGCAACCTTTGAGTCCTACCAGTTTTAGGGAGTAGAGAACATGTGAATGTCTCCCAGATGGCTTCAGATCTCCCAGACAGATCTCGTGGTTTCCCCTTGGAAAAATACTTCCATTCTGCTATTAAAAAGCTGACACTGAACAGAATCTTCCTCTTGTGTCTACGTGAACTCCACATGGCAAAGTTTTGTGTTCCTGGACTTATAAAGTTAAAGAATAAATGCCCATAATTTTTTCTTTCCCACACCAGAAGAAACCTTTGAGATAATAATCTCACTTTGAATCTCTCACAAATTTATTAAAAGAAGACCCAATAGATCTTAAACCTTTATAAATCACACACATGCACCTTTAAGTTTTATGGCCAATGGTAGTGAAGGTCTTTAATAACAAAATAGATAGTAGTAGTAACCTAGAGCACCCACCTGTGCCACATTGGGAGAGCATGACATATTCTTTCTAATTCTGTTTATGTCTGGTGAAAATTTTTAGTTATCATGCTGGAGTTAATTGAAATTGTAGGAAAACAGGAGTTCATAGAATCCTTTGATTACCTGGTTCAGCCTCTTTAGTTTAGGCAATTGAAATGGCATCTTCAAGTTTACAGTGTCATTTTTTTCTTCTCCCTAATAGATTTTGGAAAGAAGAGTAAATGAATGGAAAAATACTAAGGAGATGAGAAAAAACTTTTAAAAAGTCAGTCTGATTAAAGTTCTGCTCTGGAACAATTTAGAAATTGGAAATCAGGAAATAAATAGTTTAATGATAGAAAATCAGTTAATATTGATGTCTGATGAGATCTGGAGCATTTAATTGTTTTTAGTTGCTGGAATCTTCCATGAATTAGCCATTATCTAAAAAGCTGAAAACTATCAGTATTTAATAATAGACTTTTTATATTTTTGGTACTGTTCTTAAACTTTCCAGAAAAACTGGCAAGCTGGAATATGATTTGTTTTCTTATATGTTTCTTATTTTACTCTGTATATAGTTTTACCCTTCAGTACATTGGGTTTCTAGAGGAAACTCAATCAATAGCATCTATGACAGATTAACAATGGTACAATGTTTTTTTGCTTCTCCTTCATGAAAGATGGTAATTCTCCTCTTGAATCTGAGTTGCCCTTAGAGATTTGCTTGATCATAGAATGCTGCAGAAGAATATTCTGGAACTTCTAAGGCTGGTTCGTAAGAACTCTGGCAGCTTCCATCTGGGCCTCTTGGAACACTTGCCCTTGAAACTGAGCCATCATGTTGTGAGGAAGCCCAACCAGCCCCAGGGAGTGGCCCCTAGCCAACAGCCCCAGATGAACTCGCAGCTGATGCCCCCCAGCTTGACAGTCATGTAAGTGAGCCATCTTGGAAATGTATCCTCCAGACCAGTTGGGCTGCTGTTGCTTCATAGGATCTTGATGAGCCTGCCCTGTCAAACTCTGCCCAAATTGCAAGGTTGTGAGCCAAAAACATGATTGTTTTTATTTTAAGCCACCAAATTCTGGAGTGATTTGTTATACAGCAATAGATTACAAAACAGCATGCATCTCCTCGACTGATATCTGAATCAATAGAAAAATAAGACAAAAGAGTCAGGAGAATGGAAAACTAAAATATTTTCTGATTTTCAATAGTGGTTAGGTCAGAGGATTTGTCTTAGTTTGAGAGCTAAAGTTAGTTTGCTGAGAACTATCCCAAGTTCCTGAATTTGCCCATCTGAAGCAAAGTTGGATTCTGTGGATGCAGATTACTGCCTCCCACTGGTCCAGGTGAAGAAAGGAGGAGAAAGAGAATAAATGCTCAATGCTCAAGCCATTTAATGGATCAGATTTACTCATTTGAGAAGCTTAGGTCAATGACTGTCACCACCAATCAGATAATTCACTCCACATTTGTACAGAGAAATAAGTGTGTTCCGAGAGTTCAGTAGTATTTGGGGGTAATTGCTCCTCATGAAAACCAGAGAACTGTGTTAAAGGCATCCCTCTCCCACTGAGTAGGAATTAAGAGCAGCTGTTCAGACAGAATTTTTTCAAATCCCAACTTGGTAACTTAATAGGAATGTGTCCTGGGGCAAGTGACTTAACCACTCTGAGCCTTAGTTTCCTCATCTGCAAAATGGGGATAATACTAGCACCTAACTTTTTGGTTCTAATGCATAGTAAGTACACAGAAGAGTGTTCCTATTGTTTGCAATTGTGAGAAACTAGTAGGATATTTGTGCTTAAAATTTTAGGCATGTGGAATCCTAAAAGGAAAATTGAAAGAAAAATATCATAGACCTAGCCAAGTGGTTATTATTATTTATTTGCATTCCTGATAGCATACTTTTCAATATGAAAGAATGTGATCACAATGTAGTCAAGGCTGTCTTCCAGGAATGATGAGTGTGATGGGGAAATGGGAGGTTTGTATGGGTGTACACCTCCATACAGAAAGATAGCTGAATAAACATGTGCTTACTCTAATACCCCCAACCACCAGGTCTATCAGGAAGATTAAGGCAGCTTAATAGGTTATCAAAGAACAGAAATGCAATTAAGGAAACATGTTGTGTAAGGTTTATTATGATACAGCAGTGTGTGTGTGTGTGTGTGTGTGCGCGCGTGTGTGTGTTGTGACTGAGGATTTCAAATTCCTGTTTTCTCCACATTTTATGCAGATTCAAATTTGATGATTCATTTAAAGGTCCAGTCCAAGTTCATCTCCATATTGCTCACTAATCTACATCCAGACCGACTGATGTATCTTTCTTTGCTTTGTGCCAGCACCAAAAAATTACTCCTAACTAAGAACATATGAGTGTTTCATTAGTGTTAGTTTTATCACTGGAAGGAAGGCCCTCAAAGATGTCAGGTACATTCATTATAGCCTCGATCTTATCAAGCACAGCACTGGTTCTCAATAAATATTTTCTTGAATTAATTTTAGAATATTTCATAATATCCCATTTCTAGCCAAATTTGTTATCAAAATTCAAACTTGTATTTTTCTGTTTGCTTTAGCTAGAAAGATGTTGGTTTCCTACTGGCATTGAGGACATCAAACATTATTGTTCAAATTCTGTTATTAGGGATTAGAATTGTGTGTTTCAGAGCTTAAAAGAAGGTATAACAGAACCTTGAGGAGAAATGGGGAAGGAAAGGGTTTTGACTCTGAGTTTGTGAGTGAGTGGATACACGCACCTGTTAGAATCTGTGTATGGGGACTTTAGCAGTGTAGGGTCCTGGAGCCAATGGAAAAGAGAGAGGGTAGCCATGGTCAAACACAGAGCCATGGAGCAGACTAGAGGATCATTCCAGACTATGCGTCATGGGAGACAACTCTCCCAGGGATGCTTCAACTTTGCCTTGACCATGCAAATGTTTTCAAAGTAAAAGCCACTAATCTTCCAGTCAATCAAGCATCCCAGCAACCGAGGAGGTTAAGCATCCCATTTGCAGTCCTGGACATTTGTCAACACTAGGGTCTCCCTGGATATCTAATCAAGTAGTGAATAACAATTGGTTTAGACTTGCTACTGTCACTTTGCATGGACAAAGAATAGAAGTTACCATGGGAGTTTGGGGGCAAAAAAGGAGTGTGAGTATGTGTCCCTGTTGCATATAATAAGTAGGCTGTTATTTCTAGAGAAACTGACGCATAAAATATTGTGACCAAAGTTATGTGACAGTGATGAGTTAGAATAAAAATCCAGAAATAATAACCTGGCCCAGATCACTATGCCATAGATAACATCTGTAACAGGGAAGAAAGATTAGAAAATTAATAAGTGACATTTTTATTTATACCTCAGGCAACTGCATATATTTTCAACATATTATTAGAATATATATTATACCAGGTCATCAATAGCATTAAAAATGAAATATACTATAGATTTCACAGACATTGTGAATTCTGTGAGACGTACCTTTCAAGTAGGGAGTCCTCTCATGAACTCATTCTGCATTCAACAGCATTTGTTGCCGTTCTTACAATGGATCAGACATGGTACTTGATGTTTTCTTGTAGGCCTGAGGGACTGAGATATAATACATGATTTAGAATACCAAAATTTAGTCTTTAATATTGAAGCTAATTCAGGTACTTGCTAAATATTCTTCTTGTTGTACACATAATTGCCATTACTCTTAATCTTAGAGGGTTACAAAAATAACAGAATAATTCTGAAGGATTAACTGCTGTGTCTCCTTCATCTTTCCAATAATACTCTCAAATTTGATACCTTGAGGCCTCATCAAGTTGACTAATAGAGAGTCGAGTTATTTCCAGGAAATACATCCCTCAAAAATTTCTGGGGATTCCAAGGGGTCTTGCACATGTGACTTGAATATGCTCCTAAAATCCAACAGCAGTTTATACATTCAGAAAGAGTTCCACAATGGGCTGGAGAGCACAGTTATCTTATGCATATATTCAGAGCGATTGTTACCACTAATAACTAACATTTATTAAGTGCTTACAATGTGCCAGGCCCTATTAGATATACTGTCCTCAAATTTATTCATTTTGTTCTCACAAAACCCTATGAAATAGGTACAACTATTATTCATATTTTGCAGAGAGGAAAATTGAGGCATGGGATGGTGAAGTAACTTGCCTAGGTCACATATCTTGGAAGCTGCTGGATCAACTCAAACCTAGACAGTCTGGGACCTGCATCTGAGTTAACAAGGGCACTCTGCAATTTGTAGCATGGGGCCTGCTGTGAAATTTGAGGCTGCTGCTTTCCTTCTGCTGAATTGTTCATTGATGTTCTGCTAATTATGGTCCACAGTCCACACTGTTCCTATTCTTGTTTGGCTTGCCCATCTCTGAGTTGCTCAAGGCTTTAGGTCACCCTGCTGCTGACATCCTCTTTGCTGTAGGGAAACCATTTTTGCCTCTTGGAAAAACCGCTTTTCCTCTTGGTCCTTCTTAGGACCAGCTTTTTTATGGTGGTGTCCCACAGCAGAGCTACTGGGTCCCCTGGGATTCAGTGATTTCACTGATGCATTGCATCCCAGGGTAGGGGAGGAGGGGCGAGGGTAGCAGGAAGGGCTGCACAGGAGGAGTTGATGAGCACAGCCCTAATATGAACCTGGGAACCCGGCCCTCCACGCTAACATTCAAGCCTGTTGCTGAATCTGGTTAATTCAAGCAGATTTCTTAGTTACTCACACCGATTTTATCTCAGAAGATCACATTTTAGTTGTCTATTCCCTAATTGTGAATACATTTTAAGGTGTTCTCCCCTGCCATGAGACTATGGAGCCAATTTTAAATCAGTGAGGTGGCTAGCCCCAGAAGTGTTCTTAGGTATCTTGTGATTCAGAAGACCTTTGGGGGAGCATTGTCCAACTTCATATGATTGCCTGTTCAAGGCCTGCCGTAAAATAAGTTATATTCGGTTACTAAGGAAACCAATGGCCAAATATTATAAAGCACACTTATGAAATGGCAATGTATGTGCCTTTTTATGAAGACATTAACTATTAATGTCTAGGAGCAAGTCTGATAAGTATCATAATTTCAAACTCATTATGAACAAAAATGATGTTTCAAAATGTACGAAAACCGTAGAAGGATATGAAAACATCTGATTCTATGGTGACCAAGCCATAGAAACTACTAATACTACTGTGGTTTGTTGCCTACATTTGTAATTGAAGAAAATGCTCAGTGTTACTTAGAGATTACTGAAGATAAGAAAATATTTTTCCATTGAAGGTCAACGCACCCTGAATTCTATCATGGACCTCCTTAGGCGACACCGATGTACCAAAGCTTGACATATCATTTTTTACTAGAGGGCGGGATGTGGCACTTGCATAGTAGTTTGGCAGAAGAGAGTATAAGTTCATGGACAAATAGAAGCAGACTTTGGAAGAAGATTCTTTGAGTCCTGCAAAATTGATTAGAAAGGACATTGAATAGGAAGTTTTAAGTTTTGGTTCTAGCTTCAATTCTGCCAGTAATCATCAGGGCAACGTTGGACAAAGAAATCTTCTTCTCCAGATCTCAGATATTATCAGGAAAATAAAGATGTTGGACCAGCTGATCTCTGAGGACCTGTTCTGATTTCATACTCTATTATTCTAAAAATCTTTTCTTTTTCTTGGTTCCATGTTGCCTATATTTATTCCTTTATGATATTAAACAAGAACAGGAAAATGTCATATCATTTGCCAAACTGTTTCCCTGAGATATTCTTCACTTCAGAATTTACCTTTCCTTTTCCTCCAGGAATAAGAACATTACCTGAAATAAATATTCCTTTCCTTGAATGAAAATATTCATCAACTAAAGGAGACTTAGCACCAACTTAAGAGAAAAGCAAACTTAGACGTAAAATAAGCTATTTTCTTGGCTATCTGATTTTTACACTCCCTTCATTGGTTACTTTTTTATTATTTGAATTTCAAGAGATTGTTTTCTCATAGCCTGACTTGTCTTTTGAAGAATTCCACAGGGAAACCATAACTAATAATAATAATAAAAAAGAGTAAAATGGAAATGAACCAAACAAAATTAGCTTGCTGCTTTACTTCTCATTTTCATGAGAAGCCCGAGGAAATAGTTCTGGATGATACTCAAGCAATAGCTGGTCCAAGGTGAGGCATTCCCAAGCATAGGGAGATTGGAGGGGTTAACCGTATTTAAACCCAAATATCAGTCAGTCACTTGGGTTCTTGGGCTGTCTCTTGTCTAAGTGTGGCTCTTTATGCACATGAAATTTAATTTAAAATGAAGAGTACAAATGTGAAACAGGAAGCGCAATGCTTAGCATACATAGAGGCTGAGAGAGGGGCAGGAACCTGGAAACCCCATGAGATGTTTGGTGCTTCTGTGTGTAGGCCTCAAAGAATTTGGGCTTTCTTGGGTCCCTACTGAAGGTTCTATTTTAGTCCCACTAAGACCTGAAATAAGTCCCCATTAGTAAAAATTGCCCTTAGAATCATTACTCACTCTTTCTCTAGAGCCACATGATTACTCCAGAAAGTATGCAAAGTCCATAGGAGTTTCAGATTCATTGCTTGAAATCTTTCCTCTTTGAAGCTGCCATCATCTTCACACCCCTTACTTTCTCTTTTCCTTTGGGTCCTCTAACAAGTCAACTGAAAGGTAAATCCAGCTCACTAGGTACTTGTACATATAGGAAAATGATAAACATTTATTGAAAAGATAACTTTGGGTTACTGATCTGAGACTTCTGGCTTGTGGTCTGGCATGTAAAGAGCTTGGAAGTTTTCCTTCTGTTCTAACAAGTAAGAAGCTGAACAAACCAACAACTCTTCTTAGCTCTTCCAGAGAAGTGAGGTCACAGGGCAAGGCACTGCTCCCCAAAATTGGAGAGACAGAGAGGCAATATAGAAAACTGTAACTTACCAGAGAAGAAACTCATGAGCAGAAACCTCCTTGGGAACCAGTATGGGGTACGAAAACCTAAACTATAATTGACAAATTGCTGGAGGCTCAGTGTAGCCAAGTCTGAGAATTAAGAACTTCATGGGGGGCAAGGAATGTCCCTGCACTTTTGTGAGTTTTACCTCTAGGAGCTCTGTCAGGATTTCACAGTGATGATTGGAGGAAAATTCTCTCATGTTTTTGGTAGGGGGACAGGAAAAGGAGCCTTTTGAAATATGCTAGAACATTCTGTTCTTCTTAACAAGGCCTGCCCTTAAAAGAAACTGTTTCACCAGAATCCTAATCTATTGAGATTCTATCAGAGCCTAACTACTGGGGGGTGGGGGAGGGATTTCCCAGCCCCCTTTTGTGATCTTGTCCCACCTAACGGGGAGGTGGAATTAAGAAGCTCTTGTGATGTTCACAGCCTAAGAGCACAAGCTCACTAAAAGACTGAGACCTAATTATAGGACTAAAATATGCTTTCCCTTCCCCTCATATTTTGCCATCATATCTCCAAAGCACTATTTACTGGAGTTCTTTTTACTCATTCTGTCATGTTCTGCTTTCAACAAAAAGTTACAAGGCATAGTAAAAGGCAAAAAACACAGTTTGAAGAGACAGAGCAAGCATCAGAACTGGACTCAGACATGAGAGGGGTGTTGGAATTATCAGACCAAGAATTTAAAACAACTATGATTAATATGCTAGGAGCTCTAATGGAAAAAGTAGACAGCATGCAAGAACAGATGGATAATTTAAGCAGAGAGATAGAAATTCTAAGAAAGAATCCAAAAGAAATGCTAGAGATCAAAAACACTGTAACAGAAATGAAAATGCCTTTGATGGGCTCAGGAGTAGCCTAAACATGGCTGAGGAAAGAATCTCTGAGCTTGAAGATATGTCAGTAGAAACTTCCAAAACTTAAAAGCAAAGAGAAAATGACTATAAATAAAATGGAACAGAATATCCAAGAATGGGGGGCAACTACAAAAGGTATAACATATGTGTAATGGGAATACCAAAAGGAGAAGAAAAGGAGAAAGGAAGAGAAGAAATATTTGAAGCAATAATGACTGAGAATTTCTCCAAATTAGTATCAGACACCAAGTCACAGATCCAGGAAATTTAGAGAACAACAAGCAGGATAAAAGTAAAAAAAAAAACGACACCTAGGCATATTGTATCCAAGCTGCAGAAAATCAAAGATAAAGAAAACATTTTGAAAGGAGCCAGAGGGGGACAAAAACCTACCTTACCTGTAGAGAAGCAAAGATAAGAGTTACATGTGACTTCTTGTTAGAAACCATGCAAGCAAGAAGAGGGTGGAGTGAAATATTTAAAATGTTGAGAGAAAAGAATGTTCTATTTAAGGCTATGCAAACTTTGACAAAAGTGACCACAAGAGTTCTTGCTTTTGTGGACCTGTGCCCTTTGCAGCCCTTCCCATCTATTTCCCAACCCTTGAATCAGAGCTGGCACTCTGACTTACTTTGATTAACAGAAAGTGGTAGAAAGCATGGTGCGTCAGTTCTAAGGGGAGCCCTCAAGAGGTCCTGCACGTGTCTGTGGGCTCCCTAGAGACTCGGCCTCTGTCCTGTAAACAGAGCTGAGTCAGCTCAATTGTTCCAGCTGAGTCCCAGAGATGAGACGACCCAGTCAAGATCAGGACGGCTGCCTACTTGACCCACAGCTGACCTCAGATGCATGAGGAACTGCCCAGTCAAAGCAAACCAAGTTTTAAGCTAGAAAGTTTCGGTGTGGTTTGTTATGCAGCATTACTCTGGTAGTAACTATCTAATACAGTCTTTGTCACTTACCAACTGTGTCCTTGCACAACATACTCATCTCAAAATCTAGGTTTCTTAATATTAAGACATATTTCATAGGATTATTGTGAGGTTATGTGACAGGATGTATGTAAATGGCACAAAGGAAGAACTCAACATGAGCTAGTTGTTACTATTATTTTCTTTTCCACTTTGAATGAACCATTGTAAACAAGAGTTCTCTGAGAGGCCTTTTGCTCCTCTTGATTGATGCTTTGGGTCTTAGCTCCCTTTTGTGGAACAAATAAATCCCAAACTTTTGCCATACCAGAATATGTTGCAGGTAACAGTCAGGAACTCTGAAATCGGATAGTAAGGATTCAAATCACTGATCTGCTGTTTTCCAGCTTTGTGAACTTGGATAACTTAATTTCTCTGGGCCTGAGTTTCTTCACTTTTAAAATGGGGCTAATAATAATACTTGCCTCCTTCAGTTGTTGTGAACATTACCAAATGATGCACATCTAACGTGCTTGGAGCAGTGCTTGATACATAGTAAGCATTCAGAAGTACTGGGTAAATCTTTTATATTATTGTCATTATCATCGTCATTATTCTTATTGAGATTTTAGCATTTCCTAGAGATCAGTCAAATCCCAGGCTTGCATCATGTGGAATTCTGCAAGAGTTTCTGCATTAAGCAGAGAAGTATTGTCACTGCTCAGTAGCCCATAGGCCGGTGGCCATTCACTAAAGCTCAGCCATGTGGCAGGAAGCGGGCAGATGCTCTGAGTCTTGACACTGTCATAGTGAAAAACTGGTCCAGAAAAACACACTATGAAGGTTCTGAAGGGAGCCAGGAAATGAAAAAAGAGAACAGCCCATTGCACTGAGCAAATGGCACTGGCTAATGTGGACATGGATTTGACTTTAGCCTCTGAGTAAAGAACTGGAAGCCAAAATACACAATTGCTAATGGGACTAGGCTGGTTTGGAGGGAGCTGGACCAAGAATCCAGCTAAGCCAAAGGGTCTGAACCTTTGAGGTGGATTGTAACATTGTTGGAAAAATCCACTGATGTATCTTTAAAAGAACAAACTTTATACTGAGTGGTAGGAAATGTAAGGAAGGAATTTTGTATGGTTTTAAGAATAATGGGCTTTCAAGTCTGACAGACCTGGGTTTGATTTCTGTCTTAATCATTTCATAGCTGTGTGACCTTGGACAAATTTCTCCATCTCTCTGAGTTTCAGTTTCTTCGTTTATAAAATCAGGGTAATAATTCCTCTCTCACAGAGCTAATGAAAAGATTAAATCACACAACTGTAAAAAGCTTAACAGTGTCTGGCACCTAATAAGCACTTAATAAATGGTGTGTGTTGCTGTAATTATTGTTTTTAATTAAACACCATCTGTCAAAATTTTTGTATTGTCAGAATCTCCCCCTTGGGTTACCATTTTCTGTTGCCTCATATGCCCTGGTTTAGCCTTTAAATTCTTCTTTGCACTCCGCAGAATTTGTGACACCTGCCCTTCTGATATCCAACTAATGACTTGGACATCACACAACTCATTGACAACCTCCTGGGCTGACTTTGACATTGGGCATCTGCATCATTTTTACTTGCTTGTTCAAGGTTTTAATTTCATTTATGTCCTGTCCCTGAGAGCGGACAAGAGATCAGAGAAATCAACGAGCCCTAAGGGATCCTCTAAGGTTGGGAGATGCTGCCAGGAAGACAAGGACTCCGTCAACAAGGACAGGGAGGCAGAGTGAGGTATTAACTGGCGATGTGGGATGAGCGCTTTTCTAAAAGGAGTGAGAAACATTTGCTCCCTTTTATACCGTGAACTAGGTTAGTTCAGATGTGGGCTCTTAAATTGGGAACAGAATCCTTACTTCATGTTCAGTGATTTCTCAAATTATTTTCTCTGCTACTATTTTCAAGTTGATTATGAGAATTTGAAAAAAAAAAGGGGGGGGCCAAGTTAGGATAAGGGGTTTCTCAGGAGATGATGATATAAAGAAATATAGTTTTTCTATACCGCTGATTTGATTTCCGTCCCTCCTTCTCTTCTGCTCCACCACATTTATCTCTTTTGAAACTGGATTATCGGAGTTTGGGTGAATTAAGCCATGTTTTCAGGTTCAATCTCATGAGCTCCAGTTTTTTTCTCTTAGTTGTAGGTGCTGCGCGGCCTCAGGAATTGTTGATAGATCAAGAGTCCTTTTCACAACCAGGAAAGCAAAGTATCATTGAGATTCACTGTGGGCCAACGGTGTCACCTTTCTATAAAAAGACAGGATTCCTGCAGCCAGGTCCACCATCATTATTCTCAGAGCAACAACTCTTCTCAGTATCAAAGATGATCACGTCAAGGTTTTGGAACTGTAATGCACAAACTCAGAAATGATGATGATCATACATGTAAAAATAGATGGACTAGATATAAAATATAGTTTTCTTTCCTCTTCAATTACAACGTTCCTTCCATGATTGTTTAATGGTACTGCCTGTGCAGCATGGTCTGGGGACTTATGCATTTTTACACTCTGTTTCTCTCTGGTGTATTTCTCTTGCAGGCTTGCTGGGAATTTGGGAAATACTGAAATTTGGTTCTTTATGGTGTTCATAGACAAATGCAGTGATAACTAATGATGTGCCACTGCTTTATATTAAAATGCATCATTTCTTTGTTTCTAACTTAGGGGTGTTTCTTGTAGGATATGCAAATTCCAAGATAGATCATCATATTAAAATGATATCAAATGCCACAGCTGAGAGAGTTCGTACAAGGTAAATGAAGGTGCTCACTAGCTTGTTGTCATTCAGTCATGTTCTCTAAGTCTTCCTCTTCAGCCCCAGTTATGGTGGATGACTTGGGCTGAACACATCCACGTCCCTGTTGGATAGTGGCATAGCCTCTTTGTGTATCAGTTCCTTTATCTACAGAATGGAGATATCAGTAGTGCTTTCAGAGGGTAGTTTTGAAGAGAAAATGAGATAATCCATGTCAAGTAATGATATTCAGGTAATATTCACCTGGTAAATGATAGCTATTATTACTACTGTTACTTCCTCTTATGGCTGATTGATACATAGTTACAAGGTGATTGGTTTTGGTTAGAGATGCAACGTGTAGCCTTACAGCAGATTGAAATTACACAGTTTAGCTGGAGATTGGGTTGTTACTTACCAGTGGGACTAGTGAGGGAAACTGCAACCAAAAAAAAAAATCATTTTAGAAGGAAATACTAGATTGTCCAGATATTTCTGGGTAATTCATATGGACTATTCCATTGTAAACATAAAACTCTGCTTTGTAAAAACTACAGCTTTTATCTTCTTGTAAGCACTGTTTTAATTCTCAGAGCTTAACTTGATAAACTTGATAGTAATGACCAAGTTGGTAACATTTTTCACACTAATACAGTCTGGAGAGTGCCTTTTTCCTAAGATAATTTTAGATATTTGGCTTGAAAAGGAAACTAGGGCATAAATTATTCTATTCACAACATTGCTGTGTGTCGGTTCAGAGCATCCACTTAGGTAATAATGATCACATTATTGTAGAACTATTTTATCCTAGGGAACAGGTTAGGTCTTAGGGAAATAAAATCCTGTCTCTGCCCTCAAGGAATTTATAGTCTTCTGGACAGAGGTAGAAATAAAGATTGCCATGCAACAGGAGATACACTACAATCAAGTCTTGTATAGATATAAATAGGAAGAAGGGAAAAAGTCTTTGACTTAGACACAACCAGGAGGTATGTTATAGGAGCATAAAATTATATATTTTGACCCAGAAAGGATTTTGTAAAAATATCAAATCCAATTAGAGCAGGCATCATTTAAAACCCTGGCTAAAATCTCAGAAACTTAGCAAGAAAGCTCTTTGAGAATAGAAATATCCTTATCGTGTCTCTTTGCTTTTCTTAATTTCAGTGTAATAATGCACTTCTGCTTTCAAGAGAAGGAGAAAACTATACTGCTACCACCAGGGCCATGGTGAGCTTTCAGGACCCAGAGTGATCAGAATTCACTGACACCATCTTGGGAGAGAGATGGAACACTACTGGCTCCGGAAGACAACTGGTCTCCTTTACAACAAGCCACCCTGGAAATGGTGAATAAAATGAGCTGCCCCTCCCTTTCTGTCTGTGAATTGTTGTTGGTTATTACTTTTTTACTCTTTGATTTATGGTCTTTGGTTCACATTTCTGGTTCATCTCCTAGACCTCAGATGTATGTCTCCTTTCTGTAGTGGCTCTTGATGGTTCCTTGTGGAATCATCCTCATCCCAATGAATGTTTGAAGGCCTGCCCTCATATCTCTAATCCTCCCACACTCCATCCAGGGTAGATTTTATCACCAGTTTATAAAAGAAAAAAATTAAGTGACTTGCGTAAAGTCTTACAGTAAGTAAGGGGCAGAGCAGATATTCGAACCTAGGTGAATCTAAAATGTATGGATTTTTTTCTCGTCCTCACAGTACTACTTCTGTATAAATGACTCTTGGTACCACCTCTGCCTGTCCCAGGCTGCTGCATCTGACACCTAATTAATTGCACATTCTTGTTGATGACTCAGTATACCCCAGAGCCTGTGCCAGGAATTCAGGTAGGCATGTACCATATGCTCTGATGAGAGCTGCAAAGGGAGTCCGTGTACAAGGCTCTGCATAAATGTGAAGGCTACTTGGACAAAATCAGAACTCTTTTCTTATTTTTGGCCTAACTTGTGATATTATGACTCTGTCAACCTGTTATTTGGAAGTAAAACAATCTACTTCACACAAGCCTCCCTGGGCAGAGGCTCACCTTCTCCTGAAGGTTCTTCCAGTCAATGCTGGGCAAGGCCATTTCTGTTTCATCTGCCAAATGTGAAAGGCTGCCTCAGGAAGGGCATTTCCTGCTCCAGCCTCTGCTAGAGCAGCCACGGTATGTGCTGTCACCATTGATCACTGCATACGTATAGAGAACAGGGCATATGATTAGCACAGCGTGCTGGAGGCGATAATACATGACTGTGGGGCTTGAGTCAGCTTGGTTTATGTCTAGCCTGAACATGTAAACTGTCTCCCTTTGTCAGATATGGTGATTTCATTACGAGTGTAGTGCTGAATGGTGTGTGCTATGCATCAAGCTAATGAATAAATAAATCCAAACAGTAATTGAATTTTTGCATTAATGATAAGCATTCCTTGTACAGAAAAAGAAAGAACATTCAGCAGGGACAAACAAAGCAGTCAGGGGTAAGGTAGCATTCTAGCATGATTTATATTACCAGAGGGCAGCTTTGTGGCAACATAGATGAGAGCAACTGAAGACAAGAATGTCCACAGCATGTCTATTCCGTGGAGAAGCAAAGACGGAGGAAAGCAGATGTTTTTTGAGTAAGATTCCTGTCCTCTCTTTTCCATGTAACTTCTCACTTGCCTGGAATCTGCCTTGTCTGGGAAACAGTGGAGTGTAGTGATTATGAAGACAGCTTCCGGAGATGTGGGGACCTGGTGTACTCAACCTGTGGTTTTCTAGCTATATAGCCTTGGGCAGGTTAGTTCTTTGTCATTAACACTGGGGTAATAATCTCATTCTGGCTGTCATAAGGATGAAATTGGTTTGTTATTGTTGTTTACTCCTGGCCAGCACCCTCCATTGGGAGCCATGGACGGTGTTACGTTCAGGGGGTGTATAACTGATTCAACCCCCCAGACTCTGCAACTCCAGTTCCTTCAGATCTTTCTGCTTCCTTCCTACATTATACCTGGAGAGTATAATAAGAGAGCTTTCCAGTTTAGCCTTTTCCCCAGATGCTTGTAAATAAGGACTGATACTCGTTTGCCTCCATAGTCACTCACATCATGGTTGAAGGCATGCAGGGCTTCCTTAACAGGAGTATGGTTTTCTGACAACTCCTTAAGCTGCCCCTTCTCCAGAGTGTTCCAAAGCTTCTCTCTCCTCTTTGATCAGCAGGTCATGTCTGGATCTCTCCTTTATTCATGAAGAGTGCTGGCCAGCACTCTCTGAATTATCTCCCGTGTACAACAATACCCCCAAATACTAAGATCCTTGGGGTGGTGACTCTCTTCATGCATCTCACACTTGCTTGTACTGGGCTGTTCTCAACCCCTTGAGAGCAGCTTCAAGGACATTTTTGTCCCAACTCAGTTTCCGAGTCTTGGGGATATTAGAATATGGATGGATAGACTTCCATCTATGGGAAATTTTGTGTGAATACACATGTGTCTGTATGTGCATTTTCTTTCACTAGAGGGTACATGTTGTTTGTCAGATTCCTAAGTTGCTGTTTGCCCTCCAAGAGATTGAGTCACCCATGGTAGCTGGTATTGAGTGTTTGACTGCAATCGTAGAGGCGGAGGTCCGGGATGAGCTGGGGGCTCTGGACTCCCTTCTAATGCAGGTCTATGAAGCACACCTTTGTAAAACCTCAGTTCTCCTGCCTTCTTTCCTTTCCCTGTCAGCTCTCTCCCCACCACTCAGAGTAAGTTTCATCTGTAGACTGAAGTCCTGCCGTGGGGATGCTGCAGTGCCTAGCTAGCCCCTTCACCCTGCTCACTCCTCTATACCAATCGTGGCCCTCCTCATCCTCAAAACGCCATTTAAAAATCACCTCCTTTCTATTCCTCTAGTGTAGAGCCTGTGTCATTGTCTTCTCTTGTGTCTCCAGCATCTAGTGTGGGGCCCACCACGTAGTAGGGGTTCCACATATTTGTAGATTGCCTGTGATTACCTTCCCTCAGTCTAGAACTTCTGGACCCGTGGTTCCATGTCTTCTCCTCCTTCCCTTAGTTTCACAGACTCTGTGCGAAGAAGAAGCTTTGTTTTACTTTCCCTTCTGCTCTGGTGGGTGACCATACAACGTTTTGATCTCAGAGACGTTTTCGGAGGATGAAGTGAAATGATGTCTAGAGTACTTAGCTTGGTGCCTAGCACATAGGGGGGACAAATAACTGCTGACTAATATTAACGGCAGTATTCCATAGTTCACGTCTCACCGAAGGTTAGTGTTTGTAAGTCTATTGTGTTGAGTGGGAGCACTGTTCCTGTCTTTGCTATGCTCTGTTGTTGTGGAGAGTACTTTCTACACCACATTCAGCAGTGAGCGGGCAGGTAGGCTCCTAGCTCAGGCAGTGGAATGCACAGGCATGCACACTGAAGTGAAGCATATCATTGTCAGATGATGGGACCCTCAGGCTACCTGCTGTCCAGCATGAGCGACAGGGAGGGGGCAACAGCTGCTTCCAATGCTTCCGGTAATTATGATGGAGGATGATTCAATTCCATGTAGGATCCAAGACCTGAAGACAGCAATCTGGGCTAAGTCAGCATGTGCCTAATGAAATTGTTTAGCTTGGGCTGTGGCCTTACCTCCCACAAGCTGTGATCCACTGTGTTCTAACAAAGCAATCCTGGGAGGCAGTGCTGCTCGGGAAGGGGAAATGATCAGTAAAATTCACTCCTTGCATCCCACCTTCCAAATTTGTACTATGAACCAAGTGACTTATAGGCTTGATTGGGAAACAACTTGTTCTCTGTGACCAGAGGAGTTTCTCTCTTTAAATAGAGGAGCATCACTTCTCTAAGGTACCATCCCCAAAGGAGTGGGCACTTTCTCCAAGGCTGCAGAGCCTACGCCTTTAATGCTTTCTCATCACTCTATATTGCTTTGACAGCCATCTGTGGAAAAAGAATCGGGTATATTCTCACATGGATTTCAATTAGATGCTCAATTTATTAATGCTGCAGTGTGGTTGTCAGTGATGGGAATCTCACACAGCAGTTAAGCAACTAGTTCCTGGGTCTCAAAGTCTGTTTATATATCTCCTACTACATGACATCTTACCCTTTCCCTCCAGGCAGAAAATGGGTTGAGGCAAGTGATCTCTGGACACCAAATGATGGTGTAGATGATTATTATAAGGTCACCTTGATTTAACCTCTTTGTATGCTTAACCAGTGGAGAAATGCTGGAAGCTTGTAGGGATGTGATATGGAGGCATTTTGGATTTTGTGAACTTACACATGTTGGAATGAGAGGTGACTGTGGTCACCATGACTTGGTAAATCTAGCCTAGCCACCTCCATCAAAGACTCCTTCTTAGAGTGCGTGTCTGTTCCAATGCATTTTGTGTGTCCATTGGCTTTGGCATTCTGACCCACACTGTGTAGCATTCCCATGCAGATGTCTAATCAATATGGAATACCAGCTTAGATGCTTGATGAAGACAAGTATTGGAACCAACACTAACTGACTATTAGCCTAACTTTGTGCCTGGATTTGGTTTCTTACTACATGAATTGTATTGACTGGAGTGGAGAGGACAGAGTGGAGGGGGATGATTGATTTCCCTGTTGATTTAATAGAATTGATAGTTAAAAAAAATAAACCAAGCAAACAAACAAAATAAACTAATTTCTCTTTCAAAGTAAATTGTCTGCTTGTTGGACTGAATTTGATTAAATCATCTGGTTGTTCTGGCATCATGTAGACAGAACACCGTAATCTTATGTGTCAAGCTAATGAACATTGAAATGAATCGATGAAACAGCTGTTTCCAATGAAGTAAACACTGAAGTGTCATGTAAATGGCAATTCCGACACAACACCAGGTGATTTTTTTTCTTGTCCTCAGCAGGACTGAGGACTGAACTCATAGGAAGCCATCTTTCCCTGAGATTTAATGAGACTCTGGCAAATTTCCTCAGTGGAGTGACAGAGTAAGTTTGTTAATCACTATCAATCAAATACTACAGTGAGCTCCTAGCAGCACATTTGCCTCTAGTGGGAGGGGAAAGGATAAGAAATGAGCTGGCCCAGGCCTGCCCTTGGCATTTTGGGACTCTGGGCAAGGGTGCAAATGGAGATCTAAAGGTCATGGTTTTTTAAAAGTTATAAATCAAACTTACAAATGTTTACATAAAACATGCTCCATCCTCTTCCCTTGACAAATATAACTTCCTATTATTTTGGAAGGCCAGGTTCAAATTTAAAATTCTTAAATTTATCGTAATTCTATTCTGAAGCTTGGTGGTGTGTAAGGGTCCCCAGCCCCTAGCTCATAGCTTGCCATATTTCTCTCTCCATCTCCAGCTCCTTTCTACACAGAGGCAGGTACCCCAGCTTGCATATCCACTTACACATCTTAAACTACTGCCCATGACCAACCTTTGGGTGTGCACATTGTTGGTGTGGCTGGTCCTGGGAAGGTTGGATCCAGGGCTCAAGACCATTTGGGCAGAGAACTCTGAAGTCCTGGATAACCAAAACATGGTCTAGAAGAGAGGACGTGGGCTTTTGGTGGTCAGGTCCTCTTGGCGTGTGGAATGAGACCTGGCTGAAAAGGGCCTTACTTGGGTCCACGAGCAGTTCTGAAATTTGTCTCAACTATAAAGTTGCTTAATTTACAAACCTGATTCAGCTTTTCTTTTCTTTGTGTTAATTTATGCTGTGTCTGTCCATATTCTATTGGTTGCCTAGCTCTCAGCCACTTGGAACTTCATCCAGCATCCCTCGATTTTCTCACAACAGAATATGGCACTCCTCATATCCTCACAAAGCAGGGCAGACAGTGCTTTAAAAGCAGAGGCTTTAGAGTCATGTGCATCGCGTTGTTTAGTGAACCTCTCAGAATCTGTGTAATGGGAGTACTAACCCTTAGTTCATAAGGGGAAAGTGAGGATAGAATGACAAAAGACATAACAAAGTGCATGCCATGCAATAGACACACAACAATGGTTAATAGTAGTATTAATTGTTGTTGCTTGTTTTGTTATTATTGTTACTGGTCAAGAGTTAGGACTGTGGAGTAAGACTGCTTGAACTTGAGTCCTTGCTTTTTATGACACACACTGTGTGACCAAAGGCACATTATTGAACCTATATATGCCTGTGTTCCTTCTTTTACAAATTGGAGTTAATAATTGATTTTACTACATAAGGTTGTAGTATTAGTCAGAGTTCTCCAGAGAAACAGAACCAATAGGAGATAGATAGACTGATCCATAGATAGATAGATAGATAAGAGGAGATTTTATTATAAGAATTGACTCACATGGTCATGGAGACCAAGAAGCCCCACAATCTGCGATCTGCCATCTGCCATCTGCAAGCTGGAGAACGAGGAAAGCCAGTGGTTTAATTCAGTCCAAGTTCAAAGGCCTGAAAAGTGTGGGGCTGACGGTGTAAGTCCTGGTCTGAGTCCTGAGAACCAGGGGGGCCAATGTCCAAGAGCAGGAGAAGATCAGCATTTCACCTCAAGCAGGGAGGGGAATTTTCCCTTCCCCCATCTTTTTGTTGTCTTCAGACTGGATGATTCGCGCATTGGTGGGGGTGATCTTCTTTACGCAGTCTACTGATTCAAAAGCTAATTTCTTCCAAAGACACTCTCACAGACACACCTAGAAATAATGTTTTACCAGCTATCTAGACATCCCTTTGCCCAGTCAAGTTGACACATAAAATTAAGCATCACAGTTGTTAAGATTAAATGAGATAATACATGAAGAGTACTTAGACATATGCACACAGTACATACTCAATATTAATTATCATGAAATGCCCTCTCAAGCTTTGAAGCTGACCTTAAGCTTTGGGTTTGGTGGGAGGAATGTGGCTGTGGAATGAGCAGCTCTCTTATTGGGTGAGTCAGAACATTTCAAGCATCTTTCCTAATCAAGCCTTTTTTTAATGAAATCTTGCTAAGTCAGAAGTTTTTTCCTCTATGCCTATGAAGAAGCATAGCTGAGTTTAAGGAAAAGACACAAACTAGTGAGCATTTTGTGGAGCTGGAGCAGTTATATAGCAGCCACAACATCTATTTTGATGAACTTGCTGTCACTTCATTTTATTCAAACTTCTATCTGTGGATGAGTTTATTTTTACCTTAGGCATTCAGCAACATTTTTACAAGGAACCAAAAGCAGGGTTGGAGAAGAGGGTGTGTGTGTGAATTCTCCTTCTTTATACCTATATCTGGAATTCTAAATTATGCTATATTCGTAAGTTGTTCTTTATAAATAGAAAATGTGTTTTTACTGTAAGAGTGGGTGCAGATATAAATTAATTTGTACACCCTACCACTGTTACTCAGGAAATCTTTGGGAATGAGGGCAGGGTATTCTGCTTGGCTGTAGGAGACTGGTCTGAATCCATTGAAGAGAGCCCCACTATATGGCCCAGCCGGAGTGAAAACCATCCATTAAGCATAGCCTTCTTTATCTAAAACTGTAATCCAACAATCTAAGCCAAATAACAATGAACTAATTTGAAACACAGTGGAAGATCTTTTTCTTGAATTTTTTTAAAGTTCCAGATGTTTCTTCCGTACCTTGAGCCAATGGGAGAACATGTGAGTTAAGTTATGAGTTGAGAGTTAAGTTGTGAGTTAAGAATGATTTGACCATAGCAAATTTTTTCAGAAAGAAGATATAATTGTGGTACTTATTTTTAAAAAGCACAATTTGTTCTATTTCCTAGTTTGCCTATAGAATATGGAATCCTATAACTTTATTTAAAAATAAGAACCATCTGGTAATATTAAGGTGGAGAAGCCGAGTCCTATGAAGAGGGAATGGCTTGTTCAAAATCATACAACTCATTGATGATGGAAGGGGAATAAAAATCGAGGTGGCATAACTTTAATTTCAATCCAGTGTATTTTGTATTCAAAACCCATTTTGTGAGGCAGTAAGTTTAATTGGCATATTCCTAGTGTATTAGATATCTTGGAAATGAGTAAAGCCTTATGAAATAAACAAAACAGGTTAACACTTTTGGGAGTGATTTCCATGGATTTCCTGTGGTTTAGAGATGGGAATCAGCAGTCAGACTTCAAAGGAGTCATGTAGACTTCATCTGTACTTTCTAAGGAATGGCCATTTTTAACATGAAGAAAGCCAACCTAAATGAGTAACCGTTGAGGTTTAGAAACAATTTGAGAAACTAATGTAGGTCTGATCAGTGGAGCTCTCCACTGTCTTTTTAATTTAAAAAATTATCTAGTAACCGAAGCCTTAACAACTCAGTAACGGGGCTACTCAACCATTCGAAAGCCCTCTGGGGCTTAAAATTAATTAAAAAAAATACTCATATGCAGATAATCTGCTAATTACTAGTTTAAAATGGCTTCCTTTTAGCCTATTTTGAAAAGGCTTTTAAACTGTGCTCATGATTCAAAGTAACACGTGATAAATAAGTGGCAAGCAATAGGATATATTGGAGTATATGAGGAAGCCATTTGGTATAAAACTAACTTGGCCTGACCTTGTTTTTCCAGACATGGCCTTTGAGCATGCATTGTACATCTGCTTCAAGCATTTACTATGTCACAAAGACAAGGACAAATGCCCTTAAGATAAAGTAACTTCCCCCACATCAGCATTTCCTTAAGGGTAAGCATCACTCTCTCTAGGCTAGGGATTGATTGCTGACCTGCTGTGACCACCCAGCTGGAGACCACAGACCTGCTAGCTGCTGTGTTCATCAATTGCTGTGTGAATCGAATCGCTGTGCCTGCTAGGCAGGCTAGGCAATCTTGTGACTGCTCTAGAAGGGAGATTTCAATCACATGTGATACATGCTCTTTGATGGTATATACCACTCTGTACACCCCACTTCTTCGGTGCCCTTCCTTCCTCGGGGAAGGAAGGCCCCAGTCTATATGTTCCTCAAATTTGGCTCATAATAAACTCACCCCAATTTTGATTTATAGATTGGTTATAGATTATTTGCGTGGACATGTGGCCTAGAGGCGACCCAACACTTTTGTTTCTTTCTGGCTTCTCTGAGCTGAGGAAATGCTGGAAATGTTGAGGAATTTCTCACCTCTTGGGAATAACTTTGGGGTTAGGGTAGTTTCCAAAAAATGACTTCATTCTTTGGGTAAAAGGCAGAAGGGTTGCGAATGAACAAAGATATTTCTCCATTGGAAGGTGTGTGAACACATCTAACTTCATGTTCTGAAATCATATTGCAATTAACAGCACAATAAGACATTAAAATACTCTCTAACCAAGGCTTATGCATATTGACGACCCCAAACAGCCACTATTGAGTGGTCAGTGAGCACAGTTTTGTTCTTTCTGTAATTCCAGTGTATATTCTGAGGCAGCAAAAAAAAAAAAAAAAAAGTGTAAAATAGTCTTCACTATTTTGGATCACATGAAAAGAAAGCAGATGGGTTTTAATCATAGATTCTAAAAAGGATTAGGCATTTTGGATGATCAGTACAAAAAATAAATGGTACAATTTAAATTATGGCCATAAATGTCTTCAAATTCTTAAAAGGAACAACTGATCAAATATATAGCTAGTTAATTAATGATATTCTGTGTGGCCACAATTTCTGTGTCTGAGTTACAAACCCATATGCAGTCATGGCAAGGAATCACAATAATGGAGACCTTAGAAATGACAACTCTCAACACCTCCTTGTTGCATGAATCTTTTTACAGATTCTCCTGCTGCTGTTACCATGCTTCTGTCGAATTCCTCCCGGCAAGGAGAGCTTGTTGCAGCACGAGCCTCACAATTCCACTTGTGCTCAAACACTGGTTCTTGAACTTTTTTTTCCTTAAATTGACCCGAGTTTAATATCTCTATAGTGTCTGCAATCCCACATGAAAATATATAAGAATGGAGCCTCTTTGGTAATAGGGTTTCTAGAGTCCTGCTAATTTAATACCCCCCTTTGTAAATCCCTTCAGAAACCACCAGTCTAGATTCCAGAACGGTGGTTTTCAGTTGGGAAGATGTTGGCCCCCTGCGGACATTTGGCAATGTCTGAAGGCATTTTTGAATTTCTCAACTGGTAGCCACTGGCGGCTCATGAGTAGAGGCCAGGGATGCTGCTAAACATCCTGGAATGCTCAGGACAACCCTCTACAACAAAAAATTATCCAGCCCATAATATCAAAAGTGCTGAGGTTGAGATGTCCTGCTGCAGTGCAGCACAAAATGAGTCTAAGTCCTCTTCTGCATGAGACACCTGATGTGTAAGGACAGTTGTCATCTCTCAGCCTTTGCTTGTTCGGGCTAGACATTTGTAATTAGTCTAAATGTGGTAATTAGTTTGTAATTACATTTGTAATTAGTTCAACTGTTGTTCTCAAGGTGCAGTCCCCAGAGTCCCTCCCTGGGACTCCCTTTAATTTCTCAAGGTCTTGTTCGTAATTACATGTTCAAATTGCAAAATTGTCCATATGTGCTCTTACTGAGTTTAGCATAGGACCTGGTACATAGTGGTGCTCAGAATATCCTTAAAGGATAAATGGATCAATGATACAGTCAATCAAAGGAAAAAAGAACAGAAAAATTCAGAGCCTTGAAATCCCACAATGAGGTCCTTTTGTTTATGAAGATTATAGAGAAAAAACCAAACACTATTTATAAGCATTGGTTTAAAGCATGACAACCATCAACGATGGCTTGCGATACCGGAATACTCCAGTTGGGGGAGCCCAGTCACTAATTCAAAGATTTAGGGAGGAAATGTATTTTAAGATTTAACTACAAATTTCTTGAAAACTTCTTGAGGGAATAGAAAATATTTTCTCTTTTTCATTTATTTATATGCGTGATACATTGAGGGTGTATAATAATGCCACTTTCATCTTATGATCCGAGAAATACATAAGGTCCAGAATGAGGATTATGACTTAATTGCACAGCCTAGGAAAATGTCTCTTTTTCAGGACTGTTCTAATGGGAAATTCAAACCCATCTCCCTTCATGGTGGCAGCCACCTTTTAGTGAGAATGCACCTATTTAAAAGCAGTTTTTAACTTTCTGATTGTGTTTCCTTTGAGTAACGGGACAAAGTGAGTTAGATTTTAGAAAGGATCAGAGAGAGGTGGTGGGGTTGTAGGAGGGAAAAGTGCCCTCTTGTTCCTTCTGAATCCATTTTCTGACTTCTGTCCTGTGGGAGGCGGTCACACGGTGGGTAAATCCACAGACTGTCAGATGTCAGGAGGATGTGTGCTGTCTCTGCTCTACACTGTGGCTCCCCCAGCACAGGCATTCCCTCTAAATTCTCTGCAGTCACTGGTTAGGCCAGAAAATACAGTTCCTTCAGGTTCCAAGAGGCAGTTGCTGTCTTAAAGAGCAATTTTATATTCAGATCCATTCAGAGCCAACTGTGCAGGCAATTAGGAGTTTGCAGGCACATCAGGGCTCTGTCATCTAAGGGCATCCCCAGGGATGCAGTGCCCTGCTTCCATCCCCCACAGACCTCCTCTGCAGTGTGACCTGCCTTGACAATTTCTCTCCAATCCTTGCCTCCCCATCTGTGGTGCCTGTTCATCCCTTTCCCTTCTGACCTCAGTGAGTTCCTGAGCCACCTGCCTGTCACTCTCTGTCTCTGCTAACGACAGATTGTTTAATGGTGACCACCAGGTATGACCTCCTGTCCTATTCCTAATCAGAAGCAGCAGGCAGACACTATGATTGGGCTTCTTACTCCCCCAAACCAGAGGTTTACAGATGAATTTATTCAGCTTGTGTGTGTAGGAGAGGAAGAGCTACTCCTCTACCCTCTAGGTCCTTCTGGCTGGTCTAAGAATTAAACTGACATGAGACAGAACAACAGGAGAAAATCAAACAAAGTTTAATAACATGTATACATGGGAGAAACCCAGGAAATCTGAGTAACTCACCAATAAGACTGAAACCACCACCTTAAATACCATCTTCAGCTAAAGACAAAGGAGGATGTTGGGGGTAGTGGTTTGGGACTTCAAAGGGGAGGAAGGCAATTCACATGGAGATGGAAATGCACATGTTTGCAAAACAAATGTTTGCTGTGCCATCTATAGACAATGTGACCAGAGAGAGAGAACTTTGATAAAAAATGAGCTTAGTAAGGATCCTGTCAGTCTGTTAAACCCAGAGTTACCTATGGTGATGGCTCCTTCCTGGGACAGGCCTTCTATCTTAAATTATTTTAGTTAGGGGGAAGTTCAAAGTTTCTTCCAGAGTCTTTTGTCCTTAAAAATAATCAAGCCAAAGAGAAATATTTTGGGGTGGCCAGTTCTGATCTCCCACATGTGAATTCTCGTTCTCCAGGGATGGAAGGGCCAAACCTAGCAATTTTTCTGAAGAAGGCATGGTCTAGTAGGAAGAAAGTGAAATTTTGAATCAGAGAGACCCGGATTCCAGCCCTCGCTCTCCAACTTAATATTCAACAGGTGCTAATTTTCTGAGTTCTAGGTGCTATATTTTAAAAATAAAGTAATAAATACACCTATGTATTTATGAAGAAAAAAATAATGCACACAAAGTCACTTTATAAGTTGTAAATTGGCATATGCATGTGTTATGCTGCAAGTTGATTATATTATGCTATATCAGTGGAATCCTAGTATGCCACTATTAGAAATTAAAGTTGTTAAATCATTCTGAATAATTTTCAGGGAACCAGCCTAGAGGTTAATTAGAGACAGATAGGGTAATAGAGTGACCTCATATGGAACCATTAGAAAAAGCAAATGGGAATTGGAGTTAAAGGGAGGTTGCTTATGGGAAACTAAAGGAAATGTCACCCCAGAAGGAAGAACAGAGATAAAGAGACTGTTCTGCAAAAGAAAAGTCTCACCAAATAAGCTCAAAAGAACCTGCTGTTAGATTTTTATCTTTATGTAGCAAATTAGGGTTAACATGGTATGCAAAAACTGCCATTGAACTGTTTATGCAGCTGAGAATAAAGCAAGATGCAAAGAAACAAAAGTAGAGTTTTTGAAATGCAGTTAGGAAGTGTCAGAGAGGAGAAGATTCTTGGATCATCTCGCTTTTTCCACTAGACGTTAGGCAAATTGATTTTCCTCTCCAAACTTCAATTTGTAAAGTGATGTGGTTGGTGCATGAGCTGATCTCTGATAATCTGACTGGTTCTGACTCCTAACCTAGGAGTTAGGTCCTAGTGGTTTGTCCATGGTATTGTTTGAGTATTTTTACTTATGTTAAAAAGTATTTTTATTGTTCTTATATTAGAATTTTATATGAAAGGTGACAGAGTTGTAGATCTTCAGGAATTATAGGTTTCTAGACTTGGAGATGTCCATATCCAATAACTCAGCGGTGTGAGTGGGTTCCACTCTGTCCTGGTTTGGAGTGAGGAAGAATCTCAAACTGGTTCTGATCAGTCCCAATAAAGTATAGGTGCTGGGTGCTTCCTTTTTCATGCTGCTCCTTTTGAGAATTCAGAGTTCCTACATCTGTTTTAGGGGCTTAGGGTAGCTTGGTCCATAGAAGAGGGCATTATAATTATAGGGTATTTTGTAGGCTGAGCTGTCTTGCATCATAGTTGACCGCCACTTCTGCTGGGTAGTTGATATGCAGTGTTTAGGCAACTGTTGATGAGAACCTCTTACCCTTTGGCAAAGAGAAGGAAAACTGACATTCTGTCTCCACCCAGGCGGCATGGACACTCACTGGAATGACAAAGGGTGGCCTGTGGGTGTTGCCTTGGTTTCTCAAGGCTCAGGTAGAGGACAGGTAGGAGAGCCCATGCTTTGCCTTGCCACGTAATCTCTCATCTCCTTCTTCTGGCTGACCTCCTCAAGTGCCCTCCCTCTCTCTGCCTTCTTGGACAGAGCAACCTTAATTTTCCATTTGGGTGGGGTCATTCAGTTTTTCATCAATGTTTCTTCTGATCTATTCCTTGTGACTAAATTTTATGCTCTGCTTCTTTAGGGCTTTCCTTTTTGACACAAAATCCTTTTTCAACTTTTTTTAACCTCTAACATTTCAGTTCTCACTTAAATGCTTTGGCTTTCAAGAGTGTTGTCTTTGAAACAGCCTTCCAGTGACTATTTTGGAAGTCAAATACTGAAGAGTGACACTTTCTTCCTCTATGCTTTCACCTCTAACAATCTGATTCTCCCCCAGGCAGTGGATGTCTCTGCTGAAAAGCAGGTAGTACAAAGGGAGAACAGCACACTGACAGATTTTAAAGCATCGTCTCACGACTTAACTACAAGGCGGCTCACACAGACATACGACTCTGATTCTGATGGACAATTTTGAAGGTCCTACTGTGTGGCCAGCATGCAAAAGGCTCTTAAGTGAATGAGACACAGGACCCACCATCAAGGAGCTACGTACTGATAATAAAATTCAAGAATCTTAGGGAAATTGCTCTTTTTCATCTTCTCAGAACAGGAATCCTGTCCATGACAGCAGTTCTGTTCTGCTTGTATACGTCTGCTGATGGAAGAGTGTTTCTGGAAAGCTGACTCTGAAGCAAATGAATGATATTTAAGTGACCTGGGATTACCTCTTATTTAAATGAACCCTATGGTAAATCTTAGAAACATAAACAGTCAACCACTAACTTGTTTCATAAGTGAATATTTTTTTCATGCATTAGCTTTGCTTAAAGCAAATATATTTGTACGTCCGTCATTTTCTCTATTTGTAAAATATGCATATTTATGTAATAAATCATATTTTATCATTTTTTTTCATTAGAAAGTTAGAGTTTTATCATTTTTCTTTCTGAGAGCAAAATTAAGCTCATATATTCATTTGAAGAATAATTCAGTCACGCTCTGTGTTACTTTTGCTCACGGTGATGGCAAAACATTTTGCTGAAGGTATATATTAGCCATATAATCTTTGAAATCTTATAAAAAATAAGTTTATCCAAATTTATTTTCAGCTTTGTTTGGAAGTCTCACTACCTCCATGAATGGTATATATTTATATGGTTCGATTGATAAGTCAACTCAACCCTGAACTTGGATGTATTCTCAGACTATAGTCTCAGTTCTTTCCCAGATAACTTAATTATTTAACAGATTCAGAAATTTTTTTAAGTACCATTAGATGAACAATGTAAATACACATATAAAAGTATAAATACACACAGCAATACATTTAATTATTTAGCAAATATTTGTTGAATCCTAACGCTATACCATGAGCTGTGACAGTGGGGATACAGTGATGCATGAAAGGATGCACATTATCCCCATCCTGAGTAAATGTTTATTGAACATACATTAGATATATAATCAATTAAAAGAATGTTTTTGCAACATTATATGTTTTAAGTCTTGGCTTCTTTCTTTCCTCTTCAGTTTCTTCTAGCCTCCAAACTATCAAGTGAATACTTCCTGATGTGTATTGCTTTGCTCACTGAAACTTAAAATGTGAGTAATCTGAACTGGAGTATGAGTCAGTAAGCATTTATTGAGCTAATATTAATGTCCATTCTATACTATGCACATTGGGAAAAGATGAAGTTTTATCTCTATCCAGTTAGAATATTTTTAAAATTTCAGTTTCATTAAGGTATAATTGACAAATAAAATTGTGAGATATTTAAAGTGTACATTGTGGTGATTTGATGTATGTATACATTGTGAAAGGATTCCCACCATATGGTTAATTAACACATCCATCATCTCACATATTTATCTTTTTTGGGGGGTGTGAGGGAGAACGTTTAAGTTCTACTCTCAGCAAATTTCAACTATACTGTAACACAGTGTTATCAACTATAGTCACCATGTTGTACATTAGACCCTCAGAGCTTGTTCATCTTATAACTGAAAGTTTCTGCCCCTTCACCAGCCTCTGCCTATTTACCCAACCCTCCCCCACCCCCAGCCCCTGGCAATCAATTTTCTCCTCTCTGTTTCTATAAGGATGACTTTTTATATTTTTTTTAGATTCTACGTATAAGTGATACAATGCAGTATTTGTGTTTTTCTGTCTGGCTTATCTCACTAGCGTATGCCCTCAAGGTCTATCCATGTTGTTGCAAATGGCAAGATTTCCTTCTTTCTCATGACTAAATAATACTTCATTGTGTATGTTTATACCACGTCTTCTTTATCTGTTCATCGATTAATGGACACATAGGTTGTTTCCATATATTGGCTATTGTGAATAATGCTGCAATGAACATGGGGGTGCAGATAAATTTCTTTAATGTCCTGTTTTCATTTCCTTTGGATATACACCCAGAAGTGGGATTGCTGGAATCTGGTAGTTCTATTTTGAATTTTTTGAGGAACCTCCATTCTGTTTTCACAGTGGCTGTACCAACTGACATTCCCACCAACAGTGCATAAGTTTTCTCTACACTCAACAACACATATTGTCTTTTTTTTTTTGATGATAGCCATTCTAACAGGTGTGAGATGATATCTCATTGTGATTTTGAGTTGCATTCCCTGATGACTAGTAATATTGAGCACCTTTTCATGTAACTGTTGACCATTTGCATGCCTTCTTTGGAAGAATGTATATTCAGTACCTATTTTTAACTGGTCTATTGGTTTTTTTGCTATTGAGTTGTATGATTCTTTATATAGTTTGGATATTTACCCCTTATCAGATATATGATTTGCAAATATTTTCTCCTGTTCTGTAGGTTCCCTTTTCATTTTGTTGATGGTTTCCTTTGCTATGCAGAAGATTTTTAGTTTGAAGTAGTCCCACTTGTTGATTTTTGCTTTTGTTGCCTTTGCTTTTGGTGTCAAATCCAAAAAAATCATTTCCAAGACCCATGTCAAGGAGCTGGCCCCCTATATTTTCTTCTAGGAGTTTTTGTTTTCAGATCTTATGTTCATGTTTTTAAATCCATTTGGTGTACAGTATAAGATAGGGATCCAGTTTCATACTTTTGCATGTGGATGTTTAGCTTACCCAACACCATTTATTGAAGAAACTATCCTTTCTTCATTCTGTATTCTAGACTCCTTTGTCGTAAATTGATCCTGTATGCATGGATTTATTTCTGGGCTCCCTATTCTGTTCCTTTGATTTACGTGACTGTTTTTATGCCAGTACTGCACTGTTTTGATTACTATAGCTTTTTAATAGAGTTTGAAATCAGGAAGTATGATATTTCAGCTTCATTCTTCTTTCTCATGATTGCTTTGGTTATTTGGGGTCTTTTGTGGTTCCATACAAACTTTAGGATTGTTTGTCCTATTTCTGTGGAAAATGCCTTTGAAATTTTGATAGAGATTGCTCTGAATCTGTAGATTGCTTTGGCTCATGGGGACATTTTAACAAATTAATTCTTCCAATCCATGAGCATGGAATATCTTTCCATTTATTTGTGTCTTCTTCAATTTTTTAATCAGTGCCTTATAGATTTTGGTGTACATATCTTTCACCTCTTTGGCTAAATTTATTTCTAGGTATTTTATTCTTTTTGATGCAATTATAAGTGGGATTTTCTTAATTTCTCTTTCTGATAGTTCATCATTAGCGTATAGTGACACAACTGATTTTTGTATATTGATTTTGTATCCTGCAACTTTACTGAATTTGTTTATTAGTTCTAACAATTTTTTGGTGGAGTCTTTAGTGTAGGGTTTTCTATATGTAATATGATGTTATCTGCAAATAGAGACAGTAGAATTTTTTTTGACAGGGATATATTTCCCTTCTGTCTTCTTGTAGCTAGTAATAAAAAAAAATTATGCACCATGCCTACCTTTGAGAACTTAAGGGTTAGTATAGAAGCAATGTGCTGCTTAAGCACCATAATAATTTAAATATTTTCTTGTGCTTTTCAAAGTTAATTTTCTATTGAAGTGTAATTACATAAAGGGAATTATACAAACTGTAAGTATATTTTAATAAGGTTATCATATATTCTTATTTTCTTTTAAGTGTGTGTAGATGTGAATGACCTTTTTTCATTCATGATATTGATAATTTATGCTTTTTTAAATTAGTCTTGTGAACAGTTAATTATTTTTATTAGTTTTCACGTAGAACCACAGTTGACTTTATTTTCTTTATTAAATGTCTACTTTTATTATTAGTTTATGCCCTTACATTTATTATGTCATTTTGTAGTTTGTTGGGGTTAATTTGCTATTATTTTATCACTGTTTATAATATATATAAATTATTGATTTTTCAACTTTCTTCTTTTCTTATTTACATATTTATGGCTATAACTTTCCTCTATGTACTACGTTAGCTGAATCCTTCAAGATTTGCTTTGTTATATTATCATTGTCTTTAAATTACAGATATTTTTGGATTTCTTTTGAATTCTTCTTTGCTACATGAATTATTTAAACGGTTTTGCATAGTTCCCAAATAATTGTGAATTTTCTAGTTGACTTTTTGTTATAGATCTCTAGCTTAAATTCCAATTTGGTTAGAGAACATGCTTTGAATGATATAAATTTTTTTAAATTTGTTGGATATCAATTAAGGTCTTACCATTTTGGTAAATATTACATGTGTACTTGAAAAGAATGTGTAGTCTATCATTGTTTGGTGTGATATTTATACTTTTTAATTTTGTTAGGTTTGTTAACCATAGTGTTAGGATTTTATATTCTTACTATTTTTGTTCTGTTTTTTCTAGCAGTTATTGAAAGAAGTCTATTAAAGTCTCCCACTATGATTTCAAATTTATCTAATTACTCCTTTCATTTCTCTCAAGTTTTATTTATGTATTTTGAATCTGTTATTTGTTGCATACACTTTTTACTATTATATCTTCATAGTGGATTGGTTCTTTTACCATTATGAATACCCTTTCCCATCCTCCACTCCACTGCATTTATCTCTAGAAATATTTCTTGTCTTAAAATCCATTTTGTTTGCTATTAGTTTTGCTGCATGAGCTGTCGTTTGGGTAGAGATGTCTGGTATATCTTCCTGTATCCTAATTCTTACTTTTCTGTGTTTTTATATTTAAGGTGTGATTTTGCAAACCATTTTTTTCTTATCCATTCTGCCAGTCTTTTCCTTTTAATTGCAGAATTTTGTTTTCTTATGTGTAATGCAATCATTGACATATTTGGACTTTCTTGTTAATATTTGTTTTCTATTTGTCTCACCCACTTTAATATTTTTTCTTTCCATTCTTGTTTCTTGTGGACTAATCAGATGTTTAATTCCATATTTTCTCTTTATAAACTGTTAGTTATAATGTTTTTACTTATATTTAGTGGCTCCATTACAACATGCATCTTGACTTATTGCTGTCAGTTATAAATTAGTACTCTTTCCTTTTCCCAGGCAGCACTGGAATCTCAAGTCAGTTTAATTGCATTTACTCCCTGTAATGCTTTTTGTGTTATTAACTATAATTGAATTTTAAGTAATTGGTGTGCTAAGTTACATCTCTCCCACACCATACTTATAAGTACAGGTGATTAATTAATCCCAAGCCCAAAAGATGACATTTATTTCTGGTAAACTTCATCTTGTTAGAGCCTTCATGTTGCTGATTCTACTTAGGTTCTTTACTGTTCCCATAGGTTTTAATGGTGCCATAGTGATGTAATACTTTTTAGAATGTGTAATACTTTTTAGAATGTGTTTATTTAAATTTGTTAGAAGAGCTGTTCTAAACATCTCTCCATTGCATGTGTTTGGACAATCCTGACATCGAATCGATGACCAGAATGTTGCTTTTAATTTTAAAGAAAATGAACTTGGAAGAGCAGCAAGTGTTAAAAGTAACTTTATCAGTCTGACAGAAGTAATAAACTCTTTTTCTCTTCCTCTACACTCCTATGGAAGCTTGGAAATGGTCAAAATACAATGAATAGTAACCATTAGAAAGGTATTACCATGGATTGATTGTAATCCATGACTGAGGTGTTTCTTTGTAGAAAATTTAATTACAAATAAAGAAGGAAAATTCATATTTATTTATTTATTGCCTTTCCCAATACACCCTGACTTCTTTTGAGAAGTGAAAATAATGCTCCTAATAAAGACATTTGTTACTTTAGGGAACAGTTGCTGTGTCAATCATCTTTTGCCTCAGTAATGAGGTGTTTTGCATAATCACCCCAAAGCTCTGTGGCTTAAAACAGTTTAACCATTTATTTTGTTCCTAGGTCTGGAGGTTGGCGTTTGAGTCTGGCAGTTCTTTGAGTCTGGGTTGGGCTCACTCACCCACCTGGGCATCATCCGGCTATTGGCTGATCTAGGATAATCTTGGCTGGGAAGAATGGAGCTGTTCATGGCTGGAGCAAGCTAGCTCAAGCATGTGTTTGTGGCAATCAGAGAAGCAACAGAACAAACTAACACATGCATACCCTTTTCCAAGCTTCTGCTTCATTCACATTTGCTTGTTGACATGGCTGAGCCAGAGTCAAGGGGTGGGGCAGAACTTCCCACTCAGAGTAGGAGAGCACTGCAAAGTTATATGGCAAAGTGTGTGAATACAGGGATGGGTGAAAATGGGGGCCATTTATCTACTATGCTGGCCAGACTGAGAAATAGTATGGTCAATAAGTAAAGAAAGTTTTGGGTCACAAACTTTGTCTTTGGCACACTTGGATAGAATAGAATATAGAGAAATTTTAAGAGCTTTATGATTTTGTTTCTCAAAATGTTCAGTTTTTAGGGGATTATGATTTGACTGAGAATAGTTTGACTGGACTGGCTTAAAAATTTTTTTTAAATTAGAGTTATAGACTATTCATGCTCATTAATTTTCCTTTGCTCTAAAGATTATGACATTTGTTTTGAATTACAAACTAGTCTTGATTAGGTGAGGGAATAAGTACATGATAATCAGCTTAAGTGTGGCATCCCATAAATATATTTGGTTCATGTATTTTATTAGGGGCATTGGAAACTAATGTTTAATTATTTATAGTAAGAATTCATGATATTCTAATAAGTGTCTGGCCATATATTTGAAAGGAGGAACAGCATCTTTCCTTGGTTTTAAATCAAAGACTTCCTGTGACACTACTGGTTCTGTGGAAATGTGAAAACTACTGAATTTACTGTCTAAATTTTAGGGGAGAGTTTAGTACTTAAAAAGAGATTCTAAAATTTCTTTATTTGTGTTCCTAGAAAAATGGGAGTCAGTTACAAGTCTTTGTCCTACTATTGTTTTAGAGGTATGCGTAAGAACATAAGAATTGCTGTACTCAGCTTTTTTTTGTAAAAAGTGTGTGTATATACATATACAAAACCAGTTGAGGCAGGTGAACCAAAGTCTTAATGATACTTATTTTTGGAAAGTAGGATTAGGGATAACTTTAACTTCCTTTTTGTGATATTTTTCAAAATCTTCTAAAAATAAAATTGGATTACTTTATTTGATCAGATTTAAAAAGTGATTAAAATTCTGTGCAAGGCTAGTCAATGTTCATTTCAATCTGATACCCCTAACTCCCATGATTGGCCTGGTGTCATGTGGCATTGACTTCAAAGCTTAGGGTCATTGTAAAATTATCAACACATATTTATTTAGCTTATAAATATGCTATCTATAAAATGATCTACATGTCTACTGGTCACACTATCTGTCTCACATACATAATTTATGCCCAACAGAACTGAATTACTTGGGCTTCTCTGAATTTCCCTTGCTCCCTTGTCTCTCTGGGCTTTGCTCAGGCTAACTCTTTCTTATCCATCAGGATTTGGCATAAATATTGCTTCCTCGTGGAAAGCTTTTAGCTCCCTAAACACCCGGCCCTTCTAGCATTCATCAACATTATAATTAAATAATTGTGTAACTAAATAAGTATTATGCTAGTTGGTCTCCATATCCAGATTGTAAGCTACATAATGGCAGAAGCCTGGTTAATCTTATTCACTACTCTATCTCTCTGAAACTAGCACACTGCCTGAAACATAGAGGTGCTTAAAAAATGTCTTCTGAGTAAATGGATCAAATGGGAAAGATGGATAGAAAGAGGGTTGGCTGGTTAGAAGGATGGATGAAATTTCCTCTGACTTGTGAATCTCGTCAACTACCCTCAATCTTGAGTGTCCCTGCTGTCTTCCCAGGCAGATTTGGGAGCTCCTTTATCTAGGCTTGCATTGCATCTTCATTCACTTGTCCAACACAGTTATTTACTGAACACTTACTAAGTGGCAGGCATTGTGTTAGTAACTGTGGATTCAATGGTAAAGAAGAAATATAAGGTCTCTGCTCTCATGGGGCATCTATTCTGGTAGGGATGATAAGAAATAAAGAAATAAACAGGTCCATAAGATAATTTCAGGCAGCAATGAATGCTAAGAAGAAAATTAAATGGACACAGGAGTGCAAATATTTCTGAGATATTTCTCTATGAGATTCTGATTTCAATTAGTTTGGATAAATTCCCAGAAGTGGGATTCCTGGATTAAATGATAGTTCTATTTTTAGTTTTCTGAAGAAACTCCCTGCTGTTTTCCAGAATGACTGTTTATAGCAGCATTATTCACAACAGTTAAGAAAGACTAAATCCCATTGACAGATGAATGGATGAAGGACATGTGATATATACATACAATGGAATATTATTCAGTCTTAAAAAAGAAGGAAATCCTGCCATATGCTACAACATGGAACCTTAAGGATATTATGCTAAGTGAAATAAGCCAGTCACAGAAAGACAATACTACGTGATTCCACTTATATAAGGTATCTAGGGTAGTCAAACTCATGGAAATAGAAAGTAGAATGGTGGTTGCCAAGGATTGGGGGTAGGGAAAAATGGGAAGTTGTTCAATGGCTATAGAGTTTCAGTCATGCAAGTTGAAAAAGTTCTAGAGATCTGCTGTACAGTAATGTGCATATAGTTAACAACACTGTTAACTTAAAAATTTGTTAAGAGGGTCGATTTCATGTTATATGTTTTTTTTACCACAATAAAAAAGTTAAATGGGGTAATATGAGAGTGACTGAGTGGGTAAAGGTGGTGTGTCTTCTTTACAGTGGTGGTCAGGAAAAAATCTCTTTGAGGAGAGGACAATGAACTGACACCAGAATCCCAAGAAGAAAACATGAACAAGTCAGAATGCTCTAGACCAGAGCTATCTTATAGAAATGTAATGCAATGGGGCCGGCTTGGTGGTGTAGCAGTTAAGTCATGCGTTCTGCTTCAGCAGCCTGGGGTTCACTGGTTTGGATCCTGGGTGAGGACCTACTCACTGCTCATCAAGCCATGCTGAGGCAGCATCCCACATAGAAGAACTAGAAAGACCTACAAGTAGGATAACAACTATGTACTGGGACTTTAGGGAGAAAAAAAGGAAAAGAGGAAGATTGGCAACAGATGTGAGCTCAGGGCCAATCTTCTTCTTCAAAAAAGAAATATAATGTGAGCCACATGAGTAATTTTAAATTTTCTAGTATCCATGTTAAAAAAAAGAAACAGGTATAATTTATTTTAGTAATGTCTTTTATAGAATCCAATATTTCCAAACTATTATTTCATCCTGTAATCATATTAACAAATTATTAGTCATGTATTTTACATTTTTTTGTACAAGGTCTTTAAAATCTAGTGATTACTGCACACTTACAGCATATTTCAATTTAGAGTAACCACATTTCAAGAGCTCAATAGCCACACGTGGCTAGTGGCTACCCTATTGGATAGTACAGATATGGACAGAGAGAGTAGCAGGGCCAAGTAGCCTAAACTAGGGACAGATTTGGGAAGCTGAGAGCAGGAAAACAGACCAGAGTGGTTGGAAAAGGGAAGAGTGGTAGAGGACGAGTTGGGGAGAGAGATGGGCAACTTCTCATGTCTTCCTCGCAGCGCATATCAGAACATCTTGAGTTCTTTGTGTGCATAACGCACTCCCCAACACGTTGTAAGTTCCTCCTTGAGGACAGAAATTATTTTCCTTTATCCCAGCAGCTCAGGATATAGAGTAGGTGACACATAAGTATTTGATGAATAAATGAAGAGATGAATAAATGCAGGGAAAATGGCTTGTTTAGCAAAAACAATTTCTTTTTCATTTGTGTTCACCCTCTTAAAAGCGTTTGAGCCTGAGACTCTGGTACATGCATAGACCTCCTTCAGCATATCTATTTATGCCAGGTTTGCAAAGTCCTTCTGAATGTATCATCATTGTTAGAGAAATAATTGCCCATTTGGAATAAACATTTATTGAACAGCCTTGAATAATTATCCTGTGAGGTGTGTTTCTGAATTATCGTTTATGTTGTGTGCAATGTTTTATGAAATAATTGGTCGCTGGTACAATGCCTCATTGAAATCACTGCCTGTTTAGTGCAGTATTTTCACCCAGCAATTGTTTATGCTTTGCAGAGTTTTCAGTTGCCCTGAATCTTCTTTCATATAATATTTCATTAAAGATTTTCTGTTCTGCATAATGGGAAGATGAGCTGCTGGAGCTTTTAATTACTTGGTACAGCTGCATAGTTTATTGAGTAATGGGAAAAAAAAAAGAACTGTGTTTTTAGGCACACAGTTGCTCTTACTTTTATCACATGGCTCCAGTTGAAGACGGGCAAATGCAGCTTGAGGTTATTCATGCTGCTTTGTGTGTTCATTAAATGTCCATTCCTAGTATTAGTATCATCAAACTAAAAAAATATAGACGCATAGACTCTGGTTTTTTACTGTGATGTAGATCAAATTCTCTGGAAGCAGAGAGCTTGGGGTGCAAGATGTTTATTTGAGATTAACATCTGTGAAAGAAAGGAGGAGAGGACAGGCCTGGGTAGAACAAGGAGTTGAACTCTGATGCAGACCAGTAATCCTTCAGCCAACTTGGTAGGGAGTTCTGGAGTGAGCATGGCTTATCACATCTGTCCCACATTGAGCTGAAATGGAGGGCCTTTATACTGTTCCAGGAAAGGCATGACCTTGGGCCAGGAGGCTGCAGCTGAGGCAGACCTTGAAGAAGGTGACAGCTGGAGCCTTCAGTCCTCATGGCTGGTCAGCACATCCTTCCTTGAAGGGCAATCTGGGTGGCGCAGCTCAAAGTTTGGCACATGCCGTTAAACCCAATGTTGATGTTCCGGTACCGATATTTCACTGTAATTAAAACAAAATTTTAGCTGATTTTTAGTTTTACATTTAATTTATTTAGCCTAATGAGTTAGTGCCTAGCTTTATTTCATGTTTATATACATTTACATAACATTGAATTAACAAAACATAGGTCAAGACTGTAGAGGGAGTCAATGAGAATTTCTTTTAAAAGAGCTTTTTATATTATTCAGATATGAGCAATGTTGATTTTTTTTAATGCCAAAGTAATACTTTGCTTTGTAAAAAATTACAGAAATAGATAAATTGAAATATGAATGGTTCCCATAGCATTCCTGTACCCAATGTCACCCCCAGTGGAAGTACTATTAACAATTTTGGCCTATTATCACAGACCCCTCTCTAGATATATATAAATATCCAAATATATGGGTACACATGCCTATGGCCTTTATTTCTTATTTTGAAATAATAGAAAATCATTGCACTGAACATTCTTCAACTTTTTCTTTTGAAACCTAAAATGCCTTTTCATAAAAGTACATATAAATCTACCTAATGTTGAACTTTTTAATACATGTGGGATGTTTGTATTTTTACATTATTAGCAAAGCTGCCAAGAATATTCTTTGTAAATATCTTTGCACATGTACACAGGTACTGTTGTAGGATAGATTCCTAGAAGTGTATTTACAAAGTTGAAGGGTACGCACTTTGTGAAAGATCCTATTACATTGTCCTCCAAAAGGTTGCACTAATTTGAATGTCCATCAACAATCCATGAGATACTTATTTTCCCAACATTATTGCCTTCTTTAGATTTTAATGTGACTTTAATTTTTTATCAATCTGAAATATGAAAAATAGTGTTAATTTTGATTTGCACCTATGTTTTTTTAATTGAGGTAATATTGGTCTTATGCCATACAGAAAAATTAACTCAAATGTATGGAAGACCCCAAACCATAAAACTCCTGGGAGAAAATATAGACAGTACACTCTTTGACATCAGTCTTAGCCATATCTTTTTGAATATGTCTCCTCAGGAAAGGGAAACAAAAGAAAAAAATAAATGAGACTACATCAAACTAAAAATCTTCTACATGGTAAAGGAAACCATCAACACAATGAAAAGACAACCTACAAACTGGGAGAAGATATTAGCAAATCATATATTCTATAAGGGGTTAATATCCAAAATATATAAAAAATGCAGACAACTCAACAACAAAGAAACAAACAAGCTGATGAAACAATGGGCAGAGGATCTGAATAGACATTTTTCCAAAGAAGATATACAGATGGCCAATAGGCACAAGAAAAGATATTCAACATCATGAATTATTAGGGAAATGGAAATCATAACTATAATGAGATGTCACATCACATCCATCAGAATGACTGTAATTAACAAGACAAGAAATAAGTGTTGGAGAGGATGTGGAGAAGAGGGAACCCTCATACACTGCTGGTGGGAATGTAAACTGGTGCGGCCACCATGGAAATGGAGATTTCCTCCAGTTTGGAGATTGCTCAAAAAATTAAAAATAGAACTACTGTATGATCCAACTATTCCATTTCTGGGTACTTATCCAAAGAACGTGAAAACACTAATTCAAATAGATATGAACTGCTATGCACCTATTTTTTATTTTCTATTTTGTTACAATTAGTAATGTATTTCTTTAGGTTTGCCTCAATAATTTTAAGCTATATGATATTGTCTTCTTCACTCATAATGAGAGTTCATTCTAGGTAACATAAAAAAGTATTAATTTTATTTTGAATAATAAACTACCAAAAAACCAATTTTACTGACACTGAATTGATCTGCAATGTGACTTGTGGTAGTTAGGATTTCTTGGTAACAAGCAACAGAAATGGACTTTGGATAACTTAAGAAGGGAAGAAATTTATTGGAATAAATTTTAAGCAGCTCACAGAACAAATAGGGCTGGTCACAGACCTGCATTTGGAAAAGGCCAGTGTAATGGGTTGAACTGCATCCTCTCAAAATTCATATGTTGAAGTCCTAACCCCAGTATCTCAGAATGTGACCTTATTTGAAAATAAGGTCATTGCAGATTAATTAGTTAGGTTAAGATGAGGTCATACTGGAGTAGGGTGGGCTCCTAATCCAATATGACTGGTGTCCTTATAAAAGAAGGGCATCTGAAGAAACATGCATTCCCCCAGGAAGAACACTACATGAACTTCAAGGCAAAGATTGGGGTGTTGTGTCTATAAACCAAGGAATGCCAAAGATTGCTGGCAATCACCACAAGCTAGACCTCAGACTTCCAGCCTCCAGAGCTATGAGACAATAAATTTCTGTTTTTTAAGCCACTCAGTTCATAGTATTTGTTAACAGCACCCTAGCAACCTAGTATAGCAACCAGGTACCAGAATGACTTTCAAAGTTTAGGTAGCAAGGATTATTTATTTGACCCTCTCATCATGTAGTTGTCACTGTAACACATAGATTCCAGACTTTGTTTGTTTTTTGTCTTTACATCTTTCTTTTCAAGATTCAGAGTCCCTAGGGAGAGAGGCCATGGTCCAACTTGGATCCAACGCCCGCCCATGGTTAAAGAACAGAGCACCTTCACACACAGTCCCACCAAAGCTGTACTCCGTCTGAGTGAGGGAATCCCCCTCAAAATTTTTGGTCAGTTACCAAAGAAGCTGAACTGAATAGGATGCTGGGGAGCCAAGAAATATAAATGTTCACTATATTGGTCCAAATAGTTATGTAAGTTTTTAAATAGACATTTGATATATACGGGGCACATATAGCATGTTGAAGCAGCTTATTTATCCTCAGGAAAAATTCTTTCCATGAGAAAGCATACAGAAATGATGATGATGATGGAGAGAGAGGTGGGGAGATGAAAATTATTGGGCAGTTGCTCCGTTTCAGGCACTGTTCTAAGTGCCTCACATGTATGAATACATTTCACCCTCTCAAGAATCCCATAAAGTGGTTGTAATTATAATCCTCACTTTACAGTTGAGGAAACTGAGGGAGATAAATTGTAGAACTGAGTTTAAAATCCAAGAACTTGGCTTTGGAAATCTGCCTTCCACATATTCTGTGTTCTAGATGAACAGGGACTCTGGCTGATTTGGGATTTAACAAAGAACAGTTTATTTTCATCATTACCTAGGATAGGTTCCTGGTGCCTCTGAGCTACCTCTAAGGGAATTGCTAAGTGACACATTATCCCATAATTATACCAGATTATTAAGCCAACTCCTCTAAGAGTCAGTGACTAATTTTTCTTAATTGCTCTTGGTTGCTTTTGTTAGCTGAAGTTGAATGTTTATTGGGTTCTGATTGCCCAAAGCTAAAACTTCTCTTCTTTGGAGGCATAAAACAGTTAGTGTAACATCCACTCCACAGCTAATTGGTTATTTCTAAGTGCCTAAAATTTTGTTACAAATCGGTAAAAACTTTGGAAGAAACCTCCAATGCTAGATCATTTCTGATCGCTGACATTTGCAAGCCTCAACTCCTCTGAGAATTGGTGCCTTCTTCGTAAAAATGGAGTCAATAATTTATGCTCTGTTGCCTAGCTGAGTTGTTGGATCATGTGTGATCATGGTTTGGAAGTGTTTTGTAAACATTTTAAGTAGACAATCTAAAAAAATATTTTATTAACAATAAATATGCTATGGTCTTGTTTTTGCTTCCTTCACTTGTATGTAATTAGTATTTTCATTTATTCATTCAGCCAGGCAGTCATTTCATTTTTATCATCTATCTGATGACTACCAGGGGCACAAGGAATATGCAGTGAAAATCAAGGCCTGCTCTTGTCCAGGTACGTGAGCCCTGCAAACACAATACAGTATGACAAGACCTATGATGAGTTCAATTGGAATTTCTTAATAGCGGCCCTACTGACATTTGGGACAGATAATTCTTTGTTGTGGGAGCTGTCCTGTGCATTCTAAGATGTTTAGCTGCATCCCTGGCCTCTACCCACTAGATGCCAGTAGCACCCTTCCCCCAGATTATGACAACCAAAAATGTCTCCAGACATTGCCAAGTGTCCTCTGAGGGAAGGAGCAAAATTGCTCCCAGTTGAGAACCATTGAGTTAAATGAAGGGCGCCTTCGTTTCCTGCCAGAAGTGATGTCTGAGGTGAAATCTGCTTGATGAGCAGGAGTTAGCCAATTAAAAGAGTGAGTAAAGGGGAGTGAGTACATGAACCCCAGAGGCAAAACATGAGGAACTTTCTTGGTTTTATTTTGCATCTGACAGCTAGAGAATCTGAATAGTCATTAAAGTGTTTTACTGCATTCAAATACTTACCTAGTCTTTTTGTGCTAAGTAGGAATAACCTTTTCTCTCAAAGAGGAATAGGCCCATCTGAGCCCTGCGTGTTGAGTGGAATTCTGTCAAATGTGGTCTTTTCTACTTAGTATATTTACAAAAGAAGAGTTTAAAGAATTGAGGAGGAAAAAGTAAGTAGAGGGAATTACTATAATTTCCCAACAATCGAAGCAATTGGAGTTTCCTCACAAGCAAGAATAAGTGATGATTTTATAAGCATGAATAAAATGAGTGCTTCTTATGATGACAGAAGTGTGAAAAATTTTAAAGCTGAAGAATTCTTATGAAATAAATTATAAATATTGGAAGTGTTGCTTCTCCTCCCATGCTAAAAGTAGGGCAAAATTCTCCAGAATGAGGTAGCCTAGAAGCTTAGGACTGCTCATTTTATAAGTATGTGTGTTCTTTTCATGAACTGAGAGCTTACCTATAGATATCACTGGAACTAGATTATATCGCAGGACTGATGTGAAGCTGTGCGAAGCAGCACAGAATATTAAAGCTTGTGGAGAACCTAGAGATCATATTGTCCGAATCCCAGAGGTCAGATGTTGGTGCAGATTCAAATAACTACCCAGTGGCAGTGTCTGGACTTTGTTTCTTGACTTTCAGTCCATTTCCACCATATACCTCAGTGTCTTTTCCATTTTCCAGGAGCCCTTGTTTCACTCTATCCAGTGAGAAGTATTTGTTTTGCACAGGGCCCATCAGACCCTGGACAGACTGTTTAGGGGATGTATCTGGTTTCTGGTTTCTTACAAAATCCAATGTGATAACTACTTTATAAGGTCAATGTTTGATGGTTCTTTAATTTTTTTTTAATTTATTTATCTTATATGATAAATCTTATTTATTTATTGATGTTACATAATATCTTATTATACTTATTTATCCTGAGATGGCAAGGATACTAGGTTGATAACAGAAAGGCATCTGAGTCAGGAATTTAACAAGCTTAATTCTCTTTTTCTTCAACTCCCTTTTCTGATCAATTCCTCTTGTTTTTTTCTGGTTTTTGGGAAACCAGGCCTTGGATATAAATGCCACGTTCATTTGGCTTCCAACTAGCAGCTTTCCCTGGCTTCACACATGAAATTAAATGAGGTAGTAATTGTTAAAAACTTGGACACATGGGTTAGAAGTGCTTTAAGGGGGTTTTGTTCCAATAATCTGCCTTGAGACATATTAACATAAGGGGATGAGGAGCTCATATCTTCTTAGGTCAATTTATTTCAAGTTTTATAAAACTTTGATTTTCATAAAGAACTTGCTATTTATTGTGCAGAAATTTACTCCCTCTGTGTTTGACTTTGTGGCTTTAGTTCCGCCCCTCGGGCAGTAAACAGAACACTTGAAACCTTCTTCTATAAAACAATGTATAGTAAAGTTATAGAAGTTTAGTAGTGAAAGTTGTAGAGGGAAGCAGGAATACTTCCGAATTTTTCCCCAACTTCATTTCATTGCTATAAATTTATAGTGTAATGAGAATAATGTTTTGAAAATATTGAACTGTTTTATTTTTTATTCCTCATTCATCCTGCCCAGTTTTAACCATGAATGGACTATTGCTACAACCACATCCTGACAAATTCATGTTAATCAGGGGCTCTGACCTCTCAGGGATGAATGTCTGGGTTATTCCACTAGTCAAGCAACTTAGACCAGCACAAGTGTTAGCCAAGGATGAAAAGAATCTCAAATGGATGGTAGAGGTAATAGACATCAATTAAAGCCTCAGAATTAAGTGCAGCAGTGGAGACAGTAGTTCATATCACTAACTCTCCTACTATAAGTTTTTCTCCAGAAATTATGACCAACTACATCTTGAAAAAACCATGAGAGGATGATAAGATGTGAGTCCATTTGAGTGTTGCAAGAGGTAGACTGTAGTGGTTGCTGTTGGTTCTCTACCCAGATCCCTCAGATTTCTTTTTCCATTTCTGCATACCCCTCCCTCAACATTGGTGAGCTTTTGTCACCAAAGACTCAGATCTGCAATACTTCTTTGAAGTACTGTCATTGAGAAACAGAAACTGCTTGTCACCTGGAGCAGAATTATTATTCAATAAATGTTCACTGCTATGACTACTATTCTCCATCTCAAATAGCTTTTGAAGCCTTGCTACAAAGAAAACAACTTGAATAGATTACGTGCTTTCATATTTTTTTCATGGAAAAATAAGATATCATTATAGGTTAGTGCTCCCTTCTCTAAAAGAGGCTGGACCAGCAGGGAACATTCAGATAGAAATCAGGAGACCTGGGTCCTATTCTTGACTCCTCATAGTGTGGGACACATATTCCATACCTGTAAAACAAGGGCTAACCTAAAACATATGCAAGGTCTCAGCTGAAATATCACCTCCTCAAAGACTGCTAAGTATCCTGTCTACCATGAAGTTATTCTCTAACACTTCAGACTGCTTATTTCCTTAATTGCACTTATCTAGCCTGTCATTATCTTGTTTGCATCTGTCTCCCTCCAGCCACTATGTAATCTTGATGACAGCATGGATCACATCTGTCCTTTTGATCTCCTTCATCTCCAGTACCTAGCAAAGTACCTGGTCCATGGTAGTTATTCAATACGTATTTATAGAAAGGGTAAATGAAAAAGTAAGATTAAAATTTGAAATTGCTCTAGTTATCTATTGCTGAGTAAAAAAACCACCTCAAATTTAGTGGGTAAACCAGCCATTTTGTTATACTCACAGATTCTATAGATCAGGAATTTTGATGGGGTACAGCAATGATATGTTGTCTTTCTTCCATGAAGTCTGGGGATTTGGCTGGGATGACTCAAAGACTGGGAGTGACTCAAAGGCTGGGATCTGGAATCATCTGGAGATATCTTTACTCAAATGTCTGGCAGGTAGTATGGGCTCTTGCTGGGACCTAAGAAGGAGTTGCATTACTTTGCTTAGGTTCAAGGGGAGGGGCTATAGACCCTGCCACTAGGTGGGAGCATTAAGGTCATATTGTAAGAAGAGGCTGTGGGATGGGAGATGTTATTGGAGCCATTTCTGGTAAATACAATCTTTTGCAGACACATATCGGGGGGAGGGGGGCAGGTATCAGAATTGGCCACCTCAGAATATGTCACTTTGCCTTGATTATTCTTAAGAACAAAAGACTCTGAAAGAAACTTTGACCTTCTCCCAAGTGCCTAAAAGAATTTAAGATAAAAGGCCTGTCTCCAGGACAGGACATCAGCATAGATAACTCTGGGTATCCGTAGATAGTGAAGGTCCTTACTAAGCCCATTCTTGTCTACCAAACATTTGCTTTTCCATACCCAGGTGAATTGCCTTCTTCCCCTTTGACATCCCAAATCAGTACCCACAACACCCTCCTTTGTCTTCAGCTGAAGATGCTATTTAAGATGATAACCTCAGCCATTCTGGCTGAGTTACCCAGTTTTTCCTGGGTCTCTCCCACGTATGCATGCTATAAAGCTTTGCTTGATTTTCTCCTGTTATTCTGTCTCATGTCATTATAATTCATAGCCCAGCCAGAAGGAACTAGAGTGGGTAGATGATATGTCTTCCTCCCCTACACATACATAGCTTGATACAATTGTTCCAGATTCCAATCTGCTTTGAGAGTTTAAGAAGGGAATGTCTGAGTTAGAGAGAGTCTTTATTTCTGGCCCAGCCTCCTGTGAACCTCAGACCCATACATAAAGTTTAGAAGAGTCTCGTTTGAAGGAGAAGATTAACTTTCCAATAAAAACATCCCAGAATGGATGTCTCTGCGTTATTGACTGTATGTACATTCTCAAGTGGTTTAAGACTATATTAAAAGAAAGTTACATTTCTGTTTAAATATTAGTGAAAGTTACCATCTGATGGGAATGGTTGTGTTTCCTTCTGAAAGAAGGCACTAGAGAGCTCCCATTCACTTTTAGTTGTGCTTTTTGTAGGAGCCACACTGGGTGGACACTGATGTTTGCATGGTGAGTTGCATGACCCATCATGTTCCTCTCCTTCCTTTCTCTTAATGCAGTTCCATCTCAAGTACTGAAAATAATTTAACCCAACCCAAACCCTCAGTGTATGTGCTTGGCTCCAAATATCATGGATTTAGGGGTTGTTTGTAGTTTTAAGCACACAGTTTTGTTTTCTCCCCCCTTAGAGAAACTCTGTAAGGTTTCGTCTCTTTACTTTCTGTATATATCATCATGGAGAATGGTATTTATTCTTCAGAACACCATCCTCCAATATACTAGTAAAATTCTGACTCATCCAAAATGAAAAGATTAATCTCTTTTCTTCAGAAATTAGGAAAATAGTACTCATTCTATTGAGTGTTTTCTATACTGATAAGGTTTACAATACTTTTCGAAGTGATTGAAAACAAAGGAGACTATGATTACCCTGAGTGAAATAGTAATTGGAAGATGTTATTACTCAAAATCCTTCATTCTCTCAGTCTTTGCATTAATGTTTTAATAAAATACATCATTCATTAATAGGTAGTTGTCAAGTGATATATGGATCATGTTTCCAAGACTTTGCAAATTATAAAATGGACTTGCAGTCAGTTGCGAAAATACTTGCTTTTCCAGCAGTAGTGACAGATTTGTTCTGTTCTGATCCATCCATGATCTTTTGTGATTGGTTTCTTTCAAGGGGCAAATATTTAACTTTCCCTTTCTCTTACTTGTCTTTGAGAGTTTCACTAACTCTAGGGGAAAGAAAAAGCATTGCCAACCAATTACGTTACCAAACTTTGAAAGGTCAGAGATGTACAGGCTATCTGAGGGAGAGTGTAAAAGCATTAGCAGCCTGATATCTCATTTGGTGGCTAACAATCCGAGAGGAGTACCAAATGGCCTCCCCCAACATTAATCCCCTAGATGTAAAGGACCTTAACAAGAATGGAATAATGTTATCTATTTCTTCCGTTCTCATTAAACTCCAAAGGCTGTAATCTAGAGGTGTCCTTGGTTTTTATGCCAGCCAGTATGAAAGAGATACAGCATATAAGAAAAAAGGAAGAAAGAAGTAAAATTAAACCAAAATAGAGTGTGGGGTGACTTATTCATACAAATATATGTATTATGTTCAATTTATAAAAGCACAATATGCAAAACCTCACTCTAACTTATCTTCCCATTGTATGTCACTAGTGTCCCATAGAAAGCCCCCAGGTAGAATGCCAACATTTCCACCCTGACAATACTTTGTACATTTCCAGTTATCCACCTTTGTTCTTACTCTTTCTCTTCTACCCGAATGTTCTTCCCTGATCTCTCTCTATATATGAATGCCTACTTACTTTTCAAGACCTAGTTCAAATCTTATATCATGTATGACAGTAACCCAGAGCCACCTTCTGTTCATCTGAAACCTTCCCTATCTTACTGGCCATATAGCTTATTTGGCATTTAGTATATAGAAGTACAACAAATTTAAGACAATATCCTTCCATGTCTCATTGTCACAGCATGTATTCATTTATTCACTCATTTATCCATGCGTTAATTGAAGAAACATTCCTATATTACATATCAGGCACTGTGCCAGTTGCTGGAGACAAAAGAATGAATGAGATCCTATTTATAATCCACTAGGGTGTGGGAATAAGCACAGTCAGATGTAAATGCCATGATAGAAATGTAGATGGGACACACTGAGTATACAAAGGAGAGAGTGATCAATACTACCTGGGCAGAAGAGAGACCTAAAAGTGAACCTCCAGTGAGGCACAAGGAGGTGTTTATTAGCTGGGAGAGAATGGAGGGGATTAAAGAGGAAGGGGAGCGATAGCAGGGAAAGGAATTCCAGGAAGAGGGGTCAACATAAGTGAAGGCTATGGTGCATATGTGTTCATGGAAGGACAAGTAGTTTTGAGTAGAGAGATCATTGTGAAATGAGACAGGAGTCAGGTGAACTGAGAATGGGGTTGGATGGGGGCAAATCATGGAAGGCTTTGTACAACATGGAGAGAAGCTTGGACTTAATCTGTGGGCAATGGGAGGCCATTGTGGTCTTACATGTTCTGGAGAAACATGGTCAGATTTGTATTTTTTAAGATCAATCTGGCATCAGTGTGGAGGATGGATGGTAGAGAGACATCACTGGAGGCAGAAAGAACAGATAAGGGAATTCTAATTGTCCAAAGCAAGATGTTGAGAATATGAACTAATATGGAGAGAGAAGAACAGCTGTGATCAATGACAAAATAATACCTATAGGACTTTTGACTTCTTGGGGTGAATATTGCATCTTCTTCTACACAACCTTAGGCACTTATGACAGTGTATTGTTTGTACTTGCTAAGTCAAATTGAACTTTATACAATTGTAAGAAAAGCCTTCAAGAGGATTGAATAATTTATGATGCTCCCTAATAAAGTAAGGCAGATTTTAGTCTACAGCTAAGATTGTATGTTTTATAAATTTTTACTTGAAAAACTGAGAAATTAGAGAATTTTCATGTGGACACCCTATTCCAGGACTCAAACTGCTTCACTATTAAACTTATTTAACTGAAATTTATATCAAGTTCTGAATTGATATATTATAGGGTTATTTTATGTTGAATGTGTTGGCATGAAGTTGTTGTTTGACCCAAAATGATTCTAAACGAATAGATTTGTATTAGTTGTTCCTGGAAATCGTAGGCCAATAACATTCTGATTCTTCCTGGACCAAGTGACTAAGTAATTGAATGAGAATGAAAATGAGTCTCCTGGATTAATGGAAAGATTGATCTTACCACTTCAGGGAAGAATTCCTTGATAGCAGTAGAATTAAAAAGGTCAGGAGCCATTATGACTTTCTATCATTCCACCCACATTAAAGGTGATCCTTACAATGATTTTGGTACTAACTAGTTACTCTTGTACTCAGTCGGTATCAAAGTGTACCTTGATATTTCTTTTGGAAGAGCAAATAGATTTAAGACAAGAGTGTGAAAAAAATCCATTATATATATGATTTTGAAGTTCATGATTGCAAATGTTTTCAGTATCTTCTACCAATCCTTAATGGATCCGTTGGCCTTCTTTTTCATTTGGGAGAAAGGTCTGGCCACTGAACTTGTAACCTTAAGCATTGAAGGAGCAGATTTCATTGTAGTAGATTTCGTAAATAACACCATCCCTGTAATGTCTTTTGCGATGTGACTTAGATCCTCTCATCAAAAGGTAGAATCTGTTTGTCTGCTTCTAAAAATTGGTCTGGCCCTATGACTTATTAGGTCAATTGAATGCAGGTGAAATGATAATTTGCCAGTTCTGAGCGCAGGTCTCAAAAGGGCTGTTGAGCTGTTCTCTTATGGACCCCTGGCTCTGCATGAGGTCAAAGTCAGGCTAGCCTGCTGATGAGTCCATCTGGAGGAGAGACAAATAAATCATCCCAGGTAAAGCCATCCTACATTACCCAGGCTCCAGCTGACATGCCAGCCAACCACAGACTCATGAGCAATCCAGACAAATTTGGCTCAGAACAACAGAATCACCCAGCTGACCTCTTTGAGGTTGTATGCCCCTGAGATTTTGTGGTTGTGTTGCAAAACATTATGATGGTGGGAGATAACCGATACAGTCAGGATGAACACAAAGGGTAGAGATGAAATCAAGCCACTTATGGGTCAGGGGCCAAGACTTGTATCAAAGTCCTCTGGTGAGTAGAAAGAGTAAGTCAGTCCCAAAGATAGAGATGTCTGGTCCACTGACTGAGTCGAAGAGATTCATATGGAACCAGTAAAGCAAATAGCATATTTCCCTGTAGAGAAGTTATTCTGATAGAGTCTGAAACCATAGTGAAGGAGACTAATGGCCAAGACAACTGATTTGGGCATCAGTTAGAGTTTCAATCTTGCCATTTACTGGCATTACAATTGCAGCTAATATTTATCAAGAGTTTTCTACGTGCCAAGATAATCTTGTTTAATTCAATGCCCACAAAATTTCTTCTCTGTAGATATCATTATTGTCCTCTCTTTAATGATGAAGAACTAAGATTTTGAAAGGTTAAGAAAATTCCTTATATCCTGTAGCTAGTAACTAAGAGAGTCAGAACACAAACCCAGGTCTCTGCCTCCAAATCGCCCTTATATTAAGGTCTCTCTAAGCTTCATTTTACTCACATATAAAATGGGGATGCTAATGCTTATTCTCAAGTTTTGGGGCAAAGACTAAATAAAAGAATGCATGGAGGCATTCAACCATTAGTGCTGTTATAAAGTTAATTATGATTTTATCCTCAGAGCTCCAGATGTATTTGGCAGGCTGCATTCTCTCTCTGGGAAACTTTGCAGCTGGCTTAAACTTCACAGAGTCTGGAAATCATTCTTTTCATCACAAAGAGCTTTTGGTCATCTTTTTATTTGCAGGAAGAGCCCCCTTCCATGCTGACCTATAATCTGGCAGACTGGTCAGGGGTGATTCTTTATCTTCCCCAGGCATCCTGTGGGAAGGATTGCCATTGAGACACAAATTCCCTGTTAAAAGGGAGATTAGTGATCTCCTCTGGTGATGGGAATTGCCAGGATTTAAAAAGAAATGTTAAGGAAAACTTAACACATGATGAAATGTATAGCCTGTTACACTGAAAACAAGTTTTCTCCTGTGTGTAAAGGAACATTTTCCTACAGGCTTCTTTACTCATGATTACCTCTACTTAAGTAGATTAAGTTTCTTGTGGAAAAGCAATCTGGACAGTCAGTCCAGCAGGGCTGGGACTCAGGAATGTTCATAGTTGAACCCAGCAGAGTGGACAGATATTCATAGACTATTAGTATGGGAAGGGCATTACTGGTCATTGGATGCACACATGGGGGGGCCATCTCCACTAGGTGATCTTTCCTGCTTGAATGCTGCAGTGACTGAAAACTCACCACCTCACGAGGAGGGCTATTCTATTTGTGGAAAACTCTAATGAGTCAAAATCTCCCTTCCTTAACTCTCACTCACTGAACTCTAGTTTTCTGGTTTGGGAAATGCACCAGACTAGTCTCTCCATTCTATTTTTCTGAGTCTTTATGATGGAGATACTGGGTGATTTAAGCCCTCTCCTATTTTTCTGCAAACTCGTTGCCCATCTGGTCCCCAAGAGGGATGGTAGCCATTTCTTATGAGACATTACCCCTTGGCCATAATCAATAAGACCAGGGCTGGACACTGATGCTAGGTGGGTTATCAGATTCACTTTGGAATTGGGACTTTGTTAAGTGTTATGTTATAGCATAAATCCCATAAGACATTTTAAAAATTCTTTGTCAATGTTTCAGTGTTGGGATTTTTACATAACACAACCATCCAGAATTTCAACTGCTCTTGAAAAATGATAAGATCTGACAACACTGGGCAGCATTTCCACTTCCTAACAATTGGCTGTAGCTGAGTAAGTGCTGACCCCTCTGCATGGGTCTTACACTCCCTGGTTTTCCACACTCCCCAGTTTTCTGTAGAGCCCCCAGACCATTTCTGCTTTACTTCTGAACCTCGCCTGCTTGAGCACTTTGAGAATCCAAGTTTGCATCACCTTCCTGCTATGAGTGCATTTTTCTACTTGCAACCAAGAGAGCCTTAAGCAAACTTTATATAATTCAGTGGTTATAACCCTGGCTGGATATTAGAATCATCTGGCCAACTTTCAAAAATAGATCTTGGACCAATCTCCGTAATTATTAAAGGAGAACCTCTGGATTCTCATTCACATCTAGAATCTCTGGATTCTCTTATGGCTAGAATATTGTCGTCTTAAAAAAAAAGGAAGAAAACAACCAAACCTCTCCAGATACTAGCCATGGTTAATAACCACTGAGATAATTGAAGATAGAAAATGTGGAGTATTTTACCCATTTCCTTCTGAGGCACAGAATTCATGCAAGGAAGCCAGCTTTCTCCAAGCTAAGCATCTCTGGCTGCCACCTGGAAGTGACTGTTTTAAGATGCTTTCAGGTAAAAGCTGCCCATGGCTGGATGCTGCTCAGTTGGGCCTGATTTTGCTCATTTGGTCTGCAAGCTGAGCAAATGGAAGACAGAAAGATGGGGATGACAAGCGAGGAGATGCAAGCAGCCAGCAATCCTAAGGCGCATTCTCCTTGGATTCACCTGAGGAGAAGTGATGATGAGAAATCATAGAACGTATTCAAGCATCAGCCAGCATTATGATGGTTTGACTCAACATAACTGAGAATTAGGCCTAGACTTAAAGCCACATTTTTGCTGAGCCACCTCTTACTGACTTATGGGTTGTAGTTTCAAAGACAGTAATTAAACTCTTCTCACAAAGCCAGCTTTAAGTACTCTCCTAATTCTACTAATTAAAGTGTGCCTACTGTGCCAGTTTCACTAGTAAATCATTTCTGGTCCTATGTCTCGCTCTCACGTGTCTGTGGTCTGAGAGACTTCTGCTCATCCTGTGAGACCGTCTGTTTTTAAAATATTGCTTATTGTCTTGGCATTTGTCCAGCTGTCTTATGCCCCTACTTTCCCAGATGCACTGAGATGCTTGGCTCTATAATTTATTCAGCATTTTATTTAATTTGAACCCCGTCCTCAGCTCTACCTGAGGTTTTAAAACAATCCAAATGTGTCCACACTATCATTGTGATAATACGTACACTTATGAAATGCTTACTATATGCCAGGCATTGCTCCTATTTAACCCCTACAAAGAGTCTATGATGTAGGTATAATTACAGATGCAGTAGCTGAGTCAGAGAGGTTGTCAGGCGTAAAGCCTTTCTGTGATTTTCCAATGCCTTTAGGTTAATGTTTCGTATTCTTAACATGGCCTCTCAGACGTTTCATGTGACCTATTCGTTCTCCTCTACTCTCTCATTTATCATCCAAGCTTCCTATTAGGGGCATTATTTTATATATGTGTGTGTGTATATATATATATATATATTTTTTTTTTTTCCCCTCTCTTTCTTCTAGGTCTTCACATAGTTTTCCTCTACCAGAAACTGCCGGTTCATTCCTCATCCTCACCAGCGTGGCTAAATCATACTCACCATTCAGATCTCAAATTAAAATTATCTTCCTCAGAGAGGAAATCCTGGACCCCATATTAGTGTTTTTTCGAGTGTGTTTTTCAGATCATCTGCATTGGTATCATTTGACATTGTGTATGAAAACTTAGATTTCAGAGCTTTTCTCCAGACCTATTGAATTCGAAGGGAGGGGCCTGGCATCTACGTTTTGAGCAAACATCCCTGTTGACTCTTATGAGCTGTTAAGTTGGAGAATCCATAGACTAAGTTAATTTCTTTGGTTACTTGTTGCCATAGTAACCTGTTCCTCCCTTTCAAAACCGCCATCACATTCAGTGTATGTTTATCGTTTATGTTCCCCATTAGAGGATAAACTCCATGAGGTTAAGGGACGTATGTCTGCATTGTTCATATCTGTATATCTAGCATCTAGTCCATTACATGGCCTATAATTTTGTTTATTAAATAGAAATGTTTTGGTTTTTTTCTTCTTTCAATATATTTTATGTAGCACCTGCCTACTATTTTTCAGACATGTAGCAAATCCTTAGAATCAAGGTTGAATAGTATATAGTCTTTGGGCTCAAAGAACTCAGTCTCACAGGGGAAATAGGCAAGAAAATATTTGATTTTATTTTAGTATTGTAAGAGTACATAGTTCTCTCTCTCTCTCTCTCCCTCCCCCCTCTCTCTCATTATACTTAGCAAATATAATGATGGAAGTAAGGCATCTATATGTACAGGAAAGAGGAAACCTAATTCAGCCTAGAAGGGGCAATCTGAGAGGGCTTCCTAGAGGAGATGACACACAAGTTTAGTCTTTAAAAAGTAGACACTTGAAGAAGAGGTGTAACGAGAGTATTTTAAGCAGAGAAACATGAGACAGCATAGTATGCATTTCGGTACCTGAGAGTAGTTCAAGGCAGCTCAGGGTAGTGTATCAGTCAGGGACTACAAGAACAGATGATGAAAGTTTGACTGAGTTTTATTGTGAAAGCCAATGGGACATAGTGAAGAGATGAATATGTAGTCAACTCTGGTCCATAAAAGTTTGCAATTAAGGTCAGATTTCTATTTTACATTTCTATTTTTATGAAATAAATTTTTGCTTCTGAGTGATTAAATTAAGAAAATAAGTGAATCATTTATTTGTGTGTGCATACATTCATTCATTCAACACCTATTTATTGAACACATTATATACTAGGCACATTCTCATATTTTATTTAACACTCACAATATTCCTGTTAATTAGGTGGCATTTTTTCCACTTTGATATTGGGGCTCAGTGAGGTTTAATTACTTGCTTAAGACAACAGAAATATTTAGTAACAGAACAGGTATTCTAACCCTGACCTTGCAAGTTTTGTTCTGCTTGTGCTTGGTTCAACAATACTGAGAACTCACTTATTCGGTCATTGAATATTTATTGACAGCTATTACGCGCCAGGTCATCTCCTAGGGGCTTAAGGTATAGCACTGGACAACAGACAAAAAAATTCTGCTTTTTGGATATTTAGATTCTGCTGGGTATCTAGAACCTCTTACTAGAGAACTGACTCCTATTGACCCAGCTATTCCTTCTCAAGTGTAGGGCTGAAGGAGTCTTGGCGATAGTAAGCGGTATCAGGGTGATCCATTCTCTCTCCTGTTTCCAACATGTTTCGTGTTTTCCCAGGACAGTCATGAAAGGTAAATACTAGCCTTGGCAGAAATGGGTTAGAAGGAAGGGCGAGGCTTCACTTTGATATGAAGAGAACAGAGAGGAGAAGGTTATATAATGGAAATAAAATATGTTAACTACTAAATGTTTATGTTAAAGCAAGATCTGTTGACATTTGATAGAAGAATCTTTAAAGGGCCCAAAATGAAAAGGTCCTGAAACATAAATCTTTGCTAAAGCATTGTTGGTGGGTCACCAATCATTCCAGGAAGAGTTAAGCTTGATTATCTGTAAGAATAGCCAACATTCTGGTTGCAGGTTGTCTACAGTGAATTTTTAACCTGATTACTGCAACCTCTCTGTGAAGAGGGAAGCTCTCCAGCTGAAGTGTACTCATCTATATAATGGGGTAAATCCCACCCAATGTTCCAACCTTCTTGACTTGTTGTAAGGATCAATTAAGATAATGTATATGAAAATGTTTTTAATAGTTGTTTGGTGGTTTTGAAGACAGGAGGGGGACAGAAAGGAAGGATTAGCAGTTGTTTCATTTAGAGTAAATAAGTATAGAGGAAAATTGACCCAAAGTCTCAGAAAGACCTGAAACTATATTGGGTCTATGGCCTGGGTGGTATGAATTTGTGGGCCTTCTTTCTAGATTGTTTCAATTAAAGTGACTCAACTACTAAAACCTACCAGTCTCTGTGACTCTTTCTTCTAAATTCCAAGTTCAGGGGAGCCAGAGTTTGATTAGTTCGAATTGATACTGACCACTACCCTGGTCCAACCCACCATGGCCAGAGTCACAGGATGGTAGAGTTTTGCGTGGCTGCTAGGAGCTAATGTCTTTGAATAGGATGGATCATTTGAAACTAGATACAACCCCAAGGATACAATCCCACTATAATAGAAAGTAGGAAACAGAGATTGTGACAGTGGCTTCAGGAAGGGAGCCAAGAAGTGAAGAACACATAAGTAAAATCATACAGTATCTGTCTTTCTCTGTCTGACTTATTTCACTTAGCATAATACCCTCTAGGTCCATCCTTGTTGCAAATGACAAGATTTCATTCTTTTTTATGGCTGAGTAATATTCCAGTGTGTGTGTGTGTGTGTGTGTGTGTACACACACCACATCTTTATCTATTCATCTATCAATGGGCACTTAGGTTGCTTCCATATCTTGGGTATTGTAATAATTCTGCAGTGAACATTGAGGTGCATATATCTTTTAGAATTAGTATTTTCATTTTCTCTGGCTAAATACTCAGTAGTGGATTTGCTGGATCATACAGTAGTTCTAGTTTTAATTTTTTGAGGAACGTCCATACTGTTTTCCATAGTGGCTGCACCAATTGATTTTTATTTTTTTCAATTATTTTATTGAAGTCATAAAGGTTTATAACATTGTATAATTTTGGGTATGCTTTATTATTTATCAATTCCTGTATAGACTGCATCATGCTCACCACCAGTAGCCTAATTTTTATCCTTCACCATACATATATGCACCTTTTCCCCTTTTTCCCACCCCCCAGCCCCCTTCCCCTCTGGTAACCACTATTCTGTTCTCTTTATCCATGTGGTTGTTTATCTTCTACATATGAGTGAAATCATGCATAGTGGCTGCACCACTTTAAATACCCACCAACACAGACGGTAACTAGACTTATATGGTGATCATTTCATAATGTACAAAAATATCAAATCATTATGTTGTTCCCCTGAAACTAATATAATAGTGTATATCAATTATACTTCAAAAAAAAAAAAAAGGTGTGAAGACCCCTCTTCGATCAGCGGTCATACCTGATAATGGGAGGTCCTTTAAAATTTCTGGTTTGCCAGCAGAAATTCTTAACATGCAATCTACAGAATTAATGGTCAGCATATAAATGTACTTTTAATCAAACTTCTCTCTATAAACTTATATTAGTAGTGCTTGCCAGGGGTGAGATACAAAGAGGAAGTGCACAAGTTGCCTGCTCAGCATAACAGATTATCTCAAATATGCTGAGAAGAAAAACTAGGAAAGGGAAGTTAATGAATCGTCGCAGTATAAAAATCATGATGGTCTCAAAATATGGATTTTGTTTATCTTTAGATTGCAGTTTCCTGGAGGCCTTTAAAAATAACCTAGAAGCTTATATGAAAATGTCCTGCTGTGAAGAAGGAAAACGCACTCATAAGATGGTATAGTAGTTAGTGCAGGTTCTGGAATCAGTTAGAACTATGTTCAAGTTCTGTCTCTTTAACGTATTAAATGTGTGACCTTTGTCAAGTGTATTAACCCTGTAAGGCTCACACTGTCCTCTGTGAAATGACATTGATAATACTGTGTAGTGGGGTCATGAGGATTAAATGAAATGACGTAATGAGAGTGCTTAGCACAATGTAGGGCATGTAGTAAAGTCTTAATAAGTGGTAGCTGTTAATGTTTTCGTTGCTGTTATTATCTTTCAATTATTTTCTAATTCTATGATTTTAAAGATACAAAATGATGAATCCTCTAATAGAAGTCAAAATTCATTGTAGTCACTTCACAGAATAACATCAATTAAAATAAATAAGCTATATTTCCATGTATAAACATCGATAAATCTTAAAAACATAATGTTGAGCGGAAAAGCAAGTTTCAAAAGATATATTCAAAATGATATAATCTTTATAAAATTTAAAAACCACAAATACATAATATATTTTTATTAGGATAATTTGCATGAGATATTGCTATTTGCTTACCCAGTATTTCTTTTCTACTTCTTGGTTACTAAGGTATTTGATTTTGCTCAGAGGGGTGGTGTGGCCGTTTCTTTACTTTTTTCACAATTACAAACAGCTCTGTAATTATCTTTTCTTTATATGTCTCCTGAAAATGTGTGAATGTTTCTTTGGGGTAAATTTCTAGAAGTGGAAGTGCTGGGTCACATATTACATTCTTTTTCAGGTTTATTGGGTATTTCCAAATTACTTTTCAAATTATACTCCCATCAGAAATGTATGAGTTCTTGCTTTCCATCATCTTTGTCAACATTGGTGTTGCCAGTGTAATGGGTGTGAAGTGGTATCACCATTTTTAATATTAAATGTTTTTTTAAAAAATATTAAGCACAAATTGACTTACAGTTTTTAGGGATTCATTAGTATATCTAATAATGACGTGTTTAGAACATGTTTCTAGTATTTAATAATGAAATTTAGTATCTTTGCTTACTAGTTCGGCACTATAATGTTTTTTATTTTTGATTTTTTAAGGCTAAGATATTTTTTTAGAGCAGTTTCAGGTTCACAGTAAAATTAAGAGAAAGGTAGATATTTCAATATAGTCCCTCCCCCCACACACGCATAGCCTCCCTGGTTATCAACAGCCCCCACCAGAGTGGTACATTTATTACAATTAATGAACCTACACTGACACATCATTATCACCTAAATTCCATAGTTTACATTATGGTTCACTCTTGGTGTTGGACATCCTATGGGTTTGGACAAAAGTAAAATAACATATATTCATCATTATAGTATCATACAGAGTATTTTCACTCCCCTAAAAATCCTCTGTGCTCTGCCTATTCATTTGTCCCTCCATCCCAACACATGGGATCCGTGATCTTTTTACTGTCTCTGTAATTCTACCTTTTCCAGATGGCACCTGCCAGTTGTCCCAGCTACCTGGGAGGCTGAAGCAGGAGGATTGCTTGAGTCCAGGAGTTCTGGGCTGATCAGCTGTCCACACTAGGTTCTGCATCAATATGGTGACCTCCCGGGAGCAGGGAACCACCAGGTTACCTAGGGAGGGGTGAACTGGCCCAGGTCAAGACTCCCGTGCTAACTACCATGTTTCTTCAAAATTTGAGTTTTCCTGTTTATTAGTCAGATGAAACACCTTTTCATACTTTGGCGAGTCTAGCTTTCCTTTTTATTAACTTCCCCATTCATATCCTTTATCCATCTTTCTATTATTTTTATTTTATATAGATTTTCAGGATATTCCAGAGACTATTTGCTTATGAGTATTAGTATTGTAAATATCTTCTCCCTATCTGCTTGAATTTTAATGTCTTTATGATTTTTTATATGGGTATTTTTGAATTCTAAATTAGTTGAATTTATCAACTTTTTTTTTCTTAAGGATTATAATTTTTTGTGTCTTTATTAAAGAGATCTGTTTCTACTCTAGATCCAAATTTTCTTCTAAAAGATTAAATGAGTTGCATTTCAAATTTAGGTTCTTAACCAATATGGAATTTATTTTTGTATATGGCAAAAGGTAGGGAACATAACATTATTTCTCTAGGTATGAATAATCACTTGCTCCAGCACCATCTATTATGTGTTCCCTCCTCTGCTCCATTGTTCTATTTGTCTGTCTCTGGCCCAACAGCACACCGACATAATAACTATGGCTCCATAACAACTCCTGATGGCTGAGGAGGCAAGCTACCCACATTCATCTTATTTAGGAGCGTATTTACACTGATCCTCTCTAGGAGTGTTTTGGCTGTAATTTATCATTTACTTTTCCGTGAGAATTTTAGAATCCTGTTGTCATTTCCATGAGGAATTATGCAGGCATTTTTATTTTAATTCCTTTGAATTTATAGATTAATTTGTCAAGAATAAAAATATTTTCATGATTTCACGTTTTTCAGTCTCTATATGGCATATCTCTCTAGTTACTTAGGTCTTATTTTATGTCTTTTAATAAAGTTTGTATGTATATTTTTGCAAAGGTCTTAAAATATCTTTTGTAAGATGCTAGGTATTTCGTAGTTTTCATTGTTACTGTATTTTAAAGTTTCACATTTCTAATTGTTGATGTATAAGAATGCTACTAATTTTTGTGTACTGAATTTATATTCAGCAATCTTACTGACTTCTTTTACTAGTTTAATAATTTGTGTATTTGGATTTTCTATGTAGACAATTGTGATGCAGAATAAATGTCAGTTTTATTTCCTCCTTTCCAAACATATCTTTTCTTTATTTTTTTCTCGTGACACTATGTTGGTCAATACCTCAAGTAGAATGCTAACATAGTGACATCGTTTTATGGCTCCTGATGCAAAAGTAAAGACTTCCAAAGATGTCTTCAGTTCCTTGCTAGACTGCTTGGCTATACTTGCTGACTGCGTGTTTTACTATTCCTTCCTGCTGGACCCAGCCACCCAGGAGGAAGTGGAGGCAAATTAAGCACCAACCTCCTAGATTGCTCTGAACCCTACTCAGAGCATCAGAAAAGAACATCTTTCCCCAGCCCAGAAAATTCCTGACTTCAGGATTTCTTTTCCATCAGCAGAGCGAGAGAAGACAAATCAGATGGATAGAAACCCACAGGATGTATTATTATATACCAACTCCACAGAAGCTGGTGGAAGAGCAGCACCTGGAAATCCTTCAGTAATCAGAAGCTCATGTTATACACAGTTACCCTTCTTGGCATCATTCATTGCTTTCAGCACAAACTGGGATGCTGTCATTGGCACAGCCTCATCATATCTTCATCTCTGGAGGCCCAGGGTAAAGTCAGCTTCACATGGATTGAAGAGGGGAGAGATATGGTTTTCCCACAGAAAACCCAGGGAGCTGTTCCTGAACAAGGGTAAACTGGCAGATAGGGAGAGGTCCACCTCACATGCTACAGGTTCAGGTTCAGCTCCCCTCCCCCTTTTCCTGATACACACTTGTTAAGGCTGCCATATTGCCTCTGTTGGGAATCTATATAGAGTGTCCATCCTCTGCCTTCTCATCTATTCTGTCTCCAGTTTGACATCCTTGACAATATAAAATGACATCTTAGTTCTCTATTGTCTTATATAGTCTAGGATTGTAATACTAAAAACATAAAACTCCCCTTTTACTAGATTTTGTTTGACTTTTATGCACATCTTTTTTCATAGAAGATATCAAATATTTGATTTTTATTTCATAATCCCTCCTCATTTTTTAAAACCTAGCAACAATGGAATAACACTTTCAGGATCTACTTTGCACCTAATCTAAATTCATACCTGATAACAGCAGAAGGATTCAACTCAAGGTTAGCTTTAGGTCACTTGAAATAAAACACTCTCCGATAAAGTTCCTAATATCTTTGTTTATGCCACTGATTGTATTGTATCTTTATCAATTCCGGGGGATCATTTAGTATACCTTTGACTGATTGGAAGCCAACTAACCATAACTTTTAATTACTAAGTTCTACTTTGAAAAATAACAACAAAACAAACTGATATAAGAATTTGGTTTACAAAAGATATCGAAGGGAATACCTTATATAAAACAGAAAAAGACCAAAATTCTATGTTTTGTATGTTCAAAATTACGTTTCTGGATCACAAAAGTAAAGATGATATGATACGTCTCCATCCAAGAAAAATTAGGATTATTATCATCATCAACATCATCATTATTATATTCTTCTACTAAGGCTGGGAAATAAGATAATTTTTTAAAAAAATTGCAGTGTTTATTGTAAAAAAAAAAATAAATAAAACTCAAACACCTTAGTCAATGAGTCCTACATTAGCCGTGGAATTCAATTAACTAGTTTCAAGGCCCTCGTACATGCCAGTTTATAGCAGTTTTACTGTATTCTGAAAACTGTGCTTGCAATAAAATATGTGAAAGTCAGCCAAGAAGTTGCATTATGTTTACTGACTGAAATTTAAATGTGTGGCTCAGTTGTCCCAGTGATTACTTTATTCTCTCAGAGATTTATATAGCTTTATAAGTTCAGAACCATTATTATTTGGGAGGAAAAGCAAGTATAAATATTTTTAAAAGCTTCTATTCAGTCTATTTCAGTGCTAATATGTCTAACTCCTTTATCAACTTAAACTCTGTCAGAATGCCTGTTTTGATTGCTCACTCATTTAAATCTTAATCCTTGGGATTCGATCTGTGCCTTTGAGCACAGCAAGGATTTTTATTTTATTTTATTAGCCAAAAAAAAAAAAAAAATCAGGATTAAAGCAGTGCTTTGGGTGAGTTTGTACAAAATGCCCACCAGTGAATTTAAATCTTTGAGGACTTTTTATTCATCTAATGGGGCACTTCTCAAAGGTAGGATATTTTGAGTCTGCCTTTAAGTAGCATTCATTCATCAAAATCTACCAAATAGAATATTATACCCCCAAAGCTGTAACTCTACGTTCTTTAGGCAAATCTGTACTTTGGATTTGACCAAAAAGAATATATAATAAGCACCCTTCTATATTTAAAAGGTTTTCTTCCCTCCAAAGCATATTCGACTCTTTTTTTCTTTTTAATTCTGACATTTCTCATTACCATATTAAATTAAATTGTGCCACAAGTTCCAAAGTCTTCAGCATCATCAGTGTTATCTTGCCATAAAGCCACATTTTTGTTTCCTGCTGCTGATCCTAAATTTTATGAAGCAATCAGAGTTTGTCACTTAGATCCTCTCTAGCCTGTGTTTCTAGGTCCCCAGTTCCAACCATCCATAGGAACTTCAAGTAGTGGAGTTGTTTACAGAGATGAAAACTAAGGGATAGAAAGAATTTTTCATTTATTGGCTTATACTTAAGTCACCTTAACCTGATTAACAGAAACAGTTAAATGCAAACTTAAAATTTCTTCATTGCCAAAGACTACATCCATTCTGACATGGAAAGGAAGGTAAATTTGGGTTTTGGGGTTGTTGGTTTATATACATTCCAAATAAGGGGATTGTTTTGACTGCAAATCTTCTTCTGCACAAAGAATTATTGTTTTTCTATTCCCGCATGTTTACAACAAAGTTTATCTGGAGGAAATTTTATAGTCAAATAATCATGCTTTGTAATATCTGTAACATATCTGAACAAATCACCATGAGAAGATGTGTGGTGGGAAATGGAAGCACCTTGTTCTTCCTGGCTCCTTAAAGAGGCTTCAAGGGCCCGTGCTAGACCCTTGGGTAAAGTCTTTATGCAAGGAATCCATGTGTAGATAGGTGGTAGATTGTTAATATAATCTCTTGGAAATAACCAAATCTGAGCACTGTCAGTGCTTCCATGTCAGCAAAGTGACAGATTCATGCAGCCTATGTTAGATGGATCCTCACCCTTTTTCTGTCTCTATCTTCAGGTGCCTGAGGCAATCGGTCTCTCTCTCTCTCTCTCTCTATTTGTTTATGTTTGTGTTTATACGTGTGTGTATATTTATGTATTTATACATGTATATAAATATGTTGTGGTCTAGATAGTTAAAATGTTAAAAACCTATTCAAAATTTTCATTCCCATGAACCTCCCTGCGATATGTTTTAAGGTTTCCACACATAATAATTCTCAGGGTTTTCAGTGGACACTCTTCAGTTCCCGATGTTTATAGGTAGATTCCGTTATAGGGTCTTGATGAGAATAACTTGGGCTTGGTTCACTATATATTACATAAAATTTTCTCTGTGTAATTTCTCTGAAATAGAAAATATTGATATTTCTCAGAGTTGGTTATTTCAAGGAGTGGAAAAGCTGACCTATAAACTTAGTGAGTGTGCTGCTGCAGTGGTGGCCTCACAGGTCGATTTCCATCTCTGAAAGGTGCAAACGGTAGCCAACCTCTGTAACTCATGGACTTTGTCACTGGAGAGCGGTGTAGTTGTGCTCAGGTGCCCCTGAGTTATAATCACCAACGCCTTAAACTGTAAAACATGGAGCAGCTGTATCAGTCATGTTTGGATTCGTGTGCATGGAGGCCAGAGAATCTGAAGAAAAACTGTCAGTTACAGCAGAGAGAGTAAAGGCAGGTGTGTGGCCTGTTACATTTCAGAGTGCATGTGACTCAGGTATTATTGAGACAGTCAATGTTAACAAGCCACCTTCTGCCCACCCTGGGCACTTCTTTCTCTCTTTTGATTTCTTCACCTTTGTCATGTTGCCAAGTATTTGTTATGCATTTATTTCACCCAGCTGAGAATAATCAGGATAAAGATGTTTCTGAAAATTGTTTCAAACTCTGGACCCTTGGCTAAAGTGGTTCACACTGTTTTAGGCTTTGAAACAGAATGACCTTGCTTTGCAATGCTTCCTCTCTTATGAGTGACCTTGGAAGTTACAAGGATAGTGATACACAGTTCTAGCATCAAAATACTGAAAAGAATATTGATAGATAGAAGACATACAGAAATACCTTGAATCCAGGTAGGATCTTAAAAGTGTTGTATGATAGATAAAAATTGCTATGGAAGTTCAGAAAATAACTCTCTTCAGCTGGGAAAATCATGGAAAGCTTTATGGATAAGGTGGTGTTTTGTCTGAATCTTGAAGATTGGGTCATATCTGTACAGTTGAAGATAATAGGGTGACTCTAAAGATATTTTGATTAGAGAGAACAGTCTGAGAAATTTATAAAAGCAGGAAAACACGGAGTATGCTCTGAAAAAGAGTATCATCTGAGTACAACCTAGAGAAGAACTGTAAGTAATCCATAATTATTCTATATACTGGACATCATGGTGTGAAGAGATCACTAAATCTGAAGTCATGAAAAATTGTTTAAGACCTGTTTTTTTCACTTATTAGTTAGAGTCAAGAAGGTTAATTTTGGTGAGTCCTATTTTTTTCCAGAAAGACATTGGAATGGATATTTAACATTATCTTAGGTATTTTTAGTTAAAATGTTCTATGATTGGAAAATTACAGCAATAATTTATGGATACTAGTGAACTAGGAATGAAGTAGAGAGGTATTTGAAAAATTATGAAGGTAGAATAAATATGACATGATCTCTGATTAGATTCATGAAAAGGGTTGAAGGAAATAATCAGAAATGATTGCAGTTTAGAAGTTGGCAAATTAGTGACTGAAGTGGTATTACTAATAGCAATAGGAGAAATGGTAGGAGGAAAATTGGATGAGGTTTACTAGACTCATTGTTTTGAGAGTAGAGACTATATCTTCATCTTTTTATCTTTAGAACCTGGCAGTGCCTAAATCCATGCTATGCTCTCAATATATATTTTATTCTACTATTTCTAACCTCAAAGAATATTCTCCTTTTATTTTATTCTACTATTTCCAACCTCAAAGAATATTCTCCTATTCAATGCATGGTTAAGGTAAGCACTTTCTTTCTTTGCTTTAAATAACATTTATATGAGTGACTATAAGAGTAATGTAGACTCATTGACAAACCATTTAGAGGAGTACTAAGAAGAAAATAAAAATCACAATTTCACAAGCCAGAAATAAGAGCTATTTAGTACATAACATTGCCATTGTTTTTATAAGCCATGTGCTTTCTTCAATGTCCTCTGGTAAGGCCGTTACTTAGAAATACATATTGGAAGGGGGGATGCTGTTTAAGACAGGCCTAAGTGGCATCAACACTGTGTTTATTAGAGGATAAGTGCTGACAATATTCTCCTTCCAGGATTTTAGTTTTAGAAGGTGTTCTTTAGTTCAGGTGCAAAGGAAAACAAGAAAACTCTATTTTCCAAGATGTTATTGGACAGCTCCTATTTTCTCCATGTTACTTTAGTTGTCATTCTTATATGTAAGATATGATAATATGCCAGTGACACTGCCTCCATTAAGTAGAGTTGCTTCTAAGACCCAGCAGGGCTGATCGGGTAATAACCAATGCCTAAATGGACTAGGAAGACTGAATTTGCAAGTTACTTTTGCGAAGTGTTTGTGGTCTGTTTCATGTTTTGAAAAGCCAGGAAAGATAAGTCAAAGTCAAAGCAGCGAATAATGGAACCAGACAATGATATTGCCAGTGAGCAAGCAATGATATCCATATCCTACCCAGTGCATGTGCAGTCATTACACTGGGCCTACACTTGAGATCTGGAGACTTAGCTTTCCAGTTAATCAGTGACTTCTTTGATGGGAGATATAGCAGAGATTGTCACAGCAGCCTAAAAAAATGTAGAGTTTAAGAGCACAGTTTCTAGATGTTGGTCAAAGAGTACAAACTTCCAGCTATGAGACAAATAAGTTCTGGGGATCCAATGTACAGCATAGTGATTATAGTTAATAATGTTGTGTTATATACTTGAAAGTTGCTAGGAGAGTAGATCTTAACTGCTGTCACCACAGAAAAGAAATGGTAATCATGTGACACGATGCAGGTGTTAGCTATCGCTATGGTTGTGATCATTTTGCAACATATAAGTGTATCAAATCAACACATTATACACCTTAAACCTACACAATGTTATATGTCAATTATATCTCAATAAAGCTGGGGGAAAAAAAGCATAGTTTCTAGTGTAAGACTGCCTAAATTGGAATCCCTGCTCTGACATTCAATTGTATAGTTCGGGGGAAATTACCTTCTCTCTATTTTTCCTTGGCTTCCTTGGTAAAACTGGGATAATAGTGGTACTTTTCTCATATGACTGTGTGAGAGCAAACTCAGATAACGCATGTTATAGCCTTAGCCAAATCAGACACATATACATTTTCAATAAGTTTTAGTAACTATTTTAATTATTCAGAATGCCACATCCGTGAAAAGTATGCAACCCCATGACGAACATTACATCCCATCAAAATCAATAATTCGTGCAATGGATCTGAAAAGTCTCAAAAGTATTATTCTCTCTACTCTTGATTGTTGACTGATTGTGCTCTTTAAGGTAGCTGTGGAAAGGATTCAAAACCAGGACTCTTGAAGAAGGGCTGATGAAACTGGAATTATTTTGCCAGACAAAGGGGACGTTGAATAGCCTTTGAACCACAGGTCCAAATCCTGCCTCTGCTGTTGACCAGATGTGACACTGACAAACACTCACATGGTCTGGTCTCAGCTGATTCACCTTCTATGCCTTAGAGAGCTGGTATGGGGATAAAATAAGTACGTAAATGAGCTTGGTTAACTCTAAAACTGTTATACAAACACAAAGAGTGGCCACTGTTATTTTATTACTAAAGACTATTTGCATAAACAAACACAATCATGCATCTTTTAGTTAGAAGGACTTGGAAGTTCATCAGTCAAACCATTCTTCCAAAGCTTAAATCCCCTCTGCAACTTTGCCTTCCTTCCCCAAGTGGTCATTTTTCTATTTATTGAATCAGTTCAACAAATGTGATTTGAGCATCCACTATGTTCTAGGCAATGCACTAGCCCTTAGGGACACAGAGACAAAATTGTATTTATTTATTTGTACTTTGCCTTACTTTTTCGGGAAGGATTTAAAGTGACTCATAACCAAATAAGACATATAATTATTTGCTTTGACTTGAATATCTCTTATGATGAGACATTCACTGAGTCTAGAGATAAGCTATTCCATCTTTGAACTTTTGTGATTATTAAGATGTTCTTGCACCTCTTCCAGTAATTTCTAACTATTGATATTATTGCCACCACTTGGCGCTATACTAAGTGTGTTGAAGCTTCTCTTACATCTCAGTTCTTTAGTCCTTTAATACTTGAAGAGAGCTCGTCTGTTGCCTGAGTTTCTCTCTCTAGGCTAAACAATCTCTGTTCCTTAAATGTTTTCATAAAATAAAGTCAGGTCTTTTCAGTCTGGTGACCATTTTCTAAACTGTTCACTTGCCTTCTAAGAGCATTTCAGTTCTATTAAGCCATCAACCCTCTCCTGAATACCTTGCCATGTAACTTAGCCCACTCCTTTTCTAAATCCTTTATAATTATTTTTCTCTAGTTCCATATAAACATGTATTTCTGCAGTGTCTTCTCCACCCTGACTATAAAACATGGTAAGCTTACAACAACTTTCCTATAAATTTCCCATAACCTCTACTTTCCTGTTAACACTTCATTGTTGATCAGAATTTATTTCAGACTAGAGTTTGCCTAGTAATTTATATGCTTGAACAGAAATTGTCTATAAGGAAAATCAGAAAGTTAGCAGATACTCCAATTTTGTTATAATAACCAACTATTTTTCAACAGCAGTGAAGAGGAAAGAACAAATATGCCTAAAGTGGACTGTTGGTGGAGGGGCATATTTTGGATATATCACTTTGGGGATAACTTAAGAGAGACTAGTATTGTGATTTCCAATAAAATGAATCTAAATGCCTTTCTCAACAAAAGAGCCTAAGGCCACGAGAATATGAGAGATTTACTGCAATGAGTGTTGTATGTGTTTTTTCCTCATAGAAGATATGGAAATTAATGCCTCTGTGGATACCAGATGATTTAGATGCTACCTTCCCCAGAGGCTTCATTTATTTGTGATAGATTTCTGAATGTTATCTGTCCTTCAAACAATAGCTTTATGGAGCAAGAATAAAAGATAAATCTTTCTTCTATTATTAATATCTCAATCGCAAAAAAGTTTAGTTGAATAAAATAAAAATATTTTTTAAAATTTAAGTGAAGGATTTTGGTTTTAGCTCCAACATGTAAGAAACTAGAAGTCATTGCTGTCATCCTTCCTACAAGAAAAAGCTGGACAAACTGAAAATTAACAACTTTTGTAGACCCATTAGAGAACTGAGATTGCAGAGCATTCCGCTACCCAAAAATCTAAAGAAAGATATGAATCCAGAGAGTCATACTTGCAGTCTGATTCCCTGGAGCAGAAGGGAATTTTTTGATCTGTAGAGTGGGTAAAATAATAACCTACCACACAGGATTATTAGGAAAATTAAATTACCTAATGTTTTCAAAGTGCTTATCATGGTACTAGGAACATAGAGATTTAAATAAATGGTAGCTATTACTATTATACAGTCCCATAAAAAATAAAGATAAGTCACTTGGAAATAGAGCAAAACCTTCATTGCAAGATATCTTCAGTTTTGTAGCTGTTTCAGATATTGTGTCAAAAGTCTTTAAATTTGTGTTACTTTTCTTTCAACTCTAGGTATAAATTCAATTATTAGCTCCTAAAAATTACTCTGAAAGTGATGATAGAAAAGTGTGCATATCTCATTTCCAGGAGATCAGAACATTTTCCCCCATGTTTAACTCAGAGATACAACCTGACAGTTTAGTAGAGAAACCAATCTGTATCTTTTCAATCCAGTAATTCTCAATTTCATTATATTAGCTAATTTGATCAATTATTTTTGGCAGTGTTAAGAGAAATTATATATTCAGTTTTTACTACATATTTCTGTAGGAAAGTTAAGCAAAAGTACAACACAACATTGAATTTGCACTTGAAATTGAACTTCCTATTGCAGAATTAATAGGATAGAACCGAAGAGTAACAAAGAAGAAAAAAGAAATGCCACTAAGCTCACTCCTCCTTGCCCAGGCCTGTAGATGCAACAGCCTCAGGCACTGAGGTATGTCAGCTGTATTTCTGCAGGAACATCCTTAACAACTACCCCAAGAGTCTGAGTCTGTTATGAATATGACTCTTGTGTCAAAAAGTAAAGGTCGCAAGTCACTTACTCCTCCTGGCACAGAAAGACCTGGTAGCAGGGAAAAAAAGACCCCTGGAAGCATATTTTCTTAATATGTAAAGCAATCTATGCCTTTGCAATTATCAGGTATTTTTGGATGGCAGATGGAAATTTACTAAAAGAAAGGTGGAAATTTTTATTGAAAACAGTCTCTATAGTTTTAGGCTAAAACTATCCTATTTTTGGGAGAAAGGGGCACCTTCTCCCTTGGTTCATCTGGCATCAAATTAAATCCATATTCTCATGCTGTGTGACTGGGATAGTGCCATCTATTAAATTAACTGGAAAATTTGGCAATTCCCTAGTTTAGCACAGAATAGTCAAAAAGTTTGCCTATCTCTATTGAATAGCTTGAGTGGAGTCCTTTAAAAATTCTGTTTAAAAAGATAGAAATAACCCAAACATTCAAACAGTCAAGTGGATGAGCATTCTGTTTTACTCACTTGATGAAAGACAATGTTTCCATTTAAAACAATATTAAACTTCCATATTCATGCTCATTATAATAAGGCTAAAGATCAAGGTACAGAAGTGTGTATAAGTATGAATTTAACTGAATAAGAAGTCTATCAAACACCCAAAAATTTGCATGGGAAAGCAATTGGAAGGATATATAGCAAAATGTGACATTTTGATAATGGGGATATGGGCTTTTCATTCTTTCTATTACTCTTCTGACTTTTGCCAACTTTCTATCATGTACTAGAAGGTTTATAAAAGAAAAAAAATTTCTTCTTAAAAGTTTTGATTTGACAAATGTTAATTGAATGCACAAGGGTGCCAGCCAGGCCTTGTGCTGATGTACTGGGAGGAACAGAACACAGAGCTCACAGTCGGGAAGAGAAGGCAGACAGTTTAACAAATAATAGAAACACTGTGTGAAGGGAAGAAGTCATGATGGTGGATTAGGTGGACTCTGAACTCACTTCCTTCCATGGACACAACAGACTTACAACTACTCTTGGAACAATTACCACTGAGAGAGAACTGAAAACTGGATAAGAGGAACCCCTGCAACAAATGACAGTCCTGACTGAGGTGGAAGAGGCAGAAATTCCCTTCTGGAGAGAAAAAAAAAGCCACCTTCACAAGCTGCAGTACTTCACAGCCACCTGGGAGCAATCCAAAGGTATACAGCCTTCCCTAGAGGAGGGGGCAGCCTGAGCTGGGGAGCATTGCCACTATAAGAATTTTTTGGACCCAGCACAACTGAAATGAGTGTCATAATATCTGGCTTTGCTGGCTACTAACAACAAGAGGGAATTCCCCCAGAAAAGCTGGGACATAAGGAAATTAAAGCCAGCTCTTAAAGGGTCCATGCACAAATTCACCTATTTCAGAAAGCAACCTAAAATCACCAGAAAGAAAGGTACACAGTCCTTTGATGAAAAGAGACTCACCTGATAGGCTCTGGGTACAACTCGTTGAGAGGTGAGACCTCTCCAGGGACTGAAACATTGGTGGCAGCCATTGTTGTGACTTGGTGCAGGCATGCTGACACAGATCTTGCAGATGCCATTGGAATTCTCCCCCTGGCCTGCTAGCCCAGGGTCTGCCGTACCCACTAGAGCACCAACTTAATCCAGCTCAGCCAAGGCAAGCAGCCTGCCCTAGGGATTGGCCCCACCCAACAACAAGCCCTCAGGCAATTTGTGGGCTGGTACAAGCTAGGTGTCTGGATTTTCTGCAGCTTGGTGAGTGGGTCCACCTCTGTGGGGCAGGTCATGTGCGAGGAGTGGGTCGAGTGTGTGGGGAATTGGTGGAGTGTGTGGGGCCTCTGCCTTAGGGTGACTGAGTCTGCTTCAAGGAGTCAGGGCACACTCATGGGGCAGGACTGTGTTGACAGTGTGTGTGGCCCTGTGGGCAGTGGGGCTTGTCAGCTGCAGAAGACTTGTGCTTCTCAAATAGCCACATGGGGGTTGGCCCCACCTTCCAAAGCCTGAAACAATTGGGTGCCCCTGTGCCTGTGGTCAGCCCCACTCATCTGCAATTCTGAGAGAGCTGACAAAAGCCTTATAGGCAAGAGAACTACAGCAATCATAAGCCCCTGAGCCTAACAACCAGCCATGCTGGGGGCCTACTCACTTAACAAGAAAGTGCTATTGGACCTTGCAGCCAAGTGGGCTGGGGCTTGCCACACCTGATAAGGAGACTGAAGCGTCCATAACAACCACATGCAGCTGAGCATTACAACCAGCCAACCAGTGGGACAGTTCAGCCTCCCTGAGCACCTCTAGCAAGAGCAACCCTGCCACAACAGAAGGACACATGTAGCCCACGTGGGGTCACTTCTGGAACATTGGGAACTGGTGACAAGAGGGAAGCACATTGCTGGCCTCATAAGGCATCTCTTACATAAGGCCACCTCTCTAAGATCAGGAGACGTAGCTAACTCACCTACCACATAGACACAAGCACAGAGAAAGAGGCAAAATGAGGAAGTAAAGGAATATGTTTCAAGTAAGGAAACAGGACAACACCCCAGAAAAAGAACTAAATGAAACAGAAATGAGAAATCTACCTGACAAAGAGTTCAAATGAAGAGTCATAAGGATGCTCACTGATCTTGGGAGAAGAATGGATGAACTCAGTGAGAACATCAACAAAGAATTGGAAAATATAAAATAGAACAAATCAGAAATGGAGAATACAATACTGGAAACAAAAAATTCACTAGAGGGACTCAAAAGCAGAGCAGATGATACAGAAGAACAGATCAAGGAGCTGGACAAAAGACTAGAGGAAACCACCCAAGCTGAGCAGATAAAAGAAAAAAAGAATTAAAAAGAGTGAAGACAGTCTAAGGGACCTCCAGGACAAAATCAAGTGCACTAACATCCATGTCATAGGTGTCCCAGAAGGAGAAGACAGAGAAAAAAGGGGCAGAGAATCTATTTGAAGAAATAATAGCTGAAAACTTTCCTAACCTAAGGAAGGAGACAGACAACCAGGTACAGGAAACACAGAGAGAACCAAACAATATAAACCCAAGGAGGCCTACACTGAGACACATTATAATTAAACTGTCCAGAATTAAAGAGAGAATCCTAAAAGCTGCAAGAGAAAGGCAACAAGTTACATACAAAAGAAACCACATAAGTCTATCAGCTGACCTCAGCAGAAACCTTATAGGCTAGAAGAGAGTGGCACCATATATTTAATGTTGCTAAAAGGAAAAAACCTACAGCCAAGAATACTCTACATGGCAAGGTTATCATTCAGAATGAAAGGAGAGATAATGAGTTTCCCAGACAAGCAAAAATTAAGGGAGTTTATCACCAAGAAGCCAGTCCTACAAGAAATGCTAAAGGGACTTATTTAAGGGGGAAAGAGAAGAATACAAATAGGAAAAAAATTATCTATTTCCATGATAAGTGGGTAATGGATACAAATGCACAAAAAAGAGTTTAGATATGGTATCAAAAACATAAAATGTGGGAGGAGGAGAGTAAAAGAGTAGAGCTTTTAGAAAGAGACTGTAAACAATATAGATTGCTATATACATAGGTTATTATACATGAACCTCATGATAATCATAAACCAGACACCTACAATAAATACACAAAAAATTAAGAGAAAGCAACCCAAACATAATACTAAAGAAAGCCATCAAACCACAAGGGAAGAGAGCAAGAGAAGAAGAAAAGAACTACTAAAACACCCAGAAAAAAATAACAAAATGGCAATAAGCACATACTTATCAATACCTACTTTAAATGTCAATGGACTGAGCATTCCAATCAAAAGGCACAGTGTTGCTGATTGGATAAAAAAATGAGACCCATATATATGCTGCCTACAAGAGACACATTTCAGACCTAAAGATGCTCACAAACTGAAAGCGAAGGGGTGGAAGAAGATACTTCATGCAAATGGCAATGAAAAGAAAGTGGGGGGTAGCAATACTTATATGAGACAAAATAGACTTTAAAACAAAAACTGTAACAAGAGACAAAGAAGGACACTACATAATGATAAAGGGAACAATCCAACAAGAGGATATAACACTTGTAAATACCTATGCACCCAACATAGGAGCACCTAAATATAAAAGCAACTATTAACAGACATAAAAGGAGAAATTGACAGGAACACAATAATAATAGGGGACTTTCACCCTCCACTTACACCAATGGATAGATCATCAAACAGAGGATCAATAAGGAAATATTGGCCCTTAAATGACACATTAGACCAGAGGGACTTAGTAGATATATACAGAACATTCTATCCAAAAACCACAGAATACACATTCTTTTCAAATACACATGGAACATTCTCCAGGACTGATCACATATTAGGCCACAAAACAAGTTTCAATAAATTTAAGAACACTGAAATTATACCAAGCATGTTTTCTGTCCACAATGGTATGAAACTAGAAATCAACTAAAGGAAGAAAATCAGAAAAGCCACAAATATGTGGAGAATAAACAAAATGCTACTGAACAATGAATGGGTCAATGAAGAAATCAAAAAACACCTGGAGACAAATGAAAATGAAAATACGACATGCCAAAATCTATGGGATACAGCAAAAGCGGTTCTAAGAGGGAAGTTTATAGCAATGCAGGCCTACCTCAACAAACAAGAAAATTCTCAAATAAGCAATCTAAGAGTGCACCTAAAGGAACTGGAAAAAGAAGAACAAACAAAGCCCCAAATCAGTAGAATGAGGGAAATAATAAAAATCAGAGCAGACATAAATGAAATAGAGCCTAAAAATCAATAGAAAAAATCAATGAAACCAAGAGCTAATTCTTTGAAAAGATAAACAAAATTGACAAACCTTTAGCTAGACTCACCAAGAAAAAAAGAGAAAAGGCTCAAATAAACAAAAATCAGAAATGAAAGAGGAGAAATTATAATGGACACGTCAGAAATACAAAAGACTATACGAGAATACTGTGAAAAGCTATATGCCAAAAAAATGGATAATCTAGAAGAAATGGATAAATTCTTAGAATCATACAACCTTCCAAAACTGAATCAAGAAGAAATAGAGAATTTGAATAAACCAATCACCAGTAAGGAGATTGAAACAGTAATAAAAAACCTCCCCCAAAATAAAAATCCAGGACCAGACGGCTTCCCTGGTGAGTTCTACCAAACATTCAAAGAAGACTTAATACCTATCCTTCTCAAATTCTCCCAAAAAATTGAAGAGGAGGCAAAGCTTCCTAACTCATTCTACAAAGCGAACATTATCCTGATACCAAAAGCAGACAAGGACAACACAAAAAAAGAAAATTACAGGCCAATATCACTGATGCACATCGATGCAAAAGTCATCAACAAAATACTAGCAAATCGAATCCAACAATATATTAAAAAGATCATACACCATGACCAAGTGGGATTCATCCCAGGGATGCAGGGATGGTTCAACATCTGCAAATCAATCAATGTGATACACCACATTAACAAAATAAAGAATAAAAATCACATGATCATCTACACACTAACAACGAAGTAACAGAAAGAGAAATTAAAAATACAATCCCATTTACAATTGCAACAAAAAGAATAAAATATCTAGGAACAAACTTAACCAAAGAGTAAAAGATCTGTGCACTGAAAACTAAAAAATATTGTTGAAAGAAATTGAAGACACAAATGGAAATATATTCCATACTCTTGGATTGGAAGAATTAACATAGTTAAAATTTCCCTACTTCCTAAACAATCTATAGGTTCAATGCAATCCCTATCAAGTTCCAAGAATTTTTTTCACAGAAAGAGAACAAAGAATCCTAAAATTTATATGGAACAGCAAAAGACCGTGAATAGCCAAAGGAATCCTGAGAAAAAAAGAACAAAGCTGGAGGAATCACACTCCCTGATTTCAAAATATACTACAAAGCTATAGTAACCAAAGCAGCATGGTCCTGGCACAAAAAAGACACACAGATCAATGCAACAGAATCGAGAGCCCAGAAATAAACCCACACATCTATGGCCAGCTAATTTTCGACAAGGGAGCCAAGAACATACAATGGAGAAAGGAAAATCTCTTCAATAAATGGTGTTGGGAAAACTGGACAGCCACATGCAAAAAGATGAAAGTAGACCATTATCTTACACCATACATAAAGTTAACTAAAAATGGATTAAAGACTTCAATGTAAGACCTGAAGCCATGAAACTTCTAGAAGAAAACATAGGCCATACACTCTTGAACATTAGTCTTTGCAACATATTTTCAAGTACCATGTCTGACCAGGCAAGGGAAACAATAGGAAAAATAAACAAATGAGACTACATCAAACTAAAAAGCTTCTGCATAGCAAAGGAAACCAGCAACAAAAGGAAAAGACAACCTAATAATTGCAATAAGATATTTGAAATCTGTACATCTGATAAGGGGTTAATCTTCAAAGTATACAAAGAACTCATACATCTCAACAACAAAAACATTAACAACCCTATTAAAAAATGGGCAAAAGACCTGAACAGACATTTCTCCAAAGAAGATATACAGATGGCCAACAGGCACATGAAAAACTGTTCAACATCATTAACTATCAGGGAAATGCAAATCAAAACTACAATGAGATATCACCTCACACCCGTCAGAATGGCTATAATTAACAAGACAGGAAACAACAATTGTTGGAGAGGATGTGGAGAGAAGGGAACACTCATACACTGCTGGAGGGAGTGCAAAATGGTACAGCCACTATGGAAAACAGTATGGAGTTTCCTCAAAAAATTAAGACCAGAACTACCATATGATCCAGCTATTCTACTGCTGGGTGTTTATCCAAAGAACATGAAAACATGCATGTGTAAAGATACATGCACCCCTATGTTCAGTGCAGTATTATTCACAATAGCCAAGACTTGGAAGCAACCTAAGTGCCCATCTGGGGATGAATGGATAAAGAAGATGTGGTATATATACACAACAGAATACTACTTAGCCATAAGAAACGATGAAATCCAGCCATTTGTGACAACACGGATGGACTTTGAGGGTATTATGCTAAGCGAAATAAGTCAGAGAGAGAAAGTCAAATACCATATGATGTCACTCATAAGTAGAATAGAAAAACAAAACAAAAAAAACAAACACATAGAGACAGAGATTGGATTGGCGGTTACCAGAGTGGAAGGGTGGAGGAAGTAGGGCAAAAGAGATGATTAGGCACATGTGTGTGCTGATGGATTGTAATTAGTCTTTGGATGGTGAACATGGTGTAATCTATGCAGAAATAGAAGTATAATGATATATACCTGAAATTTATGTAATGTTATAAACCAATGTTACCACAATAACAAAAAAACACAAAAACCAACACTGTGAATGAAATGTATTAATGAAGCATACGCATTTTGCAGAGATAGTTTAGAGAAAGGAGTGATCTTCTGAGAAAGGGGGAGGTCGGGAAATCTGTTTTCTTATTGTCTTATTCATTTAATAATTGAACAACATATATTTTGAGCACCTAGTCTGTGCCAGGTCTTATTTTGGCACTAGGGATAAAACAGAGCAGAACAGACAAAGATCCCTGACCCCAAAGATGTTAAACTCTAGTAGGAAAGACAGGAAATAAAATAAGATCAATCTGCAAATAAAAATGTGTGTGACTAGTGCTATGGAAACAGGAAAAGTAAAGCAGGCTCAGGGAGGTCAGGAATGCGAACACGACATGGAGGCAATGAGGAGACAAATCGCAATTTAAATAGAGTGATCAGGGAAGAGGCCTAATGGGAAAGGTCAATTTGACCAAAGATTTGAAGGTGGTAAGAAATTTACCAGTGCAGATGTCTGGAGTAAAATGGGTCAGGCACGGGAGACAGCCAGTGCAAACGTCCACAGATGAGAGAATTCTTGTATGGTTGAGAAAAGCCAGGCTGGAGTGGAATGAGTGAAGGGAAGAGTCTAGGAGATGAGTGTAGAGATTTTAGCCATTGGGCAGACTTTGTTTTACTCTGAGTGAAATCATGAACTATTGGAGGGATTTAATCAAAGAAAAGACATGCTCTGACTTCTGTTTTTTATAGGATTCCCTGGGCTGCTGTGTTGAGAACAGACTCTAGGGACAAATGTATGAGTAGCAAATTAGGAGTCTGTGACAATAATCCAGGTAAGACATGATGGCTCTGACAATGAAAGCTGCAAGTGGAGGAGTAAGAGGCGGTCAGATTCTGCATATATTTAAAAAGTAAAGCCAAGAAATGTCCAGCTCATCCAATGAAGATAAACTGAGGCATCAAGAATGACCCCAAGGATTTTACGCCAAGGTCACCAAGAAAGGGAGTATATGTAGAGAAGAGAAGAAGACCAAAGACAAAACCCTGGGGCACTCCAAAATCAAGAGAATGAGGACAAGAGGAAGAACAAAAAAAAAAAGAGACTGAGAATGAGAAACCAGAGAGAGAAGAGGAAAAATCCCGAAGAGTCTGGTCTGGTGTTCTAGAAGCCAATGAAAAACGTACACCAAATAAGAGGGAGTGACTGTGTCAAGTGCTGCCAATCCATCCACTAGAGACCTTGGCTCACCAGTTTCAGCACAGGGGTGGGGTGGAAGCTGCAATAAAATGGACTTAAGAGTGAATGGGAGAGTAATAATTGGAAAAGCAAGTATAGACGTTTCCCTTCACATGTCAGCTATGGTTCCTTCAATGCTTCCTGAAGTGTTGCTAAGAAATTGTGCAGTATCTTGTGGTACAGAAAAACTTAGAAGAAATTACAGCATGTTTGTATGTGGATGGGAACAATCCAGTAGACTGTGAAAATCTGATGATAAAGCAGGAGAATTTCTGGAGAGATGTCCTTGAGTGAGCGAGAGGGAGCTTGTACATAAGTGGAGACATCAGCTTTAGATAAGAGCATGAATGGGTCATCTGCAGGGAGGGTGGGAGGATAGACTATGAAAGTCCAGACGCTGGTAGGTGTGTAGATGCAGTGGTGGGAGTATGTGAAAGGGCTCTTCTGATGGATTCCATTTTTTTGCAGTCAAGTTGGAAGCAAGGTTATCAGCTGAGAATGAGGTTGGGAGAGGAGGTGTTGAGGGTTTGAGGTGAGAGAAGAATGTATTAAATACAAAAGTGAGAGATTGATTGGACTAGGGAAAAACAGTGTAATTACCTGGCAGCATCAAGTCTCCTGCCGAGGTTCACTGTCATTAAGTTCAAGTGACACCAGTCTGTGTGTTAAGTGCTTCACTAGCCTCATTTCTACAGCCTTATTCAGCATGGGTGCAGTGGGAAGCAGGCAGGAATTAACTTAGATTGTGACTTTGCCCAGAGTTTATGGTGAAATGAGAGGGACAAAGAGGCTGAAGGTGTGTGCAAGGGGTGAAGACAATGATTAATCATGGGACTTAAACTGGACCAGAAGGAGTGAGAGGACATCAACTTGACTTAATGACAAGGCCTCGCAGGCTAAGTGGGGAAGACCAGCAGGTACATTAATGTATTTGCGTGTGTACGTGCCTGCTAGGGTGCAAATGTTCCCATGTGCAAATGAGCAAGAGAGCTAGAAAGCAATAGATTTCTTACTCTGTGGTCACTAACCTTACTAATCTTTAAACTAGTTCTCATCTACCGAGAAGTAGTCTTTGGAGACTGTGATGGCATTGCTTGCGCTTCAGACACGTTTCCCTCTGTATCACTGTGGGCAAGGAAGAAGCAGACCCAGGTGTCCATTAGGAAATGTGGATAGTTAACACTCCTCTGGTTCAGCTGATAACCGTACATTTGTGAAAGTACAATATAACTCACCCTTTCAGCTCAATAAAAGTTTTCTGGGATGATCTTAGGTTTGTTTGCTTTTCTTAATTGTGTTAAATAGACAGTTTCATTTTGCAAGAAGTTTACTTTCAAAAAATAAAAAACATATATAAATTCATAAAAGGCATTAAGGCCTAATGCCTTAGAGAAAATTCACTTTTCTCCAAATTATTTCAAGGCCTTTCATAGTTTAAATCATCTGCACTTGAATTAACACCTGATTCTAAAGGAGAATAAAAACCACAAGTACACAGACAGTGTGAGCACAGATACACACACACACAGACACACACAGAATTTGCCTTTATCTTGTACTCCTATTCAACTCTGTGCTCCGGGCTCCGAATGGGTTTATCTTAAAACATTATATTAAGCTAGGTAATAACAAAGTTCACAGAACTATTTTTATTTGTGAATAAATAGAGAATAAATGCAAAATTTCTGTTGCAGAGTTATTAGTTGTTTTTTTATAATATAAAAAAGAAAATTATTTCAGAGGCATTCTATAATGTACTTGATAATTGATGTCTGGTATAGTAGTACCCAAGAATTACTGCAATTGTTTTAAGATAGATAATGGAACTATCAAAACGAATCGTTTCATTGAATAATTCTTAAAACAATTTCGAGTGAATGTTATTTTCTTATTAGAAATACTTATGGGTTATTAAGCATTTTAAAGGATAGCAAGTAGGGGCCGGTCTGGTGGTGTAGTGGTTAAGTTCCCGTGCTTTGCTTTGGCAGCCCGGGGTTCACAGGTTTGGATCCCGGGTGCAGACCTATGATCACTCATCAAGCCATGCTGTGGTGGCATCCCACATACAAAACAGAGGAAGATGGGCACAGATGTTAGCTCAGGGATATTCTACCTCAGCAAAAAGAGGAAGATTGGCAATGGAGGTTAGCTCAGGGGCCAATCTTCCTCATCGAAATAAATAAATAAATAAAGCATAGCAAGTATAAATCACCTTGGCTTTTCCTGGCCTCCAGGGTTACACTGGAGTCCAAAAGGAGTCCCCAAGCTCCATATGTTTCTGATAAGATTATCCCTCCCTCTACCTGACCATTAGCAGAACTGAAGAAGTCCCAGATCTCAACCTCCCCCATCCCAACCTACTGCCAATGCCCTAACATTCATAGCCCTGATGAGGCCACCTATCATGAGTCCGTTAGGACTAGTCCCATCACATCTTTTATCATTAGCCCTTGCAAGATCACCAAATAGCATTTTTTTGTGTGTGTGAGGAAGAGCAGCCCCGAGCTAACATCCGTCGCCAATCCTCCTCTTTTTGCTGAGGAAAACTGGCTAACATCCGTGCCCATCTTCCTCTACTTTATATGGGACGCCGCCATGGCATGGCTGATGAGCAGTGCATCGGCAGGCGCCCGGGATCCGAACCTGTGAACCCCGGGCTGCCAAGTGCGGACTAAACCTCTGCACCACCGGGCGGCCCCCCCTCCTCCAAATAGCATTTTAAAAATAAGTATTCAAATTTCACTCCTCAGTTTCTCTGAACAATCTGCAGTTTATGATAAAGCTAAGCATTCTTCCTTCTTGAAACACTTTCTTCACTTGGATTCCAGGACGCTGCATTTTCCTGCATTTCCTGCATTTGCTTCAACTGGTTTTTCCTTCTTAGTCTTCATGTCTCAAACCTGTTAGCACTAAAGTGCCCCAGGGCTTACTCCCTCAGTGATCTCATTCGGTCTCATGGCTTTAAATAGCTGGTGATTCTCAAATGTATTCTTCAGTTCCTTCAAATCAAGACATGTATATCTAATTACCTGTTTGATACGTTCACTTAGGTTTCTAACAGACATCTCAAACTTAGCATGTCTAGAAGCAAATCTCTGAACCTTCTTTCTCTTCAGTCCCTCCCTCAATCTTCCCACCTCAATACATGTCAACTCCATTGTGATGGTCTTTTGATTCATCAACTTGGCTACCAGAGTCCCCCATTATTCAATCAAATATAAATACTAATCTAGGTGTTACTGAAGGTATTTTGTAGAAGTAATTAAAGTCCATAATCAGTTGAAGTTATGTAGGGTTGACTATCCTAGATAAACTGGGTGGGCCTGATTCAAACAGTTGGTCAACCTTAAAAGTAGACTGAGGCTTCCTTGATAAAGAAGAAATTGATCTGTGGATAGCAGCTTCAGCCCCTGCCTGACAGTTCCAGCCTGACCTTCCTGATGGCCTGCTCTATGGATTTCAGACTTGCCTACCTAGCCCCCACAATCGTGTACGCCAATTCCTTACAAGGAAGAGGAATGTGGTATGTAGTTAGACCTCTCAGATTGGGCAAAAATGTGAAGACATTTGAAATATTTATATCCCATGTGAATGTTCACCAATGGTTTATCTCAGTAGAGGATAATGTTATGAAGCAAGTGGGTAGGATGACCTGTCATGGATATCAGTCTGTCTCTTCCTGATTCCTATCATTGTCCAAGGGGCTTATGAACAGAGTAGCCATGTGGCTGGTTTAGAGGTTATTCATGGGCTCAGTAAGATAGACTTCCACCTACCGAGGAGAGTGGCTACAGCCATTGCTGAGTACCCTATTTTCCAGCAGCAGATACCGAATCTGAGTCGCCAAATGGCACAGTTTCCTGCGTAGATCAGCCAGCTAACTGGTGGCAGATTGATTACATTGGACCACTTCCATCATGGATTGTCTTCCCTGCACACTTCTGCCAAATCGTATGGAGATTCATTATATACACTCAGAATAGAATAGACCTCTCTCCCAAAACATGTAATAAGTTTATTACAAAACATGTAATAAATAACATTAAATAAGTCATCTTGAGGAACTGCCAGAGATTCAGAAGATGGTAAAAGGTTTACATTGGAATGAAAGTATTCAGGGAGGATTTATAAAGAAATGTGATTTGAGCTGAGTTTTTAAGATCAGTTAGTCTCATTTGGAAAGACAGAGAAGAGGGATCTGATTATTTCATGCCAGTGGCATAGCATGAATGAATGTTGGAGTGGAGACTTCATTTGGGGAGTCTGGAATAGCATTTGTGGCCCATCTGTAGAATGCCTGGAATGGTTCTAGGTATTTCTGCTGCAAGCATCTTTGCTGCAAGCAGTTTTGCTGCAAATAATTTCACTGCACACATTTTTGCTGCACAGCTAATTGGCTGTAAGGCAATTTTGCAATAAAAGATAAAATTTTGAAAAATAAAAAGAGACATTAAGAAAGGATACAATGAAACATGAACAATTAATACTAAAATTAAAATACTGGACTGCAAAAAAAATGAAAATACAAAATATTTGAATACAAATATTTGAATATTTAAATGTGTGTAGATTCGTGGCAATACTGTGCAAAGAACTGATTTTATTTTGTGGATTGTGACCTAAGGACTTTGTCTTCCAAGTCTTTCATTCATAGTATTATACATTGATTCTTTTTTGCTTGTTGATTCGTCTCCTCCTTTGGCATCACACTTTTTCCTTTTTTTCACTAAAATGCATTACTTCATTAAAATAGGTATCAGTTTCATCCAAATATTAGGATGCATATTTGTAACTAAATGAAAACCATATGAACCAAATGAAAACCATTTGTAACCAAATGAAACCAAAACCGTCAATCAACCAGTTATTTTATCTTTTAAGGCAAAATGGCCTTTAAAGCCAATTAGTTGTGTGGTGAAACTGTGGCAAAGATGCTTAAGAAGAGAATACTAGCCACTGCTTGGAATGGTCTTTGGAGTTTAGATTTTATCTTCTAAGAGGGAGTTAGAGATAGCTTGCAAGCTGAGAACTGGGTCGAAATAAAATTTTACAGTATGCAGGTATATTGTTTACAGGGTAGAAGGGGAAGAAGTCATTTTCAAAGAAAGAGACCAAGTACTCTATTCTACTAGTTCAGATGTGGGGGAATGAGCCCTGAGATAGTAGTTGTGAGACTAGGAGATAGAATTAAGTGGATAGATTTAACAGTGATTTCAAAGGAAGATCTAAAAGGACCTCTAAATGGATTACATAGTACAATGTGGTGTGTGTGTGTAGAGTGGGAATAATGAAGGTAAATTTTGTATTAATGTATGCGTAGTTTGTAGAGTTGAGAAGAGAAAGCACAGATGACACTGTAATGTTCATGTTGCAGACCTGAGAGAAGACAATATTGCCGATAACAGGAGCAGAGGGGGAGAAAAGAATTATATCCTATTTTAGGTTAATAACAACACTCACTGAGAACATATGTGTGTCAGGCACTGTTCTAAGCCTATGCCATGTAGTATCTTATTTAATTTGTACGTAAATCTGATGGTAAGTGCCATTTTCCATCCTATTTTATAGATGAAAAAATGAAGAAACTGAGGCACAAAGAGGCCAAGAAATGTGCAGTTGAGGTAAATGGAAATATTTGAGTGGAAACAGTTTAAATATGGGATGAGTTTTCAGAAGGAAGAAAAATGGAGCGGATGTACGTATTCAAGTTATGTTTAAGTTATTTGTATGGATTGCTGAAGTCGATATGCTGGTTCGATGCCCTGGGTGTAAAAGTAAAGTCATTGAACTAATCCCACTTAGCTCTAGAGTCCAGACCAAGATAAAGAAAGTGACATGACTCTGGCCTTACTTCAGTTGTGTTCTTAATTATCATAGTATCGATCTTCTGTAAGAAAGCCTTGGGGCAGGAGCAAAATTAAAATTAATCACCTTGAGCATTAAAATCAATAGGCACAAACATGTGAAAACCTGCAGTAATAACTCATAGAAATCACCTTCTCATTGCCTGATTCGCTCCCTACTCACAGGTTAAAAATAGGAACCTTTTAGATATAGGTCCCATTATTTATACATTTCAAACCTACAGTTCATTTTCTAAGTGTATCATAAGAATATTTGTAAGAATACTCAGTTAAGAGCTTTAAATTATTGACCTTTTGTGAGTGGATGATTTGGAATTTTAAAAAGACTTGAGGTTTCCAAGTGTGTTCTGTGAAACCTTACTTAGTAAGTGTACCGTGTACCTCTTAACAGCTCTGTGGTCAAGTAAGTTAGAGAAATGCTGGCTTAAACAGACAGAAATTGCTTTCTTTACTGTAGCATGTCTCAAAACTATTAATATACTAGTGTAAATTGTGAATCATTAATTTGGAGATAGAGTATGCAGTATTTCCAAAGCTGATTTCTCCACCTAGCCTTTTTGTTCTTTTTCTTTTTCTTTTTTTTTTTTTTTGGTGAGGAAGATTGGCTCTGAGCTAACATCTGTTGCCAATCTTCCTCTTTTTGCTCAAGAAAGACGGTCCCAGAGCTAACATCCATTCCAATCCTCCCCCACCTTGCATATGAGATGCTGCCACAGCACGGCCTGATGAGTTGTGTGTAGGTCCATGCCCAGGATCCAAACCTGCAAACCCTGGGCCACTGAAGTGGAGCATGTGAACCAACCACTACACCACTGGTCTGGCCCCTCCACCTAGCTCTTTTGATGAGGGTCATCCCAATAGACTTGTGTTAAACAAATAGTGTTTTGGGAAACACTGATATAAGTTTCCTGTAATGTAAGAATACAAGAATAATTCAAAAAGTAAATCTCTCTCTTTGCATGAACATATACACACAAACACATACATGTACATATATACACACATATGTGTATATATACAGGTGCATATGCATAAACACATATATGTTCATGTAATAAATGTACATGCAATTTTTGCCTGGATAAGTCTGACTGATAGAGATTTTGATACCTAGAATGGGCCTAGAGAAATAGAATCTTAAAGATGTGCTTTCTCAAATAGTTCTGTTGTTTCTGGAATAGGCTTTCTAATCTAAATAAATTTAAACAAGGCATTAAAACTCTAAAAAAAAGAATATAGGTATATTATAATAGATTATATATCTTTAATATATATCTTATATACAATATATATCTTATACAATATTATATAGTATCCTTTCCTTAATATATAACAGTATAATCCTCTGTTCTATTATATAATAATAATTAGATATTATGTGTATACTTAATATTATTATTTTATGATTATAAATTATAGAAAATAGAGAGTTAAAAGGAAGAGAGTAAAAAATATCTCTAATCCCCCCATCTGGAGGTGATTACTATTATCATTTTACATATTTCTTTTTTGTTGAGATTGTACTGTGTATTCATACTTTTGTTTCATTATTTTTTCATTTAACATTAGTATGACCTTCTTATTCCATCAAAATAGATCTTGAATATATAGATAAATTTTGACTCATTCTGGTCTCTGAAGGATTACCAGCATGTACAATGGAGAGGAGATTGGATGTATTATTAGGAGACACAAGTTCAGTTTCAATCTTTGCTGCTAATTAGCTGTATGACCATGACCTAGTCACCGAAACATATTTGGATCATAGTGTTTTATCATATGTTCCTTAAGGTAATTGCACAAGATGATTGCTAGGATCACAACCAGTTGCTAAATACCATTTTCCTATGATTTTCCCATATTATATCAGACTACAGGGGTGTCTGAATTGCCTGGTATTAGAAAGTTGTTAAATGCTTTCTGTGAACTCTTTGCGTAGTACTGTGGCTCCATCTTATATGATAACTCATAATCAATTATCCATCAGTATTAATCAGAAGAAAGGCACTATTGCCTATGAACTCTTACATTTTCCACCATAAATTGAAAAAGCAAGAAATTTTACATTAACCGCAGAATGTCAGTTCATGCATTCAGTTTAAAAAAATCTTAATTCTCAGAATTAAAAGAAAGTTCTTACTAATAAAATAATATTCTCTTGTTCTTATAGTGTAATGGGTAACTGATTACACATATAAATTTTCCCTGAAAAGATGGGTGAGATGTAGATGTATTTGAAGTGATTTAGATCTGGCTATTTTCTGCCAAATGTTAAATATATTGCTAAACCCTTGACTGCTCCTACTTGGCGAATCATGGGACTGGTATTTAGGAAAAGTAAAACCCTGCCATCTTTGTCCAGGCGCTCCTTACTCCTTGACTCCTCTCCCTACAAAAAAGATTTGGTTTTATTTGTGATTGAAGAGGCAATATCAACCAGATTTATTTTTTTGGAGTCAATTGTACTGCATTAAATCATTTCTCTTTAAGTGATTTTAAAAAGTTGCTTTTTTCATACGCTTATATGATTTTCCTGTTGTTCAAGCTGGATCAGTGGGCCATTTCATTAACTAGATTAACTATTCTGTGGGTCTACTACTTATTTTTTATTTTACAGTACCTTCCAAATATCTCCCATGAGTATGCACATAAAATAAGATGCTGGATGGGCAGATGGGAACCTAGTGCATCTTTCCTTCACTGACTTAAGACCGTGCCCTCTACCCACCCCCTTGTGAAGCTCTCACTTAAAAAAGATTGGCAGTTTGGGTTAGAGGGTGTAGGAAATTATACAGATTTAAATACAATTTCTGTGACCTTGATTTTGTAAGTAGAGTGAATTATTTTGAGTTTACTTAACAGTTTTTGAACATTACTGAATGGCGAAGATGCAAGGCTAAGAGAAAGGTGGTCCAGAGATGGGCACGGTCTGCTGTGGGCAGGTGATGTGTGACAGCGAAGTGGCCGTGCAAACAGAGAGAACTCCACCCACACGATGCCCACACAGCACATTCCACTTAAACGAATATTTCTTTGCTACCTGGGCCATGTTCACGACATTTAATGTTTTCCTCATGTTGCTTTTTCAGAATGTCAATGAGATACTGAGCAAGGAAGGAGGTTTAAAAAGGAATGGTTTAAAAATCATTCTATCCTGTTCCATTTACTCAAAGAGTTGCATTTCCATTGTAAATAAATCACTATTTTTTGACTTATATGACACATCATACTACCTAAAGTGATTACTTAAAGCAATAACCTGAAACAAATATGATAGGTAAATCATTATTCACATATAAAAGCTTGTACAAAAGAAAATGCTGATGTCCCCATAGAAAAATAGGTAAATTACATGGGCAGACAGTTCAGAGAATGAAACCCGTATGACCAATATACATATAAAAATGTTTAACTTTAATATACTTGAAATAAATTCAACTTAAAACCAAAAATGCCATTTTCATTTATCAATTGATAATCATTTATAAATATTGTTGGTGAAGTTGCCCCCCAAGTCATGGGAGTACAAATGATAGTAGCTTTTCTGGATTTGGCAATGTGTATTAATTGTCTTAAAAATTTCATAGTATTTGACCCTGTAATTTCATTCTAGGAATTTTAAATAAACCAGAGGAAACTATGTATAAACAAATCTATTCATATTTATAATAGGAAACTATTAAAAACATCTTAAATGTCCAACTGTAGGGCTATGATTAAATAAATTATACTTCTTCCATCATTTAAAATTTTATACACTCATTAGAGAATCATGTTCTCAAAGAACACTTAAATACATGTAGAAACATTAATGATATAATGCTGAATGAGAAATACAAAACTGAGTATTCAGTATTTTCTCAACTATATGTATATATTTATTTTTATCCCCCCCTCCACAACTATACCCAACTATATGCCTCCTAGGGCACAGATCAGGGAGGATAGGAATGGGTTTAGGTGAGAGGTGAGGTGAGGCAAATAGATTTATAAACTCCCGCATTAACACTGAGCTCCTATTAATACAATCTTAGTACATACGTTTCATGAGGTTAGGGACCAGGACCAGTCATACATTTAGCAGGACCCAGTACAAAATTAAAATGCAAGGCCCCTTGATCAAGAATTATGAAGCATTTCAGGGGGCAGCAGCAGGGCATTAAGTCAAGTGTGGGGCCTTTCTAAGCTTCCAAACTGGCCCTGTGTGACTGCACTGGTCACACACGCTTGAAGCCAGCTTTGGTGGGGACCACATTATATCCCCCTTCTAGTATCATGCAAGGAACTTTGAAAGTTGGCACATATTCAGCTTGCTGTCCCTGAAACCTACGATGTTTTTTCACTAGGGAGCACTGTTAAAGTAAGTGTTCTCTAATCTGATCTGTGTGATTGATTGTTTAGACCTAAATACATATTTCCACACATTTTTCTAATAAATGTAATTGTGTTAGCTTGCATCCACCACCAGCCTATCAGATTCCTTTTAGCATTTAATTTTGTCTTCTAAGATTTCCTTTTATCATTGTTCCAACATATTATTACAGATAACACAGTTAAAAAGAAACTACAAACACTGTCATAAACTCCTGTGCTTAAGCTTCTATTTGAGTCATTAAAACACATCAGAAATCCTCTGCTGAATATATTAGGCAGCTGCAGACATTAGGAAACTCCCAGTCATTGTTCTAAATGTCTGAGAGTGAGGATTTGCCTGAAAGAGCATCAGCCTGGTCTATTTCTAGATATTTAAAGCTCTGAAATGAATGTATGTGTAGTTATGGTAGAAAGCAGTTCCAGGTGGATTCATTAAAGTTTGGGGCACTGTGTCTGAAAATTATAAAGGTACCTTCAGTTATGTTCTTGATTTGATTTATTTGGTACAACAAACCAGGGATGTTTCAATTGTATCAGATCATTAGGTAAATGATTTCGGGGTGGAGTTTAGAATTAATGACACAGTATTTTGTTTCCCTTGAGATGGCCGTGGGAGCCGCCACTGTTTGGGGCAGCGCAGCAAACCTTAGAGCTACCTGTGCTGTCTGTAGATATTGCCTCTGTGCTCTCTGAAACTGGGATCAAGAGAGAGAAACAAAAAACTATTTTGGATCAACTTCTTCCTTTTGGAGATAAGGAAACTGTGACCTGGAGAGGCAATTTGAACTCTATATATTTTTCATGTATCACAAAATGTTATGTTTCTCTTGATATTTTTCAATCATAAAAATTTAAAAATAATTTTTCTATGGCTAGCAAGCCATAGAAAACTGGATGGTGTGCTGAGTTTGGTTCTTGGACTATAGTTTGCTGACCTGTGTCATGAAGTATTCTTTAAAACTAAATAATTGAATGAAAGAATAAGTGAGAAATGAATGGCTAAATAAAAAAGGAAATGAATTGAATGTAATTAATGTTATATGACCTGGATAGTAAAAGGGACTTTTATTTATTTATTTTTTTGCTGAGGAAGATTCACCCTGAGCTAACATCCATGCCTATCTGCCTCTATTTTTTAGTATGTGGGCCACCAGCACAGCATGGCCGCTAACAGGGCGGTGTGGGTCTGTATCTGGGAACTGAACCTGGGCTGCCAAAGTGCAGTGCACTGAACTTAACTATTAGGTCACTGGGGCTGGTCCAGTAAATGGAACTTTAATCACGTCAGACCTGGTTAAGTTTTGCTTAATTCATGTTCTAATTCTAAAATTGTTAAGGGTGCAGATGATGCTTCAAGTAAAGCTCATTTTTGCATTATAAAGATAATGTCTAATTTATTATAGAGAATTAGAAACATTTAGAAGAGTAGAAAGATTAAAACACTAGCCATATCCAGAGATAACTACTGTTAATTTTTCAATATATTTTCTTTTATTCTTCTATATATGTATACTATATATAGTAATTTTACAACTGTGATCCTACTATACACACAATACATCTAACTTAATTTCTTTAATGTAACATAATTTCCACATTATTATAAGATTTTTCTTAAACATCATTTTCAATGGTGGCTTTAATTTTAATAACATTCTATTATGCAATGACTTCTTTGGGCATGGATTGTTTCCTTTATTTATATTAAGTATGTCATTATTTTAAAAATTAAAATTTAGCTCTATTTTGCAGCTTATTGATCAGAGCACAGGTATATGTCAAAATCTTTATGGTTCTAGATTGCCTTAGAACCTCATTCCCCAGACTCTCTTTCCTATTTCCTTCTTTTTTTCCTTTTTTGTCCTATTTTTCTGCTCCACCCTCATTCTGGGCTAATTTACTCCCACATGCAGGGGACCCAAGAAGCACCGAGCCCTGTTCACTGCTGAGCCCTGCACTGACACACTGGCCTACGTGGCCCAGACCTGGGCAGTGACTCATGTTCCCAAATCACTCCTCTCATTTTTTGCCTCCAGTGCACTTAAGACTGTGTTCCACTGATAACTTGATTTAAGCTGGTTGGCAGGAGAAAACCGTTTGATGGAACAAATGTTTCTGTGAGTGTGTTCCATGATGCTCCGAGGAAACAGGGCTCCCAGCACTGCCATGATTCTTTCCTAAGCAACCAGCACCCAAAGGGCAAGGCCGCTCCCATGAGTGCCCTAGATATGGCTCAGCAGCAGGAGCAGATCCCTCTCCTGGGTCATCATCCATGATGCGTCCAGCTCTGCTTTCCTGAGCACAATTCTCCACACATTACTGAAAATGGGGAAACCACTTGTCTCCTGCTCCTACAAAATATCTGTTAGCTCCAGTTCGGCAGCAAGTGATGTCTTCCCAAGCCCTTTACTGTACCAACACACCCAGCGTGGGGCTCTGCTTTGCTTGAAAGTTCTTTTGCCCAAGGGTAGGGCTATCTGCTCTATTAGAAATCTGTCCATGCAAAGTGTCCTCACATGTCCTTCAGCATGCCTAGCCCTGCATGTTCCAGTCAAGGCAGACCAATGTTTTTTTCTGTCTGTTTGGCCTTTTCAGGTCCTATGCTCCCTCTTCCACTTCTAGGCTGAGCGTGGCTGGTGCCATTTTGCTGCTCTGGCACCGAGAGCTCTCTCTCAGGCTGCCTCTGCATTCCTCGGCAGAGACAGACTTACTGTGCACGACTTAACAGACATTTCATCTAGGGGATTGCAACTTCCAGGGTGAGGCTCAGAGCCCCTCCTTTCAGAAACCAACAATGTCTATACTCTCACCAATTTATTTTTCTTTTTTCCCTCTTTCCTTTCCCCAGTCCAGAAAATCATCTTTTTTTGAGTGGGTGGAGGGAAAATTGTAGGCACTGCTTTCGCTACTAAAATTTCTCCCAAATCATTTGTCTCTGTCTCCAGTCCTGTCTTTCCCCTAAGGACTTAGACTTTCAGAAGCCAACTGTAGGATGACAGCTATTTTCTCTGCTTTCCACATCCCTCCCTAAGGCACAGCACACAGAAAAGAACAGTGGCTTTAATTGGAGCAGAACAGGAGTGAGAAGAAGAAAGCCTACTGTCTGGAGAAAAAGACACTGGTTCATGTCTCAAAAATATTATCCTCCTAAATTTAACATAGACTTTGTTTCCTAACTTATTACCAGGATCCTTAACCTATTAAAAATAAATTAACACCTTTAAATGTCTGTGGAACACATTATAAGCCCTACTACTTTAGAGCATTATGCTTTTCAAACACTCATATTTGTAACCTCATTTCAGGTTTTTTTTTTCCTGTAATAGAAACCTAAGAGGTGTTATCTGTTTCCTTAATTTCTTCCAAGTGACCTGGGGAAGGTAAATAACAAAAGGGTCAGAAAGAGCAAAGATTGAAAGTTTATTAATCATCACAGCTCAGGAAGCTCTGACACCACAGCTATTAATTAATTCAATGCATATGGATTGAGTATTCCCAGGCACCAGGTTCTGTGCCAGAGACATACCCATTTATACCAGAGATTTCATCATAGTTAGTAATGATATGATAATAGGTCCTATTCTCACAAGCTAACTTCTGATTTTTCTCTGAGGATTTCTTGACAATATCTGAGCATTTTAGAACAGAACTCTCCACTATAGCTTTCTGTGATGATGGAAATGTCCTATCTCTCTGCTATCCAATATGGTAGCCATTAGTTACATGTGGCTCTTGAGCACTGGAAATGTATCCAGGGCAACAGATGAACTGAATTTTTGTTTTTATTTAATTTTAACTGAAGTCAATTTAAGTTTTTTTCCTAGCCTTATTGAGGTATAATTGACAAATAAAAATTGTATGTATTTAAAGTGTACATGTTGTTTTGATATAAATTATAAAATGATTACAACAATCAAGATAATTAACATATCTATCACCTCACATAGTTACCATTTTTATGCATGTGTGTGTGGTCAAACACTAAGGGTCTACTCTCAGCAAATTTCAAGTCTACAATACAGTATTGTTAACTATAGACACCATGCTGACCATTATATCTCCAGAAATTATTCATCCTGTGTAACTGAAATTTTGCATGCTTTGACCAGCATCTTTTGTGTCAGCACCATGCTGTTTTGGTTACTATAGTTTTGTAGTGTATTTTGAAACCAGGGAGTGTGACACTTCCAGCTTTGTTCTTTTTTCTCAGAATTCCTTTGGCTATTTGGAGTCTTTTGTTGTTCCATATAAATTTTAGGATTCTTTGTTCTATTTCTGTGAAAAGTGTTGCTAGAACTTTGATAGGGATTGCATTGAAGCTATAAATTGCTTTAGGAAGTATGGACATTTTAACTATGTTAATTCTTCCAATCCAAGAGCATGGAATATTCTTCCATTTCTTTGTATCTTCTTCAATTTCATTCAATAATATTTTATAGTTTTCAGTGTACAGATCTTTCACCTCTTTGGTTAAGTTTATTCTTAAGTATTTTATTCTTTTTGTTGCAATTGTAAGTGGGTATTGTAAGTATTCTTAATTTCTCTTTCTGCTACTTTGTTGTTAGTGTATGGAAACACAACTGATTTTTGTGCATTGATTTTATATCCTCCACTTTACCATATAAAGAACTCACATTACAACAAAAAAAAGCTAACGACCCAATTAAAAACTGAGCAATAGATCTGAACAGACATTTCTCCAAAGAAGATATGCAGATGGCCAGCAAGCACATGAAAAGATGTTCAACATCATTAACTATTAGGGAAATGCAAATCAAAACTACAATGAGATATCACCTCACTCCCATTAGAGTGGCTACAATTAACAAGACAGAAAACAGCAAGTGTTGGAGAGGATGTGGAGAGAAGGGAACTCGCATACATGCTGGTGGGAGTACAAACTGGTGCAGCCACTCTGCAAAACAGAATGGAGATTCCTCAAAAAATTAAGAATATTACCACCATATGATTCAGCTATTCCACTGCTGGGTATTTATCCAAAGAACATGAAAACATGAAAGCATAAAGATACATGCACCCATGTTCATAGCAGCATTATTCACAATAGCCAAGACTTGGAAGCAACCTAAGTGCCCATCAAGGGATGAATGGATAAAGAAGATGTGGTATATATACACAACAGAATACTACTCAGCCATAAGAAACGATGAAATCCAGCCATTTGTGACAACATGGATGAACACTGAGGGTATTATGCTAAGTGAAATAAGTCAGAGAGAGAAAGTCAAATACCATATGATCTCACTCATAAGTAGAAGATAAAAATAACAGCAAACAATAACATAGAGACAGAGATTGGATTGGTGGTTACCAGAGAGGAAGGGGGAGGGAGGAGGATGAAAGGGATGATTAGGCACATGTGCGTGGTGATGGATGGTAATTAGTCTTTGGGTGGTGAACATGATGTAATCTATACAGAAATCAAAATATAATGTTGTACACCTGAAATTTATATAATGTTATAAACCAATGTTAACACAATATAAAAAAAGTAGAAAAATGGTCCTTAGGGCGATGATAATGGAAAAAGTTTGAGAAACACTATTTTAAAGTTTGGCATCAAGATAGGTGACAATTTTTAAATGCAAAATAATGCAGCCAAAAGCCAAAGGCCTCCCTACTCACTATTATTCTCTAAGGATTGTCTGTGGGCTTGATATTTCTACAAAAGCATTTTGTGACTCTCCAAACATTTATGTCAATTATTTGTCTCTGACATTTTCTTTACAGTTGGAGACATCAAGCAGATAATGAAGTCTTCTCTCTAGTTGTGTATCTAAGAATTAAGTAGAGTTGTATGACCTTGGGACTCAAGGGTCCTCTAAATATCTTCCAGTGAGTTTCCCTCTTTCTCCTAGGAGGCCTGACCTCCAGTTCGAGGAATGAAAAGAGTCCTGCTAATAACTTCCCACGTGAAAGGCACTGTGGTAGTAAAAATGACTCTGCCCAGAGGTGGGAGACTTACAGCCCCATCTAGCAGTCTGACCTCCCAAGACTCTGGACTGTACTCTGTACCATGTGGGATTTACCTGCCTTAATGTTTATAGCCACATCCTCATTTAAAAGTCTGCTGTTATGGATAAAGAAACTTCCTCAGAAAAGACTTTTAACCACTGAGAACCCTCCGTCTTCAATAAAGCTTCATGCACTTGTGTATGTGAACTGAGTTAGATCAACTGACAATAGATTTCATAGACATCCTAGAGACTCCCAAAAGAGTATCTCTGTGTGCCAGGGTCTTGGGTGTAAATGGAAACCTGAGATCTGAGTGCAAGCAGAGTTGGCTATCTCGAACTACATAACATTTTGATTTACAAACTGAAATATAGCTATTCTTTCTCTCCTTCTGACTCCCTTCCTTTCCTACCTACTGGCAAGAGTTTGATAGGATATACCTTCAGATGTTGTTTCCAAGCCTAGAATCTGGGAGCACTTTCGAGATGAGAGAGGATTAGAGCAAGGGAGCTGGTGTGAGGAATGCATCCCAGAAAGTCCAAAATTACCAACAGATGGCTAAGGAGGAAATCTTCTTTGGTTGATGGAACTCTGAAGAGTGGTGGGAATCATAATAGTAATAGCAATACTAGCAACAGAAGCAGTTAACATTTATTGAAGATTTACCAGGTGCTTTTCATACATGATCTCCTTTAGTCCTCCCCATAACTTTACTCCTCCTACTTTACAAATAAAGAGGCTGAAACTCAGAAAGGTTAAATAACTTGCCCATAGTCACACAGACAGAAAGTGCTGGAACTGAGACATGGTCAGCCAATTGGATTAAGCTATACTATTCTATAGGTACAGGGAATGAAAGCCAGAGCAGTCCTTTGGATAGTGTATAAGTGAGCTATTGCAGGAAGAATGCTGTATAACAACCATCCCCAAACCTATGGTCTACAACACTCAGCTTTTTTTTCTTGCTATTTGGTCTGCAGTGCAGCAGATGGGCTTGGCTTAGCTCCGGGCTTCAGTCAGTTTCAGGTGTACTCCATGAGTCTCATTTGGGGGCCCCTGTTGACAGGTCAGGAGCTCTCTGGGGTCTGCTTTTCTCATGGTGATCACAGGAATGCAAGCACATGAGCAGATATACATGATGTCTCTTAAAGCCTTGAACGAGAATTAGCACACTGTCACTTCCTCACCCTTTACACTGACGAAAGCAAGTCATCTAGCCAAGCCCAAAAATGGAGATTGGGAGAGGGGGTGCTTGCTCTAGTGAGAGAGACTGCAAGGACAAATGGCAAAGGATGTGAATTTATAATTCTAAGACAGGAACAGGGAGGGCATGAAGAATTGTGAACAATGATCGTATCTTCCACAGCTAGACTTTCTCAATTACAGACCACGTGAGGACTGAGCCCTATTCTTCACCTTGTCCGTACTCAGGGTAAATGAGAGTGAAAATTCAGGACATTCAAATATTTTATGCTACTTTATTAACTATAATGTATCTTTGTAGACACAAACATAGCGTAATCATCAGGCTTTCCTTGCAACACTTAATTAACTACGGATGCCCGCTCTTTCATGAAGATATTCTTGTTAGACATGCAAAGCTTCATAATTCAACTTATCACAGTGTCCAGCTACTTTCCCCTTCTCAGAATAACAATTATTTTCTCATGTGCTTACTTTAAAATTTTTTATAGTCACTTGCCCTCTACGTCCTCCCTACACATCCATTGTACTTCCACATTTATATGAGTTACTGACTACTTCTCATTCTTTCCTAAGTTATGAAGCCTTTTTCTTATCGGTCTCCCTCCTTCTTCTTGCTTGTCATTACTGGCTTTATTGTTGATTTTCTCCTCCTTTCTCTTTGCTTTTGACCTGTCTTGTAAAATTCTTTTCCACTAGTCACCAATAAAGGCTGTAATGATCCATTTTTAAAATAAAATTGGTGAGAATGGGATTAGAAATCCTCATAACAAACATAAATGGTGAAATTTGCCTCCAAATAAGGAAACAAGTACTAGGCCAGGGTCTGAAAACACGGTGCAAACTCTGCCATTTTCTTACTTCCTAATTGTAAGGATCTCTCCTAGAGTCTTTGGGCTTCAGATTTTTTCTCTGCAAAACATGAATAAAGGGCGTACAATTGTACATGACAGAAAGATATATGTAAAAAGATGCTTCTTCTTGTTCATAATACAAAAAATTTGAAATAAAAATTCATAAACATGGAAAGGATTAAATAAAAACGGTATCCCCATAATGTAGCCATAGAAATATGGACTATCATGTATAGACAGACATGAATTAATTAAGTGAAAAAAAATCTGGTTTATTTATTAATTCATTTGTTTATTCACTCAAAAATTGAATGGAGTTGCTACGCACTAAAGCTAAAATGGTGAAAAAGTATCCTGCTCTCAGAGCTTACATTCTCCAGAAGGAAACATAATAAACCAAATAAATTAAAACAACACTATAATATATTAATATAGTGAAACATGCTGAGGAGAAATAAAATGAAGTGTGGAATGGGCTGTGACACACAGCAGACACTGAAGTTTTGGATGTGGTAGCCAGAGAAGGCTTCCTTGTGACAATGACGAGAATACAGACCTGGAGGTATTCAGGAGGAGGGGACGGCAAGGGCAAAGGCTCTCAGGTGGGCTTGTGCCTGGTGTGTTGAAGGGAAATAAAAGAGACTTTGAGACTGGAGTGGAGGGAGTGAGGGAGGAGCATGAGATAAGGGCCTAGAAGTGACAGGGAGCGGGCCATGCCATGTAGGGTCTTGTACCTCCTGATTAGGATTCCGGCTTTTAGTTTGAGTGAGGTGAAGCCACTTGGGAGTCTTGAACAAAAGGAGTGACAGGCTCTGCTTTATATCATGATGGAATTTCTTTTATTGCTGTGCTGCAAAAGGGAGTAAGAGATGAGCTGAACAGCATTTGAGAGGCTACTGCAATAATCCAGATAAGATACAATGGTGGCTTACACCAGGGTGGTGACCTGGGGATGATTTCTGGGCATATATTGAAGGTAGAATCAATAAGACTTGATGATAGACCAGTTTGGATATGAGAAAAGTTGAGGATGACTTAAAAGATTTTTGGCCTGAACACAGGAAGGATAGAGTTTCAGTGTATGAGAATGAGGATGTCTGCAGAAAGAAGTTGCTGAGAAGTAAATATACAATAGTCTTATTTTTATATACTGCACGCATACATACACACATATATTATGAAAATTCATTGCAAAAGTTCTGAAATGATATATGTTGCCTTGATTGAAGTAGTTACCTCTAGGGATATAATTATGGAGAGGCGAGGACTTTCATTATTTTATTCCATATTCTTCCATATTGATAGAATTGTTTATAACACACTTGCATTTATTTATTACTTTGCAATTGATAAAAACACCCCACTTCTGGAGTTCTTAAGTGGATCAATTTTGAACAGAGTCTGTAAAGCCTTCAGAATTATGCAAATACATTTTTGAAGTACATTATGGTCATGATTTTCAGCCCACTTCTTGGTTGTGGAAATTGAACAAAATATGGGCTAAAAAAGTACTTGTGCTACTCATTTACTGTATTTGAAAATATGACATCTTCTGATTCATCCCAAGATGTTAACTGAGAACTGAAGAGGAAACAATAAGCCAAGGTTTAATTTACTAGTGAGCTACCCTGATCGGTCTTGGCAATGTTAAGACTCAATCAATCCTCTGCAGGTCGGTGGGTCTCACCCTAAGAAAATCTCAGTAGCAAATATCCGATTTCCATCTTTTCTGTGGTCACTGAGTGAGCGAAGCTTACAAGCAATGCTCAATGCATCCTGCATGACTGAAATTAATCGAATCAGGTTCTTGCCACTGACTTGCTCTGCGACCCTAGACAAGTCATCTGAACTCACTTGCTCTTTCTTAATTGGGAAAGAAAATCAGGAAATGAATATCAGTTTCCTGTATGCCTCACAGATAAATTATGAAAGTGTCAGAGGTACAGTAATCCCTTAATTAACAGATTACTTGGGAAGAGGCACTTTGCTACATTCATTTAAAAAATATCAAACTTGAAAATTCCTGCAAATCAGAGCTGTCTGCTTTTGCAGCATGAAACAATGCAAATGTATAAATCTCTTTGTCCCGGCAATGAGTAAATAGGTTTACTTTTGACATCAAAGTAATGTTTAGGGTAGGGCATGAAACCAAAATTTAGAAGGCCCCAAAGTATAAAACAATGATGTAAAGGAGAGTGTCATTCATTACTTTCACAGTCCAAGGATTTTTTAACTTGTTAAGATCAGTTCCCTCTTCCCAAAAGCCAGGGCTTTCTTGCTATTACTCTACAAGGTGTATAGGTCCCAAATCATTTTCTTGGGATGACAGGTGTGAAGAGGAAACTGGAACAAAATCTGTCACTAACAGACCTCACTCCTGCTGGGATATCAACAGAGGAGGTGCTGAAAGCTGATGGGTGGATATCTGTAATAGGGCTCTAGACTCATGTGGTTGGAAGTCTGCCCTTGAGTAAAGGTTGGGGGTGGGGCTTGGTAAGCAATGACTGAGCACAGAGAGATAACACGTACAAAAATAGTGTTGTTCACAGTGGACCTTCACTAGGTCCTTGTCAATGGGTCTTCTACATCTTGAGTCCTTCTCCTGGTGAACTCCCTTACTTGCTCCCCAAACCTCTCTGTTAGTGGAGAAAATTCCTCTCCATCTCTGCATGTATCAGAAGTGCTCCATCACACTCCTCAAACTCTGGGCTCCTCTTGTTCTTTCACAAAAGACCTCATTTGGATTCATAAGTGGAGGACAGAGAGTTTGGGGGGAGTATCTGTGCTCTGCATGGCTCTGGTGGCAGTGGAAGGAAAAGAGGAAATTTAAGATGTTTGCCTTAAGAAGCTGTTGTCCCTCCCTTTAATATTCTTCAAGAAGTATAGTAAAGATTTGAATTGATGGCCACTTTGGAAAGCTCATTGGTGTTCTCTGTTGCAGTGGACACTCTGCTGCTGGCCTAGGTACCTGTTCTGGACTGAAGGACTTATTTCCCAGCTGCTGGAAGGGGTGCTGGTGGGTAGCCTTCAGTCTTCTCCAGGAGTTGCTGTCAGATGAAGAGAGACTCTTTACACAAGGTCACTCCTTCTTGGGAGAAGCCTGAACCTAATGACTGGTCAATGGGGGTGTATAATGGCCTAGCCCCATTGCCTCAACTTAAAATCACTCTGAAGCATTGTCAGAGCTTTGGGGATCTCTGTGGAGTTGACTGTGGCCTCATTTTGCTCAATCTTGCTTCCATCTTGTTTTCCATGTGTGTTGAGTTTCCACTCAACTTCCTGCACATAAATCTCTCTCGCAGAATCTGTTTCATGGGAAACCGATGTGCCACATCAACTAAAGTTGGAGAGAGGTATATTTATGTTCCAGCAACTCTAATACTAATTATATTCCTTAGAGAAACTTGTATATATTTGCTTTAGGATACATGTATGAGAATGTTCGTAGCAGTGTGATTTGTAAGAGCCCCAAACTGGTAAAATCTAAATAAATCTAAATATCCATCAGTAGTAGAATGGATAGATAAATCATGGTAAAGTCAGACAATCAAATACAAAGACAAATAATGAAAATGAACTATAGTTCTACATACCAATAATATCTATATCTTTATCTATATCTGTATATCTAAATCTATATCTGTATCTATATCTATATCTATATCTGTATCTATATCCATGTCTGAGGGGAAGAAGCAAGACACTGAAGAATATATGCAGTAAGATAGATATATGTGTATATATATGTATATGTATAGATATATACATATATATGCAGTTCATCATAGGCAAAGAATAAATTATGCTATTTTAGAGATTATATAGGTTTAAAACTATAAAGAAAAGTAACTGACTAGCATAAAATTCAGGATAGTGGTTATTTTTAGAGGAGAGGAATTATAATCAATTAAGAACATACAGGGGGCTTCTGGAGAATGGAACATTTCTATCTCTATACTGAGGTGATATTAACACAGATGTTTGCTTTTGACTCTCATTGACTATCTGCACTTTTAAAATGTGGCTCTATTTCAGGAAGGACTATTGGACCCAGATTTAATTGGGTTGCACAGCTTTAAGGGATTTTCTGGAACCCATCTATTTTGGTGAGTGTATCCCTAGGAAAATCAATGGATTTTGAGACCTCTCCAAGCATAAACCACCCTGAAATAATTTTTCGTTAGTCGTAGACTGTCTCTTAAAGAAATAAAGCCTCAAGTCTCAAATATAAAGCTGTTCCATGCAAATTTAAGTGGAAATATTTTGTTCAAAACATTAATTTATGATTGGCCTTTAACTAAGAATATTTTAAAGAATGTACGTATCATTTATGCCTAGGTGACTCTGCTCCATAGTGTGCGTTTGTCTTTAATGTCCCCAGGAAGTCCGGCTTACAAATGTGGCTCTTTCTGATAGGAGTTATAAGTGTGCTCTTGCTGGCTCGTAGTGGGGAGACAGATGGCTGACTTTCTTGAACAGCTCGAGGCTACAGAACACACAGCTGGTCTGTGCTTCTTCCGTTGCACCTGCTGAGACCTACTGACTGAAGTCTTGTTCCTCTCCAGTTGGACAAGGAAAGACCTTGCAGACTATTGAAAAATTTCAGTTCTGTGACCTTCTTTCTCTACCATCAACAATCATCAAACCTTGCTTATTATCCTGAGAGATCATGACTTTTAACTGCCCTCTTTTCTTTCATTTGTTCTCTCATTCATTTATTCATTCAACACATATATACCAAGTGCCTACTTTGTCTCAGGCATTGTTCTTACAACTAGGGTACATAGAAGAGGGGAAAAGTGCAGACAAAAATTCTTGCCTCAGTGGAGCTTGTGCCATAGTCAGAGACTTCACATTATTCTCCACTGCATCTTAGGGGAAGGGAAGGCAGCATTAAAGCCTTCCTTCTAAGTTTAAGTCTTTAGGAAAAAGAAATAAAGAGGGAGGGAGCCCTGCTTCTGGCTCCACACCTAAAACTAGATAATTAGCTCCTAAATGAATCCATAAATGATTCCCATGTCTTCCATGTTATTTCTAATTTCAATTATAAAGTTTCTGGCAGAAAGAAATATGATCAGGCCATGAAAGCTCGCAATTAACAAGATGGTTAAATCATAGTATTCAGATTTTTAAATAACCTGTTTCGAGCCTTCTTCCATTATTTATATCAGACTGAGTTTTGAAATGTTTTTCCATTTCTTTACACCTTAGAAATTTGGAGTCTTCTATGTCCAGGATGTAGGATTACTCTGAGGAATACATAAAATCGTGCATTGAAAATGCATGGTGCCCACAGTGCACATGTGTGCAGCCTCACCAGTATCCATCTCCTGCATTCTCATCCCTAACAAAGCCCCCCAGGATTTCCCAGCCACTCTGTTGTGATACATTTGACATCTATTTCCAGGGTCAGAATTGGCCCTGGTTAGCTTAAGCTACCAGTGCATCTCATTTTTCTGGACAAAGACATTGATTTAAAGATGGCACATAACTCAGTTTTGGACAATAAGACTCAAAGGGACATTTTCTTTGGGCTTCGAGAATGAAGATTTCTCACTCTTCTGCATAAACTCCCCAAAGAGAGACCCCTTACCCCTGCTGGGTGCGAATGAGGAAGGATACTCATTGCAGGCAGCCATTGTGCAAGGAAGCTGATGTCCTGAGAAACAGAGGGAGAGAAAGAATACAATTCCATGTTTGGTGATGGGACCAAACCTCTTCTCTGAATATGTTAATTATGTAAACCAATATATTCTCTTTATTTCAGGTTTTTTAATACTCAATAAAAAAAATTCTGAGTACCTAAATACATAATAACTGTTCATTAAATGTAACAATTATATATTTTGAGTCATATGGTAAAATGTTTTGAATTTAACTGAGAAAATTATTTAAAATATCAATGAATTTTTAAAATATGATAGACTTCCCGGTACCTGGTATTCTAGCATACGGCTTATAAAATTTCACTAACTGTTTTAATTTTTCTTTTGGAATAGAATAATAAAAAGAGAAAATCTGGAAGGAAATACATGGATTTACATGATTTAATTTACTGTACAGATTAAAAATTTCCATATTTAAGTTTAATCTTAGGAATATTCAACTACCTTGTCTACACGCCTCCATGCTGCCTTTTATTTCACTGTGACTCACTCTTTCTTGACCCCGGAAAATGCCTCTCAATCCCTGAACCTGTCAGGTTTCACAAGCGTGTAATTTTACTTTAGCTAAATTCTAAACACCAGTAAGAGGTGAATTTGACATGGGAACTGTGAAAGAGTCTTATCTACAGTGACACAACTGCTGCCACCCTAATATCTATTAAGTAGCACAGAATTATACTGTAACAACTCGGAAATTGCTTGTGACATCTGCACGAATACCAAATAGATTTGTTATGTTCAGACTTATTACAAAAAGCACTTTTTGAATTTTAAATGATTAAGACTCTTACAAATTAATAGCTACCGAGTGACTTTAATTTCTAATGTACATATATTATTCATAGATCCCAGTTCAGTTAAATGTAGGCAATGATGCAAATAATATTGCCACTTACTAGAAAGTGTCATTTAGAGCACTGTTCCTAATTTTGAAAGCTCGCAAATGGCATTATTTTAAGAAAAGTACACCCCCACTTTAAGTGCTACATGTCATTCTCCCCATCTCCCTGGAGATGAAGAAAAAAAATAAAGAAGGAAGAAAGTGATAAATGTCCATATTATGTAGAATGTGCCTTTTTGAAATCCCATTCCCATTGCACTAGCTGGAATTTTATAGAGATATGAATCACAAAGAAATAAGAAGCCAGTAATGAGATAGAAGTATATTTGAAATATGGATGCAAATTCTTACCACCTGCCAAGCAAAAGTAGTCTGCAGAGACTGTCCTGGAAGCCACAATGCCATTAGCATCTTGTAAGCTCTAAATCTGCAGCAGAAGAATAGAGGAATTATGTCTGCAAAATGCCAAGGGCCGCTCTGATTTATCTCTCAGCAGAATGTTTCAGCCACATCTACATAAATATTTTAACAGGAATTTAATTTTCATTTTAGTCACACAACAAATCGTTTTATTACGCACCATCATTTTTTCCTAAATGAGTTGCCTTTTTCATGCAATTTGTGTTCATTCTTCTTTTGTGTTTGATAAATACAATTTTAATATACAAAGGAACAGTGATTTTATTTACACAAGAGCCTTGCCGTGGGCTGTTTAGTTTTAGCCATGAATTCTATTTATTTTAAGACTATTTATACTACAGCTACCAATTGGCTTACCTATAAATTCAGTATTTGTTCTTAGACCTTCAGGGCACTAGGAAAATAGGGGCAGTGAGGGGATGTGAAGTTCAAGTAATGCTACAAGTGGATGTCCTCATTGGATATGAGTTTCAATGCATCGGCTGTAAAGGCATACATACAATAAGATTCTCTGTGTTATTGTCAGTGTGTTTCATCAAGTGGAATGTGAGAATTGTGGGCAGTGTGGGTCTGATGGAATCTCGCCTTACTTAAGTTTCATGTGTCACACTGGTTTCTTGACTATGGTGATGTTGTAAATACTAAAAGTGATAGTCAATCTTGTTGAACTCTCCCACAGGGACAATAAAAGGTATTGCCTTTCCTACACTTGTTGAGAAAACTTACAGCACTAAGCAGACACTATTGATGCATACTGGATGTGTATCCTGGAACCAATCCCTCAAATGACAGTTTGAGGGATTTAACAGTTGTGGTCAAGATATTAAATTTGCCACTTGCAAATGGGTCAACCAGCTGGTGTTGTAGATAACCATAACTGTACTCTGCTGGTATCATCTCCCTTTCCGTTTTTTCTGAAAATATTTTATGCCACAATTTTTCACTTTAAAAATTCAGACAGAATTGAGAGCTTAATTTTGAGGGTAAGGGAGCCTGAAAAAGCATGATACCATGACTAAAGCACTACAAATCTTTGTGTCTTTGTCAAAACTTGTTGAAATTGAAACTCAGTGTGTGAGCAGGATGAAAAATAGATCCATATTTTTTGTAATAGTTACTATATTAAGAAGAGTTTAAGACATATGACTGTTTTTCAGCATTCCTACTTCTATATGGAGAGATAGATTTCCTTTTCTCTTGATTAACCTTCGTTTAGATAGAAATACCAGAGCACAGGCCAACTGCAGATGGAGATTTAGCTTTTAAGGCCATGTCTTTATTCCTAAGCAAATGAAGAAAAATTAAAATTATTTTTTTCATCCAATGCCCCACATGACATTTTGCCAGACATTAGCCTTTTCATTTTGCTTGTTTTAGTAGTTTATTGCATGGTCTGAGATCCTACAAATATCTTTGTTCTTATCTATATAATAAGCATGAGTGTCTCCCTGAAAAAACACAGTGACAACCGAGTGATGAGACTGTGCCTAATTTTTAATAAATGGACGTTGGATGAGGAAAATTGATTAGCTGAGACTTACTGGTCCACTTGTTACTTACAGATGGCGTTCTGTGACTTTTTTGATTTCTTCTTTATATCTTACTCTATTTGAGATTTCTACAAAAATAATGTCTGTCATCTTTGTATGAAGGAAAATTGTTTTCTTTCATTTATATACAATAGATTAATAAACTGAGTGTTGTTTGTACTTTGAATTCTCTTCATTGGCTCTGTCTGAATGTTTTCTTCTCTCCATTTTTCCATGTGAATCCTAGCTATATTTTGAGGCCCAGTTCATGTGCTGTCTTTGATTGTTCACTCAGTCATTTATGCATGTCCTCATTTATTCATTGTCTATAATGAACCACGCACGGCTCTAGGTACTACGGATACTGCTCTAAAGGAGGGACAGCCTCCCCTTCAACTTCCTGGAAACATCTCTTTCTCTCCCTCTCCCTTCAACATCTCATACTACACTGTAAGTTTTTTGAGGCTATAATGTTTTTTGATTTATCTTTGTATCTCTAACAGTTTCCAAGAGAGCACCTTGCTCATACTAAGCACTCGAAAATGTTTGTTGAAAGAGTGAGTCAAAAACCTTGCACTCTTGATAAAGAAGTGGTCTGCTAAGCACAAATAATTTAGCCCAAACCTTTTCTCTACTTGGTCAAATTAATAAAATAAAGATAAATGTCATTTGGTGGAACACAGGTTTTAATCATAAGTGTACAGTATGATGTACTGACTGATAGCTATGGTTTCAAGTCCTGAATCCACCATTTATTAGCTCTGTGACATCATGCCTCAGTTTCTCCATTGTTAAATTGCAGATAGTGATAGTTCACAAGTAATCAAGTCAGTTGCTGCTCGACTGGAGTGGGATAAGTTGTGCAAAGCCTGAGCCTAATGCCTGGTACATATTGAATTCTCAAAAATGCTTAGTGCTATTATTATTTTTTTTATTAATTACTGTTATTTTTGTTATTAGTACTACTCTCAGAGGTTTTGATTTATATTCAAGCCCATCTCCTGCCAACTCCCACGAAGAAGCAAGATTATCTGTTTTGGGAAGTCACAATGTCACAAGCTTCCCTTGCCAGTGTATACCTTTATATATTTAAGTTATTTTAAGGTACCCAGCATCCTGGTTACAACCCAATTTGTCAGGTTTAACATTCACTACAGTGTTTGGGCTGCCCATGATTCCACAGTGAGAATAAGGTAAATAGCCTTCATTACAATCACATTCCCCATGATGTTCCTTCATACTTTAAAATAATAATGAAAAATACTTCATTGTTCACTTTTGTTAAATCTGAGGAAACTGCCTTTTCTCTTCTGATCACCAAATCTCCTGTTTGTTCATTTATTTTCCAGACAGTTGAAAAGGATGTGGCTTTCTAACAAGGAGAGAAGTGAATTGGGCTCCAAACAGGTCCTATTCCTGGAGAAAGGTAGCTGGGAATGATAATAATAATATTGACAGTTTCTTAAATGAAAAGTGTGATGGAAGTGGGAAGTGTATGGCTAACCTCTACCCTCAGCTCTCTTAGGCAGTTGAGTGAGATGGAAAGCACACGTTTTACATTCCCTGTGCTTAATTTAAGGAAAGATTGGGATACACGGTTTTCATACGCTCTGTCTTTGGGTTGTGGTCTGAGATCAGGAAAAGCCAGGGGAGGAAGACATACATGGCAGAACAACATTAACTGTTAAGACAGTTTCCAGACAGAGTGTTCAAATTTTTAGCTTTTGGCTTCTATTCTTTACTTATAAAATGGAAAGATAAACCTTTGGTTCATTGATGTTTGAATGGACTGGACTTGATGAAATATGTTTTGCTCCACTATGAACTTCAGTTTATCTGAGTCCCAGGGTCAGGATGCAAAAACCTGATCTCCTCATTTAGAAGATTTAGTTTCTCAACCTTGGCACTATTGAAATTTTGGGCCAGATAATTACTTGTTCTGAGGGACGGACCTGTGCTTTGTAGGATGTTTAGCATCATCCTGGTCTCTATCCACTAGATGCCAGTAGCATCTCCTAGAAGTTGTGACAGCCAGGACTGTCTCCAAACATTGCCCAGTATCCCCTGGGGTGGGGGTGGGGGGCGGGCAGGAGCATAATCACATTCCAAACACTGGGCTTGGAGCTTCATATTCAATCCTTACAAGAACCCTGAGAAGTAGGCATGCTTGCTTTCAGTTTTACAGGCAAAGAAATGGAAATCCAATTGCTAGACTGTTTTCATTTTGTTGACGATTTCCTTTGCTGTGCAGAAGCTTTTTAGTCTGATGTAATCCCATGTGTTTATTTTTTCTTTTATTTCACTTACCTGGGGAGACATAATTTTCAAAAAGATACTGCTAAGACTGATGTTGAAAAGCATACTGCCTGTGTTTCCTTCTAAGAGTTTTATGGTTTCAAGTCTTACATTCAAGCCTTTAATCCATTTTGAGTTAGTTTTTGTGTATGGTGTAAGATAATGGTCTACTTTCATTCTTTTGCATGTGGCTGTCCAGTTTTCCCAACACCATTTATTGAAGAGACTTTCCTTTCTCCATTGTATGTTCTTGGTTCCTTTGTTGAAAATTAGCTGTCCATAGCTGTGTGGGTTTATTTCTGGGCTCTCAACTCTTACATTGATCTGTGTGTCTTTTTTTTTGTGCCAGTACCATCCTGTTTTGATTACTACAGCTTTGTAGTATATTTTGAAGTCAGGGATTGCGGTGCTTCCAGCTTTGTTCTTTTTCTTCAGGATTGCTTTGGCTATTGGGGGTCTTTTTTTGTTTCATGTAAATTTTAGGATTCTTTGTTTTATTTCCACAAAAAAAAAAAAGAAAAGAAATGGAAATCCAGAGAGCTTAAGTAATTTCCCTATAGTTACACAGATAGTAAATGATCAACTTTTTCTTCTTCACTATGTTGTCCATTTTGATCCTTCTTTGACAAAGAGACAGAGCTACAGAATTCTACACATGAAGTTGTAAAAATGGGCAAACTATAGAAGGAAAAAGGATACATAAATTTCAGATAGTTCTAGTTTAGAATATAGAAAAAAAAGATAGAATATAATGGCTGTTATGGAGTATAAAATGAGAATGAATATGAAGGCTCCAAGATATTATCACTAATTAATACTTAGCTCATTTTTGGGCTCTATATTTGATAATCATTCCTTTCAAGATACCAAATTTCCTTTACTAAGTAGTTCTGGCATCATTCACATGGGAAAGACCCAGGAAACATGAAGACCAAATGCAATGTGGAGTCTTGGGCTGGATCTTGGGGCAGAAAACGACATTAGTGGAAAGCCAGTGACACCTGTAATTTATTTCATAGTATTGTTTCAGTGTTAAATTCTTAGTTGTGATAATTGTATGATGGTTATGCAAGCTGTTAACATTAGGGGAAGCTGAGTGAAGGGTATATGGGAACTCTGTATTATTTTTGCAACTTTTCTGTATGTATTATATTATTCAAAATTAAAAATGTTTAAAAATATAGAAAATGAAATTTATTAATAATGAAAACAAATTGTATTAAGAAGCAGGAAATCTGAGTTCCTATTGCTATTCTACTTCCTAGTAGCATTTTTATCTTGGGCAAACAGTTAAAATCTATCAATTTTAGTTATTTCAACTATGAAAACAGGTAATAATAATATCTAACCAATTCAAAGTCATGGTGCTAGACCAGATAACTTTGTAACGTTGCTCTGATAAATAATGGCTGATCTATCTATCTATCATATATCTAATTGTCTGTCTCTACATATCCATCTAAAATACATGAGCACGCACTCACGGAACTTTCTGTTAAAACCTTAACTTTGGTTTTTAGCTACAGAGTGTGAAACAAGTACGTGAGAGCAGTGAGAATTAGTTTTGCTGGCCAAAAGAATTTAATATTACATTATTCAGCCACCACACTAATGTGGGTTTCTTAGGCAGATGAAAGATTATAGGAGGTTGTACTCAAAATGAGGATGAGACTACGTACCTAATGTTCTAGAACTGCCATTAGGAAATGCAAGTATATCACTGTTCAATTCTGCCGAGATATTTTTCCCTTGTAACTTCCCTTGTAAGAAACTTAAAATGAACTTTATTTGAAAAGTTTAGGATTCTTTCCTCAGCACGTCATTTATCCCAAGACATCCCAGCATCTGCTCCCAAAGTTTGCAAAAGAGGTACTGACTTTTAGTCAACACTTATTGTGAGATCAGTATAATACTGAGTGCATTACATAGATCGATGCATTTAATGTCTGAAGGAGGTTTTAATGATAAAAAGACAGGTTTTAGGTATCTCCAAAAAGTGAATGTTGGTTTTAAATAATAGTGAGACTGTCTGGATCTTCTAACAAAGTTCTTTGGAAATGCTTTCACCAAGAGCTTACAGAGTATTGTATGTCACCATATTGCAAAAACATTTAAAAGTTGTGTGTTCCGTTTCGGATTGTGGCTGATATCCTTATTTTAATTTGATTGACTGCAAGGAGATAACCCAGATACAGATAGAGGATGAACAGGGCTTCTTTTGCAACAGCAGAGGAGTAGATTTCCATGCAAATTGGCAGTTGGTGATGCCAAGTGCAGTTGTAGCCTTGATACTGTAGGCAGTAAGGATTTTTATATTCCATCAAACTGTTACTGTTGGCTATGCCTCCTGAGATTCTGAGTAGTTTCATATTGATGAGGTGAGCTATTTCTCCACTCTGTCCTACAAAGCGAATATAAGAAATGATGCCTGTATTGGAATAGTCATATCTTACCCCTTAATTTACCATTGTAGGTCCTAAGCTTATGTATTTGTTATCTTCCTTGGCCCTGGCACTACATTTTTCCCTTTAGCTTTGAAAAGATTTAATTTTTTCTTATGATCCATATGCTTCCCTCCTTCTATAAATTTCTCCATGGTATGATTCTAATGTTGTTCCTTCAGTTGAATTCAAAATTGATATTTTACTTTTATAAGGAATCAGAGTAAAAAAGGATCAAACTCACTTGCTTAATATTACTTTAGGAAAAGAGCATCCCCAAAGAACTTTAAAATTTTTTTTAACCAAACTGAATCTAAACTCCTCTTCCTCTACCCTAAGCCAATCTCCAAGTCATTTTCTCTTTGGAATGTAAGTTGGGAATGCGGAGCCGTCTATGAGTCTTTTCAGGAGCCCTCCTCCTGCTCCATCCCCGTTTCTGGCTTTCAATACCACTATTAAAGTTTCAGTCTTCTAAATCAAACCAAAGGCACAAGTATAAGTACTAAGACCCCCATTCCCACGATAATGTGATCAGGTCTTATCTTATTTTTCCCAAATGGTCGGCTGGATGAGAGAGGCTTCTTAGGGAAGGCATTAAGCAAGCATGTTTTAAAGCATTTGGAGATAATCCAGAACTAGGGCAGGAATCTCCAAATAGCCACAAGGAATAGAGAGGCTCTCAAAATCATTGAGGCACTCATAGAGAGCACAGTAAAATGACATCTTGGAGCTTTCTGATATGGTTGTTCTGGTAGACACCAGGTCAGAGCCACACCCCTGTAGATAAGGGAAGTGTTCCCTAAAAAGAAGGAGATATTTCTGATGCGAGTTATCCTGGGAAGAGGTGGATCTCAAGACAAAAATAAGGATCTGGAAGGTGAGTCTCAAAGAGGAGAGGGAAAGAGTACTTTCTTTTCAGAGAGTAGTCCTTTCTTGGATTTGGGTTCTAAGGATTTGTGATATGTTCAAGAATGAGTTCAGGTGGTGGGGGAAAGATGGTTTCTGCCAAGTAGAACTTGCTGTTTGTTGGACCTTGTGAGAGTGGGCTGGGCCAAGTGGGCTCCCAGGAGAAGCAACATCTTGTTGTCAGATCAGTTAAGTGTGTTTGCCTCTCTGGAATTTTCTCTGTTAGCCTGAGTCATTAGTGAAGTCTGGTTTAAATGCAAAAGCTTGGCCAACTATCCTGTTGAGATTTAAAGAGAGGGTCACTTCATGCACAGGAAGTATAAGTGAATATAAGTAAGGCCATCTGTTACCATAAGTGGCCCCAGCTCCTCCTCTGTGTGACTACTCACTGCTCTGCACGCACTCTAAAAAAAATTCACATGCTCTCCTGATTTATGGCCTCCGCTTACATGTGTACTCCCTTATAGCTTGATAAATTAAAACTTTGTTCTATGAGTTTCTCTCCAGGAACAGGCTGACCACAGTTGGGAAACACACCTACGAAGTATCCATCACAATTGACAGAAAAATGGAACAATGTGATGCATGGAGCCTGTCATGCCTGGAGAACAACACCCCTGGACCCCTCCTTACTGTCCATTTTCCCTATATAACTGCCTCAAGATTCTGTAAGCTTTGAAGATGGTTTTTTTTTTTTGAGACATTAGTCTACCATCTTCCTGATTATGCCAGCTAATCAAATTAAAACTTCCTTTCTCGATCCCTACCTCGTTGTGATTGATTGGCTCAGATCACAGTGAGCAGAGCAATCCCATTGCTCCGTTACAGAAGGTGAACCCTAGAGATAACAGTCGTGTCCCTAGACAAGAGTAGGGTCTATAAGATCTAGCTGCCCCTTGCCACCTGAAGATTTTCTCCTAATTGCCATCCTTGCAGAATAGGGGTTTGAATCTGTCCAAGGAAGATATGGGTTTCTTAAAATAACTTCAGAGACAATTAGAAACTCTTAGTACTAAAAGTGAAATAGATCAAACACCAGTTTGCACCATCTGAGTTCCTTTTCTCTCTTCTCTCTGTAATGAATTAGGACTCAACCTCATCAGCTCCTCTTAATTCTTTATACTTCATTCTCTCCTCTAGTTCTTAAATTTCTTGTTAGGATAGGTAATGCATTAGGTTCTTGGATCACAGGGGTTAGTCTAATTAAGAAAATGAAAGTTGTTCTTTCATTCTTAGGTTTTATTCATGGACTTAATCTGATATTTTGTCTCTACTCTGTCCTTTTCTGTTTGTATTGGAAAACACTGAGCCAAAAATAAAATAAAAATGCATTTCATAGTTCACCAATTTTTCCCCACTTTTACTCTTTGTCTTCTGATATCCAAAAAGCAATTGAGAGAAACCAATATTAGTACAATTAATAATTACATATAGTTTAACATTTTGTAGTGGTGTGCTAGAACTGGCTGGTCCATAAGGGCTAACTCATAAATATTCAAGAATTTCAAGAGCTGGATGTTAAATGATTAATAACTTGAAATTGACCATGGGAGGAGTATTTGCATCACCATGGAAATTGGAAATTGCTATCTATCAGAGATCTTCTTTCTCCTCCTCCTTTTTTCCAGAGAACTGGCTTACCAACACATCACTGAACTTTGTTGTTGTCATCATAAATGTAGCATAAAAATTACATTATTATACTTTAAAGTGGATTACTTTTCAAGGGTCAGAGGAAAATCTCAACTTTTTTAATGCAAGAGAAAGATGTTTGATTGTTTAAAATTTTTTTCATGATTTTTGGAATGGATATCTGAAAGGAAAGAGGTTATTTCCAGGAACAACAAAAAAGCAGAAAAAATAGAACATAATAGGACATAACTTCTGAAAAAAAATTTTGATATTTTGTTTGTCCCTAAAAGTAAATTTCTGTATGATGTTTATCATATAAGCAGATGTCCCATTCAGGTCCTGAGGTTTAAGACTAGCCCCAGGGAATTAGTCTTCAGGGATTAGTTAGCTTGCATTCTACCTCCCTGGGGATTGTCTGACATTGGCACTGTTGGCTACCTGATTGGTAAAAGTTAGTGTCCTGTGTTTGAAAAAGTCCAGTCAATTAATTGAGTTCTTTTGCTTTAACAAAGCATTTGGTTTAACAAACCCTGAAGCCTGTTGGATTCCTGAAAATATTTTTAAATATCTCTCCTCTCGAGTTCTTCTTTTGAGCCACAAGGGTAGGAAGAAGTGGGAGGTGAGGTGGCCTGGTGGAGACAGAGCTGGTGATGTGACTTGAATTGGTGAGTGGAGTCTTTCAGATTTGCAGGTCAGCTATGATCGGCAGCAGCTCTGTATTACTTTCCTATTGCTGCTGTAAGAAATGACCACAGACTTGGTAGCTTAAAATAACAAACATTTATTCCCTTAAAATTCTGGAGGTCAGAAATTCAAAATCAGTTTGGGCCAAAATCAAGGTGCCTGCAGGACTGTGCTCCCTCCAGGCCTCTAGGGGAGAATCCATTTCCTTGCCTTTTATAGCTTCTAGAGCTGCATTTGTTGGCTCATCCTCCTTTCCTCTATCTTCAAAGTCATCAGCATAACATCTTCCTTCAGTCATCACAATGCCTTCTGTCTCCATATTCAATCTCCATCTGCTTCCCTCTTAGAACACTGTGATTACATTTAGAACCCACCCGGATAATCCAGCATCATCTCTGCATCCTAAGATTTTAACTTAATCACATCTGGAAAATCTCTTCACATATCAGGTAACATTTGCAGGTTCTAGGGGTTAGTACCTCGATATGTTTGGGGATCAATATTCAGAGTTTGGGGAATCTGAAAGGGACCACAGAACAAATAGCATGATGCCCCTTTGGGGAACTTTGGGGTGGGTAGGAATTGCCCATGAAACTGCCCCATTTGGGAAGGCCAGCTTGCTTCAAAATTTTATCTTTGATTTCTCTCCACCTCATCTGCCTACCTATTGTACCTAAAGAAAATAGGAGCCAAGAAAATTTCCTGTATGAAGCCGTGTGTTAAACCATAGTGTGTCCAGGCATACTTTCCCTTCCCTATGTGAAACAATACTGGGACCAGGCAGAAAAAACAATCTTAGTTGCTTCCTGCAGGAAATACTTGTTGCTGGAAGATAAGAATTTGAATAAAGTAGAATAATTTACTTAACAAGACTCACTCAGAAGCCTCATCCAGATGCGCTCATCAGTCCAAAGCTATTATGTCATCAACTCTACCCAATCCCAACCAGTTTTCCTCCTTGAATAGCTCTCCTAAAATCATCCATCTCATGACCTGAAACCCTATAAATACCATTTCCTAATTTCTTCATTTTAAGACACTTACAAGACTCTGTCCAGTGTTCTCTTTTTTAGTAAGTCTGATAAACTTTGCTGTATGAACAGGTTTCTCTGGTGATTTTTTGAGGATTCCTGCCAACATTGCAGTCTTGAAACTTCATAGATAGCTTTCATTGATTACTGTGGACAATTTCCATAGGCACTATCTTTGTGTGTGTGTGTGTGTGTGTGTGAGGAAGTTAGCCCTGAACTAACATCCGCTGCCAATCCTCCTCTTTCTGCTGAGGAAGACTGGCCCTGGGCTAACATCGTGCACATCTTCCTCTACTTTATATGGGACGCCTCCACGGCATGGCTTGACATGGGGTGCATTGGCCAATGCCTGAGATCTGAACCTGTGAACCCTGGGCCGCCAGAAGCAGAGCGTGCAAACTTAACCGCTTTGCCACTGGGTCCATAGGCGCTATCTTAATCCTCAACTATACCTTTCACTCTGAGGGCTATGAACACAGTAGGGGGTATTTCTGTAAGCTATTGCTTTTTACACAAAGGATATCTCATCCAAAAAGTAGCACCTGAGATGAGATCACAACTTGGTTTAGATGATGGCAGGAACAAAAAATGGGGATTTTTTTTTTCCATACTCCTCTTATAAAACAGAACCTTTTTTTACTAGATATTTACTTCAGGTTCAAGTATTCTCTATCTATGACTTAAAACTTATTAATAGAGTACATTCTCAGCATTCTCAAGAGAAAACTCCAGATAGCTAAAAATACTAGCAATTGAGACGTGATGGTCAGGCAACAGATAAGGGTCATTTTTGAGCTAGAGAATTCATTTCAACACATCATTCTTTCAGTTTGCAGTTCAAATTCTTGCAGGTGTTTTACAAATGTCATTTGATCTCATTCTCCTTACAACCATATTGGGTAGCTAATTTGAGGTTTGAGGGACCAGTAAATCACACCATTCTTCCCTAGGAGTTCTGAACCTATTGATACTTACACAGTTATCAGATAGAAGGATCTTGAAATATAATTTTTATTGTCAGTAGAGCTGGATCAGGCCTCATGACATCGATCTCTGGTTAAATGAGTTTCCTAATACTTTTATTAAATAATTAGATTTGCCAAACCAGGCATGGAGAGCACAGGCTGACAGATAACCTTATATCCAAGGAGCAGGCAGTCACTATATGGGGAAGAAGGAGACTGATGAGATATAAAGGGTTTTGGATCAAGTTTTTCCCAAGCTTAGGAATCAGTGACTCACTCCTGTGATGAGGAGAGTTAGGAGTAGAGAGGAAACCTGGAAGTGTCATATTAATAGTTTATTTCTGGGAGTGTAATCTTCCTCTGGAAATAAGAAGACAGGAAAAAATGAGTTCTCTACAACATAGGTATTATTATCTCCATTCCACACTGTGGATATTTGGGATAAGTCAGGTATATTTGACACTTTAAATGTTAATCCAAAAATGGCATTGTGAGCCTTGAAATGATTTCTGCCTCCCTCCCTCCTTCCTTCCCTCCCTTCCTTCTTTTCTTTCTTCCTTCTTTCCTTCCTTATGCTGTAGTTGGATGAAGTATTTTATAAATGTCAATTAGATCAAATTGATTGACGGAGCTGTTCAGTTCAACTATATCCTTACTGATTTTTTGCTTTCTGGATCTACTAATTACTAAAAAAAAGAGATGCCCAAGTCTTCAACTATAATAGTGGATTTGTCTGTTTCTCCTCACAGTTCTATCAGTTTTTGCCTCATGCATTTTGACACTCAGTTGTTAAATGCGTACAAGTTAAAGAATGTTAGGTATTCTGGGAGAATTGACAACTTTATTATTATGCAATGCCCCTCTTTATCGCTGGAAAACTTCCTTGTCTGAAGTCTACTTTGTTTGAAGTTAGTATAGGTACTCCATCTTTCTTTTGATTAATGTTAGCATGGTATATACCTTTCTTCATCTCTTTACTTCTTTTCTTCAAATGTGTTTTTTTTAAAATTGAGTTGAATTCACATAACATACACTTAACCATTTTAAAGTGAACAATTCAATGGCATTTAGTACATCCACAATGTTGTACAGACACCACCATCTAATTCCAAATTGTCTTCATCACTTCAAAAACAACCCCACATCTATTAAGCAGTTATTCCACCATTATCCCTTCTCCCTATCCTCTGGCAACCACCAGTCTGTTTTCTCTCTTTACAGATTTACCTATTCTGGATAAATGGAATTATACACTCGATGACCTTTTGTCTCTGGCTTCTTTCATCTTGCATGACATTTTCCAGGTTCTTCCACATTGTAGTATATCAGTACTTCATTCCTTTCTATGGCTGTATAATATTCCATTGTGTGTATGTATCACAGTTTATCCATTCATCCATTGATGAACTTTTTGGTCATTTCTACCTTTAGGCTATTGTGAATAGTTCTGCTGTGAACATGCATGTCCATGTAATTCACTACCTCTTTTCAACTCTTTGGGATGTATACTTAGGAGTGTGCTATAGACTGAATATTTGTATCCTCCCAAAATTTATATGTTGAAATACAATCTCCAGTGTGATGGTATTTGGAGGTGGGGCCTTTGGGATGTGATTAGATCACGAGGGAAAAGCCCTAATAAATGGGCTTGGTGCCCTTATAAAAGGTGTCTAAGAGAGCTCCTTTGTTCCTTCTACCTTGTGAGGACACAGCGAAAAGTTAGCCATCTATAAATTAGGAAATGGACCCTCATCAGACACTGCACCTGCTGGTGCCTGGATCTTGCACTTCCCAGCCTCCAGAACTGTGTGAAATAAATTTCTGTTGTTTACAAGCCACCCAGTCTATGGTATTCTTTTATAGGCACCCTAAAGGACCAAGACAGAGTGGAATTGCTAGGTCATATCATGATTGTATGTTTAACTTTTTGAGGAACAGTCAACCCATCCCATTACTTTTAACCTATTTATAACTGTACATTTAAAGATAACATATAGTTGAGTCTTATTTTTTATTTTCTTTACCCATTCTGACAATCCCTGTCTTTGAATAGGTGTATTTAGACCATTCACATTTAAAGTGATCATTGATATAGTTGGATTAATATCTACCATGTTTGTAATTATTTTCTATGTTTTGCACTTGTTCTTTGCTTCTTGTTCTTTCTGTTTTTATAATGTTTCCTTCTTTTTCTGCCATCTCTAGTTTGGACTGAGCATTTTATATGATTTTGTTTTCTCTCCTCTCTTACCATATCAATTACACTTCTTTTAAAAATTGTTTCAGTGATTGCAGTAGAGTTTGCAATATACATTCACAACTAATCTAAGTTCACTTTCAAATAACACTACACTGCTTCAAGTGTAGTGCAGGTACCTTATAACAGATTATTTACAATGTTTTCCTCATGACCTAGGTTATACCCTGAAGAGTTGAAAACAGGTACTCAGACAAACACATGTACATGTGTGTTCATAGCAGCATTACTCACAATAGCCAAAAGATAGAAACAACTCAAATGTCCAGTAATTGATAAATGGATAAACAAATTGTGTTATATATGTACAATGGAATATTATTCAGCCATAAAAGGAATGAAGTACAGATACACACCATTTGTTTAACTTATCCATATTCTATAATCACCCAATGCATTGTTACTATTATTTATTTGATAAAAACAGTTATTTATTAAATTAATTCTTCCCCTTCTGCTATTTCAATAGTACATGTTACTCCATTTTAAACCTTCCCATGGTTCTTGGATATTCTGTTCTATTTCATTCTGTTTTCTCTTTGCATTTCAGTTTGGGAAGCCTCTGTTAACATATGTTCAAGCTCACTGATTATTTCCTTGGCTAGGTGCAGTCTACTGATGAGCCCATTAAGGAAACTTTTCATTTTTGTTGCAGTGGTTTTGATTTTGAGCATTTCTTTTGACTTTTTCTTGAGGTTTCCATCTCTTCACATATATGAACCATCTATCTTTTATGTCGCCCACTTTTTCCATCAAAGCCCTCACCATATAAATCCTTGTGACTTAAAATTTCCTATCTAATAATTCCAAAACCTGTATCATCTGAGACAGTTCCTCAGGTGTACTTTGTTTTGTCAGACTATATTTTCCTTGTCCTTTAGCATGCCTTGTAATTTTTCATTGAAAGCTGGACATGATATATTGGGTAATAGGAACTCTGGTAAATAGCCTTTTAGTGTGAGGTTTTATGTTAATCTGGCTAGGAGTTTGCTGTAGCTGTAGGTGCCACAGACTTCTGTTTCCTCTAGTGTCCTTGTTTTATCTCACCTGTTGTCTTTGGATTTCCCTAAAAACTCTTTCTTAAGTAGAGTCTGTGTATAATAGCTCTTTCAGCTGTAATCCACTATTATTATACTGGAGATCTGTTGGTGTTGTGGTAAGATGTGGAGGAGGGGAAGAATTCTATAAACTTATGATTAAACCTCAGTCTTTTAGTAGGCTTGTGTCTCTGGGCTGTGACCTTCACAAGTGTTTCTCAGCTATTTTTTTCTCCCCTTAGGTGAGATGGGAAGGCTAGAGGGAACTATAGTTGGATAACTGTCCTTTCCCCAGATCATAGAAGGATTTTGTAAAGTCTTTTCCTTTTGAGAGTAGGCTTTTATTATGGTGAATGTTCTGGGCATATTTTAAAATGGTTAACTTTCTCTTTCCCATGCCATAAACACAAGGGGATTTTTCTTTAATCTTTAGTATGAGATTGAAGGGGTCTGTGGGGCCCCTGGAGGTAAAACCTCTGTATGTGTGGGAATCCTGTGAGACTAGGTCCCTAAGAATTATTATCCTCAACCTAGTTCATACTCAACTTCCAGCAATTTGTCAAAATTACAATTTAAGTGTTACTACCAGTTTATAGCTCTGGTTTAAAGTTTATGAACACTTAAAGTTTATAGAATACTGTGATTCTCTGTATTTGTCTGTCTCTCCAGATATTGCGGTGGCAGTTTGCCCTATGACCTCAATTCTCTGATGAGTCCAAGTAGTTGTTGGATTTCAGTTCATTCTATTTCTTGTCTTAAGGATATGAGTGATGACTTCCAAGTTCTTTACATGTTGGAGCTGAAATCTGTCATAATTTTTATTTCAACAATAACTTCTGGATGTATACTTATTTATAATTCTTTACTATCAAAAGACATTGATAATCCTGTTACATTTCTTTATTTCTTCATTCACCAATTCTCTAGGATGAAAATTTTGTATCTTTTCTTGCCTGCTCAAACCTTCAACATTTCACCACCCATCCTTATTCTCAGCTGATGACATTTGCTTCTATTTCACTGAGAAAAATCGAAGAAATTAGAAGAGAACTTTCATTGCCACATTGAACCAACTGCCTATATCAAAACATATTTCTTTTTCCCAGTTATCATAGATAAAATTCCCATCTGCTCTTCTATGGCCAACCTATCCTCTTTCATGCCAATCCCTTTATGTTCTTGCTTGGTTAAGAACATCACACAAGAAATTCCCATGTCATCTCTCCTGAATGATTAATTTTCACTATCTTTAGGATCATTTCTATCAGTACAGAAGCAGCTGATATTTTTTCCACTTTATAAAACAATAAGAAACTTCTCCAAACAAAATTACTACCCTTTCCTGCTCCTACCTTCATTCTTTGCTATCTTTTAGAACAAACTCCTTGAAAAAAATTTTTTCTCACTCTCTCTAATCCCGTCTCCTCCCCTTCTTTCAAAAATAGCTGTTGTCCCTGTAACAGTGATACGGTGAATTATTTGCTCATGATTCTTTCTTCTTTCCCTTACCTTTTCATGGTTCAGTCCACCCCATTGATATTGTTCTTGGCTAGGCAGCTTACTTTGGTCAATGGAATGTGGAAGAAGAGAGTGTACCAGTTTTGAACCAAGGCAAATTTGCGCCAGTCTTTTTGAGCTTCTTCCTGCATCGTGAGGACAGCATATCCTTGGTAGCTATAGCTCCTTATATGTGGCTTATGGGAATGATTTTTTGAGTTGCTTAATCTTCTCCATATCTGCTAGCAGTAGCTCCATACCCACTCTCCCAAACTGGAGTATCCCATACCCACTCATACCCAAAAGACTGAGGCTTAGCCACACCCACTCTGTAGTCACTGGGATTTGAGTTCTGTGATAGTCCACTTGGTATCTGTAGGTAACAATAGACTTGTCTCTATAATATAATCATCTAATTTATATTTGCCAGATTTTCTTAGAACTTATTTGGAATCACATTTTAGAGTATAAGGTAGAGATATGTAGGATTAATTTTTACCTTCTGCTTTAAAAGTTTCCTTTTTCCATATAGGAAAGAAAAACGGCCTTTGATAATTGCATATATTTCTTTTCACATTGGTTTGATACAAATTCAAATTATTTGGTTCAACTGACACATTTCCTGTGATTTGTTAGGTAATAAATGAACCCAAAACTATTCCTCATTAAGCAATCTAAGCCAGAATAGCAGAGACACTGAAGCTTCTCTTGAATAGGATAGTAAATTCTGGGCAGAGTTTTGGGTGTCAAGTGGTCAAGTCCTAATTCTTTCACTGACTGGCTATGTGACTTTAGGGTGATGGACTAACCTCACCTTGCCTCGGTTTCCTTAAATATAAAATAAGTAATTTAACTTGATGAGATTCAGTTAAACCCTGCAATTTTATCAATAATAAAAAAATACTTTCCTCTAAAAGAGAGATGGACAAATAACTGAACTGCCTAGGATGGAAGGGATATTAGGAAGTTTATAGAGTGAGAAAAATTAACACATCACATCATGAAAAGAGGAAAGAAATTGCATCAAATGAGATAGTCACCATAAAAAGAGTCCATTGAAACAAGAACATATGGAGCATAATGTCTGCCATATTCAAATTCCTGCCAGATCTTTGTGGTTTGTTGGATGCTTTTCCATAGACTTTAGAAGGAAAAAGAATACTGTTGTGAAAACTCCCCTCTTCACCTTGGCTGCAGAAGTCTCCAAGAGAGCAGATGGTTCTGAGTTTCAAGCCATGAATCATTGTCAAGGGATCTCCCCAAGCTGCCGCGAGCAAGGGGAGTTGACAAGCCTCAATGGGTGATCTTTTCATTATTGTTGGTGTCAGTCACATCCATGCTCTTGCTGCTGGGATTAGGCTTATTGTTAATAAAGCTACAACTTGGAAACAAAATAGCAAGAGTCAGCAAATTATTTCTGCGTAATGTCTAATGGAAGTTTCAAGACCCTAGTGTTCCTCTCTTTAATATTCATCAGTGAAGAAAGTGAGAGAGGAGCCCTTTCTTTCTCTTTGTTTATTTGTCTGATTTCAAAGCAGACTGTTGGATAAATATTTTATATGTTTTTGTGCCCTAACTAGCTAATTTTTGAAAGCCGTTATTACTAATATTTTTTTGCTTGTAGTATGTAATCTAAATTTGTTAATTTCTTATAATGTAGGTAGATAAGTGAGAGGTTTGGTGGTAGTGGTTAAGATCCAGTGCTCTCACTGCAGCAGCCTGGGTTCGTGTCCCTGTCAAGGAACCACACCACCCATGTGTCAGTTGTCATACTGTGGCTGCTGTATGTTGCTGTGATGCTGAAAGCTGTGCCATCAGTATTTCAAATATCAACAGGGTCACCCATGGTGGACAGGTTTCAAGGGAGCTTCCAGACTAAGATAGACTAGGAAGAAGGACCTGGCCACTCACTTTTGAAAAAATTGGCCATGAAAACACTGTGAATCTGATATTGCACTGGAGGGTGAGAGGAGGGCGCAAAAAGACCAGGCAGGGCTCAGCTCTGCTGTACAGAGGGTTGCTAGGAGTCAAAATTGACTCCACAGCATGAACAACAAAAGCAAGAGTTTGGTTTTGACCTGGATTATGATGTATTTAATTCTAATGCTGTGGTTCATAATAGGTATATATGCTATTTGGAGGAACCACGGTGAATTAATTTGACTCTATCAGGAAATCTTGGATCATTGGATTCTTCATGTAAAGTAGAACCACATTAAATTGGTTCTATTAAAACTCTGATATATTTTTGTTGTGTCGATCAGACTATATTTCGGTTACTTTAGTTACTTTAGCTAAAGCCACTTTGGGTTGCTTTAGCTGAAATTTCACCTCAGATGTCTCAACTACTTTTTATAGAATTTAATGATTAGAATATGCTTCAATGATCATTTTTAACGTTTTCAATTGCAAAATATCTTGGACCATTAGGTTTCAAAACCAGAAATGTAATAGAGGACAAAAGTGGTCCAAAGTAGAGTTTTTTTCATGTTGTAGAAAAGTCAATATTTAATGAATTCCAAGGGTCTGCAGTAGAAGACAGAAGGGCTGTTCAGAAAGAAAGCATATTCACTTTTTACTTCTGCAGAATTTAGTCTGAAAATGGTTTCATGGTGAGTGCTTTGAAGAGCATTACTTTTTCTGACATGAAGGGGGGGTGGTCAGGTGCAAAGAGCAGGGGAGTTGAGTCCGCCAGACCTGCTCTGTCCCTTTAAACTATGTGACCAGTTACAAATGCCTCTGAGGCACTTTCCTCAACTATAAAATGAGGAGAATAGTATGTATCTCAATAGGTTGCAGTATCATTGTGAGAAAGAAAGGTTGCTAGAGTCCTTGGATTTTATCTGGCACATGGTGGGCACTAAGTAATAATAGCCATTGTTAATGTTTTCTCATTGTACTGATGGCTAACTCAGCCCTCCTCTTTTTAATGGCTATATAATGTGCCAGAGGAAAATATTCCAAATGTTAAACATATGGAAGGAAGGTGAGACCAAAGCAAAAAAAAAAAAAAAAGAAATCAGAGTTGGATGAATGGATGAAATATCTAGAAAATAATTTTCTTGACCTGGCTTTGCTACCATCGAATTTTATGATCCTGAGAAACTTCATTTGTTCTTTCCATGCCTTAGTGTTATGTTTAAAATGAGGAAATGCAATTAGATTAGCTATCTGAACTATGCTCTGAAGTACTCTGATATTGATAATTATTCCTAGAATAAGAGTTCCACATTGAAACAAATTTAGAAAAAAAGCTCTGGACATATTAGAATCTTCTTGGAATTTTACCTTGCTAATTAGCATCTTAGAATATGGTTTAATATGGTTTTGGTAAAAAAATATGTCAAACTTGATATAACCCAATTTCCCAAACATTTGACAAGAGCATCCCTTATTGATGAAAAAAACCCACATTTCTGAACCCTTCCATATAACTCAATTTAGAAATGCTATACAGGATGTTTCCTGCGGTCCCTTATAATTCTACTATTTTGTGACTCTGTAACTAAGTAATTGCCTAAAGGACTATGTTAGGTGATGGTTTAGATGGAGTATAACTTTTAAAATTCATTTTATGTGGAAAAAATAATTTCTTATTGGACCATTAGAGGGACATGTTTGTGAATTAAGGCTAGGTTTACGATTGAAGTTACACCAGATTTTACATAGATGACATGGCTTTGCAGAGGAAAGTGTTCTCTGTCCAGTCGAGTTTGAATTTCCCTTCAGTCTGTGAATTAAATTAACCTCAATAACATTTGCCAATTGATTGCACATTCTCCACTCTTATAGACATCATTATTTGTAAAAAAATGTGTAGACCTAAAAGCCTGCACAGTAACATGGTATATATGTACATAAAACATATGAAATGCATGCACTGCTGCTAGAGGGTTAAATTTATTCACTGTGATGGAAGCATTGCTTTTCTCTAATTCATACCACATGTTCCTTCTTTATTTAGCTTTTAATTCTGTAAAGAGAGTGGGGATATAAATTGTTTGAGGGATATGAAATATGAGTCATTCCAGTCATGGTTATATGGCATCCTCAATTTGCTGGAATAATTTTCATCTGTCAGTTTTTCAAATAATGATAGGAATCTCTCATTGAGTCAAACAATGATGGAATCCAGTGCATGTGTGGAAGAATTTTTATGTGGCTTCTTACTGCTTCTTCTAGAATGAGGATACTTCTGTGAGGAAGATAGGAGTTATAAATGTCAAGATAGGCACGTGTTTTCCACAGGTTCCGTGGCTGTTGGTAATTCACCGCCTGATCTATCAGTTATTCCTTCCTGCTCATATAGATTATCTGAGAGAAGTCATAACTCTCATCAAGGTGTTGGTTGCCTTTGTATGTATAATAATGGCTGCCCTTTCCCACATGCCCCGATATTCTTGGTACAATAGGGAAAAAGGAAGTGAATGGTTGTGGAGTGCTTACTGTGGTTTCTCCTTCTCATCTCCTACGTCTAATCAGTTATTTATCTCTTTCCATTATGCCTCATAATAATCTCTCAAACATTTCTCTGGACTTGATTCTGGGCTCCATCACTTACGAGCTGTGTGACTTTTGTCAAATTTCTTAACTTCCTTAGATTGCTTTCCTCATCTATAAAATGCACATGTTGAAGATATAAACATTAGGAGAAATGGGGTAGTTGATGAAAAATTTCAGTGAGATAATTCATTCAGATGCTTAGTGTGGAGTCTGGCACATAGGGAGTACACACGCAAGATCTTTTGTCTTTATTATTTTTATTGTTAGTTTAGGTTTTCATTATATTTTGTCTCTTAAATGGTATCTCTGATTCAAAATCTCTTCTCTCCTAATCCATCCTCCAGAATGGTCTTTTCAAATTGAAGATCAGACTATACAAGAAGTCCACTGCTTGAAACCCTATAGTAGTTGCCAATTTCCTGCAGGATGGAGTCCAAACTCTACAGCATGACAGACTCTGCCTTCCTGGACCTCTTGTCCAACACCAAGCTCCAGCTAAATCACTTGCAGTCACACCTTTGTACTTTCATATTTTTGCACATGCTTTCCCCACTGTCTCAAATGTATAAGGAACAGTCTTCTACCTCTACCCTTCACACTGCCACACTCTGTCCTTCAAGCCCCAGATGGTGGATCACTGAGTAGGATTCATTCTTCCTCTGCCACAACTGCACCTCATGTAGGTTTCCATCATAGTGCTTCCTATACTGAGATACAGTTATATTGGTTCACCTCCCTCTCTCTCTCTCCTGTGCTATCCAAGGAAAGGCAATGGTTCTTATTGAACTCCCTGCCCCAGTATCAGAGATGATACTTGATGAATGTTTGTGGAACAACTGAATGAATGGGAGTTATTATGGAACACGATGTGCTTTCCCTCCTAAACTCCTAAACAACATTAGTGCACCAAAACACATTACACTGGCAAACAGTAGATACTCAATAAATTTGAATTAACTAAGTAATTTGTTTATACACTTGCTTATGATTTGTGAAGTAAAAGGAAATTGGAATCACTTAACCAAAAGTACCAGATATGGTAATATTACCGAGTTAAACACAAAAGTGCTGAAAATAGAATACAGTCACTTTCTACTATCATTTGAGAGCTCCTATTTTCCCACATTTTCTCTGATTTTTTTAGATATCATAATTTAGTGGTCATAATTCATAATTACTTAAATACCTGAAGTGTACTTGTCACTCTTTGAAAAGGCTAGTGCCATCATAGGATGTGTAAATCTTCTTTTATGAATAAGATGACAAGCAAAATTATGATTGAAGTCAGGGTTTTATAAAACATTGACTTGGATATGCTTGCTTTTAAAGTAATTTTAATTTAATTTCTCATTAGAGATTCAATCTTTATTTATGTACGATGATCAAGCTGATAAGATTTTTGAGTCATTGATGAATGGACTAATGGAAATAAGGTCAAATATAGAATTTTCTTCCCTTTAGAATCACTGAATATTTTACATTCCACATTACTGTTTTATAGACTTTCAATGACTAGATAAATAGGGCCCTAGGTTTTACATTTATGAAGTTATTAATAAATGAGCAGAGATGTGCCCAAATTGCCTAGAGAAAAAGGATGTAAATGGACATATAACCATAGAAAACGCAGAACCATAGTAGCCTGCCCGCCCCCAGTTACAGTGATGCTAAAAGGACAAAATCAGCTTTGATCAAGACTGAACTTTGGGCTTGTTCCGAATAGAACCAAAATCCAAGCTTAAACGTGAGGAAAAAAACCAATCCGTTTATCTGGATATTTTGCGATAATTTTCCCAAATGGTTTGTGTTTTCCAAAATTCTGCTCTGCAGTTTGCACACCCAGCCTCTAAGGCTGCACTTTTCTCCCCATTGCCCTCTTTTCCATATAATCTTTCAGGGTCCTTTAACCCTGAGACTATCTGCAATGGAATATTCTATTGTACAACACTCGGGAGCCAACTGGAGCCTCTGGGCTCTTCCAGTTCATGTAACCCTGTTTTCCCAAAGAAGTGGATGACAGGAACTCATCTCAGCAAAGGTTGGCACGGGCAAAGCTAGAAAATTGTGAGAAGGTATTTGTGGAGTCCATCAGCATATGGTTTGCCATCTCTTGTTACCATTTACAGAGAGTGGCAGAGAATGCTTGAGTAACAGGATTTCAAGGGCAGAAATAAAGGCTAGTTATGTTGATTTCTCTAGCCCCTTCTCTAGGCTGATAGGGTCTAAAGTTGTCCCCAGTGGTTAAATTTTGTTCTTACTGATAGAGAGAAGGAGGCACATCTTTGCAAATTTATGACCTGTTTTAAGGCAAATAGTAGGAGGGCAGGGAGATTTTCTTGGATCTGCTTCTTCTCAGTTGCCTTCAGCTCAAAATAATCCTTATGCCAATGTGGCATATTTTTGGGGTGGCGTATTCTGCTACCCCTCAGTTTCAAGGGACACATCAAGAAAATTGTTCTGCTTGTCCAGACAAATACATTACAAATAGCAATTCAGTCCAACCAGGATTTTGCACACTGCTCTTCTGGATAATTTCACTAAAAAATGAATTATCTAAGCTATTTGTCTTCACTTGATGTTTTGCAGAAAGTTGTACACTTGTAGATTATATTGCCAATGAACACTCATAACACTCCCTGGAAAATGTTAAAACCAAGATAGATAATTTTCTTTGCAGAACAGGTTAGATTAAGTCCTCCTTAAAGGCTGGGGGTTTACCTAAAATAACTTTTATGACTTCTTGTTCTGTTATTCTAAATTTATTATAGTGACCTTTCCAGTAATCCCGAGGTAGGAACATTCAAATTTTCCCTTATATCTTGATTATTTTAATATGGGATCTAATTACCTCTCTCTACCTCTCTTATTTTAAAATCAGACCAATTTTTTTAAAAAAATAAAGATGGAATAGCTGCCATTTCCTAAAAATATGAGTTTGTAATTCAAGCAAAACTTACACATTTCCTTGGGAACATCTTTTACATGAATGATTTTTATCTGCCTCTGGGCTTCCAGCCTTGTCTCTTTTCCCCTCTGCTGTGAGGGAAAGTGCTCCTTGGGCTAGACTCCTGGGGATGACAAGAGCTCAGGTTAAAATGCTTTACATGTGTGTTGTCCCTGGACCACTGGTGGAGGACACCCACTGAGCTAGCAACAGGGACCTGGTCATCTGAGATTTCTCAAGACTTTTCTAGGGCTTTTTTTCCCTTACGTGTTTCCACCATAGGGCACTACCAAACAGATCAGAGGCAGACAGTCCTTAGCTATTGTAAATTTCTTTTGGCACTTGACATTTCAATGCGTTTTCCTTTCTGACACTGTGCATTATGCTCGCTTTATGTTGAGGATCCAGAGGCAATAGATTGGAGATTTACGTACATATATGTATGTGTTTATATATATGTGTGTATACACAAGACGCACACATGCATTTATGACTCCTTGTTCTGTTCTAAATTTATCTAAATTTGTTATATATATGTTTATAATTTGCTTGATGATGACTTAAAGTTATCAGAATACAACCTCCCAAAACTTTTTTGCTACTTTGAATTTTAGGAGAAGAGAGAAGGGAAAAAATCAGTCAATTTAGAGATTATTTATTATTGTTGGACAACTTACCTGAACTTCAGTTTTAATAAGTGTAAACAGGGAGTAATAATTGTGCCCACTTAATGTGGTTGTTTTGAAGATTCAATCATTTGATATTGGTAGCAACTTTAATGTGCAAATTTCTAGGTGTTTGGGTGAGATGAGTGAACAATGCAGATGAAGATTCGTATTTTGTGAAATTTATACTCTACTGTAGGGGGGGATAAATAATAAAATTATTTTGGTAATATGTTACCATGTGCAAACTACCCCAAAATAATGCTGTGGCTTAAAAAAATAACATTCAAAAAAATAAGTGATGGTGAGGATGTAGAGAAACTTAAACACTCATACATTTTGAGTGGGAATGTAAAATAACACAGTCACTTTGGAAAACAGTTTAGAAGTTTCTTAAAAAGTTAAACAAATTATCACACAACTCAGCATTTCCACTCCTGGGTACCTACCCAAGAGAAATAAAAACACATGCCCACAAAAAAGACTTGTATGAATGCTCATAGCAGCATGGTTCATAACAGCCAAAAAGGGGAAATAATCTATATATCTATTAACTGGTGAATGTACAAACAAAATATGGTTTATCCATACAATGGAATGCTTTACAGCAATTAAAGGGAATGAAGAACTGATACACGCTACAGCATGGATGAACCTCAAAACCATTAAGCTAAATGATAGCCAAATGCAAAACCAACATATTGTATGATTACATTTATTCGAAATGTCCACAAAATGCAAATTTATAGAAACGCAAAGTAGATCAGTTGTTGCCTGAGGCTGAGGGTGGGAATGGGAAGTCACTGCAAATTGGCATGAAGGATCTTTTTGGTGTGTTGGAAATGTTCTAAAATTGGACCATGGTGATGGTTACACAAGTCTATAAATTTACTAAAAATCATTTATCCATGCACATACACGCACACACACACACACACAGAAAGCCAACAATGTCAATTTGGCTCACAAATCTGCAATTCAGGCAGGATTTGGCAGAGAGAAGTCTCTGCTCCACTTGACATCAGCTGGGGTGGCTCAAAAGCTGGAGTTGGAGTAATCTAGGGTTTCTAGGGCATCTCCCTGACTCTACTTACCCTCTCTGTGCTGTCTCTTCAGCAGGGTGATTTCAGGACAGCTAGGCTTAGGGCTCCTAAGTTGCTTGTCCCGAGAGAAAGAGAGACAACAGAAAACTATATCGCCTTTTGTGACCTGCCCTTGGGAGCCATTCCACAGCATTCTACTTGTTAAAAACTCCAGTAGTATACACACACAATGGAGTATTATTCAGCCTTAAAATAGAAAGAAATTTTACCATATATGACAACATAGATGAAGCTTGAGAACATTATGCTAAGTTAAATAAGCCAATCACAGAAGGAGAAATATTGCATTATTCCACTTATATGAGGTATCAAAAATAGTCAGACTCATAGAAGCAAACAGTAGAGTGGTGGTTCCCAGGGGCTGGGGGCAGGGGGATACACGATGTTGTATTTAATGGGTATGAAGCTTCAGTCATGCAAGATCAATAAGTTCTAGAGATCTTCTGCACAGCATCATGCCTATAGTTAACGATACTGTATTGTACACTTAAAAATTTGTCGAGGGGAAATCTCACGTTAAATTTTCTTACCACAATAAAAAAAAAACCAACGAAACAAACAAAACTCGAGTAGTTTTGGTACTCTTTCCAGTCATTCTTTTTAGATACTTGATTTGCATAGTGAAACAGAACAGCCCCAAATCCTTGCTCTCTTGGAGTTTTCATTCTGGTTGGAGGAACACACAATAAATTATAAGCATATAGAAAAAAAAAGCTATGGAAAACAGAAATAGAGTTATGAAAGTAGGATCTGTGGTGGAATAGAGAGAGTATTGAAATTTCAAATATGTTGGTCATGGTAGGCCTCATTAAGGAGGTGACATTTGAGCTACTTGAAGGAGTTTAGGGAGTTAGCTTTGCAGATGTCTGGGGGAAGATCCTTTTATGCAGAGGAGGCAGCCAGCGCAAGGTCTGACATGGGAGCTTTGCTGGAGTGCTTGAGGCTTAGCAAGGAGGCCAGCTTTGTTAGAGCAGTGAGAATGAGAGGCAGGTTGCAGCAGACAAGAGCATAGAGGTGAAAGGGAGGCCAGTCAAGTAGGGTCTTGTAGGTTATTGTAAGGTCTTTGGCTTTGACTTTGAGTGAAACAGAAGCCACTGGAAGGTTTTCTGCTGGAGTGATATCATCTAACTTACTATTTTGTTGGAATCTTTCTGGCTGCTGTGTTGAGAATAAACCATAGGAGAGCAAGTGCCGATGCAGCAAGACCTGTTAGGAGGCTGTTGCACAAACCCAGATAAAAGCTGATAATGGGTCTGACCAGGGTAGTACCAGTGAAGATGGTAAGAACTGGTTGGAGTCTGAAAATATTTTTGATTTTGGAGACAATAAGATTTCTTGGCAGAATGGATGTGGTAAGGAAAGAGAGGAGTCAAGGATATCTGCTTTTGTGTTAGCTATTAATAACTATACACTAAGGATTATTATCAGGAGGTAAAAGTCCCATGGAAGGAACGATCACACAAAGTGGGGATTTAATCATTATTAAATATATCCTTTTGGATATTAAGAGTAGGAAAAAATTTGGAAAGGAAGGAGGAAAAGGTGGAAAGGAAGAAAGCAGGAGTTGGAAGTCCTTGGTTCGAATCCAAGCTCCACCATGAGTAACTAAGATCTCAGGGAGTTATTTTAACTCCCTGGGCCTCAGCTTCTCTTTAGTAAAGATGAGATATAAAATCCCATAATTCGGGGCCGGCCCGGTGGCGCAGCGGTTTGGTTCGCGCTTGGCAGCCCGGGGTTCGCGGGTTCGGATCCCGGGTGCCCGCCGACGCACTGCCTGTCAGTCATGCCATGGTGGCGTCCCATACAAAGTGGAGGAAGATGGGCACGGATGTTAGCCCAGGGCCAGTCTTCCTCAGCAAAAAGGGGAGGATTGGCAACAGATGTTAGCTCAGGGCTGGTCTTCCTCCCCCTCCCCCCCCAAAAATAAATAAATAAATAAAATCCCATAATTCATAGTGTAAATTTTAAGAATTAAATAATATTATAAATAGCGTTTAAGGTAATACCTAGCACATAGTACGTACTTAATAAATGATAGCTATTATTATTATCAATAAAAATAGGAGGTTGGAGGAAACTGGAGTGATTTCCTTTTAACTATAAGTGAGAATTGGAAGTAGACAATATTGCCAAAAAAGCATGTTGTGTGACCTGTTGTGGGCCAGAGCCATTGTCTGCCGTGGTCAGGTGAATAGAAATGTGTTGAAAGAAGGGATGGGCCACTTTCTAGTAAAATATTACTCACCCCCAACACCGTGCTCTACCTTCAACGCTGCAGTCTTCCTTGTCAATTCAGCTTTTTACTAATTTAACTGGACTCTGAGCAAGCTCAGAAAATTGCCTTAATTTTTCTGGGCAGATATCTGGCTAGTGACAGATGGAACCACTGGTGATGGTGATGTTCCTATATTTTGTGCCTATCTTCTAATTATCCATGATAAAGGGGTCATTGACTGGAAATACTGATATTGAGAAATTGAATTAGTTAGAAATCTGGAATTATTATTATGCAAGACTCACCAGTACAGTAATGATTAATGCAGATGTCTACTAATAAGAGACCTTGCTTGATGGTCATCTGAATCAATAAAGAAAGATGATAAGTATCTTGTGTAGTTGTTATCAAGAGGTTTTTGCATATAGTCAAATGCTTAGAAATGTTCTTCTTTCTTTAGTATGGTATATATAATTATTTTTTAAAAGAGCATGTGAGTTTGATGTTATAACAGTCTGTTTAAAAACCATTCCAGGGGCCGGCCCGGTGGCACAGCGGTTTAGTCCGCGCTTGGCAGCCCGGAGTTCGCTGGTTCGGATCCCGGGCGCCCGCCGACGCACCGCCTGTCAGCCATGCCGTGGCGGCGTCCCATACAAAGTGGAGGAAGATGGGCACGGATGTTAGCCCAGGGCCAGTCTTCCTCAGCAAAAAGAGGAGGATTGGCAACAGATGTTAGCTCAGGGCTGGTCTTCCTCACCAAAAAAAAAAAAAAAAAAAACCATTCCAGATACATGTTTTGGAGTGTGGAAAGTTGGAAATAATGATAATTATTTATCTCTTCAAGTAAAACATTTAAAAATAAAATTCATTTATTTTGATTTTAAATTCTGTATTTCAAATATGCAGAAAATATTATAACAGATACCCACATACCCAGCATCTAGATTTTTAAAAATGTTAACATTTCACCCTATTTGCTCCAGATAATTTTTATTTTATAAAGAAATATACTATTTTGGATACTACTAAGGTCCCACCAACCTTATCCTTTTCCCTCTCTTCCACAGGAAACCTTTTACTGAATTTGGTGTGTATTTTTTCTGTGCATGTCTTTGAACTCCATACATATATAGTCATGATCAATGTATGCTTTTCCTCTCTTAAAATTTTACACAACTGATATTACATTGTGTACCACAGGAAAGTAATATGTTAGTAATTAGGTAAAAAATGATAGAAGGCTAGCTAAAGCTTCATTTGAGCTGAAAAATGTTAGAAATACTTGCTGGTTTAATGCTGATATTGACAGAAAGCTACATGACTGAATTTGGGTAAAACAATAATTACCCTGGCACTCTAAGGACATAATGGGACAGGACTCTAACTTCCAAGCAGAACTTCATTGCGAATCAGAAATATCTGAAGCATCTAAATCCAAAATCTGGAATTGCAGATATTGATATTAATCTCTACTAATCTGGCCAGTCAATCTGCCATTATAGGACTGTTCCATCAACTGCCTGCTCAACAATGATGTTGCACACACTTCTCTCTTTGGACCAGAAATGGGTAGGCTTTCCAGAAAACAAAACAAATTAAAACTAGAATCCAGATGTGGTTGCTTTAAAAGAAGGTGCACTATAAATATCATTATATGTTAAAATTCTTACCATTTCTGCTAGAAAATGTAAGATTTGCTAGGGAGATAAGATTCACTAGGGATTCACTGATTTGTTCACTCATATAGCATAAACCATAATAAGTGCTGGGACTTAGCAGATAATTAGTAATTCTCGATGTGTCCATTCACCACTTGCTTACACACTCAACTTTACATTCTTTTAAGTTTCCATATTTTGACATGCAGATCAGGCTCATTATTTTTAACCATAATATAAGACAAACACACACACGTGTGTACATACCCAGATTTTTCTACTTCCCTGAGAGATAAATTGTTTTCAATTTTTTCTCATTGCTAACCATGCTTCAGTAAACATCCAAGGATGTGCCACTTTGTGACCATGGGCAGCGGTTTCTCTAGGAGAGAAATCTAGCAGAACTTTTGGTTTGCAAGCACACACATCTTTATTTTTACTGAGGATTGCCAAATTGCTTGCCGAAGGATTGTACCAACTCCCACCAGCTATACATCTTTATCAACAATTGGTATCTTCAGACCAATTAATCAATCATTTTGGTCAATTTGATAGTTATGAAAGATATTTCATCTTCAATTTGCATTTCCTGAATCAATAATGAATTTAAACATCTTGTCAAGTTTATTGGTTATTTGTGTTTCCTATATGTTTTTGCATTTTTCAACTGTGCTTTGTCTTTATTTTACTGTTTTGTGGACATGTTTTATATATTCTGATTTCTATGATTTATCTGCAATATGCACTTTAAATATCTTCTCAAAGTGTGACTTGTCTTTTCTTTTTTCAGTGGGATCTTTTGTTATACAGAGGTTTTAAATTTTAATGTAGTCAGAATTATCAGTGTTTTCCATTATGATTTGAATTTTCTCTTATATTCTAAGAGTTTTACAGTTTTGCTCTTGCATTTAGGTTTTTAATCCATCTACAGTTTATTTTTGTGGATCATGTGAGATAGTGTCTTTTTTTATAAACATGTGGATAGCTAATTGTTACTTCATTTACAACACAGTCTGTCCTCCTGTCCATTTTTTTTTGTCGTGCCTTCGTATTAACCAAATCTCCGTATAGATGGGCCTCTGTTCTGTTCCATTGGTCAAAAGGTCTCTCCCTGCGTTGATACAATTCTATTGTTATCATGATAGATTTCTAGTCAATCTATTATCCTATTTATTATTGTTGTTGTTAAAATTGCTCTGGTTAATTTTCACTCTTTCCTCTTCTATGTGAATTACAAAAAAATTCAGGCTGTTAATGAAAAATTTTATGATTTTTATTAAAATTGTACTGTATATATAATAATTTTAAGAGACTTGGCATTCATCCCTGAATCTGATATATGTCTCCATATACTTAGACAATCTTTTCTGGCATATAACATTACACATTTTTTCCATAAATGTGTTAACACAATTATATGGTTTATTCTTAGATATTTTATATATATTTTTACTCCTGTAATGAGTTTCTTTTTAAAGCTACATTTTCTAATTGTTTGTTGAAAATCTTTGAGTTTTACTGTTAACTGGTTAATGGCTGATTAAGAATTAGAGCCTAGACCTCCTTTCTCACATTCCTTTCTCTAATGTATTGAGAATCTTCTTCCAAGGATGAGTTCTTGGCCCTTTAATATGATGGAGGGATTGTGTCTTATGTGCTTATTGGAGGACATAGTGGATGGTGAAGCAGGTCCTGCGTGGACTGTAAGTATACTAAGGAAAAATGGAGAAAACACAGTAGGTTAGTTATTGAGAAGCCTCCGTAGCTGAATACGTTCTCCAAAGTAGTCAATTGAAATGAATTTTGTGGTGCAGGTTATTTGTAGGGGGTACAAGTGGGTTTTGAACCCCCTCCATCAATCAACAAGGAGTTGCCAATAAAAGACACCAATTTTATTGTCTACTATGGCATTGTGGGAAGTATTTGAAGCCCATCTAAAAGAATGCTGACAGTTGCCAGGATGCTTGAACACGACCTTCCGTAGTAAGAAGTATCAGTGAAAATAACACATTTTTCAGTCATTCACTGGGTCTGCTTAAGGTCAGAATACAGCCTATACTTCTTCAAGGTCAAGCTCAACTCTTAAGTTCTCTATGTAACTTCCCGAGTCCTTCACTATGTTGAACTTACTCTCTTTTTTCTCTGAACCCTGAAGGCACTGTCTGGGGTTCTTTATTCTTACTTTATGCATCTGTATCCCTTCACTTATTTTAAATTCAGTGGTAATAGACATTCTGTGGATGCTTAGAGTAGTGCTTTAGACAGACTTGGCACTCAGTAACACTTGAATTAAAGTGAAAGGAATGGAATATTTATTTTGTTAGAAAAGATTTTGGGGTCATGTCAGAGTTAACTTAGGTTTCTACAATGGTTAGTAGAGCTTTAAAGAGCTCTGGAAAAGGGAAGTTGATCTGAACAGCTATATTCTCAGTTAGCTGCTCATGAACTATTTTGTGTCCCTGGGAGGAAAAAAGGCCATTATGTTCAATCAAAAATTAAATTGGAATGCTGACTAACCACAGGCTACTGATTCAGTAACTAAGAACCAGGCATCTTTACAGTATTTCTGTTGTAGAATATATCAAGAATCCTCATCTGCTTTCTGAGTTTTCAAATGTTGGTTCTCTGTATAAGTAGCAATTTGCTGATAATGTTAATTCAGTCTACTAGATAGTTCATCTGTTTTTTAAATTATTTAGCTGGTCATTTTATACCCGCTGAAGCCCAGGTTTAGCTCCCCATTATTGTCTGTCATATTTAGATAATGAAATTTATGGAACCCCAAAATAACTCAATCATTTGGAATTCCAAGCTGCCTACATTCCTAAACAGATTGTTAGGCACACATAGATGTCTGACTAGCACTATTCTTCAGGTTTGGGAGTAAAATCACTTTGTGTGGTAAGAGATGGATCTGATCTGAGCTATTTTTACTATAAATTAGGTACAGCCCTGGTTTAAAATTCACCTTAGGCATCATACACACACGCACACAATAGATGGACTTAAATATAGATATATTCAGATTAATGTGATCTATATTACGATATATCTGGAAAGAGATTTCACCATTGAATTAAAGTTAATCTGATGTGATTGTAAACTTTAGTGGTTTATTGAGGTCGCAAAATCTTTAGTTTTCTATATAGAATTCTACAGTGTGTTTCCACCATACAATAGGCTCATGCAGGGTGTTTACTGACTTCTGCTCATTCTCTGAAGCACTCTACATTCCATAATTTACCTCTCCTCTCATTACATTTCTCTGGACATTTTGTAGATTGCTAATTGTCAATCCCTTAAATATCAAGAACAATATACTTATGGCAATACATGGAAGTCATTATGTTAGCCCAAGGTTGGGTAGTCATTTGCCTGCCGCAAGACATGCCAAAAGTCAAGAGTCAAGGTGGTAGGAGAGAAAGGACTTTTTATTACAGCTTGCTAGCAAGGGGAAAATGGCCAACTAATGTCCAAAAGAGCCGTCTTACAGAACAAAGACTACAGGCCAGTTATATACAGGGCTGGTCTCTGGGCAGGGGAGGCATCTGGCCCCAGGGTGGGGGTATCCATCTGATCTCTGGGTGGGACAGACATCTGGTTTTAGTTCCTGATAGTCTTTGGTTTTACTGGATATGCAGCAGACACTGGAGCAAAGCCCTACACCCTGATCTTTCAGTTGTCATTGATGATGGCTGTCAGCATAGACTCTCTCCCTGGGGGTCATCACATTCCTAAGGAACCCAAAAGAACAAAGTTATCAACTTATAGCAGCTGAGCTGGGCCATAAAATCTAGAGAGCATATCTGGGTTAGTTAATCGGAGGTCATTCAAAGATAAAATAGGGTTTCATTTCTACAATATGCCTTCCCTCATGTCAACCTTGTGTTGAGCCAGTATGAATTACATAATTGCAGAGGCAAATAATTTGATTGACTTCTAAAATCTTTTCTAAAAATCACCTACAGTGGGCCAGACATCATGCTGAATATTGGAGATACAAAGATGAAAAAAAAGACTCTTTGTTTCTTCCTTCAAGGAGCTCATTAATTCCATGCATCCTACACTGTTGCAGCAAGATCAATCCATTTTGTGGGATCTGTTAAAACAACGTGATTATTTTTTCCCAGAGCTTATGGCCAACTTTAGACTAGCCCAGGAAGTCTTCAAATTTCTATTGAAATGACCACTGGTGAACTTATTGGATATTTCATGCAGATATCCAGCAATTAATTAGAAGATGAGCTCAGAGCCCAGAGGCTTCCAGGTGAAGCGGTAGCTGTTTAAGTAAAAGACATGAGAGCACTAGTTCCATTTGAACCTCCTTATCCTTCCTGCATAAACCTGCCAGTAGCGTTGTCTTGAAAGGACATTTCTTAGCACTACAGCTATTAGTCAGGCTGTATTGGGCTGTTGGGAAGAGCAATCAGGCATCAGTGCTGCATTCATTGGTTTCCCTTTATATTCCATGTTAAAAGGCCAGCAGCTGAAAAACTGGATTTTTTTCTTTGCTTTGTTCCAGTGATGCTAAACAACTGGAAACTGTATAACTGGCATCTATGGAAACCAAAGTTTTGTTCAAGCCAGAGAAATGCCAGAAAATATTTGTTTTTGTATTAAAAGGCACTGACATCTCATATTTTCAATTCATCAGGTTATAGCTTGACTAAAAAATGAAAGGGATTAGAAAAGCCTGATTACTAAAGTGTAAATCATTTCTTTTTTCCAATTCTGGATATTGCTCAGGCAAGACAAATGATCCTTCAAATATTTCAAACATTCCTGATATTATCATTAAAATTATTTATGATTGTTACTGAGCATTGGAAGTGAGGAAAGCTTTAAATTAGGTGTCTTGATTACTAAATGGAACTTTTTTCACTAATGCATAAAGCTCAGCATAGAATTCAAGGCATTAAAGATGTAAATGCTGAATTATTTTACAATTCCAACTAAAAGGTAAATAAAAGCACAGTGAAATGAGAAAATCATTAAGTTAAATTCACATATGATTTCAAAACCTGTGTTATAACATTAGGGAAAGATTTGTACTGTAGCCATGATTACATATTATTAAGTTATCATTTTCTCCTAAATGTCATTACCATAATTTTCCAGAATATGATATTCAGCACTCAAAGTCCATCGATTTTTTTTCACATTCTGCCGTGAGAGATTATTTGGTCATTGCTGACTGAGTAGAGGGAGTAAGAAGGGGATTCACTCTTCAAAAATCTTCATTGTTTATATTTTCTTGAATGTATTGTTGAGTTGAGGTATTAGCACCTTTATGTATCAGCACCTTGATCTAAGTAGCCAGGTGCCACGGTCTGAATGTTTGTGTTCCCCCAAAATTCACATGTGAGAATCTTAATGCCCAATGTGATGGTGTCAGAAGGTGGGGCCTTTGGGAGGTGATTGGGTCACGAGGATGGAGCCCTCATGAATGGGATTAGTGCTTTTATAAAAGAGATCCCACAGAGCTCCCTGGCTCCTTCCATCATGTGAGGACACAAGAAGTTGGCAGCCTGGAAGAGGGCCCTCTCCTGACCATGCTGGCACCCTGACATCAGACTTCCAGCCTCCAGAACTGCGAGAAATACATTTTCTATTGTTTATATGTTACCCACTCTGTGGTATTTTGTTATGGCAGCTCAAATAGACTAAGACACCAGGTAACCATCTATTATTAATTTCTTAATATATATCACATCTTTCTCCAAACTATATTTGAGTTTCCTAGCAATAGGGAAGTATTAAAAACAAGTAAAGCAAATGAAAATTTAAAAATTTAAAGGAATATTAGAAAATATACTTAGTGGTAAGAGAAAAATGCATTTGAAAACTTGGATGAATTAATTGTTGTAACTTAGCCCTAAAAGTTTAATTATCAAAATTCAGAAGAAGATATGATGATGAGATATATCAAAATTTATTGAGCAAAGTGTGACAGGCAGCTTCTAAGATCGCCTTTGCTTGAATGTGGCCTGGACTAGTAATTTGCTTCTAACCGATAGAATACAACAAAGGTGATGGGCTGTCACTCCATAATTAGGCTACAGAAAATTGTGACTACTGTCTTGCTGTATGGCAGGCTCTCTCTCTGGCTGGTTTTGATTAAATAAAGTGTCATGCTGGAGAGAGCCAGCAAGATCACAAGAAACTTAGGGCAGCTTCCGGCCAATATCCGGCAAGGTAGTGATGCCCGCAGTCCAACAATCCTTAGGAACTGAATTCTGCCAAACAACCAGGTAAGCAAACTTTGAAGGGAACACTTCCCCAGCTGAGCCTTCAGATGAGGCCTTAGCCCTGACAGCACCTTGATTACAGCTTCATAAGAGACTGTGAAGTAGAGGACCCTGCTAAGGTGTAGCTAGATTCATGAAATACGGATACTGGGATATAATAAATGTATGTTATTTAAATTTGATAATTATATGAGAATTTGTTATGGTGCACTAGATAATGAATAAACAAGTTAACTTTTTTTTCCTGAAATTAAAATTGCCTATAAATCCATATACAAGAATTCCTGTACAACATGAAGTGTTTGCTAACAAATTAATAGGAGCTGGAAAAATGTGATTTAGGGAAGATTTTTTTATAAGCCTTCTATAAAAACTAAGTTCATAAACCTAGACTTTAACTCATATAAGCTTTTCAGTATTTGGGGGGTAAAGAGTCAAGATAGTGAAGGCAACAAATGTTATTATCTCGTGAGCCATTCTAATATAGTGATGGACCTTAAAGAACCTAGAGAATGAGGAGCTATTACGTCCTTTCAGAAATGTCAAAGGAGCTCTTCGCAAATGCTGGGCTGTAGTAAATTCTTGGCTGGATCCTCTCAGGAGTGCTGCAGTGCAGATATTCTGTGTTGCCAATGAAGGTAACGTCCACATGCTTTATATGTGTGGCACGTAGGCAGAAAGCCCGGCATTTTCATAGGAAAATCCAGAAACTTGGCTCATGCTCTGATTTTGACAGGGCCAATCAACTCCCATTTGGAGGAAGGGCTGCCAGGGTGTCAGTGGGTAGAAATTTTTTTTTCCAAAAATTAATTTTAAATTACTCAAGTATTTGGCTAAGGACTCTGAGATCCTGCATGTCTATGACATTTGCTTGGAGGAAGAAATTTTCTCCTGAATAAAATATTAAGAATAGTCATTAACCAATTGGTTCCCAAGACTCTAAAAAGACCTTAGTTTATACTGCACATGTTATCTGCTTTTGATGAAGACCTCAGCCTGTTGCCCATGCCAAGATGTGTTAGCTATCAATCATAGCCTCAAGGAATTGAATGATTAGACTTCTTGTATGAAGGTATTTAAAACAATATTTCTGCATTTAAAGAGGACTGATGAACCCTTCTTATTTCAACATTTGATTTTTACATGTACATTTTTTTTCTTTCTTGGAAGGAGACCATATAGTTAATTTAATAAATCATTAAAAATATTTGTCAAATTATTTCCATTAAAGCCGTACACTGCCATGGTTAAAATCTCTGGCTCTGGAATCAGACTTCCTGGGTTTGATTCCTACTCTGTCACACACTTGTTGTGTGAGCCTGGGTGAGTTATTTGACTCCTCTGTGTCTTTATTCTCCAGTCTGCAAAATGTTGATAATAATAATACTTTTTTCAGGGGATTAAGTAGGTTAATGTATGCAAAGTCTTGTATCTTGCACACAGTAAGCCTTCTAAAATTCTGAACTATTAATCACTTAGCTAGTTGATGCTGTTATTTTTTCAGATTACAGATATATTATAAATTCCCTTGTTTATAAGACCACTTACAATTTATTATAATAAAGACATGTCAGCAGAATAGCAAAAGATGATTCCGTTTGCAGTAGGAGCAAAATCCTCACTGAGAGTGGTGAAGACCTACAAGTTAAACTGTATTTCTCTTGTAGTGGTTCTTCAGACAAATTTTGGTCATCAAATTGTGTGAGCAGTGGCTCCATGGTAGTCATCACTACTGTCCACCAAATAGTCTGATTCTCTTCTTTCTAGGCACAGGGCTTCATTGTGCCTCCCCACTCCCTTGAAGTTAGGTATGGCCATGACACTTGCCCTTATATAGTACGCAATTTGTCAGGGTCTTCTTTTCTTTCCCCTCCCACCTTCCAGCAATGGTTGCAACCAGGAAGCTTCCATCAGCCTGTTTCACAGAGTAGGGAAGACGTTAAGCAAAGCTAGGACTTTGTCCTTAAGAAAACAGGGAGTCCATTAAAAGATCTAGAATAATTAGCAATGTGCCAGTGTGTGAAATTGACAAAAAATCAGGAAAGAAAGGCAGATGCTTAGCAGGAGGCTATTCTAATATTTTACAGAATGGTGAAAAGGATATGAGCAGTGAGGGAATGGGATGGGATAGAGGAAAATGAACCCATAACATATTGTAGAGACAGACTTGAAAATGATTTTACCATTGATTACAGATGAAGCAAAGTGTGAGTTGGATCAGCTTAATATAAAGCCATGGTTTGAATCCTGGTGACTAAAGAACATGACATGTCCACCAATAGAAATAGAGCTTGAAGCAGGCTGTGGGGAAAAGAAGGATTCAGCCTGAGGAATACTGAGTTTTAAGATACTATTGGGATGTTCAGATCCCATAGTCATTTGGAAATAGCAGAGAAGGAGAGATGAAAGTGACAAGATGAGGACTAGAAATGTGGGCATGTAATGCTGGCTTGGGACGGAGAGATTTTCCAAGAAGGATGTGATCAAATGAAAAGAGAGACAGAGAGGGAGAGAGAGAAGAGGAATGACGACATTTAAAATTAATGGCCATTGAATTTCCTTGTCCAGTTTCATAGTTTTGTATGATACAGGAGACTGAACATGCATTGATTTAAGTTCTAAACTGGAAGCTTTACTGCCACCTAAATTTCTAATGCAAACTTCTCCAGGTGTTTTAGTTGATTCTTCTGAAAAATTAACTTCTGAAAAATATTGGTTGAGAGTACTAGTTGTGTTTTAGATTTTTGAGGTTCCACTTCATTACTAATATTCTCTGGTTGGTTTTTTTTTTTTTGTCTTTTCTGACAGCTTTACAGTAATATCTGCAATTTTACATTAAGTTGAGTGTTTTTCCAACTTTTATGTATTTCCATTTCCTATATGCACAGTGAATTTGGGGGCAGCTAATGCATCTCAAAAATAGCCATTCTGTCAAAAACTGGGCCTGAGAATAACTCCATCTTCTTTCAGGGATAATTTCATTTTAGATGAAATATCTACCCTTGGGAGAATCTGACAGATGCATTGCTTGCTTCATTTCTACGTATGGTATGGGTGTGTGTAAAGGGGCAACCTGCCAACTGACTGTTCACATTCAGAAACTTTTTCTGAGTTTTTGTGGACACTTACTGATGCCACTTTAATCTGATCTTTCAGGTGACAATGTGTTCAGAAGTCACTTGAGAATGGTTAAGCAATTAGAGAAGAATACAGAATTTTTCTTATATCGAGGTTTTGCACTTTAATCAGTTTATTAAAGAATTCCATTCCAAGGGATAGTTGAAATTATCTCACGTCACATCTTATCCCGAGATTTAAATCTGTTGAATTTATTAAGTTAATTTTCTTACTAATATTATTGTTCTCCAATAAAACAAAGTCTCAAACTACCACATACGTATGCACCATCAGAAACAAACCAAAGTTGTTTGCTGAAGTTGAAGAAAATTGCTTAAAAATAAGCAAGAAAAGAGTAGGAGAAAGAGTGTTAAATTATTTTATAAAAAAGATTATTTGAAGGAGATGTGTAAGTAGGTGACTGGTTAGCCAACAGCAGTAAGTTTCTTTGTTTTGTTTTGTTTCATTTAGTTTTAACAGACATTGATAATCTAAAATCTTTTCATATAAGAATGTTTATTTTAACAGAGGAATCTTGAGTGGAAATGAGTCAGGTGATACTTCACAGGAAATACAGTTTGCAAGAAGCCTAAGAAAAATTTAAGACAGTCATATCAACTCAATATAACTCAGTGGCATTTTTTTCTGGCCTACAAACTTACAGAACCAGTGGAAAAATTGTGTTGATATAGAAATGCTTGAGAATTATTCATTTATTTATTTATTGCCTTGTCTATGAAAACACTTCTTTTTAAAAGAGAATTCAGGCATTTCAGACCCAGGCTCTTCATTTAAGCTTTTTAAAAAGGATGAGGAGTTTAATTAAAATTATGAGCACGATCATTTAAAAATCCAACACTGTAATTCTCAAAGTAAGCATTATCTATTAAGGTTAAACCACATGGTAGTTCCTGAATCTTGTGGTTTTTCTAACCTATGGGAATTTTCAGGGGAAAAAAAGGTTAATGAAATTGCAGATAATAATTTTTTTTTTTTTTTTTTTTTTGTGGGGAAGACCAGCCCTGAGCTAACATCTGTTGCCAATCTTCCCCTTTTTTGCTGAGGAAGACTGGCCCTGAGCTAACATCCGTGCCCATCTTCCGCGGATAATAATTTTTAACATAATTTTCTTTTTTCTTTCTTGTTGTTTTGTTCGGCTCTTGATAAGTTCTCCCAGAATGAGTTGTTAAGGAAGTAAATAACGATGAGTGAAGAAGCAAAATCTTGTCATAGATTAAAACCGGTTAAGATCCCAGAAAGGAGTGTGCACTGTTTGAATGGAGGAAGGTTAATGGGGAGATGCCCTTGGGTTGAGATAGGAAGCAGGGCTGCTTGCTGTCTTTATTAATAACTATGAAGTAGAAGGTGCTGGACTCTAACAGCCTCTGCAAAGAATTGAGACCTGGCTCTTGGAAATTCAGTCCATGATTTTCTGTGTGAACTTGCCAGCTCATGAACATTTTCCTCTGTTTGGAAAGAAAGCTTCCTAAGTCATATCCGGTTGTCTCAATTTTATTTGTTGCACCATTAGTGCTTCTAGAGGATTGCTAGCCACTGCTTTTTTGACACAGAGGGGTCTTAAATGTCATATAAAAATATTATATCTGTTATCAGGTGCAGGACCTTTGAGTGGCCACTTTCCTATGATAAGATTTTTGCAAAAGCTCTGTAAACAGAAATAGTTTGAGAGGAAAAACAAAAGGTGGACAGGGATGAAGTGTCAGATCCTTTTTCATTAATCTAACACACATACACACAATCTTTTAATATGCTTTTGCTATCATGGGAAATAAGTTGATGTAACTAAAATAGAAATAAGAATATCATAGACAAATTTCTTTCAATTATAAACATCCAAATAGATAGGAACACACGATAACCTTGTCCAGGGAATGTTAGATTTCACTGAGCTTTTCAAATGTTGCTATGGGTCATCAGGAAAGATCAATTAGGAATTTGTGTCCTTAGGGTTCTGTCTACAATGTTGCCAACAAGATTAATTTTTTGAATCTTTCAAATAACCCATTGTAGCTATCATTTTGTTGGATCAACTTGGCGCATGTGGGGTAGGCAGGGTGTGTGTGTGTTTTGTGGGGGACATGGTGGAGACAGGCAAGAGCAGGTATGGAAATTTTCAGGATTGAGGTGCGAGGAGAGTGGGCAGGATGGAACCAAAGAGTCATAAGGTTGTGCTTGTAGGGTCCAAAAAGCAGGGTCTAAAGGGGCTCTTCAAAGAGAGGAGCCCACGGCTGGTGGCCTGCCATGAGCTGGGAAAGCGGGAGCTGAATTGCTAGGTGGAAGAAAGTCCTGGCTGACTTCTGGAGATGCTGGGAAGGCAGCTCTGTTTAAAGGGCCATGGCGGAGTAGACAGTCAGGAAAGGCACAGGTGCCACAGGAGTGCAGTAAAAGTGTGTAGAATATCAGAAATACTGATTTTGCCCCTGCAATGAAGGCTTTAGCAATACTTTCATATGTTAATTTCCATACTCAAAAATACTAGCCCAACACATGACACTAGATTTTTGTATTGTGTGTTGGTCTGGCACATGGTTAATCTCTCCCTTACTTCCTACCCTTCTTGCTTTCCTTCTGTCCACTCCAGAACAAACTGCAATCCTTTCTGTCTCTCGATCTTCCTCAGGATGCTGCTGACACAGGCCCTTTGCAAGGCTGCCCTCTTTGCCCTGAAACACTTGTTCTCCAGTGAGTCACACTAGCTAGCTACTTCACTTCATTGTGGTCTTTTGCTCAGCTGTCTTTTCTGATCATCCTACTAGGCACTCAGAAATATGTGAAAACATGTAAATTGTCACATATTATTATTAGCTGATTCTGCTCTGGGCTGTGGATTAAAGAGGCCATCAGTACATACTCAGTGAGAGTGGATATTTCTTTAGTGACTCTAACTGTGGGTGTAGCAGGGAAAGACAAATATTTCCTTTTTTCTCTTTCTCTATCTGCAGCCACCCCTCCCTCAATATCTTGCTCTCGATTCCCCTTTTCAGATGAGCTGCAAAATCATTCTGGTTTGCTCAGCCACAAGAATCATTCACAAAGCTGCATTTATTCACAACCCTGCTAATTTCATCTCTCAAACCTACTTAAGCAACTTCTAGCAGCAGCACAATTTCAACAAATCCTTGGAATACGCTTTCTTCTTCTGCATCTTTGATATTTGCCAACCATTTCTCCTTCAGCATTCTGCCAGTCCATGACCTTGAAATCATTATTGCCCTAACTTTGGCAGACGCTAGCTCATTACAGTTTCTCTGCTCCACAGGCGACCTGACTTTGTGAAGTTTTAAATGAGGAAGTTGGTAATGAACGTAATTTAAATGACAAAGTCTCGATTTGGGGACTGTATGTAGAAGAAGAATGAAAGTCTGTTCTAAATTTTGTAGGGCTGACCACATTTGGCCTACTTCAAAGAATACCCAGTTCCTGCCATCTGATTCTGCTAGTATAATTGAGTTTCTAGAACACTTGCAGTGCTGTTTGGAAGCCCATGGGTAGGAAGCAGATGGGTGAGTCATTAGGACAAGAGGAGGAGAGTGGTGAAGGAGCAGACACCAACTACTTACTAGCCTGACCAGAGCCAGTGTCTGCCACTGAGCACTTGAACACGTCCCACTGCCCCATGTAGTGTTGCTACTCAAAAACGAATGCCTCTGTTCGCTTTCTGCTCAGACCTACAATCTGCAGGGCTGGGGAACTGCCACAGTGCCATTTATTTTCTCAATTGTGTTTACCGCCTCAAAAGTAGATTTGATTCCCAAGGCTTACCACCTTATGAGAACTAGGCCTATTTTACTGACCAGCAGTGAAAGCAAATTGCTTAGTTTTGAATAATTATTGGAAAAGGTCTCTTTTTAAGGCTGATCATATAACTTACAGTCCAGACTAGGAGGCTTTGGAAAATAAAGGGGACACTAAAAATAATACCAATTTTACATATATATTTGAATATTGTATTTATAATATATATATAAATTGTCCTGTTTATTTTATATATATACTTGAATATTTATTGACTAACAAATTGGTTTATTATATTAGTAGATGTTAAAAGTCTTATTTAAAATTATTTTGTAATACAAAATTCTTTATAAAAACTGAAGTAGCATGTTGATACACATTGAAGCAAAATAAGTTTTTCTTATTAATGATCTGAACATTAAAATACCAGAGTAATTATTTATGGTATATGGTCGTGTACTTTAATCACATTTTTAATCTTGTCTATTTCTAATATATATTTGTATTTTTCTAAAGAATGAATTTCTTACAATATAATCTTATTTTTAACATTAAATTGACAGCACTCATCTTTATGGTTGCATTTTATCGTTATTACGTTTGATACTGACATCTTTAGTTGATTTGTCATAATGTTTTTTAGTTGAAGAAATGTTTTCTCCATAGGTGCTAATATACCTGGTAAAATAAGATCAAATTCTGCTACATGGAGAATATTCTCACTAAACTCCTGTTTTGTTTTGAAATATGGAAATATATCTGTACAAATATTTTTATAGATGCTGTCTTTCTTTACTCCATTCTGAGTATCTTGCTTAGAAAATTATTTTTAAAGGCAACATTTCTAGAGTAAAATGTAGAATTCAATTTTTATGTTGATTCGGTTGAAATGCTTTCAACCAAAATAAAATCTCTATACAAATATTTTACTCAAATTTAAGATATTCCAAAGTTTAATTATAGAATTTAAAAATTAAATTTATACGCTATTTCCAAACTTATCGATCTTAAGATTCATCCTTTGCTTTGAGATAAATTTCAATACCTTCCTGTTTGGAAGCAAGCTTGATTTTCAATATTTACAGTTTGCTAAAAGCTTCAAAAGCTATTGTGTGTGTGTGTTCCAATTCTTAAATACTTTGATTAAAGATATAGAAGAGATTTTCAACAAAAGCCAACCTAAATTTAGAGAGCTCTTTTATAAAAGAGTTTACCCTATATATAGCATTTAAGTCAATTTCAAAAGTGGTTCTTTAAAAGATCATACACCATGACCAAGTGGGATTTATCCCTGGGATGCAAGGATAGTTCAACATACACAAATCAATTAATATGATAGATCACATTAACAAAATAAAGGCTAAAAATCACATGATCATCTCAATAGATGCATAAAATGCATTTGACAAAATTCAACAGGCTTTCATGATAAAAAATAGGTTAGAAAGAATTTAACTCAACATAATAGACCAGGCATGACAAGCCCACAGCTAACATTATACGCAATAGTGAAAAACTGAAAGCTTTAGTTCCTGACAGAACAGGAACAAGACAAGGAGGCCCACTCTCAATAGTTCTATTCAATGTGCTACTAGAAGTCCTAGCCACAGCAATTAGGCAAGAGAAAGAAATGATCTTATATATAGAAGGAAAACAACTAAGAAAAACAACTGTTAGAACTAATAAACAAATTCAGTGAAGTTGTAGGATACAAAATCAATATATAAAACCCAGCTATGCTTCTCTACACTAACAACAAACTATCTAAAAAGAAAATAATTTCATTTACACTAGCATCAAAAAGAATAAAATACAAAGGAATGAATTAATCAAGGAGATAAAAGACTTGTACACTGAAAACTACATAACATTGATAAAAGAAATGAAAGAAGACATAAATAAATGGAAAGACATCCAGTGTTCATGGATTGTAAGAGTCAATACTGCAAAAATGTCCATACTACTCAAATAAATTTACAGATTCAATTTAAACCCTGTAAAAATCCCAAGGGCATTTTTTACAGAAATAGAAAAAACAATCCTAAATTTCATATGGAACTCCATTTGACCCTGAATAGCCAAAGCAATCTTGAGAAAGAATAAAATTGGAGACATCACACTTCCCAATTTCAAAATATATTACAAAGCTGCAGTAATTAAACAGTATGGAACTCACATGAAAACAGAAATATACAGCGAGGGCTGGGGCCGCCCTGTGGTGCAGTGGTTTAGTCTGCGCTTGGCAGCCCAGGGTTCGCGGGTTCGGATCCCGGGTGCCCGCTGACGCACTGCCTGTCAGCCATGCCGTGGTGGCGTCCCATATAAAGTAGAGGAAGATGGGCACAGATGTTAGCCCAGGGCCAGTCTTCCTCAGCAAAAAGAGGAGGATTGGCGACGGATGTTAGCTCAGGGCTGGTCTTCCTCACAAAAAAAAAAAAAAAAAGAAATATACAGCGAGGGAAAAGAATACAGAACCCAGAAATAAATCCATGCATATAAGATCAACTGATCTTTGATAAGCGTGCCAACAATACTCAAGGGGGAAAGACAGTCTCTTAAACAAATGGTTTCGGGAAAACTAGATATCCACATGCAAAAGAATGAAATTGGGTCCCTTTCTCACACCATAGACAAAAAATCAATTCAAAATCTATTAAAGATTTAAAAGTAAGACTTGAAACTGTAAAATTCCTAGAAGAAAATAGGAAAAAGTCTTCATGACATTGATCTAGGCAGTTATTTCTAGGATTTGACACCAAAAGCACAGGCAGCAAAGGCAAAAATAAACAGGTGGAAATATATCAAACAAAAAAGCTTCTGCTCAGCAAAGGAAACAGTGAATAGAGTGAAAAAAACCTACAGAATGGGATAAAATACTTGCAAACCCCATATATCTGATAAGGAGTTAATATCCAAACTATATAAGAAATTCCTACAATTCAATTGCAAAAATAATAATAGCAACAATTTGATTTAAAAAGAGGGAAAAGATTTGAATAGACATTTCTCCAAAGAAGACATGCAAATGGCCAATTGGTACATGAAAAGATGCTCAATATCACTAATCATCAGGAAAATACAAATCAAAGCCACAGTGAGATATCACCTCATATCTGTTAGGATGGCCATTATTAAACAACAATAATGAAGATAACAGGTGCTGGCTAAGATGTGATAAAATTAGAACCCTTATACACTGTTGGTGGAAAAGTACAATGGTGCAGCCACTATAGAAAACAGTGTGGAGATTCCTGAAAAAATTAAAAATAGAACTACCATATGATCCAGCAATACCACTTTTGTGTATATATCCAAAAGAATAAAAATCAATATTTTGAAGAGATATTAGCCTTCTCATGTTCATTCAGCAGTATCCACAATAGCCAAGATTTAGGAAAAAACTAAGTGCCCATCAATGGATGAATGGATAAAGAAAATGTGGTATATACATGCGATGGAATATTATTCAGCCTTAAAAAGAAGGAAATCCTGCCTTATGTGACAACATGGATGAACCTGAAGGACTTATTATTATTAGTGAAATTAGACGGTCACAGAAGGACAAATACTGCATGATTCTGTTTGTATGAGGTATCTAAACCAGTCGTACTCATAGAAACAGAGAGTAGAATGATGGTTGCCCAGGACTGGGCGTATGAAGAAATGGACAATTGCTGTTCAATGGGTATAAAGTTTCAGTTATACAAAATGAATAAGTCCTAGAATCTGCTATACAATATTGGGCCTATAGTTAAGAATACTGTATGTGTGCACTTAAAAATTTGTTAAGAAGGTAGATCTCAGGTTAAGTGTTCTTACAAAAAAAAAAAAAAAAAATCAATGTAAGAAAATTGGTGCTGAGCATTCAAGAGAGAAAGTATGTACCACCACATTATACAGTTTTTAAATCTCAGCTCCCTCACAAAATTTTATATTTTATTTACTGTAAAAGCTTATACATAAAATACTTGTAAATTTTGGACGATTATAGCTTCTATTTAAAATTGTAGTATATCATAGCTTGTTCAGAAACGATTTTGAATTATATATGCATCATAATCAATTCCAAATATGTTTCTTTTTCATAGGTTTCTTAAGGTATTGGTTAGATGCTACTGCATAGCAAATTACCCAACACTTCATAGCATAAAGCAACAACATTATTATGCTTGTAGATTCTCTGTGTCAAGAATTTGGACAGGGCACAGCAGGCATGGCTTGTCTCTGCTCCACCATGTCTAGGGTCTCAGCCAGGAAGACTTGAAAGTTTGAAGTAACTTAACAGCTGGGGGCTGGCATTATCTGGACTAGTCTTCACTCACATACCCATCTAGTGGATGAAGCTGGTTGTCAGCTAGGACCTCAGTTGAGCTGTTGCCTGGAATATCTACGTGTCACCTCATCAAGTGGTCTCCTTGAATGAGCTTATTTGGGTTTCCTTACTGCATGGCAGCTAGATGACAAAGACAGGTGTCTCAAGGGAGCTAAGCAGAAATGCATGGCATTTGATCATCAGGATTTGGAAGTCACATAATGACACCTGCATACTCTAACAGTCAGAGTGTTACCAAATGTTTGCTTACATTTAAGGCAGGAAACGTAGACTCCAATCACTTCATGGGAGGAATGTCAGATCACATAAGAAGAGCGTGTGGGATGGAAAATATTTTACAGATATTATTCTATGGAAACTATAACCAGCCACACTTAAATGAGTAAAATACTATTTTTGTCATGATACTACTCCAGCAAAATTTGTGTTTATATGACAAAAATGGTTTTATCTTCAACATTAAACTTTTTAAGCACGTTTTTAAAATAGTCAACAACAATGTCAGATCTTTCACCTTCCAAAGAAAGAATCAATTTTGAAAAGTTTTACGTTGGATTCATAAATTGGATTAAAAAATCCATTATCAGAATTAACTGATTTCTATTTGAAGTATCTGAGACACTGAAATAGAATTTACACAACTGAACTATTTACAAAGTGCATTTACCGCTGATGGAGCTATCTATTAATAGCAATTGATTCACTTTTCATTTGTGCATAAGAAATCTTGGAATTGAAAATTAGCAAAACGAATTTAGATGAAGAGTCGTTTGATTTAAATGAAAAGTCAGGCATCACGAGGTGTTACATAGCACCTTCTGCAGCTGCATATTTTAAATTGTTGTCTTGGGGTGTGGTTTTCTTAAAATTACTATTAACTTTTAAGGTTGATGCTGGTGTCTCTTCTGCACATTCACGTCTTCACGTTTAGATGGGGTCAGTGATATCACTATTTTTCCAGTGGTGGAGAGTAAATGTTGGTAAACATTTTGTGTAAGCTAAGTGTGTCATCATCGACTTTCTTAAATAATAAAACTTAGTCATTAGTTTTTTATTTTAGTAGTAATTTTTTTAGCTCATTTTTTCTGAAAGGACTTATTATAAACTCAGAAAGCATTCAAACAATAAAATCATCTTTGATTTTGCTATCTAGTACATGACAGAACAGCTGTAGCGAGGGTGCTCAGACCATGCTCTACAGTTGGACTGATCAGCCTGTATTTCCTGCACAAACTTCATGTACAACTAACCTATAACTGTGATTTTTCCCTCTCACCCCGCTGGCTTGTCCAGAGCAAGACCCACAGAACAACTGTCTGGTGCACCAAATTCCTAGCAGGGACATCAGATCCCTTTTCCACCACCATCTGAGATCAGAAAGCATAAACTGACCCTAAGTGCTTGTATCTGAGCACACTTTATCAGCAAATACTCAGTGTGCTTTCCTTGAAAGGGATGTTAAGTTCTATCAGGAAAGGGTCTGGCTAAAGAGAGATGTGTTATCTGTGGTCTCTTTTCATAGTTAACCATGTGGTAAAGCGAGAACTATGTTCAGTGTGTGTGTGATTCACACACTACTAGGTGGCTGCAATTACAAAATTAAGGTTTATTGTGATCATCTGGCTTATTTAAATTCAATTGTTATTAATATTATTATATATTTAATATTAGTATTAAAAATAATTGCATTAGAATGGAAAAATCTTAATGTTAATCTGGATGGGATGCTATTGCAATATGAATATATCAAGAATGAAGCCCGAGAGAACTTATGATCATCATATTTCTTACCCAGTTTGGACTTCTACAGAGCTTCTTTTGAGTTCTACTCCTCTCCAGAGATTGTTGGGTCGAGCAATCATAAAATTGAGTTGTTTTGCAACTTATTAGCTATGCTATCTCAGCAAACTTATTTGCATTCTAAATCTGTTTCTTCCTATTTAAATTGAAGTTAATAATTCCTAACTCTCAGGAACATTGTGAGGATTAAATTAGGAAAACCTGAAAAGAGCCGGGCACAAAGTAAATTGCTCAACGAGAGATATTTTTATTAGCTGTTGTATTATTAATATCAACAATATTGATTATAATATACAATAATGTGTGCAATTATAGTTTTCATACCTTTGAGGAAGTTGGTATCATTATTTTACTACCAAGACTGTATCATGGAGGGAATATTGAAATGAGCACTCTTAAATACATTTTTTTGAGGGTGGAATTGCATTTCTAGAGGGCAAGTTGGCAACGCAAATCAAAATCCTTAGACTTACGCATTGTATTTGACCCTATAACTGTTACACTTCTTGGCATTTATTCAAAAGTAATAAGCATGGCTATGACAGGGAATATAGCTGCGAAGTTGTTCATTATACTGCTGTTTAGAGAGCAAGAAATTGGAAGCAACCTAAATGTCCAAATATAAAGTCTAGATTTAATAAGTTATGGAACAAACATATAATGTGATAGTGTGAAGTCATTAAAAATAATGTGATTGAAATTTAATGACATGCAAATATATTCATATGTTCATTAAAATAACAGCCTACAAAACTGTATGTATTATTGATTCCCAACTTTATTTTAAAATATTTTAACTGAAACACACAAACACACACATAAGATTGAGAGTCTCTAAATCAAATTGCTAACCGTGATTATCTGAATAGTAAAATTATAAATTGTCTCATTTCAGGTGTTTTTGGTTGTACATAACCACAAAACCAATTCAAATTGACTTAAAAATAAAAGTAGTGCATTGCCTCGTAAGATAGAAAACCTCAGAGTAGAGTGGCTTCCTGGAATAGTTTCAGGGTCCCTGTTTTCTTCCTCTGAGATTCTCCCAGCTCTGCCTCCTTTTCTGTATGCATGCTCATCCTCAGTGTGGCCTGCTTCGTGAAGCAGAATGGCAGCTGTGGTTCTGGGCCACACATCTGCACACCAAACAAGGCATCTTAGCTGAGCCTTGACGGTAAAAAAGAGTTCTGTTTTTCATCTGACTTGACCAACCAGAGCCAGACACTGTGGTTCGAGGAGCACCCAGAACTTAATGGGCGGGTTGATTGGATGTTGCTGTCCATCCTTGTGCCAGTCTTGATGGCAAAAGAAGCGTCAAGCTGATCTGTTTACTTCAGAGACAACCTTGGAGGAGGAATGAGGTCAATTCCAAGCAAATTCTATGGTTGCTACACAATGGAGGAGAGAGGCAACAGATGCTGGTGAAGGCAACGCAAGATCTCTTTCCATATCTATATTTTCTATAAATGAATATACATTTTATTACTTATAATAAAAAACTTACCTTTTTAAAATGGCAACTATAAAATCTTTTGGAGAGACCTAAATTAACAGAACCCTCAATGGCTGAATTATTATTATCATTATTGTTAATATTTGAATTTTAGGAGAAAGTGACGTGTAGTGAGATAACCATCATAAAGCACGACATCCAGGTTATATATTGGGATAAGAACTGATCTGGCAGAATCTTCTGTACCTTCTTCATCAATGGTCACAAATAATACTTAAGGTTCCAAATTAGAACCTTGAAATATTTCATTCAAGGGAAAGTAATTGCATTTTTCTCCAAATTACTTACCCAGGCCAAAAAAATGTACCAATCCTTTTAAGAAACAATCTCATTAGTAAGTACTGAAACTAAAGGTGTGGTTTTTTTTTCTTTTTCTTTTTTTGTGAGGAAGATCAGCCCTGAGCTAACATCCATTGCTAATCCTCCTCTTTTTGCTGAGGAAGACTGGCCCTGGGCTAACATCCGTGCCCATCTTCCTCCACTTTATATGGGACGCCGCCACGGCATGGCTGACAGGCAGTGCGTCGGTGGGCACCCGGGATCCGAACCCGCGAACCCCGGGCTGCCAAGCGCGGACGAAGCCGCCCGCACCACCGGGCGGCCCCCCCAAAGGTGTGTTTTTAATAAAAACAACTCGAAATCAATCACTTGGAAAAACTCATTCTAAAAGGCTCCCGGTTAGTTGAGATGTAATTTTCTATGGATCTCTGAGTATTCTGTCAGCATGGTTTGCAGCCTTCCCTACATCAGATATGTTCCTCAAGTGGGCAATGAGCCCTGTGGGGTAAAACAAAGGATCCTCATGGACCAGGGGCAGAAAATGGGGTTCTCGGTGCAATTACTTTCCTCACCTACTGTAAATCTTAGGCAAATCACTTAAGAACTGGTCCATTATTTCCATGATTTTAGATTGGGATGACTGAGCTGAACGACCCCTGAGATCCCTTCCAATTCTGAATGGAGGAATTTTATATAGACTTGCTCTGGACCAATGACAGAATCATGTTTCTCATCACATTGTGACCCTGTCTCAGAAATCAAAGTAGATGTAAAACAGAGCTTTTTTTATAACACAGCCTTTTAGTCACAGCGCCTCATTCATTTTTCACTGCTGGATCTCTGAGCCTTTTTGCAGAGAGATTAAAAAATGAAACAAAACACACTGCCACGTGCATTTGCTGTTCATAGAGCTGTCACTTTTCACTTTTGTGATCTTTCTCTCTGCCTTAGTTTTTTTCATCTCTTCTTTTTCTTTTTTGGACATCAGGTGGAGAGCATTGAATTAATCACGTGCCTCAGTTCAAAGCACATTGTTGTTCTTTGTCCTTGCAAATCCCATTACTTGTTTTCTTTTCCGAGTTATTCATATTTATTACCTTAGATCAGTCCAGTTCCCCTTCCCCTCAAACATTCTTACATGTTTAACGTGTATTTTATTTGTATGTGCCCTGGCAAAATGCAATATTGTTTGATTGTCTATAATTTACAGAAAAGGAATTGTGTCACTGACCTCATTCAGTTTCTCATTTTTTAATTCAACACGATGTTTATAACATTTGTTATTTTCTCTGTTCACTCTAATCTACTGCATATTGTGATTGCACAGTGCATCCAGCATATTTGAGCTACCACTCTCCTAGAGGAAACGCAGGCTGCCTCCTACTCCTTGCCACCAAATGTGATGCTGCAATGAATATCCTCATACTTGGTCCCTTAGGAAGCAGGGAGAATTTTCGTGGGACATATTATCAGGGGCAGAATTGCTGAATCCTATGATATGTATAGACTTAATTTGCCTAAGTCATTCTGGATTGCTCTTCACTATGGCCATGCAAAAGAGAGCAAGCTGGATTTTTGTTCTTGTTCCACACTATGCCTGTGCAATTTATTCATTGCTGTATGTAGGAGGAATGTGCTCCTTTTCATTGATGTATAATATTCTCATGTTGAAAATACCATGCTTCATTTACCTGTTCTGGAATTGACAACATTTGTGTTGTTGCCAGACTGGGGCTATTACAGTTAACACTGTTACAAAGATTCTTATAAATATGTTTTAATTTCTTTTGATTATAGAACCAAAAGTGGAATTGCTAGGTCCTAAGCTATATGCACAATTAGCTTTAGTCAATACTACAAACAATTTTCCAAAGTTTTGTACCAATTTACACTCCAACAGAAAGGTGTGAGAGTTTCAGTTGTTCTGGATCCTGTGAATCCTTTAAATTTTAGACATTCTGCTCGGTGTGTAGATGTTTCTCATTGTGGCTTTAATTTGTCTGTACGTGATGAGTAACTATGCCAAACACCTTTTTATATATTCATTAGCCACTTGGATGCACTTCACAGTGCCTGCTCCAGTCTTTTTCTCATTCATTAATTAATTCATAGGGAGTCGTATGTTCTGAATATAGGTCCTTTAACAGAAGTATGTGTTCCAAATATAATTAAGTTTATGGCTTGCATTTTTCATGATGTTAATAGTGTCTTTTGATAAACAGGAATTCTTTATTTTTATTAAAGCCAATTAATCAATTTTTTTATAGTTAGTGCTTCTTGAAATCCTTTGCTGTTCAAGAAATCCTTTGCTATTCCAAGGCCATAATGATATTCTCCTATGTTTTTTCTCTAGAAGTGTTATTGTTTTACTTTTTATATTTAGGTACATGATTCATCTTGAACTAATTACTAAGTATATGTGAGGTAAGGTCAAGGTCTTTTATTTGTATAAATATTCAGTTGACAGCATTCAGATGATTCTTGTAAGGTAGAAAGCCATGAAAAGAGAAATTTACCTCTGTCATTATCTAGCTGTCTGATTTTAGTTACTCTCTTCTTTGTTATCACATTTCTTCCTCTATAAATCAAGGGCATAGGACAAGATAATCTTTATGAAATTTTTGTGTGTGTGTGTGAGGAAGATTAGACCTTAGCTAACATCCACTGCCAATCCCTCTCATTTTGCTGAGGAAGATTGGCCCTGAGCTAACATCCATGCCCATCTTCCTGTACTTTATGTGGGACACCACCACAGCATGGCTTGATAAGCAGCGTGTAGGTCCATGCCCGGGATCTGAACCTAGGAACCCTGGGCCACAGCAGTGGAGTGTGCAAACTTAACCACTACACCACCAGGCCGGCCCCTCTTGATGGAATTTTTGACCTCTAAAATCCTATAGTTATGCTAGAATATTGATTACTAGAAAATAAAGCCATGCACTACAGTTTTTATCTTCTAATCTCACTCATCACTCCCCAAACATGTTTTCTGTCTCTTCTCTATAACCTCCCTCACACCATCAAATATGCATAGGAGAAGAAAAATAATTTTCCTTCTACCCTTCTGAGTTCTTGATTGAGGTCCTTGTACTAAAGGTAGATTAACAAGAGGAAAACAAACAAGTTTATTAACAACACGTATACCTCGAGTATACTTGGGAGATGATACCCAGGGAAAACTGAGGGACTCAGTGTGGTGGTTTAGAATTCTGGCTTATATAGCGTCTGTAACAAAGAACAGTACATTGAGGAGAAATGACAGAATGAAGGAAAGCAGTTTTAGGCTTCCAAGGGCAGAGATAAAGACTAGTTAGTGCAGTTTGTTATGTAGAGTCCTCTAGTGATTTCTCCAGGCTGATAGGGTCTAAAGTTGTCTGCAGGGATTAACCTTTGTCCTTTCTGGTAGAAAGAGGAGGAAGGAAACCTTGTAAATTTTTGTCCTGTGTTTAGATGAATAGGGGGAGGGCAGAGAACTTTTCTTGTATCTCCTTCTTCTCAGTTGCCTTCAGCTCAAAATAATCTTTATGCCAAAGTGGCATATATTGGGGTGGCATAATCTGCTACCTTTCATTTGCTTCAAGAATTTTTATTTATTTGGAAATCAAAAGACAAATGTGATTATTATTCCAAATATTCTGATAAATAGTCAAGATTTATGGTCTTTATTAAAATTGTGTTTTTTCCCCTGGCTTTTATTTCTAGCTGCTTTTCAGTTTTTCTCTTCATCACTGGTTTTATGCAATTTGATTTTTCTGTTTCTTGGCATGGTCTTCTTTATGTTTTCTGTTTAGGTTTTGTTGACATTCTTGGAAAATTTTGGTTATTAATTGTTTAAATATTTTCTCTGTTTCTCCTCTCTCTCATCTCTTTCTGGCATTCCAATGACGTGAATGCTGGAATGTTTGATGCTGTCCCTTAGGTCACTGGTACTCTCCTAGTCTATTTTCTCTCCATGCTTAATTCTGGGTAATTTCTATTGCTATATCTTTGAGTTCACTGATTTTCTCTTTTGCAGTATCTAATGTGTGGTTTATCCCATCCAGTGTATTCTTCATTCCACATATTGTATTTTTTATCTCTGGATGTTGCATGTGGAACTTAAAAATTAATTTCCATTTCTCTCATCATACTTATTTTTTCCTCTACCTTCCAAAACATATGGAGCACATTTATAATAGCAGTTTCAACATCATTATCTAATATTTCCATTATCTCTGTCATTTCTGACTCTTTATCTGTTGACTCATATTTCTCATGGTATGGGTCAGAACATTCTGGTTTTTTGCATGCCTCCCAGTTTTTTCACCAGATGCTGAACATTGTGAATTTTACATCTTTGAATGTTGGATAGTGGTTTTTTTCCTTTCAATAGTATTTTATTTTTGTCCTGGCAGACAGTTAAGTTACTTGGGTTCCATTTGATCCTATTGAGACTTGCTTTTAAGTCCTTTTAGAGTGGGACCAGACAAGTTTTTAGTCTAGGATTAATTGAGTTCCCAAAATAAGGTATTACCTTCTGAGGACTCTACCCAACGCCCACTGTAATAGGAAGACTTTCTACTATGGCTTGGCAGAACCACAAATTATTCACGTGGCAAACTCTGGAAATTGTTCTGACTACTTCTTTCCAGTGGTTCTTTTCCTAGCCTCAGCTAGTTTCCTCTCACATCTACATAGATCAGTACTCAGCTAAAGACTTGTAGGGACCTCTCTGTGTACCTACAGAGTTCTCTGGGAAGTTCTCTCTCCTCCAGTACCCTGCCCTGTTAACACTAGTTCCTTCAACTTCCAGGAACACTCCTCACTCCTCTCAGTCTCCTCCACACAATGAGACTGCTGGGTTCTGTTTGGGCTCCATCTCTGTCCCACAGCCTGGAAACTGCCTTCAGGACACACAATAACCTAAAAGAATTATAGAATTTATCTTATTTCCCTTCTCTCAGGTATCATAGTCAATTATGCCCATTGTCCAATGTCTGAGAACAGTTGTTAATATATTTCATCCAGTTTTCTAGCTATTTAATGCAGTAGGGTAAATCCATTTCCTGTAACTGCATCATGGCCATAAATGGAATTCCTTCCCTTCTTTTTACAGAAGAAATATCTATCTTTTTTGGGGCATGGGGTGTGTCTTTCCTGTTTTCTCTTTCAAAATTGTTTTGGTATCATTTTTTAAGTTTATGTCATTTTTACAGTCACATTTTCTCCAGAATCACTCTTTAATATTCTCACCACGATAAGGACCTTGGCATTTTATTGACAAAATAGATTTGGTTCCCTCTCTGAAATGTGCTAATCTTGGGAACCCAGAAGCTAACTTTACAGAATTCTTTTCTTCATTGTGTCAGAGAAGTGTAGCATAGTTTTGTATCTGAAAGGGGAAAAAAAGTGATGATATCACACAGATAATGAAGTGACCACAAAGCAAAGTTTGAGGAAATACAAGCTATTTTATAGGTTTTGCAGTAAATCTCACAAGTTAAAAAAGTCACAAGGCAGAAAGCACTTCCCCATGTCTTGTCTTTCAAAGTATGACAAGTATTTAAACATAATCAGATTCGGGCACTGTCAACTACAAACCCACTATTTTCTTTAGCTGTTTACAGGAAAACACAAACTCAGTCTCTATCTGTGTAGTATCAATTTTCAAATGGACAAAAATAACATCCTTGTGTAAACTATTCCATTCAGTAATTTATAGAGAAAAAAATATTTTGGGTGTTAAATTTTTCATACCACACTGAACAAGGAAGCAATTAGCTAATGTCTATAGTGGTTTATTTTATATTCAGAACAAGTGGCCAAGACATCTAAGGGAGATAGAAATATTTTGCTAAAGTTAATTGCCATCTGAAAAATTTATAATCTATGAAATTCAGTCCAAAACAAGGCTGCCTTGTGTTTTTGGTAATTTTGAGTCTTAAAAAAAATCACATTGGATTATTTACTTTTTTTCTTTCCCTTTGTTTTCCTGGGCATTCGGGTTTACTTCCTGGAAAAATTACGTTAATGTTATTTTAAACAGGATGTGCATAATACCAATATAACATCTGAATTTGGAAGAAGCTTTTTATTTGCCCGACATATAAATTTGTCTAATCATTCTACCAAATATCTGCATATTTATTCATATAAATTAACCCATGTCTTTGTAATGTGTATAGTCATTTTAAAAGGAGTCAGAGAAAGGGAGTAGGATTGGTGATTCCAAGAAATGGAAAAGATTTAATTCCTGCCTTGGTTTGAAAAAAACAAACAACTTCAGAGTAGATAATTTTGACAGTTTAAAACAGGTAACTTTACATTCAATATTCCTCCACATATAGGTTTACTTCTCTTACTATGAGATTTGATAATCGCTAAAGTGGTTTAACAGATATTTCAGGAAAGTCTTTGTACTGGGGTTTAGGAATATATAAATACAGTTTGAATTAAGTACTAAGCATATGTGATTAGGCATAAATTCCTCAAGTTTATCCATAAGTTACTCGGAGCCCAAGGAAATAGGGCTTTCAGACTCAACATTCTTTAAAGTGTTTTCCTGCAAAACAAAAGAAAAAGAAAACCAGCCTTAGATATATTAAATTCCCACTGAGTCAATGGGCGTGTGTGTGTGTGTGTGTGTGTGTGTGTGTGTGTTGAAGAGGAGAAAGAGCATTCTCTACCCACTCTGGGTCCTTTCTGGCTGGGCTACAAATTAATTTGACATGAGGCTGAATAGCAAGAGAAAATCAGACAAAGTTTTATAACATGTATATATGGGAGAGATGGGGGGAAACTGACTATCTCTCAACAAAATGGTGGAGATTCTCTTCTTATATAGACAAATGAGGATTTTGGGGGTGGGGGGTTGGGTCAGCTATGAGAGATTACCAGAAAGGCACAGTAAGGTTATTATGCAGAGTTAAGACCTTGCCTTCCACATTGACAAGTTTCTAGAGATGAGGTCATCCACCCCTCTTCCCAGTACAGAGAAGGAGAAACCTTTACAAATGGATATTTCCTTTATGAATGAAGATGTATGGTAAACAGAACTTTGATAAGAATGGGCCCAGCAAAGACCTTCCCAGTCTATCGATACCCGGAGTTATCCATGGTGACAGCCTGTCCCCGGGACAGGGCTTCCATCCCAAATCCCTTCAGACAGTTAGTGGGGGCGGGGAAAGTCAAAGCCTCCTTCAGTGATAATAAGGTAAAGAGACACATCTTGAGGTGGCCAATTCTGGTCCCCACATCATCATGAAGTTATATTCTAGGGGAGGTAGATAGAGAATAAAATTTAAGAAAATAAATAGGGATTTCAGTTATTTTTTTACTGCTAAAAGGAAAATAAAAGAAGGTAACATAGCAGAGTAATTGGGATGACAGAGGCAGTTCTGCTTAGTGTGGCGAGTGTTGACACCTGAGAAGATTCCATTTGAGTCAGGACCCAAATGATGAGAAAGCAGTCATGCAGAAATTTGGACAGAGAGAATTTTAAGTGGACAAAACAGCAAGTGAAATGCCTGGATGTAGCATGACAGAGGAAAGTAGAGAAGAAGTTGGAGATGTAGGCAAGGTCCAGGTTAGATGGATCCATTTAGGCTGTAGTAAGTAAGGAGTTTAAGTTTTAATCAAAATATAATCAGGTACTACCAGCAAGGTTTAGGCAGGGCAGGGACACGGTCTATTGTACTTTCTTAAAAGGTTATTCTGGCTGCTCTTGGAGGATGGGCTGTAGGAACCAGGGAGAATGGTAGGAGACTTGTTAAAAGTAATGGAAAATGGTCATTGAACTAAGCAGTGTATTAGTGAATTGTGGTCAGATTTGCGGAGTATTTTGGAAGGAGATAGAAATTTAAAAAGATTTTGATGAATGAATATGAAGAATTTATGAAAGGAATAGTTTTTACCTGGACATTTGGTAGACAGTGATACCATTAATCTTGATGGAAAAAGCTTGAGAAAGACTGTATATAATTAATTAAAGTACAAAGAATCAATTCTGTAGATTAGTTTAGAGCATGGTAAGTTTGAGTTAGTAATGAAAATGTGAAGTAGGCAGCTGCTTATAAACCTGGTATTTAGAAGGAAGTTCTGGGTTGGCAAATTAAATTTGACAGCCACCAGCATGTACATGATATTTAAGGTGACAGGACTGATGACACCTAGTTTGAAAATATAGAAAGAAAAGAGAAAAATCCCAAGGACAGAATAATGGCAGCCCAACTTTTATTTGTAGGGCTGGTGGAGGAAGAGAAACCAGCAAAGCAGACTGAATGGCTGTGTAAAGATGGAGGAAGAAAATGTCTCAGATATTTTTACTTCCGTTAATACAGTCTCAATTTGTTAGTTTCAATTTCCATTCACAATCACTAATATTGCTAAATTTTTGCCAAAAACGGTTTTCCCCAGTCCGTTTTATTTTCCCCCCAGGGTGTACATTTAACCTATTATCACAAGACTTACGTTAATGTAAACTGAAAATACTGACCTCAACTTTCCAATCTAGTTATTTCTTACATTGTAAATGCAGCAAGAATATTGATTGAAGTCTTTCTTCTCTGTGGTAGATTGTTTGAGGAAAGGTCCTGGTTTTCCCTTCCCTCTACTCATGCTCTTAATATCTCATTTACAGCTCCTCTCATCGAGATGTGGAATTTATTATTCACCCTTTGAATATGGGTCAGTCTTATGACTGCTTTGGTCAATAAAATGTGGTGGAAGTGATATTATGCTAATTATGTGTGTAGGCCACAAAGAGCATGCTTCTGCTCTTTCGCTTTGAATTCTGCCCAGTCACCACGTTATTAAATTCTGTCCAGCCTGGTGAAGGGTGAAAGACCACCTGGAAGAGAGATGAGCCATCCCTGCTGAAGTCATCTTAGACCAACCTGTCTCCCGCTGACCTAGTACCTGATCACAGACACGAGTGAGTGCAGCTGGGATCAGAAGAACCACCCACCTGAACCCCATCCTAACACACAAAATCAGGAGCAAATATATAATTTTTGTTTTAGCTGTTAATATTGTGTTGGTTTGTTACATAGTGGTGGCTAACTGATATATTTTGCTTTCATTCTTATAATGCCTGATAAAGATAGAGGAGTGGAATGACACTGGCTTCAGTTGAACCCTTGGAATGTGATGGATTGGCGAAACTCTTGGGACCCAGCTAGAACTTATTCTAATATTCACATAAATTGCCAATGAGTCGGTGTGGTATCCTGTCAAGAACCTTGGGCTGGGAGTAAAGAGACTTGGGTTCTAGTACCATTTTGGATATTCAATTTACTAGGCATTTTGAACAGATCATCTCACTTCACTGGTTTTCTTTTTACATGTACTTAAAATGAGGTGTTAAGATGAGATTCCCAATATTCCCATTCAACTTTATTATGGAACTCCTTGGTGTTGGCACAGACAACTCAAGAATTTGCTAGACGTGATACGATGAAAGAATAAATTTAATTCTATTGATTAAGCTTTGGTTATCGTGTCATGACCCTGACATGAACACATTCTTTACTTCCAAATTTTTAGATTAATTTAACCAATCACCCAACTTATCCATGTTTATATCATTGGCCACTTCTACACAAAGCCATCTGACTATATGACAAGTTATATAGACAAGCTATGGGTCTTATAAGAGGCCTTTTTCCTAAATTAACAAGACTAGTGTTTGATTTGAATATTGCTAAAATCTCAACTGCCAAAAAAAAAAAGAATCGTTTCCTCCCATCAACTATCAGAGACATCCTTTGGGGCTACAATTTTATTTCCCCAATTTCTGTTTTATTAAAGTTTGTCCCTTGAAAACAGGACACACAAGTTAGTAGCCAAGTTTAGATTGTTTGGCATGTCCATAGCTTTCACACTGGCTTCCCCTGATCTGAGGATTCAGATTTGCTGAGATTATTCTTTCTCTCTGTCTGGAGGGCAGGCAGGCTGAGGTTGAGCAGCTGAAACCCCCAGGCAAGATAATCACCTTCAACTACTTCTATCCTCATCTTTACCCACTGTGCTGTGCAAATGCCATTTTCTGTGTTCCACGAAACGGAAACTCTGGAGAAACACTACCTTGGCATAGTAGAGTCATTGGAATATATTTCACTGTATGACCCTTTGCTCTTGCCCCAAATTTTCCTTTTGACTTTTCAGACTTTGACTCAACTCTATGTAGCTAACAGTCCCTTACTCCTCCCTAACAGCATATCTTAAATCTATAAGGATGGTCTCCTTTGATGCCTTTTCTTACGTTCTTTTTTGACCAGGCGTGGCCTCCCTTTCTTCTTTCAAATCTCACTCATTTTTCAGAGTTTTTTTCAAGTACCAGTTCTTCCACAAAAGTTTCTCAATTACTTTAGCCTGCAATGTGCAATCTTGTCTCTTTACCTGAAATCTGCGCCATTACTAGGGCTGTTCCTGTTTGTCTGACACAGTGTCAGTTATTTAATAATAGAAACCGCCATGTTTTCAACTCACACAGAACTACGCTAATTTAGTATTTTCCTGTAGTGTATGTCACAGTGCTGGTCACATAGTGACATCTTAATTAAATACTTAATTACTGGCTAATAAAGCATAGGATCTGTCCCTGAGGAAAACAGACAATTGTATCAAAAAGGTTAAAATAAGTAAAGGGAGGAAAGAAGTTTCTCAAGCAAAGTGTGATTCTTTAGAAGGCAGGTGTGAATGAGGCGCGTAGAGATGAATACCAAGAAGCAATTTGAATATACCAGGAAATCAGTGTGAGTGACCAGAACATAGAAGATTATATAGAAACCAACTCATTATTAAATGTCAAGTGGGCCTCAGCATTCTCAGTAAGGATTTATATTTCTTTGAGGTGTCTGTGGTCTTTGCACCAAATATGACAGGTAGTTCTTTGACTATTGTCTGAAGAATATGTATTATTTCCACAATTCAGTAAGACTCTATATATGTTTAATGGGTGTCTGCTATGAGCCAGACTGCAATATTCAAAGTACAATCATAAGAAGAATAATTATTGATATCCATAAAATTCTATCTACCAGAATGTTCGTGGGGCATTATTTTACATAATAAAAATAATTTACCCAATTCTAAGGGAAATAATAATATAATGTTTACTCATAATAAAATATTAGATTTACACTGTGTTATATTAATTACTAATTAATATATAAATGTGTAATATGCTATATTAAATAATTTAATATGAATAACAATGGATTGATATTTAGATAATAAAAATATTTTGTAGAATATTTAATAATATTCCTTATGTATTATTAAATTAATACATCCATTTCACTCTCATCTATACTAAAGGCAAGAGCAGGATATTGTTTCAACCTTGTTTTATGATGGAAAGATCTGACAAAGATTTTTCTGAGATTGGACAACCAGAGAAAACCAAGGAAACAGAAGTGAGATGAATTTTGGCAACTTGCAAGAGAACATTTTTCCTCATTCAGAATTTTTTTTTCCTTTTAAAAAATCCATTACAAGGCAAGGCATTTCTCAAGATTAATACTTTGTCAGATGTTAATCTGTTTTGTGTGTGTGAGAAAGAGAAAAAGTGAAATCTGAGGTTACATTTCTATAAGGAAATGATGCCCTGTCATAAAATGACAAGCAGTATTAATAGAGCATTATACTTTCTCATCTATAGATGACCTTTAAAGACAATTGTAGTTATTATCTTCAATATTCCTTCATTTATTAGCTGTCCCTTTCCCTAGTTCCCATGCTATTGTATAACAGAAATATAGATACATGGCATAAAAAATAGAGAAATATGATTTAACCATCATAATGGCTCAAGGCTCCCAAGATTAATTCAATTTTTTTCTCATTATATGAAGGGAGTTGAAGCTGATGGTGTCTGCTAGACCAGGCAGTTTAGGAGAGAAATCCAGACAACTTTATCTCTGACCATTAAATTAGTCATAAAGGAGATTTTTATTTTTCAGTCTTGGTGGAAGTTCATTAAAGTGATTGGATAGGCTTGTAGGATTGCATTATGAGATATTATTGTTGGGGAAGTCATCTAGGTCATAAGTAAAATGACTTATTTGGACAGTGACAAATGATAAGACAGGCTCATTTTTTCTCCTATTCACCTAAATCTCCACTATCAAATATTAAAAGGAAAAAAAACACTATTAGGAAGGCTGAAGAATTGAGCTTCTAAAAAAGGGAAAAAAATCTTGTCATGTGACCATGATTAGAAGTCCAGAAATGAACCAGTCTGAATCTCCAGATGAAGGAAAAATACAATTTACTTTTATTCTTTCCTATCGAATATTGATTGAGAATTTATGTGCAAGTTCTCAGCACAGTGGAGGAACAAGTGATAAGATTTTAACTTCTCGTTTACTCTGAACCTTTCTCCATTAGGATTAGAGAAAGTTTCAAATCACTGTCTGATATAATGTTATTAGTGATGTTTTCATTTTTCTTTATTTTTCTCTCCTTCTGTCCCTAATTACTTGTAAATACTGTATTTCTTGTTTTTTCCTGAAGAACAGTCATTTTCAGGAAAATGGCAATATTGGAAAGGCTATTTACTGATAAATGGGAAGACTGAAATTTTATGTTCATCTCAGCTGGAGTTTGAAAAATTACTTAATATTTAGTGTAAATAGACAAAATTTGATTTGAACACCACTGGAGAAAATGTATGGTGAACTCCTGAGCATGTTTTCCCATCCTTCCACTTCATGAATTAGCTTAGTCCTACCAGAGTTTGGAGAACATTAGGAAAAAAGGGAAAAGGATGGATCAGGTACTATGTCCAAATGATTTTATTAGATGTTTTCTATACATCGCTGTGACGATGAGTAAGTTGACATGGAGAGTCAAGCATATATCCTAGTTACACAGTTAATAAACTGGGAACTGGAGTGTGAACTCAAGTCTAGATTACAGGACGTATTTCCCCTATAACGTAAGCCTTGAATCCCTATTAAACATCTCTCATCATCTTTTCTTACCTCTTTTAGTTTTGATCAACCTAGAGATTTTCTTTTCTAGTTTAAAAGAGGAGCTTCTCTCTTTAGCCCAAGGTAGGTTTTCTTGTGACATTGATGTAAGATCCTAGCTTCATTACAATGTGACATGTCAGTTCAGAAATAAAACATTCCAAAAGTAAAGGGCTATCTAGGCTCCTATCAGACAAATTTTAAATGTAGACTTTATGTAAAGAAATTTTATTTAAAGAAATTCAAAATGTAATCAGTCCAGATCCCACCCTATTATTACTTTGCAGTAAATGAATCCTGTTTTTTTTTTTTTTTTTAATTTTCCTGAGGATTTTCTTCTTGAGGCTAATATAAGTTCAATAAATTATATAAATATTTTCTCAAGAGTTGCTTTCCTGTACCAAGGATTCTGGAATACAGGGGGAAAAAAACATATTTCTTCTTAGTTCAATGGTGGAGCCAGTCCTAATGAGGAGATTTTAAATTAAACAAATTCTTTACAGAGAACCTGACTGGAAAACCCAGAAGCCATCTGGCCAAATATCTTCCCGTGAAGACAGAGAGACTGTTCTTCAGTACTTTGCTTAATTCTCTAAAGTGATGTCTATTTCCTATAGGATGATGGAGACACCACCTGGCAGTATTGGCATAAATATTTAACCTGCCTATATTATTAGCCACCGAGATACTCTTTCTGCTGCTCTTAAGAGGCAATACTTGGTTTAATTGCCCTTCTTCCTTCTGAGATGATGTTGACATCTAAACCCAATGGTGGTGTTCCCCCTTCCTCCCTCATCCTGTCCCTGAAAAAAATTTCCTCTCTTATTTACATGATTCAGTGAAGTGGCCTCGTGAATAGTCTCCAAGACACTCTCCTTTCTTGACTGCCCAAGTTGATTACCAGTTTGGAGAGCCATCCTTGTAATATTCTATTAAATGTATCCAAAAGAAAAAGCTGAAATACATGTCCTAAGAATTGTCCACTATGAATCTTCAGTAAGAGAAAGGAACTAAATTTATTTTTGCTTACTGTATAAGTGAAAATATAGTGTATGCGTGCTATGTAGTATGCTAAGTTCTTTCCCATGTTATCTTCGTGAATATTTGTAATCATTCAGCATGGTAGATATTTTCTCTCCCCATTCTATACCTGAGAAACTGAGTCACATAAAGGAAAATAAATTTTGTCCGGGTTCATAGGACTACTAAATGGCAGAAAAACTTTCCAAAGCAATGTCTAATAGCTGAAAGCCACTCTACTGGGCTGCACAGGAGATACACATTTTCCTAAGTCCTCAGTGGAGCATTGCCAGAATTCTGTCCATGCCACCGAGCATCAAGAACTGTCATCTCTGTCATTTTGCAAAGGAGTTTTCTTTGAGAACATAAACCCCTTACATACAGTTTATTTGTTCTCACAGCATCTCTACCTGTGAACGATCTAATGTAGTTGTCGTCAAAGTGTTTAAATGGACCACCAACATTAGCATCTCCTGAGAACTTGCTCAGGCCCCACCCTGGATATGCTGAGTCACAAACCCAGACTGCAGGGCCCAGTAATCGGTGTTTTAACAAGCCCTCCAGCTGAATCTGATACACATGAAAATTTGAGAAGCACTGACCTAATTATTAACTTACACAGCAGAAAATCACTCAGCTGTCTAAAGTTCTAAATCTCTTGTTTTAGTGAAAATTTTTTTTCCTTATGCTGAAGTCAAGCATGCACTATTCCATGGGGCTTAGGATTGAGTTTTTCTACTACCCATATGAAATAGATTAAAGATTAGAACCTTTTCTCTGGAAAAGTTGAGAAGGAACTTGTAAAAATGTCCGTCTTGTAAACTTGTATATCTAAAAAAAGAGCCCCAACCATGGTAAACTCTCTCTCTCTATATATACACTCACACACACTATGTATGTACTCACACACACATATCTGGGTTTTAAACAGAGTGAAGACAGATTCTGATGTCTATATTGAGATAGTACAAGGCAGACAAGCAATTCTGTCAAGAGAAACCACATTTTTGTTGTGACAACAGCTGTACAGTAGCAAGAAAAAAAAAGACAAAGGCTACAGACCAGAAATACCATAGAACAAAACACGCTCTGGATGAAATTTGACACATTAATTCATTTTCGTCTCTTTTTGATTTAGAAAATGCATTGAAAAATAACAAAACCTATTTTTATTTGAAAAGAAAAACCTCTTAGGCATCCCCCAATGATGAATCCAAGGAGAAATATGGGGAAGGAGGAGGACAGTGAATTTTCAGTACCCTGTGCTTCGTGGAAGCTGCATCTAGAATCATAAAAATATTCAGTTGGTTTCTTTTCATACACTCTGTGGAACATAACTGTCCACTCTATCCACTATAGGACCAGCAATTTGAGTGTAGTTTCTTTCATTGATTCAATGAATACTTATTGTTTCTGTTGCATGCCAAGCTTTGTACTGGGCAGAGTGGAAAAGAGAGACACAAACAGTTATATAATTATATAGATATATAACTTAAGCTCCTAATCTGGTTTGAGTTTTTTCAGTTAAAATTTGAAAGATGAGTAGAAATCCCCCAAGCGAAGAACAGAGGAAAAGTGTTCCAGGCTGAGAAAATACCACAAGCAAAGACTTTGACTTGGAAAGGAGTTTGGTGTATTGAAAGAGAAAACAACCAATGCCAAAAGAAGGTAACATGAATGACACTGGACATGATACCAATGAGCCCGGAGAAGAAGAGGAGAAGAGGCAGATCATACAGACATGCAGGGGAGCAAAGAATATTTTATTGAGGCAGTGTAGTCTTTCCCGACAATTCTATCAATGTCCCATTACTCCATTTTTCCACCAAGCCTTATCTGAAAATTCCTAGGGAAAGATAAATTCAGATCTCTGGTGAGCTGATGCGAGGTAGGGTGGTGGTATTGTGGTGTGTTCATGTGGGGTGGGGGTAAGGGGCCTTCTGTCACTCTTCAAATCATGTGCCATGCTACCTGTGCATGATAGAGGCTGGCTGTCTATATTAGTAGTTATGTGTAAATTACAGCAACCCTAGCAGTCTTCATTTTCTAGCCCTAAATAGAGGGAGGAAACTTTATCTGAAAGTGCTATTCATTTTCGTACACCTCTCTGCTTTATTGATTCTGAAGTCTTATATGCACCAACCCAGGAGGATGGTGTATGAAAATGAAGGGAAAGTGACTATTCTGGATGATGTTTTCTTCCCTAACACTCGATCACCCCAGTTAATTTTGCAGATGAGAAAACTGTAGTCCAGAGAGGAATATGACATGTTAACATAAGTGGTTACAGGTAAATCTGGGACTTGAATGTCCATCTTCTAGTTCCTAGTTAGTAGATATCTGTGAACATGCAATATTTTGTGTGCTAAATGGCATATCGAGACAGAATTCCCACCTCAGTTAGGACAATAAGAATAAAAAAGAGCAACATTTTGACTAGAAAATTACACTTGACTAGTAATGTACCTCACCATAGGAATAGATTTTGTTTTTTTCTGTAAACCCACCGGATGGAATACTATACAGCAGATAAAATGAAAATCAGATCTGAACGTATCAACATGAATAGATCTCAAAAAAAATGTTAAGTGAAAAAAGCAAGCTGAATAATAACACTTTCATAAGTTTTTTAAAGTAAGATGTAGAAAAGGACAAAATTAGTACACTTATTTATAGATACAAAAACACATAAAGATAGAAGGGACACACATGAACTTCAGAATAGTGATGCCTCCAGAGAGGGATGGAGGGAACTGTATTGGGAAGAGCTATGAGGGACACTTCAACTGGATCTATACCTTATTTCCCTAAAAATATCTGCAGCCTATATAATAGAATGTCAACCTTTATTAATTTTTGTTGGTGGGTAAAGGGCATATGTTATATTTGTCTCTGTGTCTTCTGTTTGGTGTGTAATAATTTCTAATGTTTGAAAAGGGAAGTGAAGTGTGGAATAGGTTCCAGGGCAAGGAATAGGAATGAGGTTGTCCTTGTGGTAGAGGTTTGCAGTAGGGTTTAGCATCTACGGATTTCCAAAACCACTTCATGGTTTTACTTGGAATGAATGGAAATGATTTGAAGCAATATGGAGCCTAAAGGCTTCTCTGGCATCTGTGGTGTTGAAGTGAATGCCTGGGTTATGTCATATCTCATTTCCCCCCCTAATATTGGCATGTTAAGACTAACTGGAATCTCTGAGGGATTTGGATGTCAGATAGTTTGACTCATTCTCTCTCAATAAATCATATGTTTACCAGTGTTAGGAACCATTTAATCATAATTTCAGAGAAAAAGTCATACATTTCAAGGCAGAGCCTTTTATTATGGTCAGCAGATTCATGGCCTCCTTTGCTTAGAAGAGTCCAAGAGATGTCTTTTAGGTGGATTCCTACCTTGGAATAGTGGGCCCTTTGTAGGCAGAGAAAACAGAGTCACAGAAACACCACAGAGAATTTTATAATCCTGTCATCTCACTTTTTCACACATCATTACTTTAGAACCTCATGTGTGGTTCTTAACTGTTGTCTCCCTCATGATATTTACGTCCACATTAGCATCTGGACTTACACAAATCTTCATAAGAGGATTCTTCATAAGACCCAAATCATTTAAATCTTTAGTACGTAGCAGACAATCAATTAAAGGATTAGCAGTAGAAATGAAAACTCTTGTCAGTTCATGCTAAGGAGGGTTAACAGCATCAGGGATGGCTCAGGGAAGTTTAGCCTGATACCATTGGCACAACTGGCCCACAAAAGAAATTTGTGGAGGAAGAGAAGGGCTTCACTTCAGAGATGTTTAATCTGAGGGCATGGTGTGATATCCAGTGGCGGAGGATTGAAGGTTGTGATTTTGGTGTTACCCTCCAAAGGTGATCGCTCAAGGTGTGAAAGTGAGCAAGGGTGTGAACAAGGCAAAGGTGTGAGTGTTGGAAGGAAGGTGGGATCGTGGTAATCAAGCACATGGGTTTTAGAGTCAGATCCATTTTATGGTTTCAAACATATTTTCTAACCTCTCATCCTCTTTTCTCCTCTGTTAAATGAGGATAATAGGAAAATAATAAAGACCAAATGAAATAATATATCAATACTGTATCTGCATCACTTATCACAGTGCCTGGTTCTTAATAAGTGAAGAATAAATGTTATATATTATAAAATGAATGAAAATACCTATTAAATGTCTACTATGTCATGGGATCTTGGGATAAATAAGTAAACAAGACTGTTATGGTTGCTGTATGTATGGATTTTAGAGGAGTCAAACTGAAAGGATAAGGACTAAATCTTGGCAAATTCTTGGAAAGGGTGGCATTTAAAAATATTTTTCTATACGTCCGTTTTGTAGATGCTGCCGATGCCCTGCACACCCTCTTGGTTCTCACCTCCCTCAACTCTAAAGGAGTTCAACTCTGTGAATACATGTGACTCTCTGTGCCTGAGAAACTTTTTCTGGCCGAGGGGAGCGCCCTAGGCCAGCATACATGATAAGCCAGAAATGCCAGACAGGTAATGCCCGAGTAAGCATCCTTTAGCCCATGACAGATGGGGAGTTGTGGATAAATATCCCATCTTCCTTGCCTGTCATTTTGGATTATTGTCTCCCAGATTTCTACAGTGGGATTGAGCTCCATTTACCCAAAGCCTGATGGTTTGATAACACATTCTTTATTGGCCTCATTCCCTGCTTCCCTTCTCCCCTTCCCTAACTATGTTTCCATGCATCACCTCCCATATTACCACTTCCACTTGGGTTCTTGTTTCAGGGTCTGCTTCTCAGGGATCCCAAACAAGACAACCATAGACAAAGTCAATGGGCTTAGTGTTTATTGAATACCCTCTATGGCAGACACTGAACTAGTCTCTTCACTTTATTTCAATTATTACTCAAAATCCAGGCAACCTAGTAGTTGTACCTCATTTTGTGGGGCGAGATAATAAGTAACTTGCTAAAGTTACTATTATTGGTAAGTAGTTGTTGGAATCCCATTTAGACTCCAGTTCCCATACTCTTTCCCCTATGTTAAGTTGTTTAACTTTGAATTTTTGAAGGCAAACATCCTGGGAAGATTTAATTAAATAATCTTAATGTGTATTAGAATCTAGTAGCCTTTGGCCTAAATTTCTGTGGATGTATTTAGAATGGCTGAAATTAGGTAGTATATGCATTTTAAAATAATCTCATAAGGCATCATTTCTGCAGCTGAATCAGCAGCAAGTGACCGTGTGTGTGTGTGTGTGTGTGTGTGTGTGTGTGTGTGTGTGTGTGTGTGTCTAGATATAGATAGACGTCATAGGGAAGGAAAAGTAATTTTCCTTCTACCCTTCTGAGTGCTGAACTAATTCTGGAACTAGAACTAGTTTTGAGGACTAACTAGCTGAGATCCCACTAATAAAAGACAAATGAACAACAGAAACACAAACAGAAGTTGATAAACACGTATACTTCATATATACATGAGAGATACCCAGGGAAATATGAGTAACTCCCCAAGGTGGCTTAGAATTCAGGCTGAAATACCATCTTAACAGGGAAAGGGGAGGAGGGATGTAGGCCTTTTAGGAGAGAGTATAAGTGGTTCTTAGGAAAGATAAATGGGGCCTTAGAAGAATAGATGGGAGGTATGATAGTTTGTGACAAAGTTTGCTTGAGTGTGGCGTCAACTTCTAGTCTCCTCTCCTGTGATAAGAATCAATCCTCCCTGGTTGATGAAACTCCCAGGGAGAAGATTTATGACAATTGAGTGCCTTTTGAAGGGTCTGTCTTTAGACAGATAAGAGGAGTTCAGAGAAAGCCTCTTCCTGCATTTGCTGTTTTTCAAGTGCCTACAGGTCAAAATACTCAATACAGCAAAGTGGCGTATTTGGGGACCGCATATTCTGCTACCCTTCAATATCGTTATCAATTATCTATCATCTATCTGTCTAAATTTGTCTACTTATCTAAATTTATCTATCTATCTGTCTATCTATCTATCCATCCTATCAAGAGATGCCATTTTTTGGTAGGAAGTTTTAGGCATAGCTATTCTCTGGCCTAATTATCTTATTAGCTTGAAGGTCTTCATAATTATCACTGCAAGCGTGTATCCAGTTAATTTAAATCTCAGTTAAGTCCATTATGGTTTTCTACAGATAGCTCTGAGATGATGTTCTATGGATTTTTCCTGAAAACCACAACAATGTAGCCCCACTAGCTTGCTCTTTCCAATGTGTCTCAGCTCAGGTTGTACCCCATAGAGTCTTGAACTGCTGTCCACAGGAGGATTCTAAGGTAAAATGTCAATGCTGCCTTCTAATGATTTCATCTGAATTGCAAAGTACTGGCTTATGGCCCCATTTATAACTCCAGTTTTAGAAACTGCTTTTTGTGACAATCCTTTTTTTTGAAGGATTGCAATAAATGCAATGTTAACAAAAAGCTGAAATACATGTGTTATGCATCGTGGAGATGTGATACTTGAAATTTCAACCATGGTGTCCCCCCGCCACTCATTTATACAAGATTCTAGGATAGGCCTCAGTTGCCAAATAGGCAGAGGAAACACGCAGTAGTGACAATTTGTGGGTCTTTGCAGTGAAATGGATTTAAATTCAAATACTGACTCAACCTGTAATAACTTTGACACTCTTGGCACATAGTGGGGGCTCAAAAATGTTTGCTGAATTCCTATTTCTAACTTAAGCCTTACAATCCTCACTTTCCACATCTGTAGGTTGGAGATAATACCTACTTAATAGGGTTGTTATGAGCACTAAATGAACCCACATCTGAAATATTAGAGCAATGCCTGGCATTAAGTAGATAATTAGATAGTGAACACATATTGATCTACAGTTCCATTTGGACATCTAATTAAAGCTTATTTATTTATCCACTCTTCTCTTAACCCCTGCATAGATTCATCAACCACTCATTCTTTATGCTTATTGTCCCAAGCACATGCTATACTCATTCATATTTGTACACTTTTGCTTATGATGTGTCTCCATCAAAATTTCTTTTTTTCCTATTCCTTTATGGCCATTTAAATCTTACTCATCATTCCAGAACAAATCACAAGTCACTTCCCTCACGAAGCCTTCCCCAGTGACTCCCATGTTCTCTTTCTCTGATCTGTTTCACTTATTATGCATACCATTTAATTAGGGACATTATTATATTATATTTATCTTATCATTCTAGCTCTATTTCTTATATTTAAATCTGTTTCCTCAGAAAGATTACAGACCCTTTTGGGAAAGTGACCATATATTAACATTTTTCTTTCTCTAAAGTGATTTTCAAAGATATGCAATAGTTGCTCAAATAGCACTATATTATTTAATTCATTTGTAAATAATGTTCTAACTAGTTACCTGTTTCTGGTCTCTTTTCAGTCTAACCCCTTTCCCCAAGACATCCTTGCAAGGCTCATGCTAAGCACAACTGACTTGAATGACTACTGACTCTTGTCAATGGCATCCTTCCTATTTGCAAATTTCTGATGATTCCCAATAACACTCAGAGTAAACATCAAACTTTGAGGCCAGACTCTTAAAATGTTCTACAACATTGACCTTATCTATCTCTATTTATCCTTCTACTACTCTCCTAGACAATGGCCTTTTTCTTGCCCAACAAATACAAACGCATTTTCTTACTTATGTGCCTTTGTTTGTGTGTCAACTACCTACAGAAAATTTCTTCTCCCCATATTTTAATGATCTCATTCCTATCTTTCCTACTATGAACATTGCCATACCACTCCTGCTCACATGCTCTTTCTTTCTTAATGCCTATAAGAGTTTTAAGGTCTTTACAACTCACTTGATACTTAGGATCATTACCACCATCATCTTTATTCTCAAGATAATATTGATTGAGCACTAATACATGCCAGAAACTGATAAACACTTTGGGTTGTCCCATTTAATTGTATTTATCATCCTGTACCTACCTTAAACTTGACTATACTTAATACTTAAGTATTGTACTTAAAGTTGACTATAGTCTTCTTAAAATCGGGAGTCATATTTTACACTCTCCGAATTACCAAGCATTGAGAATATCTTAGGTTCTCAATTGTGTATTACTGTTGTCATTAGTGATCATATATTCATATTTATTTAATGGATGTTTGTTAATTGAAAACATTTATGACCCCACCCAAAGCAATAAGCTCATTCATGTGTAGTAAGTTTATAAAATGCCTTACAAAAAATCAAAAAAATGGTCATTGAAATTCTTGTCACAAAACTATGTGACATGTATTCAGCAAAAACAGTATATTTGGCATTTACTCTGTGTAGAAGTTACATGCTAGGGATACAACAATGAATAAGATCAGTCAAGAATATGTGCATGAATAGTTACAATACCAGTTTGTGATGATGGTCAACTGAGCCAGGTTAAAAAATTCAAAGAAAATGTGACCCAGTACATTTGAAAGGAAGTAAGAGGATTAGCTCTGGAAGACTTTCTGAAATTGGGGATGTGTGAGCAGAAACGTGGAGTCCAAAGTTGCTAAGGACAAGAAGATACTTTAGATAAAATGTATAAAAACAGGAAGTCTTGACAGGGCATGTGACAATTGGTGACGAAGAAAACCAGAATATGTAACCCCAAAATATGTCACTTTGATATAAAAATCATTTTGAGCTAAAGGCACTTAAAAAAAACAGCAGGTCCTAAAAGGGCTCTCTGAGCTTTCCCTTTTTCTTCCTGAAAGCAGGAGATAAAACCCCCATATGGAAGATGTCCTTCTTACATCAGGAAGGAAGTAACATTCTTATCGTTGAGGACAGGAAGTTGAAGCCCAGAGAATTCTGTACAAACAGATCTTGTTAGAGTAATACTTATCTTCCTTAAGCTTTCCCACACAATTTAGTTTCTTTTCCACAATTGCCTCTCTTTGTTCAACCTGGTATAAAAGCATTTGGGTTTTGCCATTTCTTTGGGTCTTCATTTCCTTATGTGGGCTCCTGTGTTGCATAAAACTTATATTAAGTAAATTTGTATCTTTTCCTCCTGTTAATTTATCTTAAGTCAGTTGCATTCTAGCCCCAGCTGAAGACTCTAAGCAGGTAGAGGTAAGGTTTTGCCTCCTCTGTGGTAAAGAACGGAAGAACAAAAAGCATTTGTGATTGGTTCACACATAAGAGAAAAAAGAGAGTTTGGAGAAGTTACTTGAAATTATTTTGTAAAGGACCTTTTAGGCAGGGAGACAGTAAAGATTTTTATATTGAATGAGTAACATTTTTAGATTTATATTTTAGAAAGATAATACCTTATACTTGTCATTGTGAGGGTGAATGTTTCAATTATAAAATTTTGTTGTTCAGCTAATGCCCTGTATTGTTTATTTATTCAGAAATGTGATTTTAGAAACTTCAGAAGTATAATCAACATTTCCTGTATGCCTCGGTGTAAATTTGGTACTGTTAGCTGTGTTTCTCTCTTGAAGAATCATTTTGATTCATATAAATATAAACAACGTGGCATCAACAATACACTTTTCAAGATTCACTTTTCATGATTAAGACTCTGGCTTTGTTTTCTTTTTATCACAGATGGGAGGTTCAGGATTTAAATTACCAGCTGGGGAGCAATAAGTCAATTCTCCCAATGTGCAGATGAACTCACATCTGCTGAAACCATATAATTAACCGCAAAAGAAGATTTTGTTTATTTTTTTAACAAAAAACAACCAAAACCAAAAAAATTTGCATCTCAAATCTCTCATAACTTGAATCTACCAGAACAGATTTTTTGGGAGAGTTCAAAACAGCACCCGTTTTGTGTGGGTCTGAAGCCTTACGTTCTCAAGGTATTACTGGGTTTCTCAGCCTGTGATAGGTCATTTTGAGCCAGGTGATTCTTTGTTCTGAGGGATGGTCCTGTGCACTGTAGAATGTTTAACAGCAACTTGCCCAGTAGTACCTACCCAGTTGTGACACCCCAAAAGATTTCCAGATATTCATTGTCCTTGGAGGCCAAAATTGCCCCCGATTGAGAACCACTGACCTCATAGAAAATGTTCCATTGTTTGGAATATTGTATTCCACGTTCATTTTAATCTTTAGGATCAAAACTTAGCAGTAATTTTGAATAAGAAACTAGCTGAACAGAAGACTACAAGGGAGGAAAAATATCCTTCTTGTGGTTGAAACCCCCGTAATAAAGGGCAGATTAACCAGACAAAAACAAACAGAAGTTTAATAAGATGTTTACCTCATGTATATATGGGAGATACCCAGGAAACTGAGTAAAACTCCCTGAGATTGGCGCAAGCCAACACCTTAAATACCATCTTCAGCTAAAGACAAAAAAAAAGATGTGGGGGGCAGTGATGGGAGGTGACCAAAGAAGCACAGTAAGCAAGGGTAGAGTTTTTATGCAGATTTAAGTTTATTCTTCTCCATTGATAAGATTTTCTTGTGATTTAGAGTCATCCTTCTCTTCCTGATACAGAGAAGGATACACCCTTACAAATGGAGATTTCCTTTATAAATGTAAATTTCCCTTACAAAAAAGTAACTTCTACTCTGTTTTCAGAGCTTCTCCTGTGTCTGCAGTTTCTTAAGAATAATCAGCTCAAAATAATTCTTATATCAAAGAGGCATATTTTGGGGATTTCAGGAAAAATTAAAGTACTAGCATCAATTTAGGGTCTACATTCCTGAAAGTTAAGAATCTCATCATTTCAGTTTGCTTTTTGTATTGTGTCCTGAAGTGAGACTTAAATTTTATCTGTTTCTCTGATTCCTGCATCATTCCCCAAGAGGAAGTGGCTTTATATATCAACTATTTGATTAAGAAGATAGTAGTAACCTTGATCAGTATAAAAACAAAGGAGCTATGTATTAAAGGTTGTAAAAGCTTCATCTATGGCCTAGAGGAATGGGAGATGAAATGGGCAAAAAAAATCTTTGATGTCCTTTAAGTTTGACAGTGACCTAGGAATAAGCCCAAATTGGCAAAATTGTTACCACACAAAGATGGGGTTCTCCTACTTGATGCACATAAAATAAAGCCTATTAGGGCATCAGCTTTTGGAAACAGAACACAGCTTTATTGCTAGATTGATCTGCAAGGAGACAGGGGGTGTGTGCCCTCAGATCTGTCTCCCCAATCCAGGATTTGGGGAGAAATTTAAGAGGTTAGGGGGAACAGGCTAGCACACGCAAATGCTGATGGGACAGGTCTTGATTGGTGGGCTTTAAGCATTCATGGTAAGGTTTTAAGTATTTATGGTAAGGTTGGGAAGGAGTTTTTAACACCAGCTCTTCCTGGATGACAGACCCCTCACCCCTGATGAGAGTCTGACTTTTAGGTTCTGGTCATGTCCCAGTCTTTTGGTTCCACGGGGAGGAGAATCTTATGTTCTACGGTCATTGCAGGTCAAGATTTCCTCTTCTGTGCATGCTCTGGCTATGTGACCTTGCAAATTTTCTGAAAAACAATTCTTAATCACTCTGTTGATAAGAGATGGGGTCAGTTTGAACTGGCTCTAGTGGGTCCGTGGTTACAGAATCACCAACCTTGCAGACACAGGGATGAAACGTGAAATATTCGTGAGAAAAATTAACTTAGTGCAACTTAAATATTATAAAAAGGGTAAAATCAGTTTATACACATATGCATTTTAAAAATTTTCCTACACAAATAATTACCTAAAGACTACAAAACTTTTAATAAAAAACTTACACCTCTGTTTCTTTTTCTAAAAGTGACTTAAAAACAAATTTTCCAAACTTAATGTGGCCACATGGTGTGTAATTATCTTCAAATCACATACACAGCCTAGTTGGTCTCTCTTTTAAACGCAAGTGAAAGCCCAAGCAAAAGGCTTTTTTAAAAAAAAAATCTTCCTTCAGCAGTAGACCATGTTTGTGGTCACTGTCCTTCTGGAAAAGACAGTAAAAACAAGATTGGGCCCTAGGAATCTGCAGAAGGAGCTGTGCAGACACACTCAGACCCTCAGAGTTGATATAATGATTATTCTAAAGTGGAAACATTTGAGCTATAGAAGATTCAGAAAGAAATCTTACCTGACCAAAGCAGAGCCTTCCAAAAATACAACTGCCATTAACCTCCCTCCAAGGGAGTTTCCTGAATATTCAGCTGACTCAGAAACAGTCTGCCCATTCCCATTAGTATCCCCCAAACCAATAGAATCTTCTATTCTCTCCTTTTGAAACCCTAAAAACCCTCTTTTGTTAAGTTGATGTATATAATCCTTCACTCAGGGCTATCCCACGAGTTACTCATTGCAGAGCCGTTCCCCTATGCAGGTGTAAATAAACCTTGACTTTCTTCCTGTTAACTTGTCTATTGTCAGTTAATTCGCAGACCCCCAATTACTGGACCCAGGTTGAAAGAGGAAAAGTTTTTCCTCCCAACAGAGTTGTCTATATACTTTGGCTTTGTTAGTGCAAAAATGGGAAACTTCAATAGATTGTAATTCTACTTATAGTAAATTATCTTCACTATGTCTGCTAAGATACCTGAATTTTATTTATAATATTAATTATAGATCACCAGAGTTGAAAGATACCCTTCCTTTCCTTGTGCAAAAGAAGTGAGACCTGACAGTTTTAAGTGATTGGCTTGATGAAACATGACTGGATTAGAAGAGTTGCAATCTACACTGAATTCTCCTAAATTTTAGACAAGCATAACTAGGGTTTCAATCCAGCCAATCAAATCTGGCTTGGATTGGGGGAGGGGGACAGCATGATGCGCTGGGGACAGGAGGCTTCCTCAGTAGAGCACTATTTCCATTTTAAGAATGAAGGCATAGAATAAGACTTCCCACCCCCATTGATGATAAATTTTTGAAACCAAAAGGAATGTATGCCCTTCATTAATAGAAATAGCACCGTATTACTGACTTTCAGACCTCAGGGTACCTGGTGTGGTCCAGGAATACAGGCTAATTTGGGGAATAGGAGGTATAGTGGGAAAAAATTGTACCCAATTTAAATTGAAATGTACCAATTTTAAAAATGTTTTGCATGAATTATTTATGATGGCTTCTGGGGAGAATTTTTATTCACTCTTTCCTTTCTACTTTATTAGAGCAACACATTTTAAATAAGCCTGTGAAGCTAATCTAGCCAGCTTCCCTGTGATAGAATGCTTGAAATTCATCATGCTACCCACGTTTATGATGTTTGTTGGCATCATGAGCCATGTAAGAGTAATTATCATATCAATTTTACTTGTCCAGTCCCAGTTTATTTGACCCTTTACAAATAAATTCTTGTATCTACAGTCACTTCCAATGGGACAACTAAAATGCACTTGTGCACTTAGTAAAGCTAATGGCCCCCTAATGTGTCTCGGCATCCTTGATCCAACTCTTTTCCTCTAGTAATGTATTAGTATATTACTGCAAATTCTTTTATTTTTTTCCCTACTAAAACATTTTATTTAAATTTCCCTAAGACAAAGCTGGCATGTTTGAGAGGAAGAATAGACTAAATGCCAAGTAGAACTCTGATGTGAGTTTTATGGAGTAAGGCTATACAGAAATCTATGTATGAACAGATTGGCTACAAATTATGCCGAGCAACCCAATAACACTCCGTATCAGTGCTGTCACTTTTTCATGGTTGCTGAATCAATGGTTTTTGGCATCTTAATGACTGGTTCTGTCCAGGGGTTTGGTTTGACAATGTTATCAATCCAACCATGAAGAGTATCAAAAACACTGGATCAAATGCTTTTCTAATATTTTTTCTTCCTTTGTGTTTATAAATGAAACTCATACTGCTCTGCCCTATTGAACTAATTTGCTTTCTGAAAGAAGCCCATTGCTATTTTATAAGCTCTCTTCATATTACAAAAGCAAAAGGATACTAAGAAATGAGTACTAACATTTAAAAAGAAGCTAAAACTAGGTGAATGCAATTGTTTTGTTCTCATTAGATATTTTTTTCTTATTGCAAAAAATCAACTGACGAAGAGAAGAGGCATTTTCTCTCTTTTTCTCTCCCCTTGGACATTCAAAGTACTATAGGATATTAAAGAACAAGATGATCATTTTTTCTATCATATATTGATAATGCATTAAAAAAGAATAACCTTTTTATCATCTGCAATCATCAACTCCTCAGCATTAGAAAAGTCCTGGAAAGAGTGCTAAATGGATTGTCAATGGGGGTGTTTGTAATTCATCAGTTTTCTGTATGTGTTATTGGTGATGGTGATGGTATCATTTTTAACTAATAAATGGTTGCTGCTGTGTACTTTTCCAAAGTAAGGATGGGCAGGAAAAGAGTTTACTGGAGTCTTCAGAATGTCTTGTCTATCAGGTCAGATCCTCCTTGTTAGGCAATAAGACCACTGAACTTATAACATTGCACCTATATTTCTCCTTGTCTCCCCTTGATTGTGTTGGGGAGCAAAAATAATTTTCCCTCTACCCTTCTGAGTTCTTGGCTGAGCACCCTGTAATAAAAGACATTAACAAGAGAAAAACAAACCAAAGTTTATTAACATATATATCTTTTGTATACTTGGGAGATATCCAGGGGAAAAATGAGTAACTCAAAGCAGTGGCTTAGAACTCTGGCTTATATAAGCATCTTCAACAAAGAACAATACATTTGTGGAGAAATGACAGAACAAAGGAAAGTAGTTTTAGGCTTCCAAGGGCAACAAACTATGGGAAGGCAAACTAATGGTGGATAAAGGCTTAGTAAGTTTTGTTATATAGATTCCTCTAGTGCCTTTTCCAAGCTGATAAGAGTCTAAAGTGGCCTCTAGTGATTAACTTTTGTTGTTCCTGGTAGAGAGGGGAAGAGGGACATCTTTGAAAATTTATCTTCTGCTTTTAGGCAAACAGAAGGAGGACAGGAAGGTTTTCTTGTATCTTCTTCTCAATTGCCTTCAGCTCAAAATAATCTTTATACTAAAGTGGCATATTTTGGGGTGGCATATTCTGCTACCCTTCAATCAATACCAGGGCATGGGAAAATAGCTCCTTACTAGGACAGGCATGAAAATGCTTGTCACAGGTCTCTGATAAATTTTTATCAGACCTATAACCTATGTCTTCACTTAAATCATGTTCTTTGTTGAGTTCTTTAAATGAGTTTTAGATGATTTAGGTGATATATGCATGGACTTCCAGCAATATCTCTGATTTCTTAAAATTCAACTTCCCACTTGGTGATATGTGTGGAGTAGACCAGGTTATTATTACAAAATATTTGCTGCCTTTTTCTGGGGAAGGATTATGCTGCCCTATCCCACTGATGTCAGGTTGGGTTAACAAAATGTGAGTGGCAGCTTTTATCGCCAGTGTGTTTGTTATCAAGTTCTGCCACAATAACCAGGAATGTTCAGCTGGATGCTGCTCTGTCAGTATCAGTCCCAGAGTTAAGATGCCCCAAGAAGGACATAAAGTTTCAGTGAGGAGTAAACTTTGGTTATAAGCTACTGAGATTTAGGGATATTTGTTACCTAGCTTATGCTGATACACTGTCCTTTATGGATTTGAGGAGAAGTGAAAGCAAATTGTTATTTGACAATAACTACTGTATGTCAGGTAATTTCAATATGCCAATTCAATAAGTTATCATGAGGGGGACTGCTTAAAGTAATATGGATAATCAAAATTGGGATGAAGTGTATTTGGGATCCAGAATAAATATTTTCCCTTTTTCAAGTCTCTAAATTCAGCCAAAGATTAGCTCTTCTTTCTCTCAAGCTAAATGACTCTGTTTGCTTTATGGTTTTCCAGTCATTCCTTTTTATTCTATGCCAAGGCCTGTGGACATCTTACTTTCAAGCAGTAATGGTTATTCAAGTATGGTAGAGGGAAGAAAAACAAAATGTATTTCCTCAGGATAGTGTCTCTAGTCTTCTTAGACAAGGTGAGAAGCACAAGTACCAATATTGCTATATGAGTATCAAAAAGTACTTACTAGGTAAACAAAGGAGGCAGCCACACAGCATACATATCAGTAAACTGTGGATAAAGTGGCAAGGTGTGAAAAGAGGTTTTCCTGCCCAGAACATATTCAGTAGACTCTCAATTGGTACTCAAGCCCAAGAAGCTTCAGGTGTGATTGCAGCCAGGCCAAAGTTAGCAGAAACACTTGGGTGTGCTCATAGGCAATTTGTATTAGCTTTATAATGACTCAGGGCAATGTATATTGCCCTGGTCTGGAGTGACACATATTGTCTCATTGGGACAGTCCATTAGCATGGTTCTTCTTTCCATCACAGAAGGAACTTTGATTACAAATGTCAGAACCCAGCTTCACGAAGTTGCACTAAAAGAATTTATTGACTGTTTAATAGGGATTTTAAATGGTGAAGTCATTTCACAAAAACATTCAAGGATAATATTTCAGTAATGGCTAGATTCAGGAGTTTACAAGTCATCAGAAATCATCAATTTTTCCCCCCTCAGGTCTTCTTATCTTTGTGTTAGTTTCTTTCTTTCTTTCCACCACATGGTAGGAAAGTTGGCCACTGGAAACACTAAACTTAAATCAGCCATATAATTTGAGATTCAGGAGAAGACAATATCCCTTTTCCAAAATAGGGGAAGTCATGAGAGGACCTCTGACTGAGTCATGTGCTAACGGTTTTGCCTTGGGGATGCAGCACTCTGATTATGCAGGTGGCATCATGCACCACGCCTGTAGTAATGGGAGAGGGGACAGCCTCAGCCAAACTGTATGGAATGGATTTCCCACCAGAAAAATGGTTCTGAGAAGAAAGGAGGAAGAAAAATATGTGGGGGAGACAAGAACAGCGGCTAGAACAGAACACTACTGATGTCTCCTTTGATGGGCAATCTGGTGGCCAGATGGAACCTGATCCTTTGAGTTGCAGTTTCTCTCTGCTCTGGAGTTCAAATCTTCACTAATAGTATGATAAATTAGTCACTTAAGCCTGGGCATTGTCAAATGTCATCTTCTCAAATATCACAACCTGTTGATAAGGCAAAACTGAGTTTATTGCTTCTCTTGGTAAGAGAAAACACAATGTCCAAAGCTTTGGTAGTGTCTCAGAGGGGAGAATGAAAAGTTGGAATTTATTGATGATTGGAAGCTAAGGTGTATCTTGCCCCTAAGGGAGGGGCTTAATTAGAATTGGGTCAGAACTGTGATATGACAGTTTAGAATTGGTAGAAACTTCAAGGCAAGGATTTCAAGGCAAGATGTTCAGAAGAGTCTTGGGGCATAACTGTCTATTGATACATTCTGTTGAAGAGTTGACGGATATTTCAGGAAGTTTCTATAATGAGCAATCAAGTTATTTGCCTGGACAAGAGAGTTAAAGAATACTAAAGTTGTACTAATGAAGACAGTGGAATGATAAGTCATGTTCATGTAGACAGCTCAGGGAAGGGAGGTAGTTTTTGTTCCTCAGTGTCCAAGCTGCATGTGGGAATAGATAGTTTTAATTCTCAGCGTCTTTTGGCCTAAAAAAATGATGACCTAGTAGAATTATATAAAAATGATTTAAAAATCACTTGAAATGGTAAACATTTATTTAAGATGATAAAAATTAACTTATCTAACATATATTAAAATATAAATAAAATAAGATGATAAAAATTAAAAGAGAAAGTTTTAAAGGTAAAATATCTTTTAAAAACTTCAATAAACCAATGTTTTCTATCACTATTCTCCAAGTCATTTTAAATGAAGATGGTTTTAATATTTATTAATATTAAAATTTATATATCCTTTCTTATTGAGAAGACATGTTTTGAATTCACTTAGCTTTTCCTCCCAGTTTTTGGAGAGGACTCTGTTTGTTGCTCTTATCTTCCTGGAGCAGCTTCTACCTTCGAGCTCTATTTCTTGGTATTATTGAGAACACACTCTTTCAGTTTTTCTTTCTGGCATTCCTCTGCTCTTTGGGGTGGAGGCATAAGCCTGGCTCTCCTCATTACTATTATTTCCTAATGCTCCACACAATAGTATATAATATACCTTGATTTAGGTAGCCGGGATTACCTAACCTCGATTTTAAAGGGTCTGATAATTTAGGGTCACAACTATTTTTGATACTGCTTATTAATCTCTTTATAGGTATGCTATCTTTTGAAACTCTGAGAATAGGATTCAGTTGATGAGTAGATATCAAATTCTTTATCAATGTGAATTTCAGCATAGATTTTCAGAGAATGGAAGTGTAACTATCGTGCAAAATACACAAAACCATAGTGTAAAGAGAGCTAAGTTTGTTGGAAATAAATTGCCTCGTATGATATTTTGAGTCTTTTCTTTTAAGTGAGTCACCTGTTATCCCCATTATCATCTCTCTATATTTTTTCCTTTCCTCTGCCATGCATTTCCCAGGCTCCAGGCTCCCCTCCTTAGGCGTTGACTTGTTATCTCCACGCTGCCATAGCAGCAGCGGGTCAAAATAAACAAGGAATGGGTGTTGTCTTTCAGGGGGATATGGTCCCTGAATGGAATCTCGGTTGTAACAGAAGCATGGAAATTCAATGAGCCACCTGTGAAGGTTTCGGTCCTTTCCTGTGTGTGAGGGGTGCTGCCATCCACCCTCCCAGAGGAGTTAGTTACACTCAGAGCATATGCTTTTCTCTTCACACCAAAGTAACACTGCAACTTTTGACCCATAAGAGAGAAAACTCATTATCTACAGCGTGTGAGAGTCTCATGCAGGAGGTCACTGAGGAAAGCTGGAGCAATTTACACTCAAGTGTCATTCAGAGTGTACTTATTGCCCAAACGGAGTCTCCCCTTTCCTGGGTAAATGCACAAGCAAATGCATGTGCCCCCAGACACACACAGAGAGAAAGGGAAGGAAAATCCACCAGCTCATGCATGAAAGTATTTTCTGCAAAGCAAAACAATGACAAGATTGGATCCATAAGGGAAGTGCCTGTCAAAGCAAAATTGCATCCTGACAGAGTTAAACAGGTAAAGAATACTTTATTCAAGACTGTTACAACAGGAGAGAGGGGTCAGGGCCCATATGCTGGAGAGTTTCTAAGAGCTGAGATGGAGGGGAATCACAGGCCATCTGTGTCTGCTAATTGACCTTATCCAGAGGAAAGATAAACTTCCTCTTATCTTCTTGAGAAGGGGCGGCTAGTTTTACAACTTGGAGCAAGGGGCCTACCCTCCTACGGAGACTGGGAGATAGGGGTGCTATCTTCATTGATGATTATCTTTCAAAGAGATGGTTTTCACACCCTTGAGAAAGACATTTCCAAGCTTGTAAAACTGGCAAGAGGCTTGGAGAAGATTTATGCACATTTTAAAGGAGCAGAAGAGGAACTTGCAAATTTTCTAAAGTAAATGCTCTAAGGAGATTGAAGTCAGGGCTGAAAGGCAAGAAGAAGCTTATCCAAAGTTTGGTCAAACTGAGGGAAGGATTAAGGTTACTTTGGTCACGTGTCATGAAGGGTACCTCCTAGGTCGTTCTGTGAGCTCCTTCACAGAAAGAAAGCTATCTGCCTGGCCAACCTTCTGGATGCAATATGGGGTAATTAACATATATGAGATAGGCCAATGTCTATGAAGGCTGAGTTGAAGCTACTGGAACCACTGCTGCCACCAACTTGTCCTTTGTCACCTTTGGCTGATGCCCCAAATTTCCTCTGTTAGCCATTCACTCTCTTGGTTTAATCTTCGCTTTCACCTTGGGGTTCTCTTCTTATAAACAAACATAAATTTGATTACGTATATAGTATATTTATATGTCTATTTATTATATATCTTTATGAATGAATGAATTTCTTTATTTCCTCTGTGAAAGAAGATCAAGAATGGTCTCCTAGACTTTAGCACCTAGAGCATAAAGAAGATTAAAGAGGCACAGGAAGAAGGGGAAATAATATGTTATATTTTTACTGTGAATCTGGCACAGTCATAAGCCCTCCACTGTCACTTATTCAATCATTCCAACAATCCTATGAGGTAAGTATGATGGTCCTTATTCAAAACATAAGTGAACCCTGAAATTTGATGTCACTTAGCAAGTCCTTGCAGCTAGGAAGTGGTGGAGCTGGGACTCTAACACAAGTCTGTAATGAGTCAGCTGCCTCCATTTTTGATGTTTGACCACTGACAGCTTGGAGGCACCAAACTTGACGTTTCCCTTTTGCCCCATATCTGAGCAAGTCAATATTAAAGGGGAATCAAATCACACAAGCCTCTGCCCACAGGCAGGGGACCCCTGGTCCCAGCCCCTAACCACAATAAATACCAAAGCCACTCGCCACTCATCTCTCCCAAGCTGCTGCTGACCAGCTTGGGTTACTCCCCTGCTCTACTCCAAAAAAATCCCATTATGTGAGTACTAAACCTTTATACACCCTCTTGGTGATGTATGATGTCATCAGTCAAAGCTTGAATCAATTTTGGATGTGGGATTGTTCTCTCCCTCCACAGGCAGGACAACCGCAAAATAAAGACAACACAAAACAGAAAGGGGAGGTGGGCACTGCACCCACACACACAACCACTTCATACTGCAGTGGCCAAGAACTCACGTATGCCTTTAGCCATATAGCACACCCCTCCCCAACCCTGCCATGACATAAATAATACTCAGGTGCAAAAAGTGGGGGAAAAAAGCTCATTTGAAATAGAGCCTGTTTAAACATAATTTGCACTGACTCTGTGTGTTTGAATTTTGCCTCATTTTCCTTTCCACACACTTTTGGTTCTTACCATTATAAATTGTAGTTCCGTGGGATAGTCTGAACAAAAGTAAGCTTTGTTGCAATAAAGGACTGTTTAAATGGTTTAAGATCTGTTTCTCCCTTCTCTGTTCTGCTGTTATGATTATAATGAATTTTTAGGAAATAGAGGGCCTATTGCTGAGCTAGAAGACAAACGCTATGTTGCAACAGTAAAGGCAGAACATCTTATCCATCTTCTGAAAGACAGTCAGAGAATTGTCCCTGTGGGTGGTGAACATCTGTTTTATGTAGCTTCCCCTTCTCCAATTCTCTGATAACAGAACTGATTTTCCTTTGAGGAAGCTATTCTATATATTTCAGCGGAGCCAAGTCCTTTAACTACATAAAATCTGCCCCAGGCACAGGAGTGGACATAGAGCCCAGGCTTGAACTATAAGAATATTTTATCCTCCTGAACCTAACGGTAGGTTTAGATATGGGTGCATGGCTCAAGTCAGGCCATCAGGACTCCCCCCTGCAAATCTTCTGCCAGAACCTTCAAACTGATGGTGTCTTTCACAGGGGTTGCCGGGCTAGTCAAGTGTGATGAAAAGACTGTCACAGGTGATTGTTCTTACTACATGAAGGTAGATTCACTGAGAGAGAAAAATATGTAGAGGCTCTAATATGTAATTCCTGAAGCCAATTATCTTTGGAAGTTTCAGTTAGCATAAGCCAATGAATTCTCCCTTTCTTCCTAAGCTAGTTGGAGCTGAGTTTCTATTAGTCATGATCAAAAGTCTATATTAGATATGTGTACATACACTGTGCCATGAAGGAAATGCTAGGTAAAGTGAGTGAATAATCTATTGTCCAAATCAGGACACCATTGAAAGTTTAAGTGGACGTTCTTCATACTTACACAGAGCAAGCAGCAGGCTACAGTGGAACTGTCACAGGCCAACCAGGACATATGTTAACCCCAATAATTAGGGTTTTACCATGCCATATTGCATATCTTCTAAACCTTGTGGTAGCTTCCTCCGTGGCCATAGATTTTTATAACATATATTTTACGTATAAGAAAAAAGCTTGTAAAAATAACTGCCATTGAAGATTGTGTGCCTAGGCCTTAGCCCTCTACTCACCCTAAATATATATATATATATATATACATATATATATATATTATTTTTTTTTTTTAAAGTTTAAAAGATTTATAAGTTGAGGAAGAGGCTAGTTTACAGATAAATTACCTGGAGTAATAAACAAAAATTATCTGTCGATGTAGGGGGCCCAGGGTGAAGAAGAGACAGGTCACACCATGTGTGATTAAGATAAAAATCTTCAGATGGGAAGATTATCCTCAATTATCTAGGAAGGCATTAAATGTAATTTATTCTTATAAGAAACAGGCAAATTTGATTACTGAAGAGATGAAGAATGTGTGACCCCACTGCCGGCTTTGAAAGAGGAGGAAGGGGCCATAAACCAAGGGATGCAAGGAATGCAGAAGCTGGAAAAGGCAAGGAAGCAGATTCTCTTCTGAGGCTTCGGAAGGAGTGCAGCCCTGCTGACGTTTTGATTTTAGACATCTGACCAGAACTATAACAATAAATTTGTATTGCTTTAAGCCACTAAATCTGTGGTAGTTTGTTACAGCAGTGTAGGTAAATAATTCGAGAAGGATGGTGAAGTCTTGTGAACTCAGCAGGGATGAGGACCAGGATATATTTGAAAAAGTCTGTTCTGAATGGAAGTGAGTGATGGTGATTGCTTTATTTCCCCTAGTTGCAGTTTCTGGCTTAGAGGACTATAAATATGAATATGTAAAAATAGCTTTGTAATAAACTGGTATTTTCTGTTTTTATCTGAATATTGCCCTCTCACTTGGAGCCTTCGATATGTGCTGATGGGTTGTTCTTCAGCTGTCCTTATAAGTTATAGTATCAGACAACAGCAGGCTTGGGGTGCCCATGTGAATGAATTACTTTCAACTTTTATCTCATTCAGTTGGTGTTTATTACAGCAGCTTCCAAACTATGTCATGTATCAGAAGGAATTTAAAAATTTGTAAAATTGCATGCCTGGATCTCAATCCGATGTACCCAATCAGAATCTCCTTAGGTGTTTATTTTTCATTTTTCCACAGAGATTATGAAATACACAGAAAGTTGAAAACAATTGATTTACCAAGTCCCTGACATTGACTGATATAATTTCAAACCTTCCCAAAATATCACTTCTTTTGAAACAGATGTAACACACCTGTGATTCTATCTTTGTCATGATACCCATGTGTCTGTGATGGTAACTATAAGTAAAGCTATGCCAAAAGGCTTGGAAATTTTCCTTAAAAGTGCATTAAATAATGCAAAAGATGGGATTCATTAGTAAAATGCTGGCTATTTCAGGAAATTGCCAGTCTGTGTTAGGCTGGATGTCATCTCATCCAATTTGATGTAATCTGTTTGCTGACTGGAGAGACAGAAAATATTGCTGTTCTATCCCAATATACACAAACATTACATTGAATCATATGAAAGTACTGTTTATGTAGGCCAAAAATGTTTGAATGCTGGCAATTCCATATGATTTAACCTATTACATGAATTCATTAGTAAATAAACTCAAATCAAACAAGCTAAATTACTCTAGTATTTTTTTTAACTGAATTTTAAGAAGTAGAAAAATAATAGTTTAGCTTCCAGGTTATTGAAAATAATCAACCAGGTAAAAAATAAATTAAGTTAAAACTCTGTGTATTATTGTCTTTGTTAATTTTCTTCAACCTTTCCCAGACATGAATTTGCTTCATTCTTTACAATGAATTTGTACATGTTTATTGAATGTGTGTATGTTATTATTTTATGTTAATGACTAACAATCACAAATCATAAAATTTGTGTGTGCACTTAAAATCCTGAATTATGATGCGTACTAGAAATGAGTTTACTGTATATACTCTCAGGTTCGGGCTAGGTGTAGCTGCAGCATAACAGAAATATTATTGGTACTAGAGTAAGAAGTCTCATGTTGGAGGCCAGATCTGCCACTTGCTTTAATCTGCATTAATCCTCATCTGCAAAAGGGAAAAGATTGATACTAACCACTTAGAATTGCTGCGTGGCTCAAATGATATAATGTATATGTAGGTATTTGTAAATCGTAACACACTGTAAGGTGTCATGGTGCATACAAATTAAGTACACACTGAGGATTCACCATCTGTGCACAAGCAGACTGAAGTTGTTTCTAGGTTACCAACTAGGTACACTTTTTTAGTTGAGAAAGAAGGTTTACTCTTTCCTAAAGAATAGATAGCTAACTAGGATCAGTGATTTGTGTAAAAAACTAAAAATCTATAAATAAAATAAATAGTTAGGTAAAAATAATTAGCACAACAATGGCATTTCAAAAAGAATAGGTGTTTTCAATTTAAAGGATGATTTAAAATCTTCACTCCTCATTTTTGCTCAAACTTCTTTGTTTTGGGGTGTGTTAAAAAAAAAAACATAAAATTCAACTGAGTAAATTTAAAGATCAAATTGGCTTTATTCAACATTTCATGAATTGGGTAGCATCCCATCTAGCAAATGGAAAAGAACTCCAAAGAGCTGTGCAAAATGGGAGAATTTCATAGGCAGAAGAGGGCAGGGACAAGAAGAGAGTGGATTACCTCATCTTCCTTTGGGGGACTGGTGAGGTCTATCAGGCAGATTACCTCACTAGTGCTGACCAGAAAATTCCAGATTAACTGGTTAAAAGTCACATTCCTGGGAGAGGCTGAGAATGCAATTAGGTTAGGTACTTGATTTGCTGACATGGGGCTTAGCACAAGTGAGTCCATTTGGGGCCTGTTGTTTCTTTTTTAACAGGAGTATAAAATTTATTTCATTCAAGTATTCTAAAAAGAATGTTTTCTTGTTAGTTGTTGTTTCTAAATGAGCTAATGCGTCAGATGATGTCATGTTATGGCTTCTATACAAACAGTACATCCCCTCTGCAAATTATTATTACTTTATTTGTGTTACACTTTAAGAGCATTTTAGTGTTGTTAAAAATAACTTCATGAGTATAATTACTAAAATAGAAAGTGGTAAACTTTCATACTTTTACTTTACTTCTATATTATTTTATTCATTAGCATTTCTCCTTTAAGAGAGGAACAGACATATAAATAGATATTTTCAATATATGTGGTCATTGCCTGGAAATAGAACAACCTAGAGAACTATAAGAATGCTTTGAAAATGCAAGGAGGGCTATTTGAGCCTTCTTGGAGAAGAGGGCGTGGAGGCTGAGCCTTGAAATAATGAATAGATTTACCCGTGGAAGAGTGAAGGGTGTAGGTCTGAGAGTGTTGGAATGATGGATGGGAGAGTGACAGAAAGACGTGCAAGGTAGAGGAAACAGCATGGACAGAAGAACAGAGGCATGAAACACCACAGGGTATGGAATTAGAATCAGTTTAGTATTCCTAGAATATAAAATATTAAGAGGATGAATGCAAGAACCCTTCTAATTAGAGAAAACCCTTATTGCTGTGGTTCCTTCCAGGTAGAGGAACTTCCTTTAGTGTAACACACTTACCCTGCTACCACCTCCTGATATCCTTGTTGGAGTGGGTAGGGGTGATTGACCTAGGTTTGGAAGGAGAAACTAGAAATGGATTGCCCTACCCCTTCTCTCTATTCTTGGTTTGAAGCCAGGTTGACTGCAGGATATTATCTGTTCTTTGTCTCCATGTCTTGTTTACACAGACAGATCTTGTCCCTAAGTCAAGGGTAGAGTTGAGTAGCTGGGATGTTGGATGCAGTTTTCGGGGGGGCTAACTTAATTTACAATCATTAGAAAGTGTATTAGGGCATAAATCTTGAGAAATAATTGGGGAGAAGAATTTTGGGGAGCAAAATACATACTGTAGAGCGTTTGGGTGGAGCCAAGTCTCCTAGATTTCGATCTTGGGCTTTATTATTTGGGGCTTGGTCTTGTGAAAGCTTGCGTTAGTCTGCAAGACTTGTTTTTACAGTTGGACAGTTGGCTTTTAATTCTTGTGGGCTGGGAAAGGGACCTGGGTTTTTGCCCTAAGAGATTTTGACCTTGATGGCTGATCTGACTGCAGTTTAAGGAAGCTTTACCCACAAGCACATGGCTCTTTCTGCAGTGGCAGTACCACACACGCCCAGTCAGAATTAAGCAAATGGAAGGTAGCCTTCAGTGATGTTGAGAAGTAACTCATGCTTCAGAGAAGGTAGGGGGTACCTCAGGCCTCAGGAAAGATTCAGGGCCACTCAAGGCTCAGCAAAGACAGAGGACACAGAGACATTCAGCAGATTCTGGCCATGCTAACTCAGCAAAACACAGCCCTCTGGGACAAAATCTCCACTGTCCATGAGAAAACTCAAAGGAGCAGTGGTTGTTATTGTGATGAGAAGGCTCAGGGAGGTGGGAACAAGTCTGTCTCAACATGCTGCCGATCTCTCCAGAGGGGGCTAACCATAACCTAAAGAGGCTAAATGGTTGAGCCCAAGTTAACAGAATAAAATTTTGAAGATCACATTGCTTCCATTTAGTCTATTCCTGAGGAGTTGGAATGACTTATGTGACCGGTGACTTTGGAAAGAGGTAACAACTGTGGACTGCCCTCCATCTCTCTTTTCTTGGGAGTAATCACATATTTCACTTTGTGATGGAAATAGTCCTGTACTGGTCCATGCTGCCAGTAAGTCTGACTGGTTCCAGGCTTTACTATGAGGAATTCTTTTGTCTAAATAAAAGTCACATACTCCAGTCTATTAGTTATCAATAATAAGACATTTTGCCTACAAACGGTTCCTTTTTCTGAAATGTCATGTGATTCAGAATCCAGGCTGAGAAGCATACTATCTATGGCTCCTCTCTGAGATTCCCCAAACTCGGGTAAACCAGGACATCGGGGCTTGTCTGTACCTTGTTCATTAAATGCCTCTTTTCTGATCTGAGAAACTTCAATGGCACCTGTCATCATACGAGGCAACGGATGCTTTATCATACATTCTCAACGGATTTCCCTTTCTTTCCAAAGCATCTAATACCACACAATTGACTGATAAATAAATGGATAACTTGATTTTTCTGTTCAAAATTAGCAGGGATGCTGATGTTTCACTAAAGAAGGCAGAAGTTTAACCAAACATCAGTTAATACAATGTGTTGCTTAGCCGAGCAATTCACACGGAGCACAATAACGAATCCATGAAGAGTGTTCAATAAATTATAATAGTTGTGGTAGTTGTATTTATTTTGGTAACTGAATTCCCTTCCCTTAAACCTAGACTTTGTCACTTAAACTAAATTCCTTTCGTTCTGACCTAATTCATGGCTGCTGGACTACGGGTTAGGCACAATGATAAAAGTACAGTAATAGTATTAAATATACCATAGTGTGCTGAGACCTGACTCTAAGGGTTAGGATATATTACTAACTTATTAAAACAAAATTGATGTATCTAACTTCAGACCAGAATAAGAGCTAACACATTTATCAATATCTCTAACTTTTTATGAGTTTATATACCTTTTTAAGGAGTTAACATTTTAAATTAAAGAAGTCTGAGAAAAATCTAAACATACACTTGATATTTCATTACAGAATGTCTTTTTTAAAAAATGGCTCATTAAATATTGCTTAGATAAGTAGGATAATGATAAAATACGTGTGTAAGATAAAAGAAATTCAGTGAACACTTTTGCACTTAACATCCAGTTTATGAAATAGAACTTTACCATTTCCTTTAAAACCCCAATGAGTCCCTGAATTTTGTGTGTAACATTTTCTTTTTCTTAAAATTTCATCATCTGTTTACCCTTAAATACACATAAAATATCTAACCTTTATCCACCGATTAGCAAAGCCAGTTCTGTCAAAGTTCAAGTGTTTATCCATGTGTGGGGAAGTTGGAGGGAGGTCCTTGATCCTCCATTGTGTGTCATTGGTCACTTTGTGTTTCCCTATTCTATTTTCACAGTCTAAGTTATCATTGCTTTGGAATTTTTAATACAAATTCTTGATATTTTAATATTTTTTATTTTTTGGTTTTTTTCCTCTGATCCTGGTAGAATGTTTCAATTTTGCCCTTCATTTCACTGAATCTATTTCTAAAGGTCAGTTCTGCTTTATTTAGCATCCAATACATATTTTAATTCAGCTATTGAAATTTTAGTTTTCTTGTAATTTTTTTCTGTCTCACCTTGCCATCTTATTCCATAATTTCTTTGTAAGGAGAAATGTCTTCCATGACATATGAACATAAACACCTACTAAGAAAAATAAAGAATGGTTTTAATACAAAGAAAATAAAAACATCATCTCTCCCAAATAAACAAACAAGTGGATGCATTGTAATTAAGATGCCCTGCCAAACATCTACTAATGCTATGTTCTGATTCCAGTAATAAATCCTTATTAGGAGTTCATACTCCTAACAAGTCTTTAGGGTGATATGTGGGATAGGCTGTGAAACAAATCACCCGAAATCTTAGAAGCTTAAAGCAACAGCAGTTATTAAGCTCGCTATTCTGCAGGTCGGAAATTTGAGCTGGGCTCAAGTAGAGTGATCCAGCCTGGCTGAGCTCCCTCATTAGGTTGCAGTCCGTGGCGGGTCAGCCAGGGCCCCGCTGGTCTAGCCCAGTGTTACATGGAACAGCTCATCTCTGCTCCACAGGGTCCCATCACCCTCAGGCTGGCTCAGGCTTGTTCACATGGCAGCAGAGCAAGTTCCCAGGAGAGGGCAGAAGTGTGCAAGGACTCTTGAGTCAGGCTTGGAACTGGCACAGCAGCGTTGCTCCCACCGCATCCCATGATCAAAGCAAGTCACGAGGCCAGCCTAGCTTCAAGGGGAGGGAGAGGAGACTCCTTCTCTTCATGACAGGAAGGCAAAGTGACATTGTAAAGGGCATAAATACAGAGAGGAGTCCAGGATTGTGACCATTTTCTTGCATTCTATCACAGGCAGTGTTCTGTGTCTCAAGTTCTGATGTACATTTTGAACAGGTTCCATGTCGTGGTTTATTTCTCTACGTCTATTATCAAGCTAGGAGAGGTCTAGGCAGAGCTGTTGGGAATATTATAAAAGGGTGTTTAAATCGCCCTTCTCTCTGCTCAGAGCCTAACTGGACTAAATTTCTTTACAATATTCCTTCCTTGAGAAGCTTGGTTTTGTTTTTGTGCTGCAAAATTTTTTCTTATGATTTTACTAATATTTTGGTAAGAAGTTGAGAAAGCTTGCACCAGGGATTGATAACCATTTTAAACTGGACACTTAGCTTGGAGGACTAAGACTGTAATTCTTATTCCAGGTCAGAAGGTTGTAAGTTATGTTCATTTGCCCTCACAATGACTACCATAATACTTATAATGTTTAGACTACCGCTTACTGGAACTTAATTTCCTGATGAGTTACCTTACATGCAAAACCAGGATTTCTTGAGTTCACTATCTTACAATCTTTGTCCCATGCTCCTTGCTACCTGCCCTGAGACCCGCTATTGTTTCTGAGCTGGCACTGTTTGAATGGGTCCTTGTCTACCCTTCTGAACCTACATCAATCAGGCTGTCAGTAGAGACATCTACATTTGCATAACTAATGGCAATCCTGCTCAGCGTCATTTCAGTTTGTGCTACGATGAGAGATCTCATTTACACACTGGTGACCTTCCAAATTTCACTTCTGTTAATTTGATCTGTAGGTCCTTCAAGTTCAAACTGCAAGATTCCTGCCTCTTCAGATATCTGATTTTTTTTTTTTTGCTTTTATTCATTACTTTAGCTGTTCATTTACTGTCTTATTGATTTAACAATTTTGCTCTGATAGTTTAGCATCCTTGTGGCCTCACTCCTTTTTACCATGGAAACTATGAAAACCCGTGCTGCTCATATCAGACGATTCTGCTGTGTTTCCCAAGAGGGTGCTAGTGCCCACACTGAGCCACCAAATTGTCTGTTTTGATGGAACTGATTAATTATTCAGGTAAACTTCCATTCCTTCTAGTGAAATGAATAGATTTTGCTTATTTTTTTAAAAAGTGAATTATGTAATTGAATTAACTGGTTGTTTGACTGGATTGGTTGAATATTCTGTTTTTGGTTTAGGATTAAAAAAGTCTCTCGTTTCCCGTTTTATCAACAATAATCAGAAAAGCCTAGATTGTCATCATTCTGAGGAACTAGGTAGGTCTCATTTATCATTTAGAAGTTCATCACTTTCTCTGATTAGCATTCTTACACCCCCGTGAAATGTGCTGGCTCTGTAAGTACAGGGTGTTGAACAAGGATTCCTGAGTCAGGCTCCTAATTCCGTGGTTACCACCTGGGTGTGAGTATCAGCTGCGTTGTCTGTAAACTACAAGTAATATGCACTCCTAGAGCCATAGGGGATGTAACATAGGTAAAGCACCAAGAACCATGTCTGGTAGAGAGGAAACACTCAATAAATTCTAGCTATCTTTCTTATTTTTCATCCTATAGATGATGTAGAATATACTGAAACTTAGGAAAAGACGCTCATTTTGACCTCTCCAAAAAATATGTCTCTCTAGGATTCCTTTGCCTCCCCGTGGCCTGTCTGGCTTTGCTCCAGGCTTCTGAGTTTCACTCTTCTGGCCCATTTTGGCTTTTCCTGTTGGTGGCAGAAACATTGCAGAACCCCCTGCTGTTTGGAAAATAAGAGTAGCAGGGTTTGTAGCAAGGGCACTGAAAGGTGACAACAACTGCCAGTCCTGTTAGAGGTGCTGGGCTCAGGGCTTTGCTGTGGGGACCACAGCCTCCTGCCTTCTGTCCCAGAGACAAAACCGTTTCCACTCCTGTTAACAGCACTGATAAACTCAGGATCACTCAGAGAGGGCTGCTCACAGCATCCCTAAATGGAAGAAAATAATGATTTCTTTGGGAAAGGTACCAGGAAAAGTAATAAAGGAATAGACAGAAGACAAAAATCTCCAGTTTTGATGAGATTATTATAGGCTGAATTTTCTGGCAAGTGCACTTTATTAAGGGGAGCGTGGGGCACTGGAAATAACACAAAACCAAATATTTAAAGGAAAAGAGACCATGCAAGGAGCCCCTCGGTGCACTTGAACAAGTTGCTTCCCTTCTTTGAGACTAAGTTCTTCTATCTGTAAAATTAGGGTGCTGATTTATGATGTCTATGTTGTCTTACTGCTCTGACATTCCTTGATTCCATTCTAAAACATGAGAACGTGTTTGTGTTGTCATAGGAGGTATTTCCAGAAAGGCTGTCAACAATTGTGGAGCCCATTCAGCATCACCGTTGGCAGAAATCGTGATGAGTATGATTTCGCGTCCTTCCCAGAGCTACTACAAACGGTGCTGAGCCAAATTCCTGGGGCTTCAGAACCAATGCCTGGCAGGAAGTTAGGCCTTCTTCCAGAACTGCTAAGTGGTACCTTTGTGACCTGTGTTAATCATGAGTTGGGCACTTTGGGAGCTATATTAGCTCATTGATACCTCTGGACCAAGACCAGGTTTGCTTTGTGGGAATAAATGGATGTGGGAAGGAAATATGTTCTGCTTTTCACAACAAGTATATGAATCACTATCTGCCACATAAGTATGGGAAATATCAAGATCAAATTGCATCTCTGAAACATAAACATATATATATGAAGAATTTTAAGTATATAATTAGGCAATGTGGTAGATATGAGACCAGTTCCCTGTCAGCAGCATACTGAAGGAATTAGAAATTAAGTCCCACTCTGTGGGATATTAACCAAAATAACTTGACACTTATCCTACGCATGTCCTCTAAAAATAAATTTTTTTCATTAGCATGAGAGTGACCTAGAATTTCTCTCCAGATCCAAGAAGACAGGACTTTCTTATAAAGAGATAGAGCCTCTAATAATGCTTATATTAACTTAAAAAGCAGGACAATGACTTAAGAAATGCCACGGGGAAAATCCAATTGTTTCAAACAGGGAGCTTACATTACAAATATGCAGAGGAAAACTGCCTTCATCTAAGTTGGTCTATGGCTACCAGGCTCCCAAAACACACACACACACACACACACACACACGCTCAAACACATGTGAATATCCTTACACATGCATGCACATATATGCATATATGTTCACATACATACTTGTTTAATTTGCATCATAGTATAGCAGCCGAAGCTTGGGCTTTGGAAATAGACAGTCTTGAATTGAAACTTTATCACCCCGATATGGTTAGTCTCTTGGCAAAGCCAGAATATCAATGATATTTACCTAATAGAGTTGTTGGATTATTATCTGGGCTACTATCTAAGATAATGCATCATATTAGTTAGGGTTCTCCAGAGAAACAGAACCAAGAGGATGTGTGTGTGTGTGTGTGTGTGTGTCTAGAGAAAGAGAGAGATTGATTGATTTTAAGGAATTGGCTCATGTGATTGTGGAGGCTTAGCAAGAACAAAACCTGCACGGTAGGCTCACAGGCTGGAGACCCAGGGAAGAGATGTAGTCTGAGTCCAAAGGCAGGTTGCTGGCAGAATTCCTTCTTGCTCAGGGGAGGTCAGTCTTGGTTCTACTAAAGTCTTCAACTAATTAGAGGAGGCAGCTCACATTATGGAGGGTAATCCGCTTTACCTGAAGTCTACTGATTTATATGTTAAATCTCATCTGAAAAATACCTGCGCAGATATATCCAGAATAAACATTTGACCAAATATTCTGGGCACTGTGGCCCAGCCAAGTTAACACAAAAGAGCTTCATTGGACAGCAACTTTGTCTCAGACTCTATACAGGACTATCAGAAGAATCAGACCCAAAAGATATAACTTTAATTAGAATTGTTGAACTCATAGATTAGAGATAATTCAGACTTGTGCTGCAGACCTGTTGCAGACTGACCAGGATAAAGTGGAGTCTGGAGTTTCCTTTCCCGCCTTTCTGCTTCTAATTACTCTCTCAAAAGGCTTTTAGATGTATTTTGATATTGCTTCTCTTTCACATGCCACATCTCTCACAGTCTTAAACTTAGACAATTCTCCAAATAGGTTAAAAGCTTGGTTTTCCCTTAAAAATGTGCTTGCACTCATTCAAAGATATCAAAAAGTAAGGTAATAGGGCAAAGTGATGATTAAGTCTTAACACTCTTGGAAATTACCTTGACTATATGTAGATAACAATTATATCCTTGTATTTCTCACTTAAGTTGAATCAGACCAACAACAGCAAAAACAACTATTAAAAACTGAGGGGCCGGCCTGGTGGTGTAGTGGTTAAGTTCGCATGCTTCACTTCGGCAGCCTGGGGTTCACAGGTTCAGGTGCGGACCTATGCACCGCTTATCAAGCCACGCTGTGGCAGGCATCCTGCATATAAAGTAGAGGAAGACGGACCCGGTTGTTAGCTTAAGGGCCAATCTTCCTTAACAAAAAGAGGAGGAATGGCAACAGATGTTAGCTCAGGGCTAATCTTCCTCACCAAAAAAATAAAATAAAATAAAATAAATTGGTAATCTAGTAATTTGGTCTTTTTAAAGCAATATTCAGTACCCTGTTCACCTAATCAAATCACTTAAGCAGGCATCTATTTCTAAGGGATCTACTGAAAATAAGAAATTAATGATTGAAAGGCTTAATCCTGGGTTCATCATTACTCAGTGCTACACTCTATTATTAGCTATTTGATAAAGAATGATGAAAGTGACTATTTTTCCAAAAGATATGGTATCAACACCTCCCTCAAAACATTTCAAGGCCTTCTCATCATATGTCTACACAACCATATTAGCAAATCAAACCACCATTTTTACTGTACTTTTAGCATGGCAAGATCTAAATCACTTTATTTAAAAGAAAATTATCAGAACGTCTTTGGATAAATACAGTCTTTGTTGATGTGTAGACTTGACATGTGAGAGAAAAAATATTACTAAATGGTATATATCCTGTGGATAATGGTTTACGTTATGAATAATGGTCTTCAGGATGAGTAATTCCAAGCTTAAATTTATCCCTCGAATGAAATGAAAAGAAAAATTAGGGCGTGGGTAGTGAATAGCCACAACAAATGGCAGGGTAATCACAAAATAACCTGTTTCCCACAAAAGGACAAATTCTTAATTGTAGCGTTCTTAGATCTTTTGGAAAGAAGTGTTTGGGGCATTACTAACTCCTGTTCAATCTGCCCACCCGGGTCACCTGTTTGGGCCTGATGGAAGCTCCTACCCAAGGGAGAACCAGCTCAGAGAACTACTGATGAAGAAGGTCCCACGGGCTCTAGGAACGGGGCAAGCAGTTATCATGTAGAGCTGCCAGAAAAGGAGTGAGCCAGAGGATAAGGGTAACCTTATGCTTGAGGAAGAGAATTAGGGTGACCAGCTCAAAGAAGCCTCCTCCAGGTGGGGAGGATCAGACCCAATAACAGAAAATAACTTCCAGGGAAATTAAAAGTGAGAGCAATAATGGTCAGAGTGGCTAGGTAGCATTGCATAGAATTATTTGACGGGGTTGAAGAGTTCTGGATCTAACGTGTTTTGGGTGCCAGTGTTGTGAAAATTGGTGTGTTGCCAGCATTAAGTGTGCAAAGTCTGATCAGAAAAAATGGGAGCCTAATCTTACTTTAATTTATACTTACAACTTTAAAGGCCATCAGCACTTAATTAAGTGGATTTCATCAATGTATAGTCTGGAGAGACATTGAATTTTTTACAAATTCTCTAGTTCAAAGGCAGAGGAATTAATGAGTCTGTTTGACTTTTTAAACAACAGAAAAGGTACTTTTGTTTATATTTTAGAAGCATTATAAGAAAAATTACACATTTAAGAATAATAGTTCTTCTGAAAACAATTAATGAATTAAAAGAAAGGTTTGTCTTGAAATTCCTTGAGATTGTAGCTTTTTAGCTGTAGGGTTGCTGGATAGTTGTAGTGGATTTATCAAATTAGGAATCAGAATGTTATGTTTTGAATGCAAGTATGTGAAACTATGACAGACACATAATTCATCATTTTCAATATGTAGTTTCACATATATGTGAAAATATGTAGTTTCATATATATGAATATATTTTATTCATGTAAAAATATAACCATATATATACAAATAAATATTCATATATAAATATATATATAAGATACATCTCTATTTCAATATGTAGTTTCAAAATATATATTTTTCAATATGTAGTTTGATATATATATTTCAGGTAATTTTCCAGGAATTATAGCTTTTCAATGCTTGTTCTGATGCATTGCTTGGGTTTTCTTCTTTGGGAACACCAATTACACACATGTTGAATCTTCTCTTTTTACCTGCTATATTAGGTATTTCTCTCAAATTGTTTAATATTTTTAATTTGTTTTATACTTTTACTTTTTTTAACTTTCTTTTAAGCTTCTATTTCCCTTCAAGCATTTGTTTGTGTGTATGTGTGTGTGTGTATGTGTGTGTGTGTGTGTGTGTGCTCATTTGCTCTTATGTTCCTTTTGGTTTAGATTTCTTTTTGTTGTTGTTGAGGAAGACTGGCCCTGAGCACACATCTGTGCCCATCTCCCTCTATTTTGTATATGGGATGCCACCGCAGCATGGCTTAATGAGCAGTGAGTAGGTCTGTGTCTGGGATCTGAACCCGTGAACCCTGGGCCGCCAAAGCGGAACACACAAACTTAACCACTACGCCACCAGGCCGGCCCCTTCATGGTTTTTATATATTTTTTTTAAAATCTGTTTTTTATTGATTTCTAAAACTCATTTCTGAGTTTTTCTATTTATCATTTGTATTGTACTTCCATATTTGATATAGTTTTTCTTTGTATATTTCCATATATTTGGAAATATATGGGTGGCAGTTTTCATCCATTTCTAGGCAGATCTTGCTGGCATGACTTCATTGTAGAGATGTTATTCTAATCCTTATTCTTTTTTGTTATACTATCTTTTTATGGGATTTTACCACAAATTTTTCTGTTAATTTTTTAAAATAAAATGTGTTATCCTGATTTTCTTTAGAAGGGAGAAGTTGGTCATAACAGCTTTTTTTTTTTAACATCCGCTGTCTATAAATACCTCTTCTGAAGTCTTAAACCATGCTCTTATACTCAAGAGATTTCCTTACTCTTTTCCCCACCCCTATTTTTATTTGCACATTTGTTTTTCTTCTATTGCCTCTGTTTTGTTCAATTTCAAATCAATTTCTAGAAGTTTCTCTGTGGCTGCTATTTGACCTGGGGGTTTTGGCAGATTGGTTTAGAGCGTGCCTAAGGCCCAGATTGCTTCAGCCCTTCAGACTTTACCACTGACTCCTTCCAATCACCTCTGAATGTGTAAAACCACTCTCTAGTTCAGAAGCGTGGACCACTATTGAGAATCTATTGACAATTTTAAGGTTTTTCTATTCTCTGGTTCATCAGTTTCTTCCCTCTGTTTCCTCCCACATGGATGCTGATACCGTGCTTGTATTGTAGTTGGTGGTGGTTTTCACCTCTCATATTATTGAGTCATGGGGCTACTTTGCCCTTTGATTTTGATATAGATTTTTCTACGGGTTTTTGGTTTTGTTTTCCTAGTTTGGTTTTATTATGAGACTCAAAGAGATTAAAAAATTATTCCACCACTGCTCTCTTCTCAACATTGACTGACTTGATCACTATCTTGTGCAAACTGTGTTCCATAGAACACACATTGGAAAATATTAATGTAAGTTTGTTACTTCAAATTTATTTTTCAAAGTGACCTTTCAAAGCTCTTTATTATCTTGATGAAAGCTTTCCCAACTATCCTAATTGCTTTATTTTCTAATTGCTTTCTGTGAGATAGGAGGTCATCATAGTATAGAGTTTAAAAAGTGAATCTATATTTAGATCTTGGTTCTTCAGGAAGTGTGTGACTTTGGCCCACTGTTTGAACTTTGCCTCATGGGATAATACAGTGAAATAATTTCTCTAAAGTTTCTGGCACAAGGTGTGGAAAATACTAGATGGTCAACACATTTTATATTGTTTCCTCCATGTTGTACACTTTCCTTTGAATATTAGTATGATTTTTTTCATACCTGAGTTAGATTGGGTGCCCTATGAGGCCAGATAACATGTCTATCTTATTCTTTGCTATATTTTCAGGGACTTGCGCAGACTAGAACAAAGTGAGCATTCAGAATATATTGAACAAATTAATAGAACTAGTAATTATTTTTGTGATCTTTCTTCTCTTATATAATACTAACAATAATAGCTAACATTTAATGAATACGTATTAGGTTGTAGAGCTGTTCTTAGCACTTCATGTGTATTTTCTTATTTCATAGTCACAATAGGCCTACAAGGTAGGTACTGTTACTATCTTCACTAGACTGATGAGGAAATTGAGGCACAGAGAAGCTGAGAAACTCACCTAAGTTAATAAATTGCCTAAGCACATGGACAAGTTAAATAGTGAACCCTTTAGAGGCAAGATATGTGTCTTATTACATTTTGTATATACAATGCTTGACTTAGAATATGCTTGAATTCTTGGATACATGAATGAATGAATGGATAAATAAGTAAAATACAATTCCATTACAATATAATATGTTGACCGAGTCTTAATGATTCTTAATAAATGTATCAGAAGATGATTTTATAGATATTGGTATGAATAGTTAGAATTTTTACCTGAAGGTTATAATGTGAGGCATATTTGAAATAACTTCAGGTAAATTGATCAGATACTAAACCACTTTTAAAATTGCAATGTTGAAAATTGCATAATCTTTTTTATGAATTACTAAGCCCTCTCATTAAAACTACTAAAGTATAGTAATGATAATGAGAGTAATATCCTGCATTTCAATGCTGTTTTGTACTCTGCATTGTTCAAAAGAGCAGAAAGCTTAGAATAAGATGAATGACATAACACAGTGGTAATCTTATATAGAAAACAACGTACAATTAGCTAAAAATTGTAAAACGTGATGCTAAATGGGGCATAGCTGAATACACTGTGCAAGTATTTAATGTGAGAGGAAAATTTATTACGTGGAAATTGTGGGTATTGAAAACTAACATTTCTATTTAAAATTTCCTCTCCTTTTTCTACCCCCAGCCAACTAGAGGAGGAATGAAAAGGGGTGGGCAGTTTTGTGCCCAAGATTTAATCCTAGACAAAAGTACATTTAAACTTTCTTTGAAATTTCCTTTGTAGGTTATTTTCTCGGTGCTTTTAAAATAAAACAAGTGACAGATATTGTGGGGGTTGTGGAGCTAGTTGGAATTTAACATTAGACAGGAAATAAAAAATATGAAATGAATAATCAACCTGTCAAATACAAGCTTTGGGACTCAAGAGTTGTACAGTAGTCTGTGTGATTTTTCTATGGTGTTATTTGTTTGTTTCTCATGGGTCAAATCTATGACCTTTATCCCTAACCTGATTAGGTAGAAATCAGATCCAAAAAATAGCAGGATTTAAGAATAATAAATTAAAATGAAATTTCATTCATTTGCATTGGTCTCTTTAAATAATCCATGCTAATTTCTCCACGGTGTAATGGATATTTATTTTTTTGCCTCCCCAGCATCCATCCCTCCCTATTTATCTCACCAAGAGGACCGTGGTTTTCCTTTTGGATATCCCCCATTCTTCATCAGCCAGTTTGTTTCGGTGGAATTAACCCCACTCCAGTTCTGGGAGTTGGTTCTGGTTAGCCTAGACCGTTTGATGTACTCCATCTCTTTAGCCTAGCCGACTGTTATATACAAATCACAACTAATGAGTCGTGAGATGTTGAATCTTCTGAGAAAGAGGAACTTCTTTCTTCCCCTAGATACTGTGGGGTTAGGATTTGAGGTTGAGATCTGCTATAGTCGGTTTTCTACCATGAAGCAAGAGTGTGGACAACTGAGTTGTTGCTGGTTTGGTTGAAGGGGGAGGCCTGAGGATGAAGCCGTTGTCCTCAGAAGGCAGAACAGAGAATCAGAGAGAAACCAGGCTCCTAGCTCATGGAATTAGAGCAACTGGATTTTGTGAATCAATGAATCCTCTTCATTTTTCTAATCAATTTGAGTTGAGATTTACTCGCAATGTAGAGTCCTTCATCATAGTTATGGGAAGTCTGGAGGAATATCATATACAATGAGCAGGAAACCACTTAACAGGAAGAGCCAACCTAAGTGGAGATTGTGTATTAGGTAAAAACCATCCTGATATTTTAAATTCTGATTGGTTAACTCACAAGTGTATAAGTTGAAGTAGCATGGTGTGTAGATGCCTTCACATTATAGAAGGAAACACTAGTGGTCTACTCTGGCACTGAATGAAATAACCTATTGCCTTCCGTGTGCAGGACATTCTTCCCTTTCTTGGAGGATAGACATTTTGTGAGTAGTTCATATCTGTGTAATGATCTATATGAGTTTCCACCTTATGCATCTCTTTACAATAGATGGGACATGAATAATAGAATCTCTGGCTAATGATTTTGTAGTGGTTGAGAAAGCTTGGCAGCAAGTCAAAGGAACCAAACTCAAAATAGATCTATTATCTTTTTTGTGTGTGTGTGAGGAAGACCAGCCCTGAGCTAACATCCGTTGCCAATCCTCCTCTTTTTGTTGAGGAAGATTGGCCCTGGGCTAACACCTGTGCCCATCTTCCTCTACTTTATATGGGATGCCGCCACAGCATGACTAACCAGCAGTGCATCGGCGGGCACCCGGGATCCGAACCTGCGAACCCCAGGCTGCCAAGCGTGGACTAAACTGCTGCACCACCGGGCGGCCCCATAGATTGATTATCTTATATAACAAATTAGGTGATTCCAGATTTGATTTATTCATCAGCTAATTATATGATCAGGGACCCAGTTTCTTTTACTTTTTCTCTGTCAACTTTAGAATGTTGATTTGTTTCCTTGGGTTAACTTCTCTCATGGCGCTAAGATGGTTTGTTGCAATTCCAAGCATCTTCCACAGATAATTTCATCCAGAGATAGGAATAGAAGTCTCTCTTTATGTGTTTCTATTTAAAAGTCAAGAAAACTATAGCCTCTCAGCAGAATTGCATTCATTGTTCAGAATGGTGTCACATACTCATTTCTAAACCAATCACTGGAAAGGGAAAATAAATTATCTTGATTGGCATAGACACATGGATATTCACTCCCCAGGCTGGGAAAAAGCATCTTCCCTGATCAGTGGCCATATGGAAAGGGGCTGCTCTTAAAGAACCGGTTCTCCCTGCGAGGGACAAGGGGAGGTAGAGATAATAGATTTGTTTGTTTTTATCAGAGGGTTTTGGCCGCCTTGGTAGAGATCATGTGAATCTAATTTCTCTCTGCTTTTGCGGCAGCAGCCTCAGCTCAATTGACTTTGATAAATGCCTATCACTTGCAGCTGAAATTGACAAAAAGGCAGGCTTCTTGTGACAGTTTAGTTACACACTTATATTGTCCCAGAGAACACAGGAGTGCAGTCCTTCCAGAGCATATATTGCTTTCATTCAATCAGACTCTAACTTGCCCCGTTTGCCTGGATTGACAGCAATGGGGGAGGGGTTTAGCCAGATTAATCATCATAAATCAATTAATTAGCGAATTCCATTTTGCAACTGAGCCAACCATTTCTCCCATCTTACCCTCCCTCCTCTGATAAATGGGACAGTTATTTGACAATATTGACTTAATTAACCTGTTTTTTTCTTAATGACTCTACCTCCTTTGCTGGGTGGAGCTCACAATGAGTTATAGCTTAGAAAGTTGTCAGAATCGCTTAGGAAAGACTGTGTTAACACTTTCAAAATTCTGAACAAGAATATATCTAAGTAAAATATAATTCAGTTCTACTATATATATTGATATTTCTTGTTCTTGGTGGGAAAGATGGCAGTGTTCCCCAAGGTAATTTAGAGGGGATGAGATTACAAATCCTGTTAAATATATACCTGTCCTTGGCTTTCTTGTGGCTGTCATATATTACAGTAGAGCTATTTCTCAAATAAGTGTAGTTAAGATCAGATTTTTATCAATATATATGCACTTAAGAGAAGATTGACCTGGCATTCTGGCAACAGATTTTGCTGATGTACCTGGAATAATCACATCCACTTGTTTACACAAGGTTTAAATTTAATTAGAAAGTGCCTGATGTTTCTCTTTCAAATGTGCTGGGTTATATCACAGGTTCTTTCAGAGGACTAGTATATAAATGGCAGTGAGCTGGCCTTAGTTGATTCACCTAGTTAGGCTTGTTGAGTTTGGAGGGTCAAGCGATGTTGCTCTAGACTGAATACTTTTGTTCCCCCAAATTCATATGTTGAAACCTAATCCCCAATGTGATGATATGTGCAGGTGGAGTCTGCAGGAGGTGACTAGGTTAAGAGGGTGGAGCCCTCACGATTGGGATTAGTGCCCTTGTAAAGGAAAGGCCAGCAAGCTGCCTTGGTCCTTCCACCATGTAAAGAAGCAGTGAGAAGACAGCCGGCCATCTTTGAACCAGGCACAAGGATCTCACCAGACACCCAGGCTGCCGTAGGCTTGATCCCGGACTGCCCAGCCTCCAGAACCGTGAGAACTAAATATTATTTAAGGTACCCAGGCTATGGCATTTGTGTTATAGCAGCCTGAAGAGACTAAGTCCTTTAACTTGAGTAACTCGTGTGTTCACAGGAACTAGGGGCTACCTGGTGCTTACAGAAATTGGCCAAGGGAAAAAAAATCTTCATTTGAAAGGCTTTACTACTTTATTTCCTGTCTTTCCCCCTCTTTTTAGTGACCCTAGATCCCATATTTATCGTTTTTAGAATCCCATTATCTGGAGCAGTTCTTCCCCAAACTTAATGCGTATATGACTGGCTTGGAGATCCTATTAAAACAACAATTCTAACTCAGTGGGTCTGGGTGTGTCCCGAGAGTCTGCATTTCTAACAGGCTCCCAGGTGTTGCTGACCATGTTGATCCATGCGTCACACTTTGAATGACAACATCTAGTGTTCCCTTACCCTCCTTCATTCAGTCCTAGAAGTTCCAAATCCTAAGCCCTCAGAGCCTTGGGGAGGCTAAATGGTGAATTGTTTGTAGGCACTAGAGGTGGGGCTGTGCTTCAGCTCAGTTAATGCTTTGAGTCCTTGAAATTTCCTGTATTTATATTCGGGAGTGATTTTTGATGTAGTTAGATGGGCTGTTACTTAAGGTTTGTTCATGCTTTGCTATTTATTCCTGTAGCCAAAGAGGAATAATCTGAACAACACAGATACACAAAAGGATGTTATCAATGGGTGTGGACACTCACGGTGTTGTGGTAACTTTCAACCCTCTCTCCACATTATAATGCTCCAGAGAACTCGAAATGTAGAGCTGCCCAGTTAAATTTGAATTTCAGATTTGGGACTGTTTTAAACGTGTCAACAATTTGCCGTCACCTGTGAATCCTGCACTTTTAAGGAGCCTGTTTCTACTCTCTCAAGGCAAGCAAATAGGTGTGACGATGATTTTCTCTTCTACTCCTCTGGTTCTTGGCAACCTGATTTGTGGTTGAAACTGATTGTCAGTTGAGGCAGTGAAAAACATAAAATCCTACTAGGATTTGCTGCATCTACATATCATAATCTGGGCTATGGCCTATGTTTCCACAATGCAGAGTATTCAAGTATTTGGGGGAACTCATAAACTTAAGACTTTAGAAGAATCTTAAATCGCCTACTAGTCCCTGATTTCTTTTCTCCAGTGACAGCTGTGGGTATCAAAAATATGTGTGGAATTGTTATGTTGGCAGGAAAAAACTTTTCCCTACCAATTTAGGTGCAGTACTTGGGACTCTGTTGAGTTAACTGGTAATAGATTAACAGGAAAAATGTTTATTACCCGTGTGGGAATACTCAGCAGTGAGAAACTCAGACTAGACAGAGGTAAGGGTTTATATGTCAGCTTAACAAAAGGGGTGGTGGTGGTTAGGGCTTCAATGGGAAAGTGTGGAAGGTTCTATGGGGCCTTTTCATCCTGATGCTAATAAATAGTCTCCTTCCTGACTGGAAGCTCCCTGGAGTGGAGGGAGTTTATGGCAGCTAAATCCATACCTCCTCTGCTAAGGATCAATTTCCCAAATAGGAAACTCCCTCAGGGGGTGGTTAATGGCAGCTGTATTTTCAAGATGCTCTGATTTCCTCAGATAAAGGAAGTTCAGGAAGATTCCTTTTTGCTGATCCCTTCAGTGACTTTCCATTCTGAGCAGCTTATAAAGGCGTACCCTCTTAGGAAAAATATTTCAGGTAACGGATCTTACTAAATAAAAAAAGAATTCCAGAAGTTGGACATTACACAGTGTCAAATGTGGAAGGTAACTTTTAGGGAAGAAGTAAGGGACAAAGAAAGGGACAGCAGTAAGTGACAATTTCTCCCTTAACTTTCAGGATGGATTCCTGAGGGTTTAGGGACGTACAGCAGGTGTGAGGGACTAGATAATCGACATATTTTGAAGGAAAACCAGACGGTACTAAACAGACACTTGCAGCCGTACCTTATTTAATTTCTATCTCCAACCATCCATGGCTTTCAGCAGCTGGAATCTATGAAGTTAAGTAGCTCTAACAGAATTACTTCATTCATAATTAAGCTTGTATGAAGATTCCTCCTAATTACAATGGGCCTTGGGTATTAAGAAAGGTCTGAGGCAAGAAGGAGTAGGAAGAGACATTTGGATATAAAATTTAACTTGAAAGAAATATTTCTCCTTTTAAAATGTGGTTTATTCAGTCTTCATTGCCTCTCACTAAACTCTTAGGAGGAGCTTTGGCAACAATTACAAATCAATACACATTCTCACCCACACTTCTTTGTTTATAATGTAAACTGGTATTTTCACGTGAATTCTCTCTCTTCCCTAGCAGCAAACCCAGTAATGTTTTAGCATTTTGTGGAGGTGCACAGACAATGTAGGAAGGATGTAAAAGAGCAAGGACAACTTGGTGGAATTACAGAAATTGACTTTAACCTTAGCCCCCTTGGTAGGAGTGAAGGGAAAAGGAATCTCCACGTCCCCTGTTATCTGATTGCACTATCATAGGCTGTTTTGATCTTCATTTTATAAAACTCAAATTTAAATGGGATAAATGGACTAGTTGAGAAATATTTTGTTAAAAAATTATGAAAGGTTAAAGTCTGAATTGTAAATCATTGGAAAGCTATCAAATTACTGACAGTATTTTGGATTTGTATTAAGATGTTTCCTCTTGAGAAAGTAGAGTATGTTTTGGCCCTAAGAACTATTTATATACATCATTTATTATCTGCTTTGGGTTTGATCTTTGATGAATAATATAATCCTGCAAGTGTGATTTTTTTTTTTTAACCTAAGGAATTTGTTCTCACTAGCCTATTCCATACCCTGAATTTTATCAGATAATTTCTTAGTGTTTTATTGAAGAGAAGTTTTTCTTTCCAGATTTATACCACTTTTAGGGTATAAATTTAGATTTTGTTTATCTATCTTCAAGCTAGAACGAACTTTTGGAAAGTTTTGTTAAAAAATAAACTGAGGCATATAAAAAAATTAAAGAGTTTATTTGAGCAAAAACTGATTCTCATGGGGCAGCACCAAACAGGAAGCAGCTAGGAGAGCTGTGTGGACAGCAGCTAGGAGAGACTTCTATAAAGTGGGGAAGCAAAGAAAGGAAATTATTTGATTGGCTAGAGCTTAAAGCCTAGTTGGCTGTGATCGTTTGTATTGGTTGTCCTTAGGTTTTGATTTTTAACCTCCAGGCATTTACAAGCTTAGGTTTTGGTTTGCTTAGGTAGGCTGCTAGGGCATTAGAACCACCTCAGTCCGATTGTTTTCCTTGTTTAACCAATTTAATGGTTTATCGCTTGATATTAGAACCTCTGATAAACAGTTGCTATATTAACTGGACATTAAAAAAAATCAAGACTGTAGTTGCTAGGCGTTAGCTTTATAAAATTCCACTGTGTTGATTAACTGTAGATTGTATGATGCTGGGGTCAGGAGCTTGTTGGTTGCCTTCATCAACTCAAGTCTCTAGCTGAGTGTCTAGGACAGAATAGATGCTCACCAAATATTTGCCGAATAAATGAATGAATGGGAGTGTAAGTGGAGAGAGAAAATTAGTAATTGTGTTAATCAGGAATCATTTTGTTTTCCTTTTTCAGTGCTATTAATTCATTTAAATGTGTTTTGCCTTATAAAGTCACATGTAGTTGTGAATATACAACTTCTGATTTCAAGTGATTTTGCCACCCCTAAGAAGAAATCAGGAATACAGGCTGACAAGAATACTTTATTTCTTAAGCTACCCTATGGTTGTCATCTACAGAGCAAGAGTGAACAGAACAGTGATTAGTGGAATTGCTAACTGTTCTTTCCTGCTGAGGTCATCAGTCATAACAAAGGGAGATATTTTGTTTCCCATTGCTTTAGCAAGCAATTGCTGCTGGGTCTTATTTTCTTCATTTCATATTGGGACACAGTGGACTTTTGGGTCTAGCTGTTAAGAAGAACCTGGCATAGCGGTGAGATGAGCCTACCAGATTTCTTCTCTCACTTTAAGTGTCTTTCTGCATTTTCACTCTGCAGTCATGTGTTATGCAGGAGAGCCTGATGCTATGATTCACAGAGTTTTACAAACAACTGAGGCCCATTTCTAGAGATTTTGATTTAATTGGGTTACGGTACTTAGGAAGCCCCTCAGGTGATTCCAATGATGCATCCAAAGTTGAGAGTCACTAGATGGTTAAGAACACAGGCTCTTGGCATCCACTTAACCTTCTGTCCCCCAATTTCCTCTTCTGTAAAATGGGGAAAATAATAATAGAGTCCATTCATAGGCTATGAGGGGATTAAGTGAGTTAATATATGTAAAGCACTTAGATCTTTGTCTAGCACAGAAGTGTTAGATGAATGTGGCCCTTTTTGTTTAATGCAATCGTAATAACAGCTAATCTTTGTTATGCACATGTGCTGAGTATCATTCTGTTTTTTAGTTATTGTTTCATTTAACCTTTACCACCACCGAATAGTGGAGATACTATTATTTCCATTTCACAAGGGGGGAAACTGATCCACAGAGCTTTAGGTAATTTTCCCAAGGCCTAAATTTCTTAAGTATTTCCCAAAGATAACTCTTAGATGGTCTGAATTCAAGCACATAATAAAAGCCATAAATCAAATTTCAAAACATAATGTGTTCTGATGAGTATGAGACAGTTAAAATATGTCAAATGCAATAAAATAAAAGATTTAATATCAAAACAGCTCCCGATTATGCCAAATAATTACCAAATCTGTGTACAAGCACTTCATTTCTCTTATATTTCTTGCCATGAAACAATTTTCAGAATACTTAAGGCTTTTGACAAACATTTTATTTCTTGATGATTGACTATATATACTTACCATATTCCCAACACTTTCTCTTCCTTCTGTTATATTACTAGGGATATTTGCATGAAAATAAGATTTCATTTGAGCTAAATATCTACTTCTTTCTATTCTGAGGACATAATGATTTCTATACCTGTGAGGTTCCAAATAGAGAACAATTTCTTCAAGTTGCTATCAATACAAGAAACATTTGCGATAAAGTTTCCCTGCAAATGTTCATCCTAATCTTCAAAGAAAGGAAAGTTGTATGGAGTGGAGGAGGAGATGTTTATCAAATTTTGTAGCTAAAGTGCTGTTGTAACTGCTATAGGCTTATTTTCCAGGGTCTAAAGAATTTAAATTTTCCTGTGTTTCAGTCATAGGGAGAGCCCTGTCATTCCCTTGGCTTTAGATAGAGTTTGGAGAGTGTTTTCCTCAAACTATTCCACTACCTCTTAGCTTGTGTTTGTGTCTCTGGCCAACAGTCTGCCTTTCCACAACTGTAATGATTCATAGACAATTTCATTCTTTGCCCTTCTGTGATAACATTTCCCAAATCCCCATTTCAACAAATAGAAAGGATGTTTAAAGCCTTCTGGTGCTCTTCAGGTTAGAGCTGATCCTTGAATGTTGCGCATTTGACTTTTGTACAGTTCGCACTTGCATGTTCTTTACCTAAACTTCTTTTGGTTCCAATTTGATTTTTATATATTAGCTCATGCAAGATGACACTAACTATGGAATCAGTCATTCAGTCTCAGCTGTGTTGGTTAAATTTATTCATGTTTATTGCATCTTGCCCTTGTTTTGTTAAAACTGGAGGAAAATGGAAAAGATAAACAGCCAATATTAATGAAATATGATTGAAATAAAGAAGGAAGACATTTGGCATTATGAATGTGGTGGATTTTAGCCTGAATCTTATTAAATTATGGGAAAAAAACCCATAAAATTAAAGAAACCATTGAAATGCTAGAAATATATCATGAAAGATTGTGCCAAAAAATGATAGAGATTGCATACTGCTCTTTATTCCATATGGCACAGAGCCCTTCCTACCCGCCTCTAATCATGCAGTTTCTTTTTTGACATTTGCACATTTGGTTTGTATACATTTTCAGGAAAAAAACAGCACCTAGACCAGAATTCAACTCTTAATAAATGTTTATTGAATTTAGTTGACAGTTGCCCAATAACCTGTCTGCAAGGTAAAGTCTTAGAATTTATTGTGCAGAACAACTCAATGGGTATTTATTAAGCAGCAATGATGTATCCAAAACCATGATCTCTAGGCTCCAAAGTATGAATGGGCATGTTTAAGAGTGGCCAGGCAGATGATTAGACAACCTAGATCAGAGATCTTTCCTGAAGCTGTCTCTTCCATACTCTTTGCTACCATTCTACGCTGCCTTTCATTTGTTCCAGTGAGGAGGCTACAATGAGAACAAAATATCTCCCATAGTGAAACAAATGCTATCAATTTCCCTCAATCTTTGTATAGTACTTGGGGGAAAAAACCCACTAGAAATATTTCCACCAACCTACAAATTGACTTCATGTGTCACTATAACATTGTGTGTGTGGGGAGGGTTTCTATCAAAATGACATAGGGTCATCATAAGAGAAACTTCAAGCCATACACAATATTATAAAACAACAAATTATCCAAAATCCCACAGGCATTTATATTTCTTTTGTATTTTTCCAGACATATCTATTTGTATGTATGCATATAGAAACATAGATAAGTGTAGACATATAGAGAAATATATTTTTAAATTGTTTGTTTACTTGAATTTGGCAGAGAAAAAGAAATGGTATTTGAAATGAAAAAACAATGAAGCTTAGATGAATTTTTCCTTCAAAAAATTAATTCCTGTAAGTTTAATATATGAATAAGAAAAGAATATTAAGTGGTTAGAATCACTCTGTGATTTAACTATATCTTTCAGTTTTAGAAAAAACTGAAAAATTAATGTATTCTCTACTTTTTACACTTTCTCCTACTTCTCCATCCCACATCTTCCAATATTTGTTATAGTATTTTAAACTGTTGGGGTTTATAAAATTTACCATCTGTTTTGCAACCACAATTTCCAGATGTTCAGTCATAGCAAAACATTTACTGGATATACTGGATTTATTCACCACCAGTCCTTTTATTATGCATTTTCATTCTTTACTTTTTAAATTTTTATTGACCTCCTGGTTTGCTGGACTTCATCAAGTTTTTTTTTTCCAGAAGAATTCATGGGTACTATATTTCTAGAGTTCCATCATGTTTGAAATGTTTGCGTGCTGTCTTTATATTTGAATGACCAGTTGAGTGGGTAGATTATTCCAGGGCAAGACTCTCATCTCCTTTCGGAAGTTTGTGTCCATAACTCCTTTGTCTTCTGTCATTGGATGTGATTGGAGAGAAGTCTGAGGCCAGTCTGATTTTTCTTATTAGTGATTTGCTTTCCCTGCCTGTGCACTTAAAGAACTTTCTCCTTTATTCATGAAGTTTGATAACTTACCTGGTATATATCCCAGTGTAGCTCATTACTAATATATATATTTTTTCTGTTGTATCATATGCTCTTTTGATGTGTTCGCTAAATTCTTCATTTCAGGGAAAAATTTCCTGCAAAGTACACAAACATAGGTCTTTGTTCTCATTTATGTAATGAATATATCCTTTTCTGTTTCTCTGGAGAACCTGCTTTAAGACAGATGTACACATAAAGCTTAGGCACTAACTATATACATTCCTATTGTTCTGTAGGACACTTTTTCTCAATCTTTGGTAATGGGTTCCTTCAGGCTATGAATATCTCCTATTTTCTTCTCCATAGTGCCTGGGATAGCACTGGGCCCCTGAGAAAGGAGGTCTATAAATTCAAGGAGATGGTTTGTTTTAAAAAATTGATGTTCCTCATGGAAATATTCCTTTTTTTATTCTCGATATTTAATTGAAAGCTGAAAGACAGAAAAAATAAACACTATAGAGTTTAAAGGAGTGGGTTGGCATGATAAGAGAAACCTTTTTATTTTCTCTCTACATTCAAGCAGTCTTTATTGATGCTGATGTTTTGATCCTGAAGAATTATTAGGAGTATGTTGTTTGAAAAAGATGAATACATAGTGCATTCCTCATAGAGGAAATAGCATGTGTGAAATCAGGATAGTAAAATAGAACCAAATGTGAAAACTAGATGCCGAGAAAAATATTTCTCAGACTGGCTGGCAGCCACTTGTACCAGAATCTCCCAGACAGCATGTTAAAAATGCATATGTGGGGTCCCCATCTTAGACCTATTCAGTCATAATGGCAGAGCATGCTGCCTAGGGTTTTGCATAAAAAAACAACCAACAAACAAAACATCAGGAGATTCAGATGACAGTAGTTCTTATAGATGCTCAAATTTGAGAACGACTGCATTAGAATTCTGAGATTGTACAGAATATCTTGGAGGGAGCCAGATCATGAAGAACGTGGCTTGGCATGGTAAGAAATGTTCACTGTAGGGTATAAAAATCCAGGGAGCGGTTCCAACAGATAGAGGTTCTCATCCAATTTGCCTTTTGAAGGACCACAAGCAGGATGTATGGAGGAGGGCTGGAGGCTTCTCTTAGGCTTTTGGTCCTTTGATGTTTGTTTCCTTTTTTCCTATATTTAAAAAATATGCATAATGTTCAAATATGTATTTTATAATAAAATATTTTGAAAAATTTGTTACATTATCCTAATTTCAAATGGCATAATAGACATGGGACCAAAAATGAGTGGGCTTGAATGGGCTAGGAGTAGAGAGCAGAATCTCAGGCAAGACAAAGAAGAATAATCGGAGATAATTCACAAGAACTATGAGAGAAGATTCATCTTGTATGTAAAGAAATATTTAGGGAGTTGTATTTGTGAAAAAGTCAGAAGTTACAGAATGGGAATGAAGGATTGCCAAATTAAAGTTAAGAAGTCTTCTAAAATTGAGTAGCCAGCATGAGCTGGGGATTATAAAAAAAAAGAAAAAGCCTTATTGGATCCCACACAGCTAATACTTCTTTTGCTAATGAGCAGTTGACCTACTTCCTTCAAGGACTAATTGTATTTGTTTCTGTCCAAGCTGGAGATACGTTCATCAAGGCAGTAACAGGAACAGTCTTAGGGGCAATCAAGCTAGAAAAATATGAACACTCCTTTGCTAAGGAGTTATTTAGCTAGTGCGGCTGCTAGATAAGACAAGATGTAAACCATGCTTTCTTACTCTCTTCTAAACAAGACAGGTTCCTATCACCTTAATTATGTACTTGTATTCTTGAGGGAGTGGGATGTCAAGAGAGTATGTTTGGATTAGTCATAACCATTCATAATCCACTTGAACTCTCTTCATAAAGTTGACTACATATTTAGATTTCAATGCAATTCTTTCCACTTCTACAATCAAAAGTCAGTTTGCTTCTACAGGCTATTCGCTCTGGCTCCGTCAGTGCCACTGATTCCACGAGATGGCTTTGCCCTTCCTCTCCCCAAGAGCTAATTGACTAATCGTCAGTATGATCTATCTTCTCTTATTTTTCTAAATCATCTTAGAAATAGCTTTTGCCAAATATTTAGCAATCCAGAATTTACTACATTTACTGAGATAGTCTCCTATCAGGAAAAGGTTTGAATCAGCAACTCAAACACTGAGCCCTATTTTTTAGATATGCTCAAAAAATCTAACTTCTAGCTATAGTCAAATTTAAGCAGTTAACTCCATCAGTAGACATTAATGTACAAGAGAAAGTGATAAGTAACAGTAAAAAATATGTGAGTGTGAAGGTTGGAAACTAAAGCTAAATTAAAAATTAACGTGTGAGAGTCCTGGAATCTGCGCTCTGAGTCCTGGAGGGACCTCTCTGCGGACTTGCAACTTTCAATCTGATGTTTCAACTTGTAGAAGAATTAAAATTGAACTAATTCCAAACATTTTTGGAAGGAATAATGGAAAATGGCACAAAATTACGTACATGCTCATTGTTTTGAGTATTAATAGTGAAATTAATACAAAATGACAAAATAGATTATAAGTAATAAAGCAGTCTGTCAAATACAGCAGTGACTTTTTTTGGCAAAGAAACAATTTCAGCATCAGAAGCATAAAAGTGTATATATTTTAAGATAGCTTGCTGCATTTGGAAGTAGAGTGAATGTAGGAAGGGCTCCCCGCCATGAGCCTGATATCTAATTCATATTGCGTCCCCATCTTCCTTCATGTTACACTTAACTAGTAGAGATGTATTGCCAGCCACAGTGCAGTTTACATTTAACACACTCCATAATTGAATCTTTATTCATTTCTTTGTAGGATTACTTATAATTGCAAAGAGACTCAGTCATTTTGTGGAGACCTAAAGAAGAAACCATGCATCCAACTGAATTTAGCAAAATGTGCAATGGCAAGAAAATTAAGTAGAGGAATTAAACAGAAAATGGATAGAACGTTTTATTAATGGTGTACGTGCACTCTGGGTTTAGGTCATTGTACAAATGACAAACTTAATGAGTAACGCCACACAAGTATGGGAAAATAGAATAATTGGTTGCTTGAACACAACTTTTTCTGGTACACACCCATGCCTTTGGGCTAAAAAGTAGAATTTTCTAGGGAAGGCTGGATTTTGAAGTGAAAGCATCTTTATCATTCAATGCATGAGACGTTGCATTCTCTGCATGGAATTCTGTGAGTCTGTTGAAGGTCAAGGCTGGAACTCTGCTGGCCCAAGTTTGAGCAATCAGTCTTGAGAACAAGCCTTCTCTTTTGTGATTTCTGCCATCTGCCTCCAGTGGTAAGGTGTTCTGCAACTTTCTTCCATTCTCACAAACCTGAGGAGAAAATAAGGCTTTAAGTTAACACTTGCTGTTGCTTCTTAACCAGTATACTTTCACAAAGACACAGATGAAATGAGTAATTCTTTTACTTGTTCATTTAGCATGTTCATTGATGCCTATGATGTACTAAGTATGGTGCTGGGCACTAGAGACACAGACACGAAAGACTTGCCCTCAAGTTGCTGACAGTCTAATAAGGGGGACGAAATTCTGGATTGCAAATGTTATGATAAAGGCAAATGCAGGATGTAACAGCACAAAGGAAGCTCATGGAACCAACTTCAACTTTTGTGCCATTTTGGTCTCCTTTGTTGAAGCCAGATGGTTACACAACAATTTGACTTTACTCCTTTTGCTTTTGTTTGTTCTTTGAATACAACTTTGTCTAACCCCATCTTTGTGAAATAACTCTTAAAGGCTATGTTAGAATCACTAGGAAGTATGACCGCCCATACCCTACAGAAGAGATAAAATGCACTATATGAAGAGTCAAACAATACAAGTCATAGGAATGCCTGTAAAGGTACCTGGCCCAGTTCTGATGGAGACATTCCATTCTTTTTCTACTATTCATTTTACTAGGAAGTCAGAATTGCATGTTTAGCTGAATTCATATTTTTCAGTTAAACAAAAGCCAAGTTAGTCTCAAGCATAATTGAATAATTGTATTAAATTTGACTTTTTCCAGTAAAGAAAAATTATAAAACTGAATAAAACATATAAGGCAATTCTTTTCAGGCACTGACCAACAGGCCACAAAGAAATGTGACCCTTGAGAGAAGGGAAATGCTGGATGAGAGCACCTCATTTGCTTGCTCTCTGCCTGGGGATATTTTCTAGATTTGCGTTGTGTCCAATTTGGTGTCCACTAGCCATATTTGGTAATTAAAATTAACTAAACTTAAAATTATTAATCCAGTTCTTCAAACAAATCAAATTCCAGTGCTCATAGCCACATATGGCTAGTGGTTCCATATTGGACAGTGCAAATATAGAACATTTGCATCATCACAGAAAGTTCTTTTGGGCAGTGCTGTCCTAGCTATTAACACAGGGAGCTGAAGTCCAAGCAGAGCATAGGGGTCACTATAAGCTAAAGTTCTAGGGTGGTGAGGCAGCTGGTGTTTGGGGCATTGTACAGAGAGAAGTGAGATGTAGAGGACCGCCCCCTGCCACCCCAGACCTCTGCGTGAGGGGGAACTACTTGAGGACTGGGCTGTGCTGATCAAACACATGGCAAGACTCACTAAGAATGGCTGCTGTGTGGCTGAGATCTGAACAGAGACACCAGAGAGTGCACAGTGCTGGGAGGCCTTAGAGTTATACCCCAACTGGAGAAATCTTGGTGAGAATCTCAGGTGTTCAATTAAGGCTATAAAGTCTCTCTGTGAGTGAGGACCACAGCCTAGAGTGGGAGCTATGCTCTCAGTGCTAAGGACAAAATCAATATAGATCCATAATAATAAAGAATAAAAAGCCTAACAGGCTAAACTCGAGGTGTGAAGGATAGTGATGTTGGCAACTCACTTTCAAAAGTATCAGAATGTAGAACAGTTGCATGAATGGATAGATGTTGATTGATATATTTAAAAGAATATAGCAAAGTGACACCTGTAGAACTGACATGGTGGTTAGTGGTTTATGAGTATTCATTGTACAATTCTTTCAAGCTTTCTGTACATCTGAAAATTTCCATATTAAAATGCTGGGGAAAACAAGCTTGAAAGGATGAAAAGGATTTGCTTAGGAATGTAACTGTCTGTCAGACTAAAACACAATATCCTTTAAATGAAGACAATATAACCCCGGTGTCCCCAATGTATTATCCATATTCAAATATACAATACAAATTGATAAGTATGCAAAGAAGCAGGAAAATACGACACAAGAAAAATAGTCATCAATATAAATAGACCCACTGATGGAATTAGAATACTAGGGGTTTAAAACACCCATTGTAAATCCGTTTAAATAATTCAAGGAAAAGAAACTAGAAAAAAGATGTCCATCAATAGGGGAATGAGTAAACAAATTGTGGTATGTTCAAATAATGGAATACTACTACACACAACAAAAGAAACTACTGAGAGGCATAGCACCATGGATGAAGCTCAAGAACTTTATATTGAGGGGAATAGGGCATTCAAAAAGGGGTGTGTAACATGTGAATCCATTTATACAAAATTCATGAACTGGCAAACCAAGCCTTTGTGATAGGCATCAAAACAATGATTCACTTTGGAGGGTGGAGATTGACAGGAAAGGGCTTAGAGGAAACTTTCTGGGGTGATAAAAACATTCTATATCTTCACTGCAGTTTTATTGGTTGTGTAGGTTTACACGTTTGTCAAAACTCATCAAATGTGTGCTGTGATTGTCACTGCATGTAAACTTGATCAAAAAGTAAAAAAATGCATGCAGGCGCTAACAACGTCAAGTAGAAAATTGACTTTTTCTTGAGATTTATTTAGATAATGTTTTCAACATTCAAATTCAACTAAATGGTATTTGTCTTGTCTAATATTTCTACTTAAGTGTGTTACATTATAACTGACAGTGATAGATGTGAGGAGATTCATATTGATTGACTTAGTGATATCAAAATTACCGTGCTCTTACAGGTACCTATGGAAAGTACTAATAACATTACATACATTATCTCATTTAATTCCTCACAACAACTTTATAAAATTATATTTTCATTTTACAGAATAAGAGGCTGAGGTAGAGGTAAACTCTGTTGCTCAACATAGCACAGCAGTGGAGCCAAAATGAAATCCCAAATTTTCTGATCCTCAAACCCATAATCCTAACCTAATAATTTCGAGTTTTCATTTATATTTAGTCCTTTAAGATTGGATTTATTTTGGTGTACGGAATGAAGTGAGGAGGACCTTATAGTCTTTATGTAAGGGAACTAAATTATTCATGCAACTTTCACATCACGTTAATTTCCTACCTGCCAAGGGCTCCAGGTGACTTCCTTCTCTCTTTGACATCTGTGTAGCAGGGCTACCACTGGTATCTAAACTGAGAGAAGACAGTATAATGAAAATTCAATTAAAGGTTGGTTGTAGCAATAATGTTATAAAACAATAACAGTAGGCTTTTGGATGAAGGGAAGCATGCACATTACTCAGAGGCTATTTTCTGTTGCCAAGAGCTATCTCAAGGTGATGGGATGTGCATATTTTATTAATTATATGATTCAACTAGATGAAATAATCAGATTCGACTGTTATGTCTTATTTTCTTAATTAAAGATCCATTTTCTTTCAATGTTGCATATGTAAGAAAGATAAATACTGCACTATTGCTCTGGCCATGAATCTTTTTTCTTCAAATTTCTCTGAAAAATTATTGTATTTGTAATTGGAATATCTTTGGGTGAAAAGTTAGTCTCAATTTCTTATCTTCTTCCAAGACTCTGATGGAAAGTAAATGTTTCTAAGGACATGCTTCAAGGTCTCTGAGATTTAGTTCATCTAGAACATGTTCTAAGTAGAACCTGTAGCTGGTGCTAAACAAGTTCTACCTGCTTTCATTCCACAAGTCACACCATGTTGGTGTATATGAAGTAGCTACATACTCACTTAAAAAGCAAATGCTTAAACTAAGCTGGGGAAGCATATTTAAACAGTAGGAAAATTCTGAGACTTTTTCTCAAGGAAACCTGTTTCCAAATCCCATGACTTCCTTTTCTGATGTTACCTTGGGAAAATTATTTCATCTTTTGGAGACTCAGTTTCCTTATTTGAAAAATGGGGACCCAACATTACAGGGTTTTGTGAGGATTCAATCAAATAAAGTATGTGACATAGTAGATGGTAAATGAATATGTTACCATACCTTAAAAAATGTCATGATATTTTATTCCTGCTAAGGAAGCAGAGAGAATACAATGTTTAAGGATGTAAAATTCAACCTGGAAACACAAGCAATAAACATGTTATAATTTTATGCCTCAAAAGCTAATGACAACTCCTGTATTTCCTCCCACTCTATGTATCTACCTTAATTTTTCCTGCACGCAAAATACTCTAGGCTGTCTACCATTCTGTTCAAACTCAGTTTTCCCCAGGTTTCTTTTATTCATTCGTTTACTCAAAATTCATTAATTCATTGATTTATTAATCCATCTAATCATCAAAGCATCTGTCTTAATCCAGCAACTCCACTAAGCACTGTAGATAAAAATAGTGAAAAAGATAAAACATCTCTTTTCTTGTGGAGCTTATACCATTAAGACTGAAAAAAGGTAGCAAATACATATTAAATACAGTCATGCTAGGAAGGAGAAATACAGGATGTCATGAGTGTAAACAGCAGAGGGAATTAGCATAATATCAGGACCAGCTATATGATTTGCAGGGTCCTGTGCAAAATGAAAATGCAGGGCACCTTGTTCAAGAATTAAGAATTTGAATGAAGATGGCGACAGCAGAGCAAGCACAGGACTCTGTCCAACTGCACATGCTGAGTGCCCATGAAACCAGCTCTGCATGTTACGGAGGACCAGGGAAGGACTTCTTGAGGTAGTGTTAATTTCACTGGAGATCTAAAGGATGAGTGTGTGTTAGGCAGATAATTTCAGACTTGCATTTTCATTTGCTGTTCCCCTTTGGACCTAATGTACTGTCATTTCCTCAAGAGCTATCAGCCTCCTATGTTAATACCAAGAGATGAGGCAACTTTTTCAGTCTTGGTTAGGATGTTGATGGTAGAGGGTACAATTATCTCTTGCCAGGTCAGTTTCATCTCCCATATGAATCAAAAACAAAAATTAAGGCCAGAATTTTATGATTCAGAATTTTTAAAATTCAAAATTTGAAAATAATTCTCAGTCATTCTTTCCTAAATACATATGGGAGTCCACTGGCCTGGGAATTTGGAGACCTGGGTTCTTGTCTTGGATATGCCTCTGCCATGGTACTCTTTGGATCAAAGCTTCCTAATCTGGGGAAAAAATGATATTTAAGATTCCTTTCAGTCTGAAGTTTTAAACTACTGACAACACAATTTTCTAATTTTCTTTAGTAAAAAATAACAGTAGTTCATTTTATCTTGATCTACTTTTTTGGAACATAAAGTCACAGTGTTGGCTGAATTGCTGACAGCATAAATACAGCAATAGCTGTCAAAGGCTACCTTCAACAGGCAATCTCTTTTCTTAAACAACCACTTTAAATCCCTAAGGTGATCAGCGCTATTCCATTCTTCTGTTAGTTAAAGGTCACTCTTACTAGCAACCAATTTTTGTACCTCCCTGGGTAGCTGCTTAAGACCACATTCGTTGTCTATATTAACTTCTCTACTGTATCTGTTAAATATCAAGGTATTAAAGACATATAGACATTGAGTCACTTCATTCTCAAGAAGAGACTTTTTTTAGACTAAGAAAGTTCAGACACTGGAGTCTCAGAAAGGTGGAACTAAAATACTTTCAGATTTCTGAAATCTCTCTTCCTTGTTAAGTTTATTAGTGCATTTGGATGTTTGGACAATTTGAATACCTTTGATAACTGAAAAAAAATTGCGCTGTATTAACCTGGATGGTTTAGTCTATGCTGTGAGAATAAAGAATACCCAAATCTCACAGACAACAAAAGGTTTATTTCTTCTCAAAGTCCTCTTCAGGTATGGGCAAATGTCCTCCATGACACTGTTCAGCAGTACAGACTAACGTAATCTCTACCATCATGTAGCTGTACCATCTAGACCATGGGAACACCTTGATATAGCAGTGGGAAAAAGCACTTAAGGATCTCTTACTGAGATTAAAAATTTGACCTGAAAGTGACAAACATTAGGTTTGCCTGGAAGTCATTGGCCAGACATAGTTATACAACCCAGTCTAAATGCATGGGTTCAGGGAAGTGTAATCCTCTACATGCTTCAGAAGAGGAGGTGAACCTTGTGAAGTCTCAATTACATTTCCATACAATAAAAAGTTGTTTGTCAAAGAAGAGTTGGTGTGAAACGTTTGGTTTTCTTAGAGGCAAGCTGTGATTAAAGTATATCAACCCAGATGGATTCTGGTAGTTCAGATGGCCAAGAACACACTCATCAGTGCTACCAACTCTTAATATGGTAACTTTGGTTTAAGATCATAGCGTCTGACTTAGTTGTCATTATGTGTATGTCTTTCTATTTCTGGATTGCAGTTATTTCTCCTTTCATTATCTAAATGTTGATTGATTTCCTACTATTTTCCAAGAGAGCCTAATTAAAGCATTATCCCTTTCTTCAAGGAGCTTACAATAATCTTTGAACATCAGTTAGGCCCATAAACAAACAGTTCTCAAAATCACATGTCCTAGAGGAATCATATTCAGTTTCAGTCTTACACAAATTGGCTTTTTGATAGCATGTCTTAAAATCTTTAGTTAGGCACAAATTATATTTTCCACACTTTATGGCATATGAATATATCATCTCACGATTATTTGCCAGGACATTAGAGTAAATTGAGAGCTCTGGAATGAGAAAATATTAACCTTATTCATAGGTACCTCTGCAACCCACAGCCATGAACAAGTAAAACAGTTTTATATCAGGGCAAAATTTCACAACTAGTCATAATTCTGCCAACACTAAATGTGGTATCTGAAGCATATGAGGTGCTTTTTGATTAGCAATATAGAATCCTATCTCTTTAGGAAGTCAGAAATACGGAACACAAGGTGTTTAGGGATTTGTGTACAAACATATCTATATATTATCCACAGTTTATTATTGTTTGAAACCTTACCTATGCCATCTATAATGTGAGATTGGCTGTCTATGAGATGTATTAATGCACCTCCTCTGTTTGCTCTTTCATTGAATATCTTTTGAGTACCTACCATGGAGCAGGCACTTTTATAGCCATTCAGTAGGTAATGGGGAATAAAACACAATTCTAACTTTTGGAACTTTCTGTCTATTGGAGGAAATAAACACAGCATAGCAAGTTCTATGTCAGTGGTAGTAGAGGCTGCTACAGGAGCTCAGAACAGGGGAACTTCTCCCTATCATGGAGAAGAGGGAGTGTGTGTGTGTGTGTGTGCGTGTAAGGAATAGTCATGGAATGAATATAAGTCAGCTAAATTAATGAGAGGGAAGAGGAAAATATCCATAAGAAGAAACAACATGTGAAAAGACCTTGATGCATGACAGAGTATGACATGGTCAGAAACGGAGAGAAATGCAGTGAAGACTGCAGAATGTGAGATGGGAGGATTACAAGATGGGAATATAGGGAGGGACAGAGGCAAGATCACAAAGGCTTTAAGTCATTTGAAGTTAAATCCAAAAGGCAATGGCCTTGAAAGTCACCTGAAAGTTTTGAAAGAGGAGGGTTACACAATCAATTTGTGTTTTGGAAACATTTTTCTGGACATGGAGGCTTGGAGAGGAGACAAGAGTGAAGAAAAGATTAGTTAAACACATTAATCCAGGAGGAGAATGATTACCCTGGAAGGGAGTAGAGGCTGCAGAGAGAGAGTGAATGGATCGGAGACCTTCAGGAGACAGAATGGGCAGGACTTAGTGATTATTTTACGTAGGGGGTAGAGGGAAAGATAGATTTTGTGTAGGAGGTAGAAGGAAAGAATGGCTCCCACATTCCTAATGTAGGCAACTGGGTAGATGGTAATGTGACTTACTCACGTGGGGACAATAGAAGTATATGGGGCGATGAGAAAGGATGGGTAAATATAATGAGCTTGGTTTTGAGGTTGAGCTGGAGGTGCTTCAGATATCCAAATGTCCAAAAGCTCAGTGGGAAGCTTTGGCAATACCATGAGATTTGGTAATCTTCAGAATGGTTCTAAATTCTACCTAACATTAATTCCTACTTAAAAGAAGTTCTTGTTTTGTGATTTTTAGTGCCATTTTCAATTACCGTGTTACATTTTAATAATATTAAATGTAAAAATGGTATCTCCCACTAGAAAAACAGATCAGCCATCACAATAAACCTGCAACCAGTAAAAATACACAAGCTATTAAGTATCGCTTATTAAGGTATTTCTGAATATTGGTATTCAGGAAAATCTTAACCTCATAAGTGCTGTTTCAGGGCGACATTGTCTTTTAGACTTTTAAACTCACAAACGAAGGTGATAATAACGTGACCCCACTGTAAATGATTTGGTAGAAAGTAACAATCTGTTAAGAATGATAGGCTCTTCCTCTTTGCTAATTTAAAATGTTTTATTATTTTAGTTATTCCAATGAGATTGATACCCAATGTCTCCAATGTAAAAGAAAAATCCTGGACAAAGTATTACAATTGACTGTTTATCTTACAGTGATATTAAAAGGTCAATCACAGAAATTTTGTAGGAAAATCACAATATCTCTTGCTAAGTTAAAGAGGGAAATCTAGTAACAATGCCATAATAAACATAATAAAACAAGAAAATGAAAATGCTTTAAACTTCCTTAATAGTCATTAATGGAATATATATATATTATATATAATGACTATATTATATAATTTATATAATAATATAAAATGGAATTTCATATAATTGGAGGTAATATGATAGAGTTGTGTACTGTAAACAAGACCAAATAGACTTTGGGTCAAAAAGAGGCAGCCAGAGTGGGAGAAGGAAGAAAGGTGTCATTCCCTAGTGACCTAATCTCACTAGACATATAAATATGCTGAAAAGGTATATTTGAACAACTGGTATTTGCTCAAATATATTTGATACAGAGGTTTATCCAGTCATACAACTTACCTTCATAGGAATTATCTATTCCATTGGCCTCTGTTCATTTTATTTAAGAAATGTCTCTAACCACACATTAATTTATAAAGGTCTTCAACAAGGTTTGGGAATCTTTTTAAAGATGGCTATGTTGGTTTAGAAAAGAAAAGTAAGGATATGTGCAAAGATGAATCCAAGTCTATGATATGGAAAAGGACAGGAGTGAAAGGTCATCAGAATCAAGATCTGGCAGTTGCAGATGTTCCAGCAGCTGTTGTGACATCCACCGAGAGCACATCATCTCAAATAAATAAGTTACCCCTTGATCTTCTTAATCTTCTCAGCATGTCCAGCTTGGGTCGTAAAAGTAGTACATTTTGTAAAGAAACAGATTTGAATAGTTGGTGGATATACTGAAATTAAATGCAACGTGACTTTAAATCCTGGCTTAGCTGGATGGGTAGGTCCTGGTTGGTTTTCAAACTCAAGATGGAATTTTTCTTTCATGGCAGAAAGTAAAATCTGGAGGAGTTGAATGCATTTCTTGTTCACTTTATAATGAAAAGAGCAGCTCACAAATTAACCTATTCAATGTGTTCTTTCTTAATATTAGGTTCTTTCGATCAGTAACTGCAAACTCAAACTGAACATTTTCCAGCATATGACAAGACGCTTGCAATACAAATGAGCTTTGAGGGCTGAATCAAGACACATGTTTAGGTATATTATTTAACAGTCTTAACCTATTTTAGAAGGTTGTGTGGTAACTGCACTATTATTGGTAAAATAAGAGACTGATTTAAATACCTCATATAAATTAACCTTTTACATATAAACTATGTCAAAATATAGGACTTAAACAATAACTATTTATTTGCTATTGAGTCTTTGAATCAGCAATTTGATCAGGGCAATTCTTTTGCATCTTTTCTGCCGTGTCTACTCATGTGGCTGCAGTCAGCTGGCAGGTTGGTGGGAGGATGGTTGGTCTAGGATGTCCTCACCCTCATGTCTGGGGGTGGGCACGGGCTGTCAGCTGCTGCTTGTTGTTGGCCGTAGTGATGCTAATGATTGAACATCCTGTCTTTGGCTAATCTGGGCTTCATCACATGGTGGATGTTGCAAAGTTCCTTAGGAGCAGCAAAATAGACCTAGCCCCAATGTACGTGTTTTCAAGCCTCTGCTTCAGTCACTTTCTTTTTCTTAAATATTCCGTTTGACAAAGCAAGCTGAGGAGTGGAGAAATAAACTCCACCTTAATGGGACAGCTTCAAGGTGACATTGCAAAAGGGCACACATACTAGATGGGAAGTTTGTGGCCATTTTTGTACTCTACTATAGTCCATGTGAGGGACTTAGCATCTCAGCCGTGTATGACAGTCCACTTATTCCCCATCTTTTCCAACACTAGGTATTGTTAATCTTTTATTTTTAATCATTTTAGTGGCAGTTTAGTGATATTTCATTGTGATTTTAATTTGTGTTTCTCTGAATACTAATGTTGAGGACCTTCTATATGTTTATTGACCATTTGGATATTCTCTTTGAATTCTCTGAATTTGAAAGTTTTGCCTATTTTTTTACTGAGTTGTCATGATATATCATATTTTTTTTTAAATTTTTATGATGCCTACACACATACACACATACTTTTGATGCATTGCAGATGCACTCACCCACTTTGTGTATTATCTATTAACTCTCGTTGTCTTAATAAACATAGGTTCTTAATTATAATGAAGTCAAATTTTTCAATCTATTCCTTTATTATATCCTAATTAAGAAAGCTTTGCCTACCCCAAAATTATAAAAATACATTCCCAGTTTCTTCTAGAATTTTTTTCTAGTTACCTTTAGGTATTTAGGCATATGACACAACCTGAATTATTTGCTGTGTATGATAGGGATCACGAGTCATTTTTATCCATAGTTATCTGTCTGACACAGTATCATCTATTGAATAGGCCATCTTTGCCTTAGAACTGCAGAAGTGCCATGTGTCTGTGTCGCAAATCATATATATGGAAAGCTTTGATAAATAATTTAAAACACTTTAAAATAGGAAATCCAGATGCTTTGATTACAAAATTAGCATGATATTTTAAGATGTAATAATAATAATAGAAGCTAATATAAAGTAGGATACATCAAACTTCAAAAACTATATTCACCAGAAATATAGTTGGATTTTTCCACAGACCCTCTAACGCCATGCTTCTCCAAGGGAGGTACGAAGACCATCTGCATCAGAATCATATGAGGCACATGGCAAACTATATATGCTGTAGATACATGGGCTCATTCCCAGGCTTGTAGAATCTGTCAGAATCTTTATGGGTGAGACCCAGATACCTGCATTTTAGACATGTTCTGCGGGTGATTCCCCAAAATTTAAAAGAGAAGCACACCCTTATGTTTCAACACTCCCCTACTGCTGGGGTACAGAGGCTGAAACTTTCAGGAAACGCTGGCTTAATTATTAATTTCTTTAATGCACTGCACACAATACCACCCATTCTACGTATTCTTGCTCCTTTTCCAGCTCAACATTGAACAATCCATGACTTACAGTTTATGCCTTAGCAATACTGGGCTCTGTGTGATCCCTCTTCCTACTCCCCACCACATGCCATAGTTCATGATGACCCCCAGCCCTACTGTTTCCTCTGATCCCCCCTCCCCAGTTCTAGTCTCCCCCTTCTTTCCTTGAACCTCTAACCACTATTATCAAATTGCTATAAATCTTTGTTTCCTAGGGCTGCTGTAACAAAGTACCAAAACCTGGGTGACTTGAAACAACAGAAATTTATTGTCTTACGGTTCTGGAGGCTGGAAGTCAAAGACCAGTGTCCACAGGGCCATGCTTCCTCTGAAACTTAGAGGGGATCCTTCCTCGCCTCTTCCTAGTTTCTGGTGGTTTTCTGGCAGTCTTTGGTGTTCCTTGGCTTATAGGTGCATCACTCCAGTCCTGTCTTCACATTGTGTTCTCCCTGTGTCTATGTCTCTTTACAGAGCATTCTTCTTATAAAGACACCAGTCATATTGGAGTAGGGGCCCATCCTATACCCAGTATGATTTCATCTTATCTTAACTAATTACATCTGCAAAGGTCCTGTTTCTAAATAAGTTTACATACTGAGACAAGGGAGGTTTAGAACTTCAACATATCTTCTCTTGGGGGATACAATTCAACCCACAACAGTATCCTTCAAGACTTTTCCTCATGCTTTATCGAGAATTGTTTAAGTGACTAAAAATAAAAACAAAAATATAAAGAATGACAACAATATATGTTTATTATTTGGGAGAAAGGAAGATTCTTTTGAATTAAAAAAAGCCATAAAGAAAAATTGAGAAATTTATATCAAAATGAAAACTGTATGAAAGAGAAATTTTGTAACACGTATAACAGATGGAGTGTGCTCATTTCCAGGAAAAGACTTCCAACAATTCAATACAAATTAAGAGAATCATAAGAAAAGTGTGCAAGAAAGATGAAATATCAGTTCACAGAGGAGGAAATACAAGTGCTTAAAACAAGATGCTTTCTTTTTGGTCTTTACTCCTGTAGTCTCCTCCCTGGGCAAGTCCATCCATCTCCCTGCTTTCCCTTCTCCCTTGCCCCGACACCTGCAACCGATTCCCACTCTGTCTCCCCAACTAATATATCGTTGTGACTCTTCTCAGGGACAGCTTCATGAAGCTTTTCCTACTTCCATCCTCTACCCGCATGATGCTCTGTGCATGTTTATCATTGTGCTTGTCTTGTTGTAACATGGTCTCTTTGTCTTCTATCTTAGATTCTTAGTTCCTTGAGAAAAAGAATTGTGTGTAACTCATGCTTTAATTATCAGAACAGAACTTAAACTTGAATGAACCTAGAGGACATTATGCTAAGTGAAATAAGTCAGACACAGAAAGAAAAATACTGTATGATCTCACTTTCATGTGGAATCTGAAAAAGCAGAACTCATAGAAACAGTGGTTGCCAGGGGCTGGGGGATGGGGGAAACAGAGAGATGTTGAAAAGGTACCAACTTCCATTTATAAGATGAATAAGTTCTGGGGATGTAATGTACAGTATGGTGACTATAGTTAATACTACTGGATTGTACACTTGAAATTTGCCAAGAGACTAGGTCTTAAGCTTTCTTAACACACACACACGGTAACTATGTAAGGTGATAGATGTGTTAACTTGATTGTGATGATAACTTTATGACATATACATATACAAAATCATCATGCTGTACACCTTAAATATATATAATTTTTTTTGTCAATTATACGCGAATAAAGCTGGAAGTAAAAAAAAATAAAGTGCATGAATCAAGCAGGAAAAAATAATTCTGAACTTAAACTCTTTCAGTATGTCAAAACATTTGTATTAATTTCCACTGTGTTACTCAAAGTCTTATATAAGGAATAATTTAATAAGTTTACTCTAAATTTTACTGTCAGAAGAATGTACGTAAATCACTTTATTGGATACTGAGAACTGAAGCACCTAACTAACTTCCTACTTCCTCTCATTTGCCAAGCGGTTCTGAACTAAATGTGATGCTGCCTGAAATAACTTATTCCAGGGGAGGTATATTTCTTATGGACATTTCAAAGGACGTGTATAAGAATATTTTTTAATATGAGTCTTCCTTAAATTTAATTCAGAGTAGAGTAGTTAATTATAAACAAATAATTATAATCAAACATTCCAGATTTCTATACCTTCACGTATTATATTCTGGAAGTTTTTGCTTTTGAAAACAGGAAAGATTGATCAATCTTGTCAAGTTTCTATAACTCATTTCAGCTAGCATGGGTATTTTAGTATCAAAACAGCAAAACTAGGGGCCAGCCTGGTAGCATAGCAGTTAAGTTCCTGTGCTCTGCTTCGGCAGCCCAGGGTTTGCAGGTTTGGATCCCGGGCACGGACCAACACACCGCTTGCCAAGCCATGCTGTGGTGGCATCCCATATAAAGTAGAGGAAGATGGGGATGGATATTAGCCCAGGGCCAGTCTTCCTCAGCAAAAAGAGGAGGATTGGCAACGGATGTTAGCTCAGGGCTAATCTCCCTCGCAAAAAAAAAAAAAAAGAAAGAAAAGAAAAAAAGAGCAAAACTAGAGCATTAAATGTGATTCATTAATTTTTCAGGTAGAGACTAACAAGGCAAATGTGTAATTTATTTAGCTCTTCACTGAATTAAAATGAAAAATATTATCTGATTGCTAACTCCTTGTTCTGTGCCCAGAAAGAAATGATTTACAGACGTCTATTTCTGCCTTGAAATTCTTTTACTCTTCTATTCTGAGTTTTGCATCCTAGTTTTGACAAAGTTGGGCATTGTCTCCCAGTGCACACATCTGCGGGAAATTGATCTTTTGACAAGTCTATCATCAATGCTTTTGAAGTCATATTAGCATCATGGAATGTTTATTCCTCTATCTCTGTAAACAAAATTAGTTCCACTTTGAGACACCTGGGAAATTAAGCTTTCTATTTTGTACTTGCTTTGAACATTTTATAATAGTTCATATTGAAGCAACACCTACCTAAAGAGATTTCTTTGTAACGGTGTTTTCAGAGGGACTCTCAATACTGAAAACAATACTACCAAATGTCAACCATTCCAAAATAATTAAGAAGAAGAAATGGATATGTTCCATCCTAGCATGCACCATGCCATAAAAAAAAAGTAAGGTGTGTTATTGAGGGTCACATATGATAGTCACTGTTCCCATGGTTGATAATTGCTGCACTAATTGCAACATAAGAATTGTCTTCTTGGATGTTTCTCAGGACTCTTTTTTTTTGGGGGGGGGTGATTTTCTTTTTTTCTGGAATCTAAGAGAAGAGAGAATGAACATTTCTTTCCTTATCATCACTAAGCTTAATTTCAAGAACCCATTCCAGCTAAGGTATCCAGCTGGGCTACATTGGATGATCAGGCTTACACTAATTCATCTGCAGCATCTTGATAAACAACCTTTCGTGATAGATGAAGGGAATTTAGTATTTACCTGACGAGGAGGAGCAAGTCTTTGGACTGTTAATAAGGTCTGAACAAACTCAACTGCAGTTAGATAGACCTGTGAAAGCAACATTTGGTATTTATGCAAGAGCCAACATTTTCCTGGAGGCATACAGGAAAAAAAAATCCTCTTAATTCAATCATTGTGTCTGACCTAATGTCTCATTAATTTGCATCAAACAGGCAATGAATTTGTGAAAATAAAACTGATTTGTGAGACTTTAAGAAAACAATCTTGTAGTATTTCTAGTATTACTATAACTCAAAATAGACTAACAAAATATAATCAGGTATGTGTCTTTTAGAGATCCTGCTTTAATCAAATGAAGCATTTGTAGCTAGCACATGAAATACTTATAAAGGACAAGAAAACTAGAAAGATAAATAACCTACCTCATGATCACGTTGGCCCTTTCATTCTGATCAGTAAAAGCCTTTGTTAAGGAGAACACGAAGATAAATCTCATATAAACCAACACTTAATTATCCTTTTGAGTCTAAAGTAATGATTCTTCACTTTTGTGGAAACCATTTATAATTTGAACATCATTTATTACATTCCAACACTCCTAAAAAACGCTTTGAAATGGTTGACTAAAAACGACAACAAGAGTTTTTGCCAGCATGCAGTTTAAGTACAGAAAAACTAGTGTAGTAACCATAGGAGCCATATAATTGCTACTGGTTGACCTTAAAACCTTTACAGTTTTTGGTAGTTCAAGGAGATTCAGAAACTGATGAGTTGTATAGTAAATGGGAAGCAGAAACACAATAGTTTAAGAAAGGCAAATGGTTTAAGAAAGGCAAATGGTTTTCTGAAGTGGAAATCAGATTTCTAACAAGCAGTAACTGTGGTCTAAGGCTTAAGTAATGAAAAGGAAAATTTCTCAGCTCTACAACAAGTGGAGCTGTGAGAGAGATGCAGAAATGAGTAACAATGATGTGTACCACTTAATGGACAACTTCTGCGGATCAGGCCCACACAACGAACACTGAATTCTTCCCAATGCACTACACAGAGCCATTTTGCCTTCACTTTATGGTTGAGGAAAGTGAGGTTCACAGAGGTTGACTTTAAACCTAGTGAAAGTCTTTTTCCTCTGTCATCCAAAGTTCACAATGATCCACGTAGGTAATCGAACACAGAGATGGTGAAAACAAAGCCCACAATCCTTCCATCACCCTACTTGTACTTACTGCTGTCAGGGAAGTACATCCTTGAGTCACTAGATATGCTTTCACAGGGCTGGAGTGGCTGCTGTTGGGAATCCTATCGAGAAGAATGAGAAATTGGAAAGATGATTACAGGTAACTTCTACAGATGAGGCATTAAGAAATAAAAGTTAACCAGAGAGACCTATAAGGGTAAATGGGCCACCGGATGTTAGTCAAAACAAAACACATAAGTTACCTAATTTGTCAGCTGCCTTACCTTAAAACTGGGTCTTATTTGAATTGATCATACAATCTTGTTTCTAAAACACACAATGGCAATACCTTAATTGATCTGTATATTTTAAGCTTTTACTAATCAAACATGCGAATTCATTATAAAATATCTGGTTTTTCTACCAATAAATTAAGCAATAATATTCCCTAAAAAGAAAACATCACCAACAAGCAAAATAAACAAGCAAAGAAAAGCAAACAATAGACACCAATTTAGCATTTTAAATATTTCCTGCATTTGAACAGGGAAATGGACCTATCTGCCTGTAAGAACTAGACAAAATTTTAGAGATTTATGCCAAAGGCATTTCTCGCTAATAAAAATGAAAAGAAAGATCTGCTTTTTCTCTGAACTAGTGGTGATGATTTTCCAGAAATTTTCTCTTGAAAATTTAGAAAATGACTTTGTTGATAATGTGCTATTTCAAATTGGACCTTAAGCTTTTTACAAAGAGTACCCAAAGAGATACCCAAGAGTATCATTCTAACTTAATAAAAGGAGGAGATATATTTTACGAGCATGCAGTTGAATATATATATAAAAATTTGGACTCACCTACCATAAAAATGATGTTTTGTTTTATGTGACCATTACAGATTCTGTCCACCAAGATTATTAGTATTATTTGTCTCCACTTTCAATCTAAATTTACAATTATCTATGTACAAATAATTATATAAACACATGCTTCCTAAAATAAAAGAATGTAAAACTCCTCAAAAATAATTGGACATAAGGCAGATTATAAGCATATAGAAGGCAAGGTCATGCCCAACGAACATGACTACGATCCAGTCTTTCATGGAGTTTACATTCTAGTAAGGTGGAACAGAAAATAGCAAAATTACATAATATATATGCATGTTATACAACATCGTATAAGATAAGTACTATAGGAAAAAAGGTAGAACAAGATAAATGAGGTGGGGAAGCTTTTAACTTGTGAGAAAGAGAGGTGAGTCAATAATGATTTCAAGACTGGAGGCTGCACAGTGGCAAAGATGGAGTTGTCATCCACTGAGATGAGCAAGGCTACAGATATAATCCATTTTTCAGGAGAGAGAGGATCAGAAGTTCTGCTTTGGACATGTAAAATTTGAAATGCCTATCAGACATTCTAATAGAGTTGTGTAGTCACGGGTTGGATATATGAGATTGTAGTTGAGAATGTCTTTCTAGTTTTATCCCAGAAAGAAACCCTAAGACAAGGATTCAAATGCACTTGATTTATTTGGGGAGGTAAACCCAGGAAACACTGGAAACGAAGTTGGGAAGTGAGAGTGGGAAGGGAAGATGGCAAATAAAGGGTAAGTTATCAAGCAAATTGATATCGTGACCAATTAGAACTTAATGCCCCTAGAGAATGCTGGGAGCCACTGTAAAACATTGATTTCAGAATACCCAACCAGAAGGAGGAGAGAGCTGGGTCTTTATATACCAACTCCTGTCAGTAACTGGTTGAGGCTTGCTTTTGGGGAACATTTATTCTTAGACAATTCTGTCCTGCTAAATGTGCACACAAGCAGGAGGAGAGGCCGGAGGCAGATGTTGGCAATTGAAGTTCTTGGAATGTTCTAAAATAGTAAGACCTGAGTGGATATGGTTGCAGTGCAGACATCATTATCTTCAGAGAGGGAATAAATCTGAGAGCTCTCAGCAACTAGAGAGCATTAAATACCACAAGACTGAATTAAATCCATGAAATTGGCATAAAAATGGAGATAAGGACAAGGACTAGCATATGAGCTATTTCACTATTAAGGGATCAGGCAAAAGAGAGAGGACCTCAAAGGAAGCCAGAAAGGAATGATCAGTGAGATAGGAAGGAAACCAAGAAAAGGGTATGGTGTCGTGGAAGCAGGTGAACGAAATAGAGAGAGAGAGAGTTAGCAGCTGCATCACATGATGCTGATAGATCAAAAAATGCAGGGGCCAGCCTGGTGGTGCAGCGGTTTTGTTCAAGCTTTGGCAGCCCAGGGTTCAGTGGTTTGGATCCTGGGCACCCGCCGACACACTGCTTGTCAGCCATGCCATGGCGGCGTCCCATATAAAGTGGAGGAAGATGGGCACGGATGTTAGCCCAGGGCCAGTCCTCCTCAGCAAAAAGAGGAGGATTGGAAATGGATGTTAGCTCAGGGCTGGTCTTCCTCACAAAAAGAAAAAAAAAGGAAAAAGACTGGGATTTTACATTGGATTTCACAGTATGAGAGTCATTTGGGACCTTGACAAAGCAGTGTTAAGTGGTGGTGAAGCCAGAATAAATTGGTTTTAAAGAGTGTGAGAAGGAGGGAGAGAGTCTGGCAAACTCATTTGAGGATGTTGACTGCAAAAAGAAAAGAAATGAGGCAGTAGTTAGTGAGATTATAAGAAGGCATTTTTAGTGCCTGGCCACACTCAGTAATATTTGGTGAATATATGAAAGAATAAGCAGTGAATTAAGTAAAGACTTCTGTGCTATATGTTTTCAGGAATAGAGAGGCCACGGGAGACCCTCATTCCTCTTGAGACACCCTCTTCCTTAGGATAATGAAGCTCAAGCTGGAGGCGTATCAATGACCACTGAGGGATACTTGAGTGTGCCGTCTCTCAGGGCTCAGAGGAGGTGAGAGTAGAAAGGTGTTGGGATTGGAGGCATGAGCACACCTTAGACTCCCGTAGAAGTTAGAGGAGACCACTATGGATACATGCCAATGTCAGAACAAGGAGAACTGAGGCTTGGTGATGGGAGAGGGTATAAATAGATGAGTCAACGAGGCAGTTGTCTGGAAGAAAGGGCAGGTAGAAGGCATTGGCTTGGTACCTGACCACGAGGAGGCTCCAATGCCAGGCTCAGGAACAAGTGCTTGCTCTCTAGTCATGGAGAGCCAAGGCCATTTACTCCCAGTCTGCACACTGGACACATCCTCGCTGAGGGAAAGGCTGGTCTCTCCTGTTAGAAAAGTCTAGTAGTTGAATCAGAAAAGCTCACCACATGGAAGCCAGGAGTGCAGGAACAGAATTGCAAAATGGAGTACTTTGGCATTTATAGCCTGGCCAGGAAGGGGGTTCAGGAAGCTGTGCAGGAAGAAGTGAGTGTGAGAAGAGATGATTTTATCGTGTACTCGTACCCTATTCTGTTGTTCCATCTGTTTTTAGAGTAACATAAGAGCTTGAGGACCAGGAGACTCAGTTCTGGTGTTTAGTCTTCACCTTAATCCTTGTGTGGCCTTGGGAAAGTCATGCAACTTCTTTGATCCTGTAACACAGAGTAGAGGGGGAGAGGGGAGGGGAGTTTTCCTATTTTTTAATAGGAGGGATATAACAACATGCCTATATGCTGATGGAAATGATCTCATAAGGATGAAAGTTATTATTTTAATAAGCACCTCAAAGAGATTGCCATGAGCAGGCAAGTCTAGAAAAATTTTATTAGACTCTTTTTTGAACTAAACATTGTTATTATCAAACCAATCTGGTTAAACCTTAATTTCCTCCTTTTCCATTCTGCCTCCTTCCTCCCTCCCTTCCTTCTGTAACAATGATTGAATGCATACTATGAGGCAGGAACTATACTAGGGACTAGTGCGTAAAAGGATGACTATGACATTTCCTTAAGGATCTTGAAGTTTTTTAAGAATGAGAACCAAGCAAGCAAACAATTGAAATAAGTGATTTGTGGTCTGAAAGCCAGAGGAGGAAAAACAAGTCCATTCAGAGTACAAGGACAATAGAAGTTCTTCCTAAAGGACATTGCTTTTTAAACAATAATATTTAACACTAGATGGGAATTACTATTGATCATCTATCAAACCAGATTTCTTTCTGCAGTGTTTTTGGATAAAGGGAACATAGCTAATATAGGTTTTGCTTCAAAGCATCTGCTGATCTCCCATTGTAATTTGTATCCAAGCTTAATGAGATAATCTGATCTGAATGACCTCAGTTTGCAAAAGACTAATTTATCATCTTCCTGTGCAGCCTTGACTATGATACAATGCTCAGGATCTGAAAGAGGCATACTCCAAAGAGCAGCATTTTAAGTAAAAGCATCAAATCATAACCAAACAACTTCCAAAGAAGTCAGCCAAGAGGCTGCAGCAAAAGTCAGTTAAAGAAAGCCTTCAAACCCCTAGGTGTTTTCAAAAAACTTCCCAAACAGCACTTTTGTGGAGTGGGCATGATCTAAATGAACATTGTTTCACACCCAATTTGCTGTGCATAGTTTATCCTGCCTTGCATGCCAACTGGATTCAGAAAATGCTTTGTATGCAGCCTGGGAGAGGTATAAACGAAGTAAGTGCAGGCTTGATGGTACTATATGGTAATTGGAGCTTTGCACCTCACACAGGCCTCATCATGGATGTCATGTTTTCTAAAAACTCGCATTTTTAATAGACATCCCATTCTTTTTAGATTTGGTGTGGACATGCTCTTTATTATTCTCAGATATGAAATACGTGGGTTCAAAGAAGTAGGTTCAGAAAAAGGAGAGTTTTTTTTTCAATTCAGTTGCATATGGAGGACAGAGTGGTGATCTAGAGGACTTGTGATCATGGCATTGAGCGTAACTATTGAATATTTTTTCAGTTCCCACTTGTAATGATGTTGCCAGGAAATTAGCGTGTTGAATTAGTTTGTGGCATAGTTGCATTTAAGTCAAACCATAATAAGTAATCTATCCAGGTGGTGCCTTAACCAAAATAACTAGGTAAGTTCTAGTACTTCTAAGTCACATTTTATTGCCATTGTATTAAAGAATATAAACTTTTTGAGAGAGAGGTGTTTTCTCATTTTGCTCAGAGCTCTTTACTGCTATTTTTCCAGTATCTAGTACAATGTTGAATAGTGGAGACAGTAGAAATATTTGCCTTATTTTCAGTCTTATTTATATCTTTAAGTATAATGTTAGCATTAGGTTTTTCATAGATATCTTTCATCAGTTTAAGGACATTTTTTTTCTATTAGTTTACTGAGAATTGTTTTCATGTATAGATACTGAATTATTTCAAAAGCTTTTACTGTTTCTGTTGAAATGATCATATGGCTTTTCTGCCTTATTCCATTAATATGGAAATGATATTGACTGCTTTTCAATTGACAGACAAACCTTGTATTGCTCAATAAGCTCTACCTGGTCAAGCTGGATTATGCTTTGTACAAATTGCTGGATTCATTTGCTATATTTTGTTAAAGATTGTGTATGTTCATGAGGGATATTGGCATGTGATTTTCTATTCTTATAACGTATTTATATATTTTCCAAGTATTGATATCCGAGATTTAGGGAAAAACTAGCCTCTAATTGCTGAGAGTTTTGTATGGTGGGTATTATTTCTTCCTTAAACAGTCAACAGAATCCACTGCTGAAGATATTCAGGCATGAAGATTTATTCGTGTGAATAATTTGAAATACAAATTCAAATTCTTTAATAAATATGGGGACATTTGGCTTTTCTATTTCTTCTTGTGTCAGTTTGGTAACGTGTTTCACAAGAATTTGTACATTTCTATGTAAGTTGTCAAATTTACTTTCATGAAGTTGTTTATAGAATTCTCTTATATTCTTTTAATGTTGGTAGGATCAGTAGACACTCAATAAATATATTTTGAAGGTTGAATAAATGAATAAACCATAGAAATTTACCCAACTATTTTCCAACTCAACCACTGATTTTTAAACTTTTTTGAAAGCAAAAATACTCTTTTGATAAGACAGAAAACTTCCTCCGAAACTTTAAAATAGGTTTAAAAAAGGGAATACGGATATGAATAAAAGGAAGATAATTTCAAGAAAACATGAGCTCCTAAATTTGCTCCCCCCATCCTCCTACTGTGGCAACCCAGAGGATGTTCCCCATTTATGAAAACTTAAGAGTTCAGTTGAGTATATTTTCGTAAATCACCAAACTATACTCTAAACTTATTGAATGCAGACTAAAATTTTATTCATCTTTGCATTCTTCGTAATACTTAGTAGTGATTTGCACATAGTGTTCAGTATACGTTTCATTAATGAATGAATTGACACAAGTGTCTTTCACCCAAGTCAAAGAAATAAAAATAATCAGTTTATGAAATAAACCATATTTTGTGACATACACAAAATCTGAGTTAGATTCTATATATAATTTCCAGAGCTTAAAAAGAACCCAGTATGGTGAATCTACTTTGATATTTATATCTGTGTGAAGAATATTTGATGGAGTGTAATATTTCTGCCTTGAGGTATGACCTATATCCATGCTAATTTCCAGACTCTATAAGCAAGCAGTAATTAGACAGGTGGGGGGCCATTAGAAGATAGTGTATTTCTCTTCCTCTCATAAATTTCTGATGTGATCAGTTGTTTATCGAATGGAAAGCCAGGGTTTGCTGCATTATTAATATCTCTACTTGTGCTTTATATCTCAGCATGATCCTTTCCTCTAGACATATGACAATGACTGAATAAAAGGCTCCCAGTTGTAACGGATAAATAAAATATTTTATGCTTTCCTTTCAACATGGTCACAAGTTTGGCTGTGTTCTTTAAAAGGGTTCATAAAGATATTTAACAACTCTAAAATATAATCTCATTTCCATGGGAACTAAGCAGCATTCTTCAACCTGCATAATGACAAAGAATTATTCTTTGTGAGCTCCAAAACCAGAGTCAAAGGTCCCCAAAAATTATTCATCTTTTTTTCTTTTGATACTATTCTAAAAATCAAAGGTACAGTGAGATTTTCAAGTGCTCTGCAAGTCACATAAATAGGCAGTTTCAGGCTATAAAACTGTGTAGTTCTCTGAATTAATATGTAAGGGAGAGGTCCCCTCCACCTATTCTTTACCTCCCAGCAGGTTGCCCTATTGCAATTCAAGTATGTTTGAAAGGCCTTCTTGCTGATTCAACTTTTAAAATTAAGCTCCAGAAAAAATGTTGACAGATTTCCTCATCATTTTAAAACATTTCCTCTCAGAATACTAAATGTGAGTGAAGAATTAAAACAGCTAGATGAGGCATTTTTGTCATCCTGGTAACTAATGGCTTTTACTAGACCAGTAGAAACAAAACTTCAAATCAAGATCCATCAGCAATGGCAGAGTGGATTTGTTATAGATCTTAATCAGTGTTATTAATATCATGATTTCCTTATATTTAATGTAAATACTACTGTAGTAGTACAAATACTATTTACTACATATCTCATCTACCCCTAAAAATCTTCCCTGCTCTTCCTGTTCCATTCTATACTTTCCTTGCTTCCTGTCACTCTTGTTTTCTCTTTTCCCTACTTCCACTCCCACCCTCATTTTAGGAAACAGATACTAATTAGTAGAAAGGAATCCAAGTTTTCAGAAAGCCAAGACCTTTGTCTTTGGATACCAGAATCTTTACATAACTGGTAAATACTGTGTTACTGGAAGCTGTGTTAAATTGGCTCTACTTTAGCTATTTATCATGGTTCTGCAGTATTCTCCCAAATCATACGAGTCTTCTCCAAAGAAAATCTGGGGGCTGATGAATGCTGTCTGTACTCAGCCCATATCAGTAAGGGTCATCTGCACGACTGCCTGGATTCAAACTTTTCTCTGGTTTTTCTTCCCCTAAGATACGAATCTCCTCAAAGGAAGTTTCTCACTGCAGAGTCTGCTTCTTAATGCTGTCAGCACTTTCAGAAAGGGAGGTGAAGCTCTCCCCAAGCGTTTGGTAGTGAAGTGTTTTATGAGAGTTAAACTAGTGAATCATCACATTGTATATTAATTAAGGGTTCACATCTTATTTCTAGCCACCTTCTTGCTGTAGGTCCTTGTGCAAGTTACTTAAACTTTCTGAACTTTAGTTTCTTCATCTGAAGAATAGAGATTATAATAACATTTCACAGGGTCGATGTGAGCAATAATAATAGGGTGCTGGTTCATTAGTGAAAGCTAAAAAATATTCCCTATAATTATTATTTTTGTCATCACTATTACAAACTACCTGCTGAAGATTCCTGAATCGACCAATTCTTCCAAGATCCAAGTCCAGAAAAGCATGGCTGAGATGTTGTCATGGATCAGTTTTCCCAGGAAACAGTCTCTGAAATGGAAATTTGCATGGAGGGAATTTTACTGGGGAGCGCTTATCAATAACACCTGTGAGAGTGAGGAAAGCACAAGGAACTTGGGAGGATTTGAACTGAGATTTAGCTGCCTATTGTTTCAGTTGAACTCTTGGGGAGCTCTGGAGCTGAGATGGCCCTTCAAAGTTGACCTCAGTTAAGAGAAGGGAAATTAGTATTTATGCTCTCACATTGACCATCATTGGATATGGGGTGTCCTTGGGGAATGAAAACTTGGGTAAGATATCTTCCGTCATCTGAAAGCAAACCCTGGGGAGGCAGTCAGCAGCCAATACTCCCAGCATCTGGGAATGACTTCCTTGGTCCTGAAGGGAGGGATCAGGTAAAGCATCATAGAATCCACTACGGTTGTCCAAATAAGAATTTATCAAATGTTTAGGAATATTATAACCACTCACCACTTAACCTCATGTATAAGGAAAAGAGATCAATCATTTATTTTTTGACTCTTTTAGCTATATGGCAGGAGGCTTGGAAAATCGCAGTCATTTTGTACGAGGACAGTTCCAAACCAGCATTACCATTTCAACAAAACTGCAACACTGGTGTTTCAGCCGAGTAAACGACCTAGGATCTCAGGTAGTCTTCTTCATCTCCATCTCTTCAAGAGCTGGGAGTCAGCTCGTGCCAGGTAGGCAGAGTCTGACCCTGGGAGCTCTGATGAAGAGGCTTGTGTATATTCTTCACTGATTTGTGTCAATGTGATACAGTTCCACAGGCAGCATTTCTTGTTAAGAAAAGCATTCCTGACCTTGATGGTAAATAGTTGGCCCGTAAAGGTTGATTAGGGAGATATTTATATGGGAAAGGAGGCACAGATATGTGTGGATGGGGGATGTGGGTGGTGGTATGTGAAGCATCTGAGTTAGATTTATCAAGAAGATGGAACTCATGACCTTTTTTTTCTAAAATTAAAAATTAAAATATTTTTCTCATGAAAATTTATGTTCAATAATTGTTGACAGGCTTTAAGATGACCCCCAATTTTCTCCACATCCTGGTATTCATGACCTGTGTAATCCCCTCCCCTTGAGTGAGGGTGGCACAAGTGGCAAGTAAGTGGCATAGAATATGGCAAAAGTGATGGGATTTTACTTCTGTAATTACATTATGTAAGATTGTAACTTCTATCTTCCCAGCAAACTCTCTCTCTCTAGTTCTCTCCCACCTGCTCAATCTGTTGAAGCAAGCTGTCATATTGTGAGATGCCCTATGGAGAGGTCCTTATGGCAAGCACTTGTGGGTGGCCTCTGGCTGATGGCCCACATAGAACTTAGGCCCTCAATCCAACAGCTCTGACTGAACTGAATTCTGACAGCAAGGACGTGAGCTTGGAATTAAATCCCTCCCCAGCTGTCCTTTCAGAGGACACCCTCATCCTAGCTTACACCTTGACTACAGCCTTGCTAGAGACCGAAACAGAGATCTCAGTTAAGCCATGCCTGAACTCCTGAACCACAGAAAATGTGAAACAGTAAATTTGGCTTCTCCAAGCCACTAAGTTTGTGGTATTTTTTAAATTTCAAATTCCACTTGTTCATTGCTGTTATATAGGAAAGCAATTGAATTTGTGTATTAATCTTTTTCCTGAAACTTTTCTCTAATTATTAGTTTCAGAAATTTTTTTTGTCAATTCTTTTGAATTTTCTACATAGATAATCTCATCATCTGTGTACAGAGAATTGTATTTCTTCCTCCCCAATTTGTATACCTTTTATTTCCTTTCTTGTCATGTTGCATTTGCTTGGACTTCCGGTACTGTGTTGAAAAGATGTGGTGAGAATGGATGTCCTTGCTTTGATCCTGATCTTAGTGGAAAAGCTTTGATTTCTCCACATTAAGTATGATGTTAACTGCAGGATTCTTTTTGTAGATGTTCTTTATCAAGTTGAGGAAGTTCCCCCTCTCTTCCTAGTTTGCTGAGAATTTTTATCATAAATGATGTTGGATTTTGTCAGATGCTTTTTCTGCGTCTATTGATATGATCATGTGATTTTTCTTCCTTAGCCTGTTGATGTGATGGAGTACATTAGTTAACTTTTGAATCTGGAACCAGCCTTGCATACCTGGGATAAATCTCACTTGGTCACAGTATAATTTTTTTTTCTACACTGTTAGAAGTGATTATATTTTGTTGAGGATTTTGTCTCTATGTTCATGAGAGATATTGGTCTGTATTTTCTTTTCTTGTAATGTATTTGCCTGGTTTTGGTATTAGAGTAATGGTGGCCTCATAGAATGAGTTAGGAAGTATTCCTTTTGCTTCTATCCTCTGAAAGAGATTGTAGAAAATTAGTATTATTTCTTCCCTAAAAGTTTGGTGGTTCACTGGTGAATTCTAACTTGGACCTGGTGCTTTCCCTTTTGGAAGGTTATTAATTATAAAATTAGTTATCAATTTCTTTGATAGATATAGGCTTATTTAGATTATCTGTATCTTCTTGTGTGAATTTTGACAGATTGTGTCTCAAGAAATTGGTTCATATCATCTAGGTTATCAACTTTGTGGGTATAGAGTTGTTTATAGTATTCCTTTATTATCCATTTAATTTCCATAGGATCTGTAGTGATGCCCCCTCTTTCATTTCTGGTATTAGTAATTTATGTCCTTTTTTTTTGTAGTCTGGCTAGATGCTTATTGATTTGTTTTTTCAAAGAACCAGCTTTTTGTTTCATTGATTTTTCTCTCTGATTTCCATTTTTTTAAAATAGTAACCTTTTTTTTTTTTTTTTTTGCTGGGAAAGATTTGTCCTGAGCTAACATCTGTTGCCAATATTCCTCTGTTTTTTTCCCTCCCCAAAGCCCCAGTACATGGTTGTATATTCTAATTGTAGGTCCTTCTAGTTCTTCGATGTAAGCCGCCACCACAGTATGGCTCTTGACAGATGAGTGGTGTGGTTCTGTGCCTAGGAACTGAAACCAGGCTGCCGAAGCAGAGCAAGCCAAACTTTAACCACTAGGCCATTGGGGCTGGCTCTGATTTCATTTTTAATTTCATCAATTTATGCTCTAATTTTTACTCTTTCTTTCATTCTGCTTAATTTGGATCTAATTTGCTCTTCTTTTTCTGGTTTCCTAACATAGACTCTTAGATTACTGATTTTAGATCTTCTTTTCTAATATATGCATTCACTGTAAATTTCCCTCTAAGCACTGCTTTTGCTACATCTCCCAAAGTTTGCTAAGTTGTATTTTCATTTCTATTTAGTTCAAAATATGTTAAAATTTCTCTCAATTTCTTCTTTGACTCAGAAGTGTGTTGTTTAAGAGTGTTTTCCAGCTATCTTTTTGTTATTGAGGTCTAGCTTAATTCCACTGTGGTCTAAAAGGAGACAATGTATAATTTCTATTCTTTAAAAAAATTTTAAAGTGTGTTTTATAGCTTACAATGTAGTCTATCTTGGTGTATGTACATTATGAGCTTGAGAAGAATGTGTATTCCACTATTGTTAGATGAAGTAGTTGACAGATGTCAATTATATCCGGTTGATTGATGGTGCTGTTGAGTTCAACTACAACCTTACTGATTTTCTGTCTGATGAACCTGTCCATTTCTGATAGAGGGGTATGACATCTCCAGCTATAATAGTGGATTCATCTGTTTCTCCTTGAAGTTCTAGCAGTTTTTGCTTTGTGTATTTTGATGCTCTGTTGTTAGGCACATAAACACTAAGGATCGTTATGTCTTCTTGGAGAATTTACTCTTTTATCATTACGTAATGCCTTCTTTATCCCTGACAACTTTCTTTGCTTTTAAGTCTGCTCTATCTGAAATTAATATAGCTAATCCTACTTTCTTTTGATTAGTGTTATGGTATATATATTTTCCATCCTTTTACTTTTACTCTATATGTCTTTATAATTTTAGTGGGCTTCTTATGGAAAATATATAGTGTTCTTATTTTTGATCACCTCTGACAATGTTTTTTAATTGGTGTATTTAGATTATTTGTAGTTTAAAATGATTATTGATACAATTGGATTAATTGCTACAAAATTTGTTAGTATTTGCTATTCATTGCCCTGGTTCTTTATTCCTATTTTTATCTTCTGCTCCTTTTCTGCCTTTTGTGGTTTCAATTGAGCATTATATATATAGTCCCATGCTTAGGTCTCTGTATTTTAGTGAGCCTGTGCCTTTTGACTGGGAACTTCACAAGTGCTTCTCTGTCTCCCTCTCTGTCAACCCAGTTAGGACAGGAAGGCTGAAGTGGGCTGGAGTGGGGTAGTTTCCTTTCCCAGGGTAGATTAGGATCTGAAAAAGCCCCAATAGTTTAGGCTCTGGTAAAATAGTTTCTCTTAAGGGGAGGCCTTGTTAAGAAGAGAATGTTTTGGTATATTTCACAATGGTTACTTTTTCCTTCCTCTGCTGGGAGCATAAGAGAATTTTTCTCCAATATTTACTGTGAGAACCTCATTGAGCTCCTGGAGGTAAAATGTACAAAAGTGTGAAGATCCCTCTACGACTGGGTCCCCCTGTAGTTTTTTAACTCTCAGACTTGTCTACACTGAGTCTCCAGGAATTTGTCAATTACACTTAGGTTTTCTTACCCCAGGACTGGTTCCTGCAGAGGTTTTTGTTTATGGGGTTCTGTTCTTGTAAGTTGTGATCCTCTAGTCACCTGTCTGTCTCTCCAATTTGGGGGGCAGCACTTTGCCCTGTGACCTCACTTCTCTGGTAGATCTAAGAGTTGTTGGTTTTTCACTTTGTTCAGTTTTTTATTTATTGTTAGGGCATAGTGGCAACTTCCAAGCTCCTTAAATGCCAGAGTAGAAAACTGAGGGAGGGGCAGTCTCCCAAATTTGTGGAGTGGGGAAAGGAATCTAATGACTGTTTCCAAAATGGCTTCCATTCAGTGCTCTTTAATTTAGTACCCTATCCCTCTCACACCCATTTCAAGGGCACCTGGTGCCGACATACCTGAGACTCTTGAGAATTCCTTGATAAAACTTGATTTGCTTATCAGCTTTTCCCACCAAAGATCTAGGATTTGGCTTTCAGCCTGCAAAGTCAGTTACCACACATCCATCCACTTTCCAGTGTCCACGTTTTATTGATATTGCCTGCTTTCTTTTTCTCCCAGTCCTATGTCTTTAAAAAAACATTCTTCGGTGTAAGTTTAATAAGGGTTCGGGAAGAGGCAAGTTAAATGAGTATACTCAATCTGTCATTTTATCTCTGATTCTTGAGACGCCTTGGAAGAATTCCTCTAGTCTGTTGGCAGTGAAAATAGAACAGTTGCTCACAGTTCTCTTCACTGGCTGTTCCTTTGTGTTTGGAAAAGATTTATAAATTGCCCATCATGCCCTCTTCTCTTGGCGAAATATAATAAAAACCCTCTTCACAAATTTTTCAAGGAACCAGCTACTAGAAACTTCATGTAGAAGAAATTCTTACCAGGGACATGGAAAAATATGGACATATAAATGGAACTTAAAATATTTAATGTACCAGTTGAGTAAACTTTATAAGCACGAACTTCAGTTGAGAATTTTATTGCCATTGTAATTCTTTAAACTTTCTTTAGAGTTAGGGACTTGAAAGGCAAACTTGTGAAGACAATGAAATTAAGGTCCTCTCTTCTCTTTTTAAAAGAGTCCTGCTAGTGACTCCAGAAATCTCAAGATTTCCCCTCTGTTCTGCAGTTTCACCTCTCTCTTTCTGTCTGTCTGTGTCTTTGTGTCCATGTATTTCTGGGACTGCATGTCCATACACATAGATAGACCTGAATTTGGAACAAATTCAAAAGTTTTCATCTGAGATCCTTTGTGATTGATGAATATGAGGCTCAGACAAATGTCTGCTATGATAGAACCTAAGTTGAGGAAAGAGGGATCCCTCTGAACTGTGAAGGGACCACAATGAGTGGGCTTCCTAATATGAGCCTTTGTCCTTCACTTTGACTGAGAAGGACTCACTTTGAGGAGGATTGAGTGTAGAGTCTATTCAGTGCTAAAGGACTTAAAAACTTTCAGAGAAGAAAAAAGTAAAGAAATTCTGGCACCAAATGCTTTATAACATCTAGGGGTAAAGGTGATAGTGTTGATGGGCATGAGGAGAAGTTTGGGATTAGGGGAAGTAACTTTAATTTTTAATTTTCAATACATTTCAAAGAATAAACTTATAGTTATTATTTCCATTGTTTTTCAAATTTAAAAGAAATCCTTTTTTCTAATGCCATAGCAGTCACTGTGAGGAAAACAACCGTACAGGATGGTCCTTGTCCTGAAGATATCTACACTCCATGGAAACAAGATATGCATCCATGAAACATCTGAAAAATAATGTTATGTAATACGTAAATGAACAAAAAATGAGGTAGTAACAGATGAAAGTTTTGTAAAAGTCAAAGAGTTGAGATGTAAGGACTCTGTGGTGAGCAGGGTCACCTTCAGGGAGAGGTGAGATTTAAGACATGCCTTTTAGAGTCAATGGCAGAAGAGGGAAGTCCAGATTAGCAGGTTCTAAGAGCAAGGTGCAGGGATGGGAGTGAGTAAGATGGGCTAGTAGAACAGTTACTTTAAAACAGATGCACAGTTTTATTGGGCACATTTAGTAACAAATATATATTGGTGGGATATTTTACGTTCCCTGCAACAAACAGATAAACAAACAAAACAACAATACCAAACACAACAACTAAATTAAGAGTTTGGGCATATCCAGTTGCATCACTAACTGAAGACAGAGGCTATAGTTACCTACTCTCCTGTGATCAGCAGAATATCTTTTCTATAGATGGTGGTCAGAAAAAAAGTTTAATAAAATAAAATAGGAGGAACTGATTCCTGCTTAGTACTTAGTATTGTAAGTGCTCACAAGCTATGTGTCGAGTAATTAGAGTAATCAAGATGCAGCCACTGACTTTAATTAAACTTTATAGCACTGAATGAGTCATAATAAATTTCTATGAAATAAAAGTGGAGAGGATTTAGGGCCAATCTGAATTGTATATTGATTCAGATGATAGTAAAATGTATGTGTATGGACACATCAGTAATTAACTAGTGTAAATCATTTCCAATGAGCCTTCTCTCTCAAATACATTCTCATAAAGAATATATTGAAATGATGCCCAAACATCTTGTTAGTTTCAGTCATGACTCTAGACATCTGGGCACTTCTGAATAGCTGCAGGTGTAGCATTGCATGGCCATGCTCAACTTAATGAAGAATGAACATACCACTTAATTAATTTTGACTTTGAGTTAGAATCAGAAGTCTAAATCCTGGAAATAGAGGGTCAAGCAGACAGAGGATATTTATTGTGTATCCTTTTTAAAAATATCCCCTGAAAAAGGAATTAAGAGCTTTTTTCTAAGATAATTGAGTTATCTACTCATCTATTTATCAACCATTTATGGAGTGTCTATTATGTGCTAAGCCTAGGAAACCACTAGTGAGATATGGAGTTCCTATTCTCATGAGACACAGTCTGATGGAGGAACAGAGGAAAGAAACAAGTAAAAAATATGCAGTTGTAAATTGCGTTTAGTACTAAGATGGAGAAAAAACAAGGTGTGTATATGTGGGGGACAAGGAGATGCTTACTGAGTGCAATGAGGGAAGACTCCTCTAGAAAAATAACTTTTACAAAAATCTTAAAGATTAAGTACTTGGCTAATAAAGGACCAGGGGACTGGTAGGAGGAGGAAGTGGAGAGGAGAGTATTCCAGGCAGAGAGAACAACATGGGAGAAGTCCCTGATACAAGAAACAATTTGGCATGTACATCACTTAAAAGGAATCCATAGGTTTGTAGTACTGTAGGCAAAAGGAGAGAGATACAAAATGAAGTAGAGAGAGAGGAAGGGTACACAGCCTAGGTCAAGAGTATAGATTTTAGTTTATATGTAATAGAAGCCAATAAAATATTTTAATCAAAGGAGTGACATTAATTCAACAAATATTTATGGAGAGCCTTAATCTGTGCCTGGAAGGGTTCTAGGTCTTTGACACACATTAGTGAGATAAAACACACACACATCCTAGCCTGTATTTGACATGAGCTTATATCCTAGTTTGTGTATGGGAGGTGAACACAGACAGCAAACAGTAGGCATAATAAATAATTATATTTTATGATGTATCAGAAAATGAATTCTATTGATAAAATAAAATTCAAAGCCAGATAAGGAAGGTCAGGAATGCCAGGCGTGGGATGTGGAAATAACCTATAATTTTAAACAGAGCAATCAGGGCAGGCTTTGTTGATTAGATTATGGTTTAAAAAGATGACTTTGCTTCAGATATTTGGATTTTCTTCAGGCTGTGACACTGAACTGACATTGAACATAATGATATACATTATGCTATCCTTGACATGATACAAATTCTGCCTTGGTATCAAGATTTTATGTAAGTGTGATTATAAGTAACTCTGACCATTGCTTTTCAGGCACTCAGCATCCTGCTGGATTTTGCATTGCTGTGTTTCATTGAGCCAGTGTTATGGTTCTGTATTTGTGTTTGGTTCTTGCCACACTTTTTAAATGTGAGATGGTTTAGAAATATAAGCTCTCAATGGCTTTGAGTTTTATTTTTAGACCCAGTGGTTTACCTGAGTAACTAGATCTCAAAAAATTGACTAATTCAGTGAAATAGCAACAGGAGGGAAGTCAGTTGTTGGGACATTTCCGTGTCTTCTATTACCCTGGATTGGCTATGTAGTCATAAATTCACACCTGATTAAGAAACAGCAAGGCTACTTTGAAGAAACTTTTAAGCTAGAAATTGTTCCTAAGTTAGGATCAATTCCTATCTTGAGATCAATGTCTGGTTAAGAACTTAATTTTCCATATCATTTGGTTCCTATTCCCCAATTACATGTGCTTATGATGATTTTTACGATACAACATGATTCTGTGGATCTATTTTAAATATTTGTGCTGTCATGGTGTTAGAGATGTTTAAAGTGAAATTCTGGCTAACAGAATTTATCAATTCAAGCCTAGCTTGAATGTTAAGTCAATAAAGTGGAATGTACCCTTTGTTATTAATTTATTTATTCATTCACTTAACAATCATTTATTGAATTTCTATTATAGGGTAAGTCCAAGAGTTAGGTGCTCAGGAATCAGAGATAAAAAGACAAAATCCTTACTTTGAGAGACCTACCCCAGAGAAGAAATAGAAATTCTTTTCTCGTAGAGATCATTTTCAACGGATCGTGTGAAACCCAACTCATTCCAAAATCTTAAAAATGATGAAGGAAGGAATAAAGAAAGTAAATAAGTGTGTTTGAGGTAGAGAGGAAGAAAGCATGATCAACTCCAGGGCCAATGTGTTTGGTTAGACAAGGTTTACTCTGCATAAGCATGCTCAGCTAAGAGGGTGACTGCATGCTGAAATCCAGTTCACACTTCACTTGTAGAGTTCTACACTTTGGTGCAGGATTGCTTCTGCTGCAAGGAATATTTTTTTCTAATTTTCAAAAAGCTCTAACCGGGCTAGAAGTGACCATGATCAGCTCTTACATTTGATAATATTGATACTAATATTTATAGCCTTAACATGTGTTGGGTATCATGCTTTGTGCATAATATCTCATTTATCTTGTCTGAACAACCCAGTGAGGGAGACACTATTATTATCCCCATTTTATGGATGAGAAAACAACGGTTTAAGAGACAATGTAACTTGCCTAAGGATACCCAGCTAGTAGAGCCAGGATTTGAAGCTAGACTGTCTTCAGAAGTTATTGATTTTAACCACCATGCTGAAGTGTAATATACACAAACATGCACACACACACACATACAAACTTGAATTTGATAATCATTTGCAGCTAAAGCAGTATGTATGTAACATCTATAAACTAGCAGGGGATTCAACTTCCATGAATCTTGTGTTTAGAACTCAGTAATACTGAACAGGGATAAATTGCTTTTATGGAATCCTTGGTTAATAGCAGACTCTGACTTTGTTACAGTAAATAACATATTCATTAAAATGTTTAAACACTCAATGAAGAGAAGAGGCATTAGAAATGCACTCTGCCAGCATAACTAACAAAGCAGGGAAATCATTGCACTGCATGAGTGAATTCTGGGGAGGTGATCTGCTTACTCTCAGTCTCTGACTCTTTCAGTCTGTTTTGTGTTTGGCATTCAAGCCTGCCATACGTACCACAGAGGCTAAGTAAAGAGAGCTATTTATTTGGGAGAGAAAAATCAGCAGCCTCTCAGTGGAATCAAGTGATTAAGAAGTAATGTAAGCCTTCATGAAGAAAAAGTTTGTTCTGGATTGGTTTAGGCTAATCCACCACAGGGAAATATTGAGCAGTCCTTCATTCCTGTTGCATGAGAAAGACAACTGCATTCTGAGCAGGGAACTGAAAATGCAAATGTTTTATGAATTCAGGTAAGACCTGATGGGTCCTGCAGACAATTTTGCTTGAGATTCTAATTTCATAGGCTTAAGATCATCTGCTCTAGGGAAGGGGTAGCTCCTGGGTGTTCCCAATATCAGAATTTTGGGCATTTATACTGGTAAATTAAAATATACAACAGGAGGTAATTTTAGGAAATAAAACATTATCTTTAGCTAATTTTTAATCACCCTTGGAGGTCTTTGAGCAGAAGCTGTGATGCTACCATGGCTCTAGCTGCACAATGAGTTATATGCTGCAGAGAATATCGAGGTCATTGTACTGACGTGGGCTACAAGAACCCGGGTGATAACAGTGGTAATGGAGAGGAGAAGACTGATAGGAGAGAAATAACATCTCATATTGATAAGGCTTGACTACTGCTAATTGAATATAAGAGGCAGTGGAGAGGAAAGAGTTGGTCTTTTCTGCTGCATCCATTCACTTACTTAAGGAGTAACTATTTAGCACCTGCTACATCTCAGGCACAGGGCAGTGTTGAGGACACAATAATGAAAAACTAAGACCCTCACTCATGGGATGATGGCAATCTAGGTAAAGTACCCAGGACTTTATGATGGAGACATTTGAATTATGTAAATAAAGGAAGGCTTGCTTCTCTGAGTAAGGAATACATGAGCTGAGATCTTAAATATGAGACAGGGTTAACTTGCTGTAGAAGGGGAAGATGATAGATTTAGGCTGGGAAACAGCCCTGTATCAGGAGAGAGGATGACACGTATGAGGAATTGAGAGGCCAGTGTGGAAAATGACAGCAGAGAACAGACCTGGTGGGAAGAAATGAGGTTGAAGAAACACGGCAGTCATTAATACTCAAATATATCCCAGTTCTCCAACTTATCATGTGTAATTTTGCATTTTCCTGCTTTCCTGAAATGAAGTATGATAACTACTTCACAAATCAAAATAGTACAAAATAAGACTGAGAAATGCTTTGGAAGAAAATGAGATATAAAAGTCAGCCTTGTGGCAAGGATCAAATCAAGCCATTACACCCATGGTTAAAACTTCAAAATGGATTAAAATTCCTCTGAGTAGAAGTTCCTAAGAGTGTGACCCCTAGCAAACCCTTCCAATTGGATAAAAGAGGCTCAGAGAAAAGGAACCAAAGGTGGTGTTCTTCCAGCTAAAGCCTGATAGTTGCAAAACAATTGCAATTAAAAGTGTGTGTGTGAGAGAAAGAGGAAGTGAATGAGGGAGAGGGAGAGAGAGAGAGGGAGGAGGAGGTGAGGGAGAAGAGAAGAAACAGAGAGAGAGAGGATTGAAAGAAAACATTTAGAAATCGAAGAGGTTTATGGAGAAAAGAACTATGGAATTCACTGGAATCAAAGAGATAAGAAAGGTTTTAAGAGAGTTGGAGTACCAAAGAAATCATGAGTCTGAACAGCAACAGTAACAAGAAAACAAAAGCAAAAGGCTTGTGACTGTTGGCCCTAACTTTTAGGGAAAAGAAGCAGGCTGGGAAAACAATTCAGTGGTCAAGGTGAGTTTATACTCTAATTCCTTCAGATGTGAAACTTAGCAGAAAAATAAGAGTTCCCAGAGGCAGGGCCAAAGACAACAAAGAATTGTACTCTGAGTAGCTTCTCCCAGTTCACAACATTTGTGCTTAAATCAAGGATCATTTCTATGACCACACTAAATGGCCTTGCAATATCTGACTAGCAGATTTCAGAATTGCTATGAACTACTGATTTCTGTACAGCACACAGTCTTCTACTTTCTGAATGTGATTGTTCACTGTAATTATCCTGTCCCAGTCTTGCCATTGCATTTTGGGTGTGTGGGGGTCAAATAACTTATCTTTTCAGTTCATAGGTCTTTGGACCAAAAGGACCCATGTCCAAACACAATGAGAAACTCCTGGACAAGGGTCAAAGATACTGGAGTTTGAGCTAGATGCAGTGATTGTATGGGACTCTCGGGTTGTCTTCTCGGGGAAGAAGGTTGATACAGGTGTAGGGAAGAGAATGAACTGAACATTTGATTCGTGGACTGTAGTAATTGTTAGTGCTGTCCATCAAATATTTCCAGATGTCCAAGTCACATGGCGTGATTATATTTCTTCACCTCATGAAGTTAGATCTGACCATGTGATGTACATTGCTTAATGAAACCGGAGTGATTCGCCATACTCTTCCTTTGAAGCAGCCGGCACAGCTTCAGGTGGTTGTTGGTCCACCAGCTTGGATTCTTCACAAAGGGTTACGTGGAACCTCGGCTAGCCCACAGTGGACATGTAGCATGAGGGAGAAATAAACCATGTTTTAGTTTAAGCCTCAGAGGAGATGGGTGGGATGTTTGTTACTGCAGATTATCTAGATTACCTATTATCTATTACCTAGATTATCCTGACTGATACAGGCCTACATTATGCAGAACTTTTAAATCAACATTAATTACCTTTATCTTTATCCTAAGAGCAAGGGGAAGACTATTAAAGAATTTTAGATAGGGTGATCGATATTATCGCTACCATATTGTTAGCCAGCGCATCCTTGGTGAGGTCAAGTTTATGCATAACTTCTATACCTGATGCTCCAGACAATTTGTATATTAGCTCACTGAAAAAGCCCCAGGTGAATGAGAAAAGATATCCCCAAAATTGATTTGACATCTTTTCTCCCTGATTATTAAAATCCTCTACCGTTTGTGCCTTCAGAAGAATATTCATGTTGAATGTGAATACCCTCACATGGGATCCATTCTAAGAAGTTCATTTGTGCACCTATTTCCTAGACCTCCAATTTTCCAAACTTGTCCTTTTCAAATGCATAACCTTCCAATCATGCCATAAACCATTACTCACGGACTACCTGTATTCCATTTGCAATCTAGTGAGGTAATCACTGTGTTTAAGCACTGTCAAGTTTGATATTCAATCCCAGATTTCTACCTTTGAGGGACCTCTCATGGTACCAAGTATTATATTAGTCATGCTGCTGTCAGGAATCCATATATTTCAAGCAGAAAGGGAGTAAATGCAGGAAATGATCACAAAGATGTTGGAAGAGCTAGAGTAACAAATGGGAGAAGAATGTTGTTACCCAAGGATTAAGAAGCTGCGACTGCCCTAGCTAGGAAAACTTGAGAGCACTTCTAGAAAAACTGCCACCAATGATGCTACTTGAAAATATACTATTGCTGCCGAGCAGGAACACAAAAGTCTGTCCTACTACTGAACTTCCTGAAACTTCCATTGACACAGCTGGAGCCTGTTATCATGTGCCATTGGACACTGCAGCTGCTATTTCAATTGTCCCCAGAATCAGAATAAAATGGCTCCTCCTTTTCTATCACCTTCTATTCTCCTTTCAGTGCCTCTCATAAAAAGAATCCAACAAATACCCAGATGGCAAGGGAGTCTGATATGTAGTTTGGGGGTATTTAGCCCTGGTGGCTCAAAAGTACAAAAAAGAGAAAATGTAAAACTAAAAGCCAGTGGGCATGATTGGGCATAAAGGTGTTCTGATCACATTTCAATTTGGTGGAGATCACCATTCTCTTAATTTTCTTCCTACCTCATTAACCTGTCCTCCTTAGTTCTCTTTGCTAGTTTCTTCTCATCATCCTCACCTCCAAATATTGTAGTGCACTAAGGCTCAGACCTCAGATTTGTATTTTCATTTTTATACACTTCTTCTCAAGGGTATCCCCTCCAATTTCATATGATCTGTAGACTGACCATGTACGTATCTTCAAACATTACTTTATTAGAGAAGCTTTTCTTGATTATTTTATCAAAAAAGCTTTCCTCCATATATTCTGTTTCCTTCCTCTGTTTTTTCACAGCACTACCCCTCCTGTCCTTTGTCTCTGTAACTCATTGTTTACATAACTCATGTAACTTTGTTTCTTGCCGGTCTCCTGCCACCAGGACATTCAGCTTCCTGAGGGCAGGTACTTTGTTTTATTCCCTGAGATTTTCCCAGTGTCTCAATAGTGCCTGGCCCTGAGTAGGTGTTCAACACATACTTGTTGAATGAATGAGTGAATGAATGATGCTGTATGAAAAATGGATTGGATGGGAGGGATTCCAGAGTGGCTGCAACTTGGGATAAGAAGTTATTGATGTGTGATGGTGGCTGGGACTAGGGTGGTGGTGGCGTTAATGGTGAAGGGAAGACAGGATATTTTTCAAGAGATTTTCATAAGGTCATTTGGTGGTCAGTTGAATGGAGGTGGCAAGGGAGGGTTCAATATTAAGGATGCCACCTAGATTTCTGGCTTGTGCAACTGGATTAATGATGGTGCTGTTGTGGTTGAAACCTTGTACAAAACATCTTAATTTGTTTTTATGACTTGTTTCATGATTTCCAATTCTTTCCATGAGGCCCCACTCAGTTTCCCTACTTACTCACTAGGATTAAACATTTCAATTGCCTCTGGCTAGGAATGAAGGAATTTACCTCAGGAGGTGGTGAACACTAATCTCCTGCCTACTTGTTCTTTGAGGCACACCATACCTTGGAATGCACGATTATATCTTGCTTGTCAGCCCCCATGCCCTAATCTTTGAAACAAACCAGAACCCATCAACTTGCAGACAAGATCACCTAATACTTTCTCCTTTGACATTTCTTTAAAGTAGTAAAAACAGTTCACATGTGTACATAATGGCCCCACACAAACACACGCACTGCAGCTCTCTGCTGCCCATGGGTCCTGTCCCCATGCAGAACACCAAATAAAGGTCCACTAACAAATGAGGGGCTCCTGTCTGAAAATTCTTTTTCGACTAGTGACTCAGCGGCCCCAAATCAGTGCTATTCTCTGAGAAAAAGAAATAGACGAAGAACCAATTTTAAGGGAAAAACCATGAATTCAGTTTTGAATGTTTACTTTTAAGTATGTCCATCCAGACCCAACATTTATATCTGAGGAACAATTACCTGAATAATTCAAGTCCCTAGATTCATCTCAAAACACTGATAATGAAGAAGCTATTTAGGTCGTTGGTCTCTAGGATTCTCCATGAGAGTATTCTCTCAAGAGCTATCTTCCTCTCCCCCATTCATAGGAACTATTTTTCATCTTCTACGTTACTCAAGGCCTCTTCTTCTCTCAAAGACCGCTGCAAGAAAGTATCTAAAACAAATCTCTTACACCATACTGTGAATTTGAGTCCATGAAGCATTATTAGCCTCATTTCTGACTGTACAGTAAAAGTCTCCACTCCTGTCCCCAGTCCAAGAGATTTCAAGCAAGGGAGCAGGTAGGCAGTACCACTGCAGGAACAGAAGCCCATCTGTTATATATGATATTATATTGATTGAATGGTAGTCTAAACCTATTTTTTAAACTTAGGATAAATTCTGGGTTCATTTTGATAATGTCAGAGAGATGAGTAGCTGAAGAATTTTTAGCCTCCTTTCCAGTTGCCAAAGAAATGGGTCCTCAGCCCTAAGAATTTCAAGCCAGAATAAGCAGGTAGGCAAAATCATTGTAGGAATAAAGAGCAATCTACCCTCCGTGAGATTGTATTGATCTGCAGAGTAATTTAAACCTACTTTTTTATACATAGGATAAACCCTAGGTTTATTTTAATAATTTCAGATATGTAAATGGCTGCTTGCCTGGGAGATATATTATGACTTCTTCTGTAGGGATGTCAAGAAAAAAAATTGCTTAGTGATAAAAATTTGCAAAGGACGAGAACTGATGTAGTAGACTTTTTACGATAAATTTACCTTTGCAATGTCTTTCTGAAATGAGGAATTGCATCCCAAAAGAGGTGTTTATGCTCGATATGAAAACTAACACTCTGATTGAAGTAGAAAAATAGAAAAAATTGAGTTATTTAAATGTTAATTATGCCCTAAACAAGTGTTCACATGACAAAAAGCAAAGAATGTCCTTTTTTCCCCATTTTAAGCTGAAGTATTTATTTACGTATTCAAGAGATATTTATTTAGCACTTCCCAATTTGACCATTTTGGGGCTGATGCTATGTGAAATACTGAAATGAATATATTTGCTGCACTTGAGAGCCTTTTAGTTTATCGCATGATAGAATATACTTCTGTAACTTTAATATGTAATAGAATACATATCAAGGGAGTTAGAGTCTTGTGGGAATTCAGGAGAGAGAAATTACTTCTGACTGAGATGGGACGGTGGGGAAAATGTAGGTGGATTCTTAGAGAAGGCAGCACTAAGGCTGGGCTTTGAAGAATGGACAATATCATAGACAAGCAGTAATGGAAAAGGCACAGAACTTCTGATAAAAGTAACATAAACAAAGGCATAGAAGGAGAAAATCATTGCACACGTATAGAGTTACGCAAGTGGTTCAGTTTGGCCAGACCAGAGCACATGAAGAAGAATGCAGGAAGGAGAAGGATGGCAAAGAGAGCTTAGGGTAGAATGATGTTACCTTATGTTGTAGTTTAGACATTTGGGCTAAATTTTTATGAAGCTTTGAACTAGGGAATTTAGAGAGCTGGTCATAATCTAGACCTCCTGTTAACTATTTGTGGGCAACGTGGTAAGACCTCATTCATTTGAGATGTCAAATTATTTATCTACAAAATGAAGAAGTTCATCTAAGTCTCTGAAGTTCCTTCCAGTTCTAGGATTCCTTCAGACATTCAAACTTAGACTTGATTCTTTCCCCCCACTTCTCACATGAAATTTGTTACTAGTTTTTTTCTTCAGACTTTCCTCCAAAATAACACTTCAGTCCATCCTTCATGCTCATTCCTACTGACATTGTCCTGGTATAGAAATTAGATTATTTGGCTTTGGCCCCAATACCAGTGACCATCAGGACTCATGCCCCAAATGCAATGGTAACACAACTGGAAGTTACCTAAACCTGCCATGCATATCCATGCTTCTCCAGCATTGCTCATACTCCTTCTGCTTAGAATGCCCTTTCTTCCAGTCTCCTTCTATGCTTAAGGAAGTCCTTATCTACCTTCAGAGTTCAGTTCAAACACTATTATTTGCCTGGAGTTTTACCCCAACCCTCATCTTTTTTTAAAATATATATATTTTTAAGAGCACTTTATTTTAAAACTACCATGTTGAGCTTTGCTTTTAAATGTCTGTGTTTTCGCTAAATTATAAATTGTTCATATATCTATCACTCTAAGCACCTAGTTCAGTGATATGTGTGAAGGAGGCGCTCAGGCTAATGTTTGAGTGAATAAGTCAATGGTAAATAATGCAAACAGGTAGTCAACACTGAAGCTTTGTAACCATGAAGGGAATTGGCTCATAGTATGTACTGGGCAAGGTTCCCTTCTAATCTGTGAACAACACTCTTTTATGGGTCGCCCTGTACTTACAGCCCAAGAAACCACAACTATAAAGGCCTCATCTCTCAACTCAAGTCACAAATGATTTGGACTAGGGGTAATCACAGAACTCAAGCTGAGCCAATCCATTTGCACTCCCAGGTTTTGGAATGAGAACACCAAGAAAAATGGATAAAGAATTAAGCCTAGGAACATAGAGCTGAGTCACATTTTTGGCAGAATAATAAAGTGCAGATCTGGAAACATCTGCTGAAAATTCTGGAACTACTTCACCTCTTGCTTTTCCGAAAGCCCATTTTCTCAGCTTCATCTTGAATTTCATGATATCTGTAACAAAACTTTGTTTGAAGTGGTTTGAATGAGATTTTTTTACTCGAAATTAGTGTTTCCTGATGTGAACACTGCTCAATCCTCTGCCATCTTTCTTTACTATCTTCTAATTCTGTAATTATTTCTTGAGTCTGGTAATGGATGTTCAAGTTTTACTAAATGGTAAAATTAAGAAAAGATCCATATCTGATTTCTTACATCTCACTTGACACGGTGTATTGTTTGGTCTAAACTAGTGATTCAGTAAATATAGATAGACTAAAATATAAGGACATCAGAGTGGTGACTGAATATCCCTCTCATGGCCAGAGTTCAAGTCAATTTGCCAAGAACTGGTGTGGGGTTCTGGGTGACTCACTTAGGCAGTTATTCAGTGAGGTTTTGTTGGTGGTAGACTTGAGCCATAATTCTTGAGGTTAGAGCTGAGAACCCAGAGCAATAAAGACCAGATGCAAATAGCAATGTGAAAAGAGCAGAAGCAGAATAATTAATATTTCAGCTCATGGCTAATATTAGATGGAGATTTGTGTGTGGCACTGGTGATACCCAAGTGGGATATATATCTTTTTACTATGGTAAAAAACACGTAACCTGAAATCTACTATCTTAGTAAATGTTTAAGTGTACCATACAGTAAACTGTATGCATATTGTTGTACAACAGATCTCTGGAATTATTTCATTCTGCATAACTGAAACTCTATACCCACTGAACAGCAACTCCCCATTACCTCCTCCCCCCAGCCCCTGACAACCACCATTCTACTTTCTGCTTTTATCAGTTTGACTACTTTAAATACCTTACATAAGTGGAATCATGTAGTATTTGTCTTTCTGTGACTGGCTTATTTCACTTAGCATAATGTCCTCAAGTTTCATCACATTGTAGTATATGACAAAATGTCCCTTTTTAAAGATTGAATAATATTCCATTGTGTGTATTTATTACATTTTCTTTATCTGTTCATCTATGAACATTTAGATTTTTTCCACCTCTTAGCTATTGTGAATAATGCTGCAATGAACACGGGAGTGCTAATGTCTCTTCGAGATCCTGTTTTGAATTCTTTTGGATAAATACCCAGAAGTGGAATTACTGGATCATCTGGTAGTTCTACTTTTAATTTTTTGAGGAACTTTCATACTATTTTCCATAGTGGCTGCACCATTTTACATTCCCACCAACAGTGTGAAGGGTTCCAATTTCTCCATATCCTTGTGAACACTTGTTATATTTTATATTGTTGATAGTGGCCATCCTAAAAGGTATGAGATGATAGCTCACTGTGGTTTTGATTTGCATTTCCCTTATGAACAGTGACCTTGAGCATCTTTTGGTATATCTTTTTGTCTTTTGGCCATTTGTACATCTTCTTTGAAGAAATGTCTACTGAAGTCCTTAGGGCAGTCAGGCCATATGTGTTTTTTTTGCTATTGAGTGGTAGGAGTTCCTTATATATTTTGCATATTAACCCTTATCAGATATATGGTTTGCAAATATTTTCTCCCATTCCATAGGTTGCCTTTTCACTCTGTTGATTGTTTCCTTTGTTGCAGGAGCTTGTTAGTTTGATGTAGTCCCACTTGTTTAGCTTTGCTTTTGTTACCTGTGCTTTTGGTGTCATATCCAAGAAATTAGATGAATGTTATGAAGCTTTTCCCCTGTGTTTTCTTCTAGGAGTTTTAAAGTTTCAGATCTTACGTATCTTTAATCTATTTTGAATTGATTTTTGTGTATGATGTAAGATAAGAGTCCAACTTCACTCTTTTGCAGGTGGATATCTAGTTTTCCTAACACAATTTGTTGAGAACACTATCTTTTCCACATTGTGTATTTTTGGCATCCTTGTCGAAGATCATTTGACCTTATATGTGTGTGTTTATTTTGGGGCTCTCTATTCCATTCCATTGGTCTATATGTCTGTCTTTATGACAGTACCTTACTGTTTTGTTTTAGGTTTTTTTTTTTTTTTCATGAGGAAGATTGGGCCTGAGCTAACACCTTGCCAATCTTCCTCTATTTTTTTGTATGTGGGACACTGCCACAGCATGGCTTGATGAGCAGTGTGTAGGTCCATGTCCGGGATTTGAACCCATGAATCCTGGGCCACTGAAGCAGAGCTCATGAACTTAATCACTACACCACTGGCTAGCCCCTTACTGTTTTGATTACTGTAGTTTTGTAGTCAGGATATGTGAGGCTTACAGCTTTGTTCTTCTTTCTCAAGATTGTTTTGGCTATTTGGGGTCCTTGGTGGTTCCATATGAATTTTAGAATTGTTTTTTCTATTTCTGCAAAAAATGCCATTGGGATGTTGATAGGGATTGCACTGAATCTGTAGATTGCTTTGAATAGTATGGATATTTTAACAATATTATATCTTCTAGTCCATGAACACTGGATATCTTTTATTTGTGTTTTCTTTAATGTCTTTCAGCAATGTTTTGTAGTTTTCAGTATATAAGTCTTCCATTTCCTTGGCTGAGTTTATTCCTAAGTAATAAAGTTTTTTTTGGATGCTATTGTAAGTGGGATTGTATTCCTAATTTCTTTTTCAAATTGTTACTTGTTAGTGTATAGAAATGCAGCTGATTTTTGTATGTTTATTTTGTATCCTGCAACTTTATTGAATTCATTTATTAGTTCTGATAGTTTTGTGTGGAAACTTGAGGGTTTTCTATATGTAAAAGCATGTCATTATGAACAGATATAATTTTACTTCTTCCTTTCTTATTTAGATTCCTTTTATTTATTTTTCTTGCCTAATTGCAGTAGCTAGGACTTCCAGTACTATGTTGAAACAGTGAATACCCTTGTCTTGTTTCTGATCTTAGAGAAAAAGCTTTCAGTTTTTTACCATTGAGTATGATGTTATTTGTGGGCTTGTCATATATGACCTTTATTATGTTGAGCATGCTTGTGCACACTTGCGGGCTTCCTATATGTAACTGGAGAGACTTTGAAGTGGAGGTGGCAGGAGGTGGGGGAAATAAGCAAAGTCTAAGCAGTTATATCCCTTAACCTCATTATAACCACAAAATGGTGTGACCTAGATTTAACTGGTTTGTATAAAAACAACATGGAACAAGAAAAAGATAAGAATAAGATCAAATGTAGAATGGGTCACAAATATAGGAGAAGAGTCAATGATAATCCCTGAAACACTGGTGGGATATACTTGCACATTCTTTATCATTCAGTGGATATGTAATGTGTAGATTATTTTGATGACTTCAAGGAAAATATAGACAAGTAGGAATTCTAATTCAGGGATCTTGGTAGGAAATTCTCAGATATGTTCCTCCTGAGCATGTGTTATGGACTGAATTGTATGTCTCAAAAAGATATGTTCAAGTTCTAACTCCCAGTACCTCAGAATGTGAGATTATTTAGAAACAGAGCCATTGCAGATGTAATTAGTTAGTATGACATCATACAGGAGTATGGTGGGTCCTTAATCCAATATGACTGGTGCTTTTATAAAAAGAGGAGGAGAAACACAAAGACAGAGACACACAGGGAGAAGTTGATCATGTGATGATGGAGGCAGAGATTCGAGTGATGTATTTATAAGCCAAAGAATGTCAAGGATTGCCAGCAACACCAGAACCTAAGAGAAAAGCACGGAACAGCTTCTCCCCTAGACCCTTCACAGAAAACATGGCCCAGCTGACACCTTGGTTTTGGACTTCAAGCCTCCAAAACGCTGAGATAAATTTGTGTTGTCTTAAGCTTTCCCAGTTAGTGGTTCTTTGATACAGTAGCCTTAGGAAACTAATACAGAACGGCTGACTGGCCATGGGACAAAGAAGATATAAAGCAATTTAGAGAGAAGTTGGTCAAGAAATGCCATGGAGGAAACTTATGGGACAACGATTGCTGTGGTCAAGTTAGATGGATACTACACCCTTAGGCTAATCACTGCAGGATGCAATGCATTTCACTCTGTGGGCTGCTGAACACAAACCAGCTTGTTAAGTCATCACTCACTCTCAAATGCACAGTAATGGAAGCAAAAGACAACATGTTATTTACTCAAAAATTGCTCTCTTTAAATTGAACAATGGAAGAGTTAAATGACAGTTTATGTGTTACTGCTTCCCATTCTTTCTTTGGCTTGATTTCTCTTTCTTATGTGACGATAATATTAAGAGCCTCATGGACACCACTGATGGTGCTAATATGGCTCAAGGAAAAATGCCCAACTATGAAATAGGAAGGAAAAGAATTTGAAAGCAGTGATATAAAACAAGCCCCACTGGAATTTATCTGCGTTTCAGTGACTACCAACTCTATATTCAAGACTCTGGTTACATAGTCTAAAAGTAACTGGAAGAAAAATTGAATATATCACAAACCATAGGAATATTTTTTTCTCTGCAACAGCAAGTATCTGAGTATCTGATAGTATCTATTGCATTTTTCCTTAAGCTAAATTGGCATCACTGGATCGAGTCCTAAAAAGCAAATTCAAACCTGAAATGTCTAAGTGTATAACAGGACTGCTTAAAGAACTAGGCATACACACACCCATATATTTATATATGAAGCAGGCTGCATAGTGCAACATATTTCTACTTATATGTGTGGAACTAATATCTAATAATAACATATTATTATAATATGTATAATGTATTCTAAATAATTATAAATAATATAATTATATATATTAGTTCTACACATATATGTAGAATATATATATATGTCTGTCTTAATGCTGATCACACTTTCTGGTCAGACTTCCCGACATGTCTCAGACCTGTGTGGACTTGTTCAGATTGAAGGTCCTGGCTGTTCTTTTTGGTCCTGCCCTGTGGAATTTCTCCTTGTGAATGCACAGGTAAGTGTCCAGATGAAGATTCAGTATGACTCCTGTGTGGATTTCTGGACTTCTTATTCTGTGTAGCTCCGTCTCCTCTGTGATTTTGTTCTCCAACGTAAGCCATCTTATCAACCCTAAACTTTGAGTGCTTCTCCTCAACTCAGTAAGACCACTGTACTTTGCTTAGTGGAGCCTGCGTATGTCTTGGTCAAAAATTGTCTTCAGGCAGAAAGTTCGGGCAATCTGAAGTCTCCATTAGCTTTGTTCTTGCAGAGATCACAGTTGTGCCATACCTCATGTCTAAAAGACTGAAAATTGTCATTTCATACATTTTATCCAGGTTCCTAGTTATTTATGGTGAGAGGTCAAATCACCACCCATTATCCCTTTGTTCTCAGAAGTAGAAATCTATAAACTACTCATTTACATAAAACATACCCAATCTCTTTTAACTCTTTCTTAAAATACTAATTTTATGTTTCCTTATAATCTCCAAATTATCAGAATTTTTATGCACAATTGTTCTTTTTTTCATTCTTATCCTTTTTTGTTTCATTTTCACAAGTCAGACATAATAGCATAATGCAGGTGACGACTGGAGCTCTGCCGTTCAGACTGTTTGTCCGATGGGTCTTTTTGAGTGGGATGGGCACACTTTCCTGATGGTATCTCAGCGGGGATTTAGAAATCAGGACACTTCTAAATGATACTCACACTATCATTAAGGAGAGTGTTATTCTGTGACAAGATCCACAGCAGCAGTTCTAGTTCTTCCAAGACAGCTTTTTCTCCGTTTCTTTACAGAGCAGTTCTCAAGTTTTGGCCTGAGGATAAACACTTTGCTGCCAAATCAAATTTTCAGAGGAGGCAGGAGGGTAATTTAAGCAGCTATCCTGTAAAATAATAATAATATATAAAAATATTCAATTATTCCTCTTGATTTCCACCCAACCACCATTCCTACTCTGCAAACCTATTAGCTTTTGAGTTCAGAGACTCATTTTCTATCACCAGAATAAGTGGTTCCCAATTCCAATGAGAAGTTCTCCTTTGTTGTAGGCTATACTTCCTCTACAATATGCTGTATCTCTTCTAGGAATATTTTGAAATCTTTGGTCTGCTGAAGCCCCTCTCTCATTGTTAATACTGCTATGGACTGACTAATTTATTGTCTTTTATCTTTCTTTCTTTTCATTTTATAAGAATTTAGCAGAGATAGAAGTAAAACACATATTCTTAGTGTACTTTCTGTTGTAGATGCCTGAGGTTTTGTTCTTTTTGAAATCATTTTACATTTTAAAAATTCCAGTTTCCAGGCCAGCCTCGTGGCCTAGCAGATAAGTTCACGTGTTCTGCTTTGGCAGCCCAGGGTTCGCCAGTTCAGATCCTGGGCACGGACCTACTCACCGCTCATCAAGTCATGCTGAGGTGGTGTCCCAAATAGAAGAGCTACAAGTCTACAACTATGATACACAACTATGTCCTGGGGCTTTGGGGAGGAAAAAAAAAAAAGGAAAATGAGGAAGATTGGCAACAGATGTTAGCATAGGGCCAATCTTCCTCCCAAAAAAAAAAAATTACGTTTTCCTCTTACATACAATGTGTATAAAAAATGTTTGTCTTCCTTTCTAGTAGCATTATTTATGAAAATAAATCTAAAGATAAAATGTATATGAAAGTGTTGTAAACAACTGAGTTAAACATCTGGACACATTGCTTTTCTTTTCCTTTAAAAAAAGGAAAAAAGAAACAAATTAAACAAAACATGATCTTTTCAGGAGTTTTGTAGAATTTAACAAGAAAGACATTGTCATGTACGTTATCTTTCACTGGTTTGTATCAAATTTGTTAGGCTTGGGCTCAGTGAGTTTGGGTGGTGTCTGTGCAACTTCACAGAGCTAACAAATGGTGCAGCCTTGGTCCTTAATCCATGCCATTGAACACAGTAACTTCGGGTAATCATTAGCGAGTGAGCGACTGCTCTGATGGAATTCTGGGAAGGATCCACTTCCTCCTGCTTCCTGATGGTGTCTTGAACATGATTGTGTCATTGTTGGCAACATTCTCATATGGACCTGGCACAGGAGACAAGATAAATCTCCCTAGAAATATGAGAACTGGAGAGTTCCTCTTTGTTTTAAAGTTAACATAGCTTAACTTCTAAGGAAAAGAATTCACTATTTAAATGAGCCACTCTTGTATTTGAGTAGGTAACAGGTAAGGTAAAGTTTCCAGCCTCAACTCGTACATCCTTCCAGTGACCGTTGTGATTTCCAGCTTCAAAAGAATGCACTAACTATATTTTACACGCTCTGTAATTTCATGAGCCATCATGTAATACCAAAAATTATCATTACCAGGGAAATGAGTTGCCTTTGATTCTTTTTTTCACAACTTAACTCTAGAATTCAATTTCACGTAGAATGTTTCAAAACTCACTGAACTTTTAGCCCAGAATTCATGTCGGAAGTGATAATTTCTGATAACTTGTGAACTCATTATTTTCAAGTTTTCATGCTTTTGCTGATTTTAAATTAATTGCTAGAAATACTGTTATATTCTATATTTATATCATCCTTGAGATTCTTGCCCATTGTTACATGTTACAAAATTTCAACTCCCATTCATATGGCTTTTGAAATTTTTCATGCCTAGACAATTATAGAAAAGATAACTGTTAATAAGAATACATCCTTCAAGTTTCAGGCTTCCCCCCATAATAGTATTTATTTTTCTCTCTTCTCACCTCTTACCACAACGTTAGTAAAAAGAAGAATTTTAAATTAAAATGATATATATCTTTTGCAGAACTTATTGCCAGGAAAAGAATGGTTTATATTCTCTATGTCTTAAGAAAATGACTTAAAGGCACTACCCAAAAGGAATGTGAGCTCAACTGATAGCACACTTCTCACCCAGTATAACAGTGTTTATCAAAATGTTTCCCCATACTATGTTGAGAAATATATATCCCCTTGTTACAAAGCACATGTATGTATACATATGAAAATAAAATGCTTCATGAACAAACTTACCTTTATTACATATGTTTCATCCTAATTTTTGTCTTACATTTTTTAAAATGATGTTTGTGATCCACTTCATTATGGATGACCTAGCATCTCAAGACCCTTTGAAATTATGAAGAATTGCCCTTGTGTCAGGAAGGGCTAGAAAATTCCCACCCCTCATTTTGGCCACTAGAGTATGAACATGGGACTTGGTCTTGTCCAGTTAGATCTTTCCAGAAGGAGCATTGAACCTTTATATTTTAAAACTTGAAATATAGTATATATTTATAGAAGTGCATAAAATAAAGAACTGATTAGCCCAGGGCCAATCTTCCTCAGCAAAAGAGGAAGATTGGCAATGGATGTTAGCTCAGGGCTGATCTTCCTCACACACAAAAAATTAAGAAAGAACTGAATGATTTACCAGTATAAGAATACCTGCAGAAACACCATCAAGGTTAAGAAATAGTAACACTGAGATGGTATCTTAAAAGCTCTCTAGGGCCATGCACAGTCAGGATCTCCTTCATCCTCTCCAAAGCTAAGTACTGTCTTGATTTTACCATTTTCTTGCCCCCTTTGTATTTGTTGCTACCCAAGAATTTATTTCTAAAAACTACAATTAGATTTTGCCTTTAAAATTTTATATTACTGAATATTGATATGTATTCTTTCATATATTCTCTTGCTCAATATTATTTTTATAAATCCATCTTTGTTGCATGTAGCTATAGTTCATTCATTGTCCTCGCTGTATCATATTCTGCTGTGGGACCATATCCATAATTTTCTTTTCTATTAATGGTTAAAGGACATTTATATTCTTTCTAGTTTGGGGCTACTATGATTAATAGTATCATGAATATCATTCTGCATGACTCTTGGTGTATATGTGAGCACATTTCTGAAGTGTATATACCTAGCAGTGGAATTGCTTGATCATAAGGTTTATGTTCAACAGTAGGAGAAAATGACAGTGTTTTCCAAAGCAGTTGTTTCAACTTACACTCCCATCGGGGATGCATGAGAATTCCAGCCGACCTACATTCTCACCAGCACTTAGTATCATCAGAGTTGATAATTTTAGTCAAATTGTTCAATGTGTATAGTCATCTCATTTTGGATTTAATTTCCTTTCACTAATGACTAACGAGGTTGAGCATCTTTTCCCATGTTTTAAAGCCATTTGGAAATCCTATTTTATCAAATTCCTGTTCAGGTCTTTTGACCTTTTTAAATTGGGTTGTCTATCTTTTTGAAGTTGATTCGTAGGATTACTTTGTATTCTTTTTTTGTGTGTGTGTGTGAGGAACACCAGCCCCTGGATAACATCCATTGCTAATCTTCCTCTTTTTGCTGAGGAAGACTGGCCCTGGGCTAACATCCGTGCCCATCTTCTTCTACTTTATACGGGACGCCGCCACAGCGTGGCTGACAAGCAGTGCGTCGGCAGGAGCCCGGGATCTGAACCTGCAATCCCCGGGCTGCCAAGCGCGAACTAAACCGCTGCACCACTGGGCCAGCCCTACTTCATATTCTTTAGATATATTTTCAGTTATATGTGTTTCAATACCTTGTCCCACTCTGTGGATTGCCTTTTTTACTATTAATGCAAAAATTAATTTTAAAGCAAATAATTTTAACCTTCCCTTTAAGTTCAATAATGTTGTGTCCTTTACAAGACAATATGCCTCTCTTTAATCGCAACTCTCATCGTCCTTTCTAGAGGTAACCATTAGCTATTGTGGTAATTATATCCCTGCTGTAAAAAAAAAATATTTTTATAATCTCTTTATGTACCCCTATGTAACTTTTAAAGTATTACTTGTTTTGTACATTATATAAATGGTGTCAAACTTGATATATTTCTTATGTATTGTTTCTTTTGATCAATATAGTGTATGTAGTTGTTCATACATTTCCATTGATCAAGAATATTCCAACGCATGTATATTACCTTTTCCCTTACTTTTACTTATTGATAAACAGGTCTGTTTCTCTCTGCTTCATTTCATTGGCCTGTTTGTCTATCTTTGCATCAATATCATTCTATTTTAACTATTTTAACTTATAATATGTATTGATATCGGTGTGTTCTCCAAGTTTGTTCTTCTACTTCTTCAATATTATCCTGACTCTTCACAGTCCTTTGCATTTCCATATAAGTTTTAGAATAAGCCTGGCAATGTCTACACAAAGTGTGGCCATATTTTGATTGCAATTGCTTTGATTCTATTAATCAATTTTAGGAAATTGGCATCCTTAACATATTTAGTCTTTTAATTCATGCATATTGTACATTGCTCCATTTATTTTGATCTTTTAAAATTGCTTTTAGTATTTTTGTTGTTGTTTTGTGATGATGCCTTGCTTACTTTTAATTAGGTTTTTCCTAGGAATTTGATATTATTTGTGCCATTTTAATTATAGCATAGAAGAGTTTTGAGTTTCTAATTGTTTGTAGCTAGTACATAGAAATAAAATGGGTATTTGTATATTGACCTTATGTTCAGTAAGCTTGCTAAATTTGTCAGTTCCAATAAGTTTTCTCTAGATATTTTGCTTTTGTTTCTATTTTTCTATGTACACATTCATGTCATCTATAACTGGTAGAAGTTTTAGATCTTCCTTACCAATCCTTATGCCTTTTACTTTTTCGTTTTTGTTCTTTCTTGTATCACTGCTATAGCTAAAATTGTTGATAGCAAACACCCTTATCCAGCTGTTACTGGTCTTGGAGGAAAGTAATATTTTACCATTAGAGGTGATGTCTGCTGTAGTTATTTGTAAATATCCTTGTCAGGTTCATGTTTGGGAAGTTCAATTCTATTCCTAGATATAACTCATATTGACAGAAGGCAGTTCACTTATTTTTTTAGAAATCCAGTCTTACAAACTTTATCTTTTAACTACAGCATTACGTCTACTTTCATTTCATGTAATTTCTGACTTAAGCGTATATCTGACATATTAGTTTGTGATTTTTATTTGTCCTACTTGTTCTTTTTTTTTTCAATTTCTAGCTTTATTTTGGATTCATATTTTTCTAGTGGTTACTGGAGAAATGCCAGCATGCTCCTCTAAGTCTTCTGGGAAGTGGTCTGCAGCTGCTTCTGCGGCTCTCCTTTCATGTGAGGGAGAGTACTGCTGCATCCCTGGTTTCAGACGTGGAGCTTGCCTCTGGCTGATTATCTCATGTAGATTACTCAGTTTCCATCGCTCCCTGGACCTGAACTTCCAAGCACCTTTGCCTGATTCTGAACGCAGAGGCCAGTATGTACATGGCTTAAGCCTTGCTCATACCTGGCATTTCCTTTTGCCTTTAGATGCATGTAAATGTTTATTATATTTTTGCCCCCATCTATGGCTTTTCAATTATCTTTATTTTTACTAATCATTTATCTACCTTTGTACTTGGAGAAGAGGGTGTCTCACAACATACAATTGCAATTCCTACCTAACTGGCATTTCTAACTGTTTCTGCTGTCTGGAATTGGAGCAGTGTCCAACTAGAGATGATGATGGCTTAAACTACAGCAGCGTCAGTGGAGACAAGTGTCTCAATTGGAGATAAATATATTTTGTATCAAATTTTACTATTGAATGTGGGTGATGAGGTATCTAGGAGTTGTAAAAATATTTCTCAGTCTTCTGGTGTGAGCAATGGGATAGACTTAGTGTCATTATTGAAGTGGGGGAAACTGGAAGAGAAACTGTTTTAGGGGGTTACAATTCAGAGTTTACTTCTAAACATGTTGAGATAAAATGTTTGTGAGACACAGAAGCGGACGTACCAAGCAGGTTGTTGGCTACATGAAAGGCTCAGGAGAAAAACCCTGGATTAGAGACAAAGTGTGAGTCGTCAGCATATAAATGGTGTTGGAAGCCATTTTCTCCAGTTGATACTGTTTGCTCTAGTCTACTAGGTTGATTTTTCACAGTTGGTCACCTGTGTTTACTAATTCTGACCCTGCTAACTGAGCTTCAAACCTTCTGTATGCAAGTCTTTCAACCACTTCCTCCATTTCAAATGATTCCTGAGTTTTCTCTTGCTCAGCTAATTCTTAACATTTAAATGGAAAGGAAACAAGAGAGGCTTTTAACTAAGTCCAGGGAACAATGGTTGACTTATCATGAAGAAATGGATATCGGACAGAACAGGTGGTAATTCAGATAAATGTTAGGCTGGGACTTTGATTTGTTAGGATTTTTCTAATAGCACTTGAGTTATCATTTCACATGCGTATTTTTCTTTTAAATAGAAAGTCAAAGTTTATGTAAACCCTTCTTTGATAATTTAAAGCTGTTTCAGAGATCAGACCTATCATAAATATAAAGTCATTCTCAAGAATGCAATCGATGACTAAATTTGTGAAAATGAATAACACTAAAACTTTGTTTATTGATTCTGAAAAGACTTAAAATAAGATACATCTTTCTAGACCCCTTATATTCAGATACTCATTAGTGAAAACTGCCAAAATTCATCTAATCAGATGGTAGGTCAGTTTTCACGGCAATACTTAAGAAATAGAACATGCTTGCAACTTTAGAAAGAGGAATTGCAGAATGTACGGTTTTGAATGCCATCATCACTACAGCAATCATATTCTCAATGTATGAGGCAAAATACTGTGGAACTCCTAGTTACGTGTAAGTACATTTGACATTTTCAGCAGTCTTCCTCCAAAAGGAAAAAAAAAGAATGAAGAATCAGAAAATGAAGGTTTGTACCAGAATAGAAACACTAGTATCCGAGAAAAAAAATGTATCTGGTTCCATATAGTTGAATAAAATTTCTTTTATTCAAACAGTGCAGTGCTTCAAACTCCAGACCCTGTTCTCTCTCCCACCAGGTATAACGATTATTCCCAAATAAATCTGAATCAGTAAAGTGTAAAGTGTGGAGACTTTCTGTTTTAAAACAACGTAATGAAAAAATTGGAAGCATCTTAATAGGAAGCTTAACTTGCAAAGTCTTATCGGGTTGATTTCCTGACCTGATTTTCCATCTCTGATATGAAGAGCTGCTCCTTGCTTCACTGGTGCTGTGCCTGATTCAGTCTTCTGCTGAGTCTTTGCTACCAAAAGTGAAAGTAGTTAACACAGTTTAATAAGTGCCATTATAATGAACAAGCAGTCTTGGGCCCTGTGCTTAAAAAATCCAATAAGCTGACTTTGCACTATTTTAACTCTCTGTTAATTAAAGTAAGTGCCGTTTGAAGGAAATGAGAGGTGGAGGATGGGGGTAGCTGTGGCTTTGTTCTTTTTCCCTTTCCCATTCCTATCCCGACCTATGTGAAGGGGAGAGAGGCCATAATTGTAATAAGGATCCAAGCCCCTTAATAAATGTTTAATTACATTCAGATCTGTTCATTTAGCTTACGAGTAATTGTCAGCCAGTTAATGGAACATTAATTAGAAAGCATATTTAATGAGGTGAGGATCATTTTCATGTGGAAGGTTTCTATCTGTCTTTGGAGCCCTGATGGACAGTCTCTGCTAATTAGCATCATTTCACAGAAGACCAAACCTTTGTGTCATTTAATAAAATATCTCGTGACAGCAGCATAATATATGAAAGAATGATAGCTAGGGTTAGGGACCAAATTGGTAGTGTGGCTGGAAGTTAAGCAAGAATGAAGGTGTATAAGAAGGCTTTAAAGTCCTAAGTAAAAAGGGAAATATGCAAGCTCAAAAAATTTTTTCTTTGTATTTAATATATTTTATAGAAAATGTGTCTGTTAATACTAGGTGTCAGTTTTTGCATTTGATTGGTAGAACGATTTCTCTTCCTTCATATTCATTTCCCAAGACATCTATTTTACTATATTTGTGATTTCAAAAATTCAACAAAAATTGCTGCTTTCTAGATATTTTTTTAAGTTTATGATACTAAAGAATAATACATTTCAATAAATTTTTAAATATATCTTGCATGCCTACTAAGGGAAGGTCACTGTTCTAGGGACTAAATTTTAATTTTAATTTTGTTCATGAAATCGTGCAGGTTGCTATTGCAGAAACAGAACAAGATCCTCTATCTTGTGGTGATTTACACTCTTGATATTTTGGAAAATATACCCTTCATACAGGTGCACTAAATTAATAGCACATTTAACAACTCAATTTTTAAGGAAAATTTAATTTCATCCTGATTCAAGGTAATATACATTTTTAATAATGATTAGTAGTCATGGTAAAAATAAATGCTAAAATTTAGCTGTACTTAGATATCAGAGTGTTATTATGTTTGATATGTACCAGGCACTGTCTCAGTGCTTTATAATCATCGCTTCATTTAGCATTCACAGTGTCCCCATTACACAAATTGGATAACTGAAGCACAGAGCAGTTGCATAATTCGTGCAAGGTCACAGACATGGTGCATGTCCCAGACTGGATTCAAATCTAGGCCTATCTTTATTCCAAGCATGTACTTTAAGCCACCACACTTTAAGATAAAAGAAAAATGAAAATTTTTTACATAGGAATTTTTTTATAACTACTATCTAACCAGTTATTGTCCTTTGTATTCAAAAAATTGGTCATGGTGTGAAATGATGAAATACATTATTATAAGAAAGTGGAAGAACTTGAAACATGAGGATGGAAGAATATTCTAGAGTCAGATATCAAAATCTTAGTGTCAGATTGTCAAACTGGAATACATTTTTCTAAAGAGAGAAGGAAACAAGAAAAACAAAAGTATGAAAAATGCAATTGACTGTTGATCTATAAATAACCCAGGATGTAAGTTCATCACATACATGTACTAGTAAGTAGAGTTCATGTCTGTGTGGACTTAAGAGCCCCGGAGCTCTGTGTGTTGCTGAATGAGCTCACCCTTCCCTCCTCTCTGGCACTTGCAGCCTCATCACCACCATCTGCCTTGACAATACGAGTGCAAACCTCATCCTGCCCTTCATCCCTGTCTACGTCGATCTAAAGATGCCAAGGTCATCCCACACCCCCAAACTCATGTTGTACCTCTCTTGTTATCACCCCATATCCCAGCTAATCCCAACGCCTGAAACCATTACACTGTGGCCTCCGAAATCCATTAGCAAAATCCTTTGTATCATCCTCTCTTCTCTGTTTCCTGCACCTTCTTGCTCTAATGGGAATCTGACTCTCGCCTAAGGATACCGTTTCCTTTGTAGCTCTCTCAAGGTGTGACTGTTTGTCTGACATACTCCTCTTACCTGGCATTAGAGGATGTGTCCTTTGAGTCCTCATTGCTGTTTCAGACTCTCCCTCCTCCCCAAACCCTCTAGTTTTTAATCTCATAATCTCACGTCCTCAGATATTTCTAACAACTACCTTCCTCACTGCAGTCTCCTTTAGACCCTTGGATTACTCAGCTTCATTCCTTAGAGATTTTAGTTCCGGGGTTACTCTCAGAATCAGGGTCACTCCCTCCAGTACTTTTCAACTATTAATTCAGGTGATTTTAATATCCATGTGGATGATCCTTCCAATACGATGGCTTAACCAGGTCTTTAACTTTCTTTCCTCTGATTATTTTGTGTACCCCCACTTCAGCCATTCATTTCCATGGTTATAAGCTAGACTTATCATGGACAAAAGTTCAGTTCCTCTACAATCTTAATTTCAATCTCAATTTCAAACACCTCATACCAGACTACCACTTCCTGTCTCTCCGCTTCACTCCTTTAAGAACACTAACATTTCTTTAACAGAACCAGGATTTACAATCCATTATTGCCATAGACTTTTCACGTCTTTTGTTCATAACATCTTTAGTTTTAAACCAGTTTAGATCCATGTTCTATAATCACCATATCACACCATTGTCCGTCTTATCTTTCATCATACTTACCTGGAAAATTCCAACCCTAATGAAAATCCCCATTTACATGCACATACTCAAGCAGCTGATTGTTGCAGAGGAAAAACTCACAAATGTGCTGACAGGTTTGATTTTAAATGTATGACACTAACCAGAATTTTCCCTTAGTGCACCCACACAGTTCTGTTATATTTTTCTGCTCCATTCGCTCTTCTACTATCTTGGATAACTATTTTATACTTTCTCCTCTCTCCAAACCTCAAATCTTCCTATACTCTCCTCCTCCTAAATTTATGATTTTCCTTTGCATTTCACTGGGAAAAAAACCTAATAACCTTCCTTCTGCTCCCACTATCATGTCTATGTACCTCTCTGCATCTGTAACCAAAATTCTTGCCTTCTCCCTCATTACTAGGAATGGACACTCTATATTCCTAACTAAGGCAGCCCCTTTACCTGAACATTTGTTTCTTTCCTCTTTCAACTATTCAAAGCCACAGATCCAACAATAAATCTGTTCCTTGTGTGGTCAATTTTCTCTTTCAACCAAAAAAATAGGATTATAGCTTCTAAACAAGCTGTGATTTCTACCACCAAAATATAAAAGAAAAAATTCCCAAACAAAAACTCAAAATAACTTGACCATACATTACATTCCAACTACCACTCTACTTCTCTGTTCTCTTTTAGAACAAAACAATGCAGCATTGAACATAATTATTCTTTCCAATTCCTAAACTCTTTCTCTCTTGAACCCACTCCAGGGTTTTACCACTACCATTCCATTGAAATGGCTCTTGTCAATATAACCAGCAAATTCTTAGTTACTGAATCTGATGATCAATTCCCAGATCTATCAGCAGTATTTGACACAGTTGATCATTCCCTCCTTCTCCTTGACAAACGTTCTTCACATAGGTTCAGGGCTGCCCGGATCCTCTGCTTTCCTTCTACCTCCCTGACCACGCTTTCGGTCCCCATTGCCAGATCCTCACCGTGATTCTGTGCTCACAGTGTTGGATTGCCCCATATCCTATAGTCCTATGACTTTAAATATCATCTGTTTGCTTTCATTTCTGAAATCAATGTTTTCAGTTTAAGCACCTAAATTAAACTCCAGGTTTGAATAATTAAATTCCCAGTCAACGGCTCCATTTAATTGCCATCTCATACTTAACATGTTCAAAGCCAAATTTTTGTTCCCCCACCCATCTCAGTAAATGGCACTGCCAACTGCCTAGTTACTCAGGCCAAAATCTTTGAAGTAGCATTTGAAATCTCTACCCTGCATTTACTATGAAAGCAAGTCCCATGGGTCTACCTTCAATATTCACATGAGAATATCTTGCTTACCTTCTCCCTTACTTTCTCCACCACTAATATTCTTATCTCAGCCACCACCATCTCTCAGCCGGATTAATTCAATAGCCCCAACTGGCTTTCCTGATTCTGTCAGTTCCCTTCTCCAGTCAACCCAGCAGCCAGGATGATATCTGGAAAATGCAAGTCAGTTCATTTCATCTCTATGCTCAAAACCCTCTCTTGGTTTCTTATATCATTCAGTGAATAAACTAACTTCCTTACATGGCTTACTGAGCCCAAATGACCTGGCTGATTCTACCTCTCTGACTTCTTGTTCCATACTCCTCCTGGATTAGACCGTGCCAGTCACGCTGAAATCCCTGATGCTCATCAAATGGGCAAATAGATTTATACCTCAGGACCTTTGCACCTGCTGTTCCTTTGACTTGAAGTGGTTTTCCCCTATATAACCTCAGGGCTTTACCCCTCACCTCCTTCAGGTCCTTGCTCAAATATCTTCACATCAGTGAAGCATTTCTTCAATACCATATTTAAAGTTGCAATCCCCTTGCTATATCACTCTCTATCCTCTTTCCATATTTTAATTTTCTTTATTGCCCTTCCCCAGTTCACTATCTGACAAACCTTTTATTTTAACTTTTTAAATTGTTGGTCTCCCTTCTATTAGTATTTATAATTCATGAGTCAGTATCTTTGCCTTTTTTTTGACTATTATATCCCAAGACCTAAAAAAAAATGCCTGATATATAGCAGGTATTGAGTAAGTATTCATGAAATGAATGTAATACACAAAAATTACTGGTACCAATCAGTTCAGAATTCCTGTCTGGATTTATCAATGTCAGTACAGATAGTGGGAGATGGGAATAGAAGAGAGACACTGAGAAAAGAGAAATTCTCTCTCTTGCAAATATTATCTAGAAAGTGAAATGAGTATCTAGACAACAAAACACAACCTCGTGGAGCTGTGTTTTAATAGCACATAAATGATTAAAAGAAAAATTCTTCCTTCTTTTAATAAACTAGTTTTTGACCATCAGCAGTGTTTCCCAAAGAGTATTCCATCTGAAAATGTTAGGGGAACTGTTATCAGGCATTATCTATGAGAGGAGTTCTATAGTATATAGCTTGAGAAAAGCTGTATCAGACATTTAAATAGGTCTCCCCATTGCAGGACTTTTTAAATCCCTTAAAATTCAAATTTTTATTGCAAATCCTGTAAGAGGAATAATTTATATACTTTTTTTCCAAATTTGTTTGAATATATGGCACTTTTTTTCCACAAAGCTATTTATGGAATTTCATTAAATAAACTCAGAGATACAACAGCTTATGATTTCATTAGCAAGCATTCTGGCTCACGCTTCTGGAAGTAAGTAGGTCTAAAATTACCAGTCGGTGATATCAGAAATCATTCTCCTGCCTATCCAATGGATTCATTCAATTATTGAACAATATTTATTTAACGCCTCCTAGAGGCTTTATTCTAGGCACTGAGAATACAGGAGGAATGAAGTCCCTGTTCTTATGAAGAGCACATTTTACTTCCCACTAATAAAACCAAGGAGGTACAACAATATAGTCATGGATACAAAGGCCCAGATAAGATATTTCTCAAGTATATGAGAGAGTATGTGTGTGTTTTACTATTATATGAAAATACTAATTTTATTATTTTAAATTATATAACTTTACTGTAATAACTGTCAAATTTCTAATAGTGTAACGCCAGCCTGTGGTTTGATGACACATTTTTTGTGAACTTTTAAAAAAATTGTGTTTTTTTCCATCTCACACACAGAGAAATGGACTGGATGGTAAGAAATTTGAATTCTAATCTTTAGCCCCAAATTTACTAAGCCCAATGCCCTTTGGCAACTTGTTAAATATCTTTAAACTGCAAGATCTTTAGCTTTAGATGAACTGAAGAAACACATATGGAACACTTGCTCTATAAAATGGTGATTCGTATCCCTGCTCTGTATTTATATAGCAAACATTCTAGGTGTGAGAGATTATATACACACACACATAATCACCGTCACTATTCTCTAGAGCTGATAGGTAAATATCTACAGCCATGTGATAGTCACTGTGCTAAGCTATAAGCTTAGCTACAAGCTAGTTTATAAATATAAACTATGCTATGGAAAAACATGAATAAAGAAAAGGTAGCATTCCATAGGGAGGTACGGCAGATAACTTTCTAAAATATTTACTTTTTCTCCTTACCAAGTTCCTCCCTACCATCCCCGCCCTGCAGGAGGATTATACTTCCTTCCCCACTGACATCATGCTTGCCCATACAACCTGCTTTGTACAGGAAAAGAGGCGTGGAAGTCACGTGTTCTCAGCAAAAGCCTTAGGAGCCATCATAGGGTTCCACCTCTGTCTTTTCACTCTTCCATGAGACTGGTGTGAACCAGTAGGAGGTACTCCTTCAGTATTAGTCTTAGACACTGAAGCTGAGTCATAGCTCACCCACAACCGACCTGTGATAGACAAAAACAGGAGCACAAAATAAGCTTTTGCTGTAAGCCTCTATGATTTGGGTCATTTGTTACCGCAGCGACACTTAGCCTACGCTAACCGATGCAAGAAACTTGAGAGAGAGATTTACATCTTACACATGACTGGATTTGGAAGGTGTTCACTCTGTAGGGCCAGGGTAGGAGAAAGAAGAGCTGGGGCTCCAGGTAGAGAGCACAAGTGTGCAAATGTCCGGAGGCGAGAAAAATAGTAGTGACAGAGGAATTGCAAATACGTTGGCATGTCTGTAGTTGACTTTATAGACCTTTTAAAAAATAAGCTTTTAAAGGTAGGCCAGGACTATATCATGGTCAATTTTATATATTGTGTTAGGGTCTTCAGACTTTATCATAGAGATCTTAAGTATTTTAAGCAGTGAAGGTAGCAAAACTGTCTTTGTCATAAAAAAAAATGGCCATTCTAGCTACAGGATAGGTGACAAATTGGGATATGGTGAGGCACTATTTGGGAGACACTTGTATTAATTCAATAGAGAAATTAGGAAAACTTGAATCATGGAGGTGACAGTGGTGATGGAGATGAAAGGATAAGTTCCAGCAGCATTTAGGTGGTGGAAGCAGTAACACTTAATGAACTATTGGAACCGAGAGGAACAAGTAGAAATAGAAATAGAGGAGCAGAAGGAGGGAGACAATGTCTGTTGAAGAGATCTAGAAGCTTGTATCCTTCTTTACAAACGTGAGGGAATATCATTTCTACCACACTATTAAGGAGGAAGCCTGGGGCTGGGGCACAGTAAGTTGAAATGTGAATTTGTCTTTTCACAGTAGGCTGTGGCTAAAAACACAATCTGGGATGACAAACACTCTTACTAGTGGCTTGATTCAATGTAACCTCATTCTCCAGTAGATAAGTTTGTCTCTGTGGCTGGAATAATAAAGACAGGATAACTAGCACAGCTATCATGACAGCCACCACGAGTCGGGCTGTAGTCTGCCTTGGATAACTGGGTTGGTTTTAGGCATGTAGACAGATGTAGCATTTTGAACTAAACGCTTTCATGCATTACCCAGTACTGTCTTTAAAAAGAATTTGTGGCAGAAAATCATCATGAGGAAACTTAATGCTATAAACTCCTCTTCCCAATGTTTGTTATCAAAGACATTGCATTAAGGCTTCTGGAGCATCCAAAGTTGTTTTGCTATTTATTATCATACTCTGGAGGGTCACCCACTTCTCTGGACCTCATTCTCTAATCATCACCATTGCGAGTAATGGAAGAAGTTTAGTTCCCTTAGGACTGGGTTTTGGTTTTGGTCACCAGTGTCACCTACAGCAGAATAGTACCTGACACTCAGTAGATACTCAATGAATATTTGTAATGAATGAATAAAACTCCATCATTATAATAGGAACTGTTTGGTATGCAATATTTGCAGTGGAATTTGTTTTTTGCATTTAAATGTGAGAGGATGGGACAATTTGGGAGAATTTGTATTATTTAAGATATACTTTAAGGAGTGAACATTTCTGAGGAAAGATGGAGTTTATTACATTTTCTCTTCTTGTTATAAATTAAAATAACATGAGAAATTGTCAAGAACTGCTTCAAGAACCAGAACTGCTGCTTGTGCTTTTAAACTAGAGAGATTGGGAAAAATTTAATCAGCCAACTGAAGGAAAAATGCTCTGCTTTGTTGATAAATAGGGAGTAAGATACAGATTTGTTTCAACATGATGCATGCATGAGAGGGGAGATATCCAAATGGTGGTTATGGGCTGTCAGTTGGGGTCTTTCATGTTTATTAGTTAGAACCAAGAAAGGCTAACAGAGCTTAAAAACTATTTGATTTGACATTTAACTTTGAAAAGGGAATTTACCAACAGAAATCACTGGAGGAATGAAGAGAGAATTAGAGTAATTTAGTGAGTGTCAGAGGAATGGGGGAAAAGGTAAAAGGTATTGTTTTAAAGAAATGAACTAATTAACAGTGTGATAAATTCAGGGTACACTGGAGCAAGAATTAGGCAGCAAATAATATAAGGGGCAATAGGTGTAAAGAACTGGGATTTCCTCCCTCTGGGTGTCTAGAGAAAAATTCCTAAGTTGGCAGTCACATACCCTAGTCAGTTGGATCTATTCACAACTTTTCTCATCCGGTAATCCTCTTTTCCTTTTCAAGATCTACCCTATTCCACAGTTAAGACCATTTCACTCTTCATTCCAGCTACTACCTCTGTCCTCAGCAGATACTTTCTTCAGCTCCCTGGGATGGAATCAACTTTTTTATCTTCTTTTCTCTGACCTAGATTTGGTGACTCCAGTTTCTGGGATGGTTTTGATAGAACTCTTCTATCCCCATAATTTATTCTAATAAAACATACTCATACAAACTCAGGAATTAATTTAGAAAAGGACATTCTCGTAATATGGATACATTTGGCCTTGTTTGTGCCCTTGTTCTTCAACTAACTCCCAGGAGAATTTTCTCAGATTGGGTAACCTTCCCGGTGCAGGCTGCTGCCGTGGATTCTAGCACTCCCTTTATATTTCTGTATTCCTCTGGGTATAGATCAAATTCTCTACCTCATTATCTGAGTGTGGTTTCTGTGGTTTAAACGGTCTCATATGTCAGTTTAAGCAGTGGAGGTAATCAATAGTTTAATCAGTCACTCCATTTCTAATTCTGCTCCTGTTACTTACATTATTTATCACTTGCACAAATAATGCCTTTTTTTCTCCTCCTGCCGAGTCAAAATCTGGTCAAGTGAGCGATATGAACAGATGTGGAAAAAATCAAAATGTATGTGCTCATTCTTCTTCTTTTGGATTTGGAGGTTATGGTGCAGAGACAGAGTAAAAGCACATGAAAACTTATTTACGTGGAAGTATCTGACTCCCGTATATGAACTTCCGGGATCTGCTGCTTGTTTGCTGCAAAAATAGGCAAAATCAAACTAAAGTTACTCACAGAGTTGACTTTGAAAGAGAAACGTGTGAGGATAATAACATCAACCTCACAGGGTTATTTTGGGTGTTAAATGTAAGGTGTATGGAACAAAATGATTGTTCAACAAATGACAGTAAAACAACCCAACCACGAAGCTTCAGGGTGTTTGTAAAATGAAGAGTTCTTTGGTGAAAGAGGTAGATTCTGTAGATAGGAGTCCCTGCTAAGTCAAAGCTGGGATTCAGAACTTGGGTTTCCTGCTAAATGTTAACCTTTTGGGGTATCTGTGTATCTATTAGCCGTGAAATTTTTTGTTTCTTATTCTGGCTTTGTTGTGGTTGTGTAGTTTATTTTTTTCTGACCAAGGGAAGATTTTTACTTTTTGGACAGGGAATTTTGCACAAGACAGAAAAGATTAGGAGGGTATAAGGATATACATGGTTGCCCTTACCTGGACCCAGGAATTAATGTTAAGTCCAAGAAGTGTAGAGTCACAAAATAAAGAAATTGGTCTCAAAAAGGACTTTGTGAGAACTGAAAGAAAAACAGGGCTGGTTTAGCACCCTAGGAAGCACCAGAAGTAAACCCCTAGGCTAAGCATTGCTTTCCTAGGCAGAGACTTTCCAGAGTCTAGCATTTCAGGTGAGAAGATGAGGTCTAGAGCTGAACCAGGGCAATTTGCGATGCCCTTCTAGTTACATGACCCCATAGAAGTCACCTCCAGTGACAAGAACTAATTTTCTGTTACTTATTTTACCCAAAGGCCATCACCAACAAGTGTCATGTTAGGCAGCCCCTACAAGAACACTGCTTTCTGATGTATCATTACAGGCACATCTACATAAATGTGCAGGTTCCTGAGGAATTAACATTTTGCATGAACTCCACACTTTGAGAACTAGAAGGAGCCTTAGGTAATTCAATCCAGGTGATTTGGGCTGTCGAACTTTTTGTTAAAAATGCTTTTCTATTTAAAATACACTTACTGAGCATATATGCATGTGTAAATATAAACATGAATAAGATAGAGTGCTCCACAAATTTATAAATAGGAGGGAGCGACATAATGGGTAGGGAGACAAGGGTGGGAAAGAATGAGGAAAAAGTGGGAAAATAGGGAAAAGGGAAGGTTTTATGGGAATAAATATTTCTTGACCTAGGGCTTGAGGGATGGGGAAAATTTTCAAAGGCAGAAATTGTCAAATAAGTTATTCTTGACACAAGAATACTATAAGCAAAGGCAGAGGCTTAAAAACATGAGAAATTTGGGAAAATAAGTTGAGGATGCAATATTACAGGCCTCAAGTTCCACTTTAAGGACAGTGTGGTCCACTTTGGGAAGGATGTTGATAATGACAGCTGTGCTTTGGGGAGACTGTTCAGCATCTGAAGAGGCCCTCTCCCTGTGAGGGCAGGGGAGTAGGAGAAGGGACAGGGTGTGACTGGAGCCTCACTCAGTTGCTCTCTCTCCACAACCCTGTGGTGACCCTTGAGGTGACTTTACAGAAGCTAGAGGCCTCCACAGACAGGATTTGAAAGCCTTTTGTTGAGTCCATCTCCCACTTTCAAAATTGAAGAAAATGAGGATTGGCGTTCATGATTGATTTCAGCAAGAAGATCACACAACAATCCATTCCTGGGCTTTTTGCTCCCCGGCCCTCAGCTATAGACTGTGGCTGGAAACTGCTTCAAGACATTTTCTCCTGGCTCACTTCACACCTTAACCATCTGCTTTTCCTAGAAATATTCTTAGTTTTCCATGAAATTTCCAGTCCTTTAGGGAAATCAGCATTCATCAGCAAGAACATTGGCAGACCACTGGTTGTTGCAATGTCTGTACATTCTTGACCATTATTATATTTATTGTCATTGCTATTATCATTTGGGGTTGGAGGTTGTGTGTGTGTTTTCAGAGTCACGAAGGGTCTTGGCATTTAATTCTTTTTAAGATCCAGAGGTCGGAATTGCATAGTTTAGGAGACATTTGGATTTTAACAACTCCTTTTAGAATGAAGTATGAAGTAATATCTTATTTACATCCAAGGTGAATGCCAAATTAGACTATGATGTAATATGTTGAATTCTCTTAACAATCAGACACGTGTGTAGTTTCCTTCATGCACATCTAACCCAGAGAAATCCATGAACTGGAACTTCTATAGTCCCTGTTTATGCAGCTGCAGGATCCTGCCTTGATTTAGGTTGGGAATGTCTGGGAGAGACTGACACAACTGGGAAGACCGTGATTTTGCTTGCTATTGCTTCAGCCTTGTAGGGGAGAAAAAGGTTTTTCTTCGACTCTGTCAGGATCCCTAGCTGAGTCTGAAAATTAAACTGACGAAGACAGATTAACAGGAGAGAAGCATACACATTTATTTAATATAAGTTTTATGTGACACAGGAGCCTTCAGAAGGAAATGAAGACCCAAAGAAACACTTAGACCTGTGTATTTTTATGCGAGGTTTGATGAAGTGTGGATAGTTGTGGAGGATAATGATAGGTTAAAGAGAATGAGGTAATTGTAGTAAAATGGGAGAAATTTAGCAAGACCTATTTGTTAGGATTCTTCTTGGTGTCTCTGCTCCTTTCTTCCTGGCATAGGCAGGGCATCTCTCACATGAGCATTTTATGACCTGTCTCAGGGAAGAATGGCCTTGTGGGGAGTGACCTTCTTGCCAAGGTGCCATATTCTGGGGCAGTGTGTCCTGAACCCCATCAGCCTCTTCTTCATTCTTTGATTCTCCTCCCTCTAACCATGTTGCCCAGATGGGACTATGACTACAACTCCTGGGGTGTGTTCTGGTGCTTAATTGGGAGGTTAGTGGAAGTATTCTTCGTTCCATGGAAATCTTAAAGGGCTTCTCTTATTAGACGCATTGAATTTAACAGTGGTTACTGTTAGGGATAAAAAAGGTTCCTCTCAACAGGTTCATTGTAATTAACTGCATTAGAAAAGAACTAAGCTAGGTAGCCAGCCACCTGTTGCATGGATAAGGAATATAAGTGGTTATGAGATCATCTTTAGTTTCCATCCTTCACTGAGATCCTGAATCTACCTTGGGTTTTTGGTGACTCACTATCAGCTTTTAAATTCTCCTATCTTTTATCTTGCTGCTCTTGTTCCCCCAACCTAGAAAGCCTGTTTTTGAACACTGTTTCCCTCCTGGCTAGCAGACACTTTTAGACAATTAAACGAAACTTACCCTGAAGAAGTATCATCTAAGGAAGATACTTACAATTTAAAAGTGGTGTTTTAGTAGTTAAGATGCTTTCAAGACCCCAAGGAATGACTTCTAAAGGGGCACTGTGGGTACTGTGGACGACAGAAAGAGATTTTACTGAGGGGCCTTGATGGCACGCCTCCTCCCATGTGCAGCCATCTTCCTGTCTAGAAGGTTAATTGTACAGCAGAGAATGAGACTGAACCATGCATTCCTTTTGGTGCCTCATTACATATTTTTCTTCTAGGCTGAATCTTCAATTTTATGCAGGGCCAGGTGTTGAAGAGTGGGTTGAAGTAACAAATCAACCCATTTGAGCTTTTGAAGATACTAATTTGCCTTCGGATATCTTTAATCTGGCTGTATATATCCCACTTTTCAAAGCATTTCTGAACTTAAACACTATCCAGAACAACATGTGGCAGTTTCTCTAATTACTTATGATTAAGAAAAAAGCAAAGTCAGGCCCTCAAGGCATCATATTTGCCATTTTACTGGAGAAATGAATGCTGCAGAGCAGCGTAGCTTGAAAATTAATGCGTGGCACAACACAGGACAGCAGTTCAGGATCGCATTTCTTTTCTGCACTGTATTTCAAAAATGTTTTATGCAACAGGAAAAGGGGGGAAAAAGAGCAGATGGTTTAAGTTATAAAAGCCATTGAAAACAATGGTGCAAAGACATTTCTGTGCGGTAAAAACCCCATCAAAATTGTCAGTCACCGAGTCTGCGGCAGGAGAGAATAGACGAGCAGAAATGGAAAACAGAGCTGTTTTGATATGGGCCTTGAAAATGACAGAAACATCCTTGCAAAAATTGAGAAGAATGTGTCAACAGTGAGAAGCATAGTGTGGAATTTCTCCTGGAGAGAACAGAAACAGATAGTAGAGAAACACATTCATTTTGAAAAGATATGGTAACATTTTTCCAGGTCTTTCCTTAAGAAGTAATTTATAATTAATTCTTCCCTTAATGAGTAATTTATTATTATTGAATTTGGAGAAAAAAAATATTTCCCCTACTTGGTGGGAAGAAGTTTATCCTATCTGGCTATCAAAAGCTGAAGGCACAGAAATTAATGCCAGAAATCAGCCTGGCAGGTGACCCAGAGCAAAATGTAACAAGAGGCTTAAAGTGGATAATTAGAGTTTTACAATCCCTGGAATGAGGACTCTGACTATGTTTTATGGTATAGTTTCTCCAGGTTCAGCAAGTTGGCTCTTATAATTTTAGAAATGATCTATATTGACCAACAAGTTGGTGCCCTTACCTTTGAATTGATCTGCTTTCTTTGATTCCCCAATCACTCAGTAAAATTCTGTCTTTGGCATCTACAAAGGACCACACTCCACCTTCAGTGTGCATACTGGTCTTTGGGTACCCAGTGGAGGAAGTACCCTCTGAAACTCTCTTCTCTAAAACATGTTTATTTGTCTTCTGAATGCTGTCAGGTCATAAGTGATGATCTCATTTAAACCACAGACCAGAATCTTTGACCGTGCCCAGCCACATTTCATATGATGAAAGGAAACAAAGTTTAGAGACAGAAAGTTCTCATAGCGTAGTCACATAAGAAATGATAGGGATAAATAGAAACCCCGTTGGCAGCAGCTGAAGAGGAGGTTTAGTTGCATTACTTAGGAACTGTAATGGCTTCCACGCTTTTTTCAATGTTTACATCCTTTTTCTGAGTAAGGAGCTTGAGGCCCAAAAGTGAAATAAATATGACACAGGAAATGGTATGGATTATAATCTAAGTATCAAAGAATGTTGACTGAGGGGCCTTGGGGCAAAGTGTAAATATTGTTGAGAACTTAAAGTTCAAACAAATTAAACATAATCATTCTTAAGTTACAAAGTGAAGGAGACTGAGAGACTATGTTAGAAATTTGAAAGAAATTGATTAAAGTAGGACTTAAAGTTGACTTTGAGTTGGGGCAAGTGTAAAGATTAAATTTTCTGCAAATACAAGATCACTCTGAAATACGGAAGTGACCAAGCCCAGCATGGATGCCATGAGACAAGAATGGACTAGAACCATTGTCCACGTATAGGTGTAGGACCATTCCGGTGTGGGACACAGCACAGGGTCAGCACCTGGAAGAGGATCTCAAAGGAGACCAGAAGTTTTCCTTTCAGCATCCTGTCTGCAAGACTATACCTGAGCCCTACTGCATTGTATTTGTGGTATATTTATTTATAGACTCAACTGCACATTCAGTTTCATTTTATGGAGTCAGTTGGGAAGTTTTTAAAAACACCTTGCAGGCTTCAAACAGCCCTAAATTAAAGAATTCATTAAGGTACTATTATATCTAATAAAAACATCACCTAACATTTATCTAGCACTTATTTGGCATCATTTCAGGCACTCTGCCATCATCAACTCTTACTCCTCACAAAAACCCTTTTGGTATATGATTAGCTTTATTTTAAAGATGGGAAAACCGAAGTACAAAGAACATAAGGAATTTTGCTCATATCACATAGTTAGCAAGTAGCAGAGAGAGAATTTGAATGCAGGCAGTGGCTGCTAGATTTTACAGTCTTAACCTCTATGCTATAATGCCTCTCAGGTGTGGAGAGATCTGAAATTGGTGGGCTCCATCCTATGGATTCAGAGGCTCAGGATGGACAAAATCAAATAAGCATTTCCTCTTTTCCCTTGCTCCCCACAGAATGCTGTTCAAAAGGACTTACTGGCTGTGTGACACTCTATATAAATATAGAATACCCAATTTGAGGGTGGTTACTATATTATTCATAGTCCCAGAAGAAAACAGAAGCCATTCTTCAACAGGGTCAATGAGGAGAGTTTAAAATATAAACCACAGTTGTTTAAGGAAATCCCAAGGATAACAACAGCTACCACACCTACATGAAGGAGTAAGAGACAGAAAAACAAGCAGTTACCAGGAGGAGGTAACTATATGGAGAGCTGAGACCTTCTGTAGAGGAACACACCTGGACAGGGAGGGGATTAGGAATTAACCTCCTCCTACCTTCTAATCACTTGACAACGGCCACCATTGGCCAAACTCAACTGGATATCAAAGGACAAGAGAGCCTGTTGGTGCAGCCATATGGATCAGCCTACTAAGATGCAGAGCAGAGGGGGTACAGAAGGGTAGGACATGGATTTGGAGGTGTAAATGGAAGATACCTTATGTGCTTTGGGAGCTTGATCACTCTCTCCTGCTTGGTTTGCTTGTGCCAAAGAAATTTCTGCTGAAGACAACCAGACATTCAGTTTGATGAAGTGGAACATAGAGACCTTTTCCTATTTTTTTCCTTGTTCTAATTATTTAAAATCCAAACCTTCCTTTATCATCGAGGTGAGATGCTAGCTCCTTTATGGTCCTGATTCCCTGACACCCCCAACTAAATGAGATTTTGTCCCGTACTCATCCTATGCAACACTCTTTGAACTTCCCTTAAAGCACCCATTCTGCCTCTTTCTAGTACAGATAGATGTTTACTCATAATGCCAACCAGATTGCGAGCAAACTTCCTAATTCCTCATAGCACTAAGCACAGGTTTTGACACAGTACATGGGAATATGCACCAACTGGATTTTCCCTTTTATTCTCATTCTTCTTAATTCTTTCTTTCTCCCTTTCTTATTGTTTCCTCAGAATGCTTAACTACTTTTCAGAAATCTGCTGGTTCTGAAAAGTATTATGACTAGAGATAGCTGGGCTGGCACACGTCATTATCTTCAAGCCAGGATCTTCTCTCATGGTTAACCAATGGTTAAGAACACTGTTCTTGAAAATGTGTTAAATGGACCAGGTGGGATAAATGACATGATTTTAGTGGTAACGGAGTAATATTTAAATTTATTTTCATATTTATCTTACTATGTATTAGAAAATTATAACTAGCACATACGTTTTGAGTTCAATGACATTATTAAGATGACACAAAAATATTATTAAAAAGTAAACAAAGAAAATGCTTAAGTAATATTTGTACAAATGGTACAGAGACATTGCAAAATATGTGTAGGTGTTACAAGAAATGATTGAAAAGTGGAAAAGGCCTAACTTAACCTTGGGCTCCATCTTTATTCTAATTGTGCTCTTCCTCCTTGCTTGTGTCCCTCCCTCATCACCAGGACCACCTTACCTTTAGGCTTCTCTTGCCCTAAGGCTCAGCTGCCTGTCAAACAACTCCCACAAAGGTGTTAAGGGCTAAGCATTGTTGTCTAAAAATGTCTATTTTTATACCTCACATCCTTGCAAAAAGGATTTAGAGCAGTTTATGATAAAAACCAAAAACTCAAGACAGAAACAGCTAAGCCATGCCCCTCCCAATCAAACCACCTTTGCTTAATTTTCCAGCTTCTTTTCATGATCCCCTCTCCTTTAAGCCAACGCTCATGGTTTTGCTGTTCCTCTTGCCAGGAATTTCCTTGTCTATCTGTTAAACTTTACTAAATTTTCAGATTTCTGCTCAAATCTTGGCCAAGATTAAATTCTCCTTCCTCCATGGTCACATACCTTTCTATCTGTAGCCATTATAAAAATTAGCACACCACATCGCAATAATCTGTGTGTTTCCCTTCCTCCCCTGTGAGTATCCTGAAAGCAAAGACTATGTCTATTCATCTTAGGAGCTTCTGCACAGTCTGCCACATCTTGAGGAATTAGTGATAATATCTAACTTTTATTGTGCATTTAGGATGTGTTTGGAAACTGCCCTAAGCTCTTTAGATGTATTAACTCATTTCATATTTCCTATGACCTCAAAAGATATGTTCCATTATAATCCCCACTTTATATCTGAAGAAATAGACACTGTATGTATATTGCCCAAGGTTGAGAAGCAAGAAAATGGCACAGTTTAGATTTTTAAATCTAAGCAAAAAGTAGGGTCAATGTGCTTAATTCTATTTTGATCTTCAATGACTATAATGACAGAATTGTTAGCTAAAGAGCCCTTTAGGGACATTTGAAGAGGTTACTTAGAGTTAAAAACTTAATACACAATAAAAACTGACCATGATACTTGAGGGGCCATGAGCCTACCACCCAAGCCAGGGAGTAAAATGCAGAGGTCTCTTTGAAGCCTGGCCCAGAAACTTGTCACTGCTATTCATCTTTCCATAGATGAGAGTAGAACAGATTTTCTTTGAAAATTTTAACTCCTTCCCACCCCATTGCCATTTTAGGGTAACAAATTCCATGGAACATCAAAGACGTGAGAGAGCTGCCAAGGAGGTATTTAGAAAGGCTGAGAAAATTATGCCATTAAATTAAAGAGGTGGGTAAGAATTGAAACAAATTGGAGAAAGAGAGCTGTGAGGAACTGAATTTTCAGGGGAAAATGAAGAATAAAGCCTATAATGAGAGTAGGGAAAGCACTCTAGCTTCAGTGGCCCTTACCCTCCTAAACTTCAGTTTTCTTAATAGCAAATGGGGATATATCAGCCAAGACTTGATAGGATACGTGCTGGTAACAAACAGTCCCCATATCGCAGTGTCTTAACAAAATAAAAGTTTATTTCTCTCTCATGTCCAAGGTGGGTTCATGGTGCTCTGCTCATTATGGTCACTCAGGATTCAGATTGATAGACACATCTCATTTCAAAGAAGGCAGGGAATTTGGGGAGTGGAATCATACCAATTGCCCAGAAGGTGGATCGCAAGAAACATTTGGTGAATAGCACTAATTACTACTCCAGGGGCTAATGATAGTATCTATTCCATAGGGTTTTTGTGTGTATTTAATGAGATCATGCTTAGAAAGTACCAGTCACTGAGCAAGTGTTAGCTATTAATGATAGTAATAAGCAGCCCTATTTTCTCACAAGATTTTTTTCCCTTAAAGAAAATATAATAGAACACAATACACACAGCATGTCAGATTGGAGCCTAGGCAGGTCAAATTTAATTTCTGATTGGAAGTATCATCCCCTGGCCTATTTAACAAAATTATACATTAATTCTTGGCAACAGAGGACAAAGTTTTTTAAAAGGCCTAAAGAATATCATAATAAATGTACTATATTTGCTTGATTTAAAGCCCTTGTTAATTTTAACATTTTAATATTTCTTAGTCTGTGTTGTATTTTATAATCAGTTGAAGGGAAAGATGATATACCTTTTTCCATTTAAACATTTTTGTTCCTGAAAAGCTGCTAATAAATGATGTATCTTAAAATTTTCAGTGTTCTTGAATTAAGAAAAAAATGTGAGTCAAAGAATGAGTATAATATCAAAAGAAATGAAAGAGGTTTCACCACGGTGCTTCTTATGAAATGGTAAGCCCATACAGGATTTGGAGTTCAGATGTATAACTATTTGTGCCTGATCACTCTTCCCCTTCTTGTTATTATTCCAACTTTCTTTGGCTGCTTCACAAGAAATGTGATGCAAAGATGGTTATTTCTGCCACACTGAGAAATGTCTCCTGGTGGAATTTTTTAAAAAGGTAGCTATTGCATTCTGATTCATTAGCTGACAGCAATACAACTTCGAGTGCAGCAAGGAAACAGCTTCCTCTCACTGGTGTGCAAAAGGAAACAGCAGGGATTTCCATAGGCAGTGTCAGTCTAGGTAAATGACATCTGTTAGGAAATTGTGTCTGTGACCAAGACATCCATTAATGGATGCAGGCACACCTCAACTACAGAAGGCAGCTGCCTTATATAACAGCAGGGTTCGCCAGCAATAACAGAATCAATAACAGCAGCAATTTATAAATCACATCAAACCTTGTAGCTGACTTAGAAGCATTCTTTAACGCCCTCTAGTCTGAGTTTTCTCACTGTTGGTTGATTGAGGAAACACTGAAGGGGCTGTCACATCAAACGACAATCCAAATGCATAACAATTTATTGTGCTTGGGCAGCCTTTCATCTCTCCTGAAAGATTCCAAAGCTACTGATCCGCTCTGTGGGTTAGATGAAGGCCCAGTAACTTTACCTCATGTTGGATTAGTGGAGGGGGTGGGGAAGGGGGCATCACCAGTATTTCTGTCTGTGACTTTCCTGCTGCCTCACTGGGAAAGAAACTTTTCTGACCATTTAAGTCTTAATCCTAGGACAATGAGTCTCAAACTTTGTTGCACAAAAAATTCTTCTGGAGAATTTGTTAAATTTCTCAAGCCCTACCCTTGAACATTCCAATTCACAGGCACTAAAGTTGAGTCTCATGTAGATATAAGTGGGCCCCTCTAGAATGAACATTGCCCCCAAAAGAGATTTATTGGTTCTTAAATGGGAAATCAACTGTGAAAGCTTACGAAAATTACACTTGTTTCAGCCCCACTCTTGGAAGGTCACAAGACTCAGCGGGTGTAGGCAATGTGTTTAAAAAAATGCAAAGATGATTCTGATGCACACTTTATAAGAAATAGAGAGTAAGAATTCGTACCATAGTACCAAATTATATAATTACTTTGTGAAGGACTATTAAAGGGATGGGTTACGTGGTATGAACCATCACAGAACGACAAATCAGAAGACGAGCTAGTATTATCACATATTATGAATGTATTAGTATTATGAGGCCTTACTATTTATCTATTTATTGGTTGGCAGTATAGTGCCATAATTAAGAGCCATGGTTTTGGGGAACCAGATTGCCTGGCTTTGAATGCTGGCCCTGCTACTTTCTAGCTATGTGAAATGGAGCAAGAAACTTCTCTCTGCTTTATTTTCCTCAGGTGTAAAATGGGTAACATAGCATCACTGTATTAAGAGAGTCAACCAAGAAAAGCAATTAGAACACACCCGTCACAGGGCAGACGTTCAATAATTATTAGCTGTAGGTATTACTATGTGGCAGACACTCGACTGTGTCATTGCATTCTCACAATTCTATAATGCAGACACTAGTATTCCCTCTTACAGATGCAGAAAGTGAAACACAGAGATTAGGTCGCCAATTCAATATCACAAAATCAATAGTACTATGGATCCCATACACTTAGCCACTACACTAAATGTGCAGCTGAAGAGAATCACAGGGTTTCTTGAATCTATCCCACATCTTTCTCTAGGTCCTTCAGTGAGTTGGTGGCAGTGTGGGCAATGGTTGACAGTAGGAGGTGACTGCATGTGGTTTTGGGGTAAGACAAAGGAGGCTCCTCTATTATCTACTTGTAGTGTGACTGTGGGCAAGTCACTTAGTATTTCTGTGACTCAGTTTATAAATACACAAACATATTAGGATGGTAATATTTGCTCTATGAGTATTTTCTGTGGGTTAAATGACAACGTGTGAATTTCCTAGTAGGTACTCAATACATATTGATGGACTTCTAATCCTGCCTGGTAGGATTAGAAAAATCATTATGTACATAGTTCAATGCCAGGTAAAGTACAGAATATAAAAATAAAAGATGACTAATGTCTATTTATAAAACATATTATCGGACATAGTTCCTGCTTTAAACTCATCATTTTGCATTGATAAGCACAGGGGTAGAGTCCTGGCACCTCCAATACTTCACAAGAAATTATGTCCCCACAGTGGACAACTGGGGACAACTGGGTCAGTGCCCAGCAACTGACACAACTGGAGCCAATCAGATTACCTCCCCTAGAATTTGGAATCAAATTCGATGTACGGATTTTGAGGGGATATTAATTATGAAATTTAGGTCGGCTACATATACAGAAAAGCAGGTAAATCAAATCTATAGATAAAAGAAAAATGAGGTAGACAGAAGCAGGTCGAGAACCCATCTGGCAGCAGAGACAGACAATTTAAAAATATCTGCTTAGGTTCCGGATAGCTTACTGTTTGCTCTTCCTCCCGTCTTGAGACCTCCTTGATTATCTTTCACTTGGATTGTCTGACTTTACAGAATGTCTTTCAATAAATTTCATTTTATGCTTAAACTAGTTTGAATTGAGTTTCTGTATTTTGATGCACAATAACCTTGACTAACATACTGAGGTAGGAAGAAGAGGTGGAAACTAATACTTAAGTACTTCATTTAACCCTAAAACAACCATGAAACATAGGCATTGTAATCCACATTTTAGTGGTGAGGAAACTGGGATTGAGAACCTACAACTTTCTTTAGATCAAGCTTCTATCTATGATATAAACATAAGTCTTTGTGGCATCATATCCCATTTTCATCACCACCTCACTACACAGGAAAAATCCTTATACCACATTAATTATGAAGCACTAAAATGAATAACTCAAGGTCATTTCGGGGAGCTGAGAGTGGGCAAAGCTCAGTGTACGTAGGAATTGTATAATAAAGATCTTATTAGACAATAAAGAATATTTTATAATATGAGATTTCTAATTAAAGAAAAAGTCTAAAAATCAAACGATTTAACAAGGATATAAAGACAATTCAGAGATCTAGAACGAAAAGTTCCTGGTCTCCATGTTGTTCCCACCCAAGTTTTTTGTTTTGCTTTGTTTTCCTGTGAGGCATAGGAAAACCTGAAGATTTAATGAAATATTTTGGCAACTTAAAAGTCCTTTTCTTTTTTTCTTTTCAAATGATAAATAATTACAAAGTACTATCTAGTTTTTGTTTTGCTGTATGTGGGGGGCTTTTTCTTTTTTTAATTTAGAAGATGTCTTTAAAACAAGCGGTTTAGCATCCAGAAAATGTGGGTAGATTCACAATATTTACTAGTATGTAATAGTTACGAATGTTTTCCCGTGAGAACACATTGCTCATCGTCTGGGAGAGAGCTTTACAGATGATGCACAGCACACTGCTGGGTTGTTAGCATGACCGGGAGAGAGCACTAGACCAGAAGTGACACAGTCTAGTCTCAATCTTCCTTCCACTACTCAACAACCGTGTATGTAGACCAAAGCTGAGCCTCAGATTCTTTATCTGTATGATACAGAAGAGACTCCGCTAGGATTGTTCTTACCTCACAGGAAGTACGATGGTTTATTAGATACTTCAGATAAAGTAGTTGCTATGCAACGCATGCTAGATGATGTAATGGTTAAGCACACAGGGCTTATGGCCAGAATGAATGGATTCAACTCTTAGCTCTGCTACTTACTAAAATGTGAGACCTTGAGCAAGCTCTGGAACTTTGCATGGGTAACCTTGCAAGCTATGTAATCCTGACTTCATTAAATGCAGGTAATCTTAATACTTATATTACATTGTTGTTTTGAGGATTAAATGATTCCATCCATGCAGAGCAATTAAAATAATGACTGAGACATAAGAAGTACTCAAAAGATATAGGCTATTTTTCCTAAAACAATGTATTTGCAACCTCCATTGCAAATGGAGTTAGATATTTATCTGGTGCCATATGGGAGCCTACAGATATGATCACCTCTATGTGACATTCTATAGTCACTGAGCTGGAGTGGGGAAGTGAAAACAGAGGAAGCATTTGAAAGGATAAAGGCTGTGGTCAGAACTAACAGAACATGTGTAGGTCAGCACTTGGAAATGGAAAGCAACAGGTAGAGAAAGAAGATCTTTGAGTAGAAGGAGATGCCTAGCATAATAAAAGCTTTTAATGCTGTTTAACTTCTGTCAGGGTAAGTGGGGTTTCTAGGGTTGGTATTCTTCAGAAAATCACAGAGAATGACCACTGCCCTGATGCTCTGCTGCCATTCTAGAACATAAGGAATAAAACCTTAAGTGAGCAGACAGATCAACCAATCTCTACATATCATTATTTCTAATTACCTTAAAAGCAAAAAGAGAAAAATATTGAATGTGAAATATGGCCAAATTATAATTACTCAATTTATATTATTTTTAAAGTAGGTCAAATTTCCAAAACATGAGAAAATGGTCTCACCTTCTAAGAGATGGTAGGAAGTAGACAGTCGAGGAGATTCAGGGAAATAAAAACAAAATACAAGAAATAACTGGGAAATATGCAATTTTTCATCATGAGGTGGAACAATAGAGTAGAAAAAAACAAATTGAAGCAGCATAGGTTCAAATTCTGGATAACCTTAGGCAAATTACTTCAGCTTTCTGATCTGTGGTTTCTTCATCTATAAAATGTGGATTTAAATACATATAAATGTATTCAGAGAGTAGATATATGATTAAATGAATTGATATGCATAAAGTACTGAGCCCAGTGCCTGAAACACAGTAGGTCTTAAATACTATAGTTTCTTTCATCACTCTCAAGTGCTTTAGACACTGAATATTAAATGAAGGCAAAGAAAAATCCCATTAACCGGAAGACGGAAAACACCAATCTCTCTCTGATCTCAGGAGTCTATCTTATGAGTCTGTCATGCCCCTGTCTTGCCCCATGAAGCAGCTATGCGAGTGTGCATGGCTGGTGTCAGAATAAGAGGCGGTGGCACCTGCGGAGCTTGGCTGTGATACATGCCCGCCATCTTGGATTGCCATGGTCTCTGTCAGCTCTGGCGTGGCAGCTAAAGGAAGCCTTTTCTCCTCACCTGGGCTCTTTTCAACACATTTGCTATGGGGAAAAATTCTTCTCTCTTTCCACCCTTGGACTGAAGGCTTCTTATTTGCCTTAACTCTCATTACTCACATTTCCATAATGTTGGATAATCACAAACCACATAAAAACATTTTGATGTACAGCCATATATGTATGGTAATCTCACTGAGTGACATTTGCACAGCAGCACTGAACTGCTGTTGATAAATAATACATGGTATTACATTTTATACATTGAGGCAGAGGAATTAGAAATGGGGGAAGAAAAGGCCCTATTCAGTTATTTCCACTCCAATCACTGCTTACTATGAGTGCTGCTGAGTGTTGCACACGTTTAAAAGGAATAAATAAAATGTAGGAATTTTGTATTTCTTTCAGATGATTGTACAAAATATATTCATAAAAATGCCAAGATAGATGATAGGGTATATCTTGATACATTGAGGTAGGACAATATAATGAGAAAGGTTACCAGACAGCACATCTGCTTGTCCTCGTACATGAATGGCAGATACATAGCATAAATGTCATCACTTTTCATTGCAGTACATATGGCAGCATCACTAATTCACCATGACATGTTTTTAGACTGAATCCAGAGGTAGCTGGAGCAGAAAAACGCCATCTTAACACAGTGCTCAGGCAGTCCCTACCAAATGTTGTTGGCAAAGTTAAACTTCTTTGCTATATCTGACCTACAAAGTCAGAGGATGTGGAGGAATGCAGGAGCCTGTGAGGCTGGCTGAGGTCAGACAACAACACGGCCACACTCATCATTTCCTCAATGTCAATATAGTAGACATTTAAAATCCAGCAAACTAATATCCATACCTCCTCATTTTGTCATATTGTGATCAATTTCCCAGTGACTCTCCTATGTGTCATCTAATTTAGTTAACAACTTTATTGAGAGCCTATAATATTAGATATGTGAGTCAAACACCTGCCATGCCAATCCCTCCTTCAAAACCTCCAAATTAAGTTTATTTCTGCATTAAATTATTCATGGCAATAGTTTCCTGTTTGGGATGCCATACCAAACCTCTCAAGTCACTGAGATCTTCATGTGTTGGTACAGCTACGTAAATTTGTACCAGAGAAAATTATTGTGTGTTTAAATCAACCCCCATAATTGATTATTACATTAGATCATGCTCTAAAGTCTGGGAAGAGTTAAACATGCACATACGGGTAGGAGTTTGCAGGGGGGAGTTGGTAAGAGAGAAACAAAGATCGGTTACAACACTTGAGCAAATTAAATCATTTTAGTCTTTGCTGCAAACACTTTGCAAATATATCTCTCTAGACAAAGGTAAAACAAGCCTTTGGAGACCTCAATCTTCTACAACTTGGGGGCCACTTCTAAGAAAAAGAACAGAACATTTCAAATTTACAATTAAGTATAGGGACTTGGAAGGGCCCATGTGAGTAAAGAGATCTGAATCTTAAGCCTCATTAACTTCATGGTAATCTGTCTCTGATTCTAGAAAACTAGAAACAAAAATAATTTGCACACACATTTGTAATAGAATGAGAGGTGGGACTTTTATAGTTGTTGTGGGGTTTGACTACTGCCCCCAAAATTGAGTAAATTATTGAGAGTGTTCTTACATTTTAACAAGAGGGGCTACAAACATCTCTGCTGGGCTAACTGAAGAGGAGACCAAATTTACCACATAGAAAACATCCATCTTCCTAATATATGAGTTAAATAGAGGAGTACTCCAAGGAGATTTCCTCGAAGAGAATATGTAAGAGATGGGCTTTGTGCACCTCTCTCCTCTTCCTATTAGTGAAGGTCTGTGTTTCCCCGTGTCTTAGACCAAGTAATTAGGGCCAAATGAAAAACACTCATAGAGATGGGATCATCTAAAACAGGGGAGACTAGCAACCCACACCATGGCCGAGCTGTAGAATTTACTAAGACTGCTTCTACGGGAGCTAAGTGTAAGAAAATTCTTGAGGGTACGCATAAGAATGCTTCCTCCTTGCCTGAAAAAAGACTAAAGGAATTAAAGCTAGCTGACACATCTGATGATGGCAGAGGAAGGAGAGAAAGCAGCAGTGGACATTGTCTGACCTTTGAGATTTTGGTAGGACAAGAATGTTTGTGAGTACGTGTGTGTTTCTCCTGTAGGCTCAGTAGATGAGACTGCCATACTGAAAGGACTCTGGGTGTTGAGGTGAGGGTAACAGGCGGGAAGAGTCTGAGAGCTGAATGAGGTCAGCCATATAGTGCATCACCCATGTCAGAATGGTGCAGAGGGAAGGCTCCTGTGAATAGTCTCCAAGGATCCTCCAATGCACATCCATGAAACAGTCAACATTTGGATCTCTGACTCGGCAATCATCAGAGGACTATAATCAGTATTAACTAAGGACAAAGACTTTTGTTCATTTCCTTCTCATCCCTTTCTCTCCTCTCCCTTACCAAACAAAGTCTGTTGAGTGGAGAGAGACCATTCTAAAATCCTTCCTTCCGTTTTCTGGTTCCTAAACGTATGGTCAATCTTGAACTGGAGTGGGGAGAAATGTTTGAATTGTGTGAGAGGTTAGTTTTGATTCAGATTATACTAGACGCTTTAATCCTGAAAAATGATACTCTTCTAATACCCAAGTTATCAGAAAAGCCAACTTTCTGTCAAAGACATCCAGGGAGAGGGAATGGAAATCTCACAGAGCATACTTGAAGGTCCTGATGGTAGGAAAACAAAATTGGTTTTTGACTGTATCCTACCAAGTTCAGTGTGTTTACTAAACCCATTAGACATCCTTATTTACTTTTATAAAATGTTTTGCCACACAGCATTCAGTTGTGTCCAGTTTTCTTCTCCAGTGGAGCTATATTCTGTTGTTATGCTGAAAACTCACTATATAAATATAGCCATATAAGAGCTACTATTGAAAGTAAAATACATAGATTTTAGAGTGTTTTATTCACTATGTGAAGCAAATCCTCTAAAAAGACTTCCACTAAGGAATTGAAGAAGTACCCTTATTCTCTAGTACATTAAGAAATGAATAAATTTGCTGATGAAGTTTCATTCCTTTCCCAGACATTGGCTGGTACAAAGTTTGCCATTTTCACTGGAATTATATTGCCGTGAGCCCCCAGATATTACAAACATTCCACGGGACAATCTTATTATGCTCAGAAGGTTGTGCAGAAAGGGGCTTTATTAATAACAACAAAAAATCTGTTTCATAACAAAGATTCCAAAAAAAATATCATTTACTACTCTTTATCACTCTTGTATGTGAACAGCACTATAGAAATGTGGCATTTTATCAGTTGTTATCTCTGATTCTTCATTCGTTCAAGTAAATCCAGTTATTCAAAATTTTGGTTTTCTATATTCTTCAATGTTCAATTTTTTTAAATGTAAAAAGCAAAATAGAATTCATTTTAGTAGTAATCATTACTTTTCAGTGTCATGGATTTTGTGTGCATTTAAATATTCAAAGGAGAGATATTTTATCACCACCATTAAAAAAACACATAAAATTTTACCTTATGAGGCATTAGGATGATAATGAAGATGATGTTGGCCCACCCACAGTACTTTGATACTTTTATAGACCCTTTATTAGTTAAAGTTTCACTCACGTATATTATCTCACTTTATCCTGATGACAACTTGATAAATAGAAGTAGTAGTTGGTCTTAGACACCTTTTATAAGTTTGAGATTTGATATTCAGAGAGGTTAAATAAATTTCTAATACTAAGTTAGCACTAGAAAATGGTAGAGCCATTTCTAATACTAAATCTCATCAGCTCCTAAAACTGAATCCCATGCTCATTCCATTTCACCATCACAAATATACCTGCCCTCAAGGAACTTGCTCCAAACCAGGAATATTAAGCAAGAACACATTTATACTCAAGACCAGGTACTAACTACAGGTTATTGAGATTTGTACAAAGAGAATATCTGGGTAACTGTTGGTGATGGTAGTAGGGATGAGGAGAAGCTTTGTAGCATTTAAAATAAGCCTTGAAGGATATGTTAATTTTTAAAAGTGGAGGATCAACTAGTAACATCTTCCTGTCACACAACAGGGAGGCAAAGGCTAAGCAACCCTATTTTCTCAAGCTGAGGATAAAAAATTAGAGTTCTGGACTGCTTAAGCTGCTAGAATATGCATGGCATATGTTGAAAAAGAGAGCTGCACAGAGGGAACATTTCAGAAGTCTTGTGTGCTCATTCATTGTGGATCCTTGGCCAGGAGCTAAGCCATACAGGCAAAGGTGAGATTCCCTGAGGCCTAGCAGATTCCCTGCTGTGAGGCTGAAAGCCAGAAGTTGTGCAGTGCTGGGACCTGAGCTTGTGTAGTTCTGAGAGATATTAGCATTTGAGCCCAACTGGAATGGAAAGACCTCACTGAGCACTTAGGGCATACAATGTGGATCCTAGAAAGGTCACACCTTAGTAGTGAATTTAAAATGTGAGGACCCCTTACTAAAGTAAGGAACTACTGTAAGGCCAAATTCTAAACAGCAATAGATCTGTCCTAACAAAGAATATAACCAAACCTGGTAGGACCAGACCTGCCAGCAATTTAACTGCCTGCCAAAAGAGTCAAAATACTTTTAAAAAGGTGGCATAAGTTACATTCCCTTCAATATATGGCACAATGTGAAGCATAAAATTTTTAAAAATTAGTGCATAACCAATAAAGTAGGAAAATGTGACCCGTTGCCAATTAAAAAAAAAAATTATAAACACAAATTTTGGAATTAGCATACAAAGACTTTAAAGTAGTTATTATTAATATGTTTAAAAACTTAAAGGAAAAGTAATTGGTCATAAAGAGTGAACAGATGCCAAATCTCAGAATAGTAATAGAAGCTATATAAAGAATCCAATAGAAACTTTAGAATGGAACAATACAATACTTGAAAAAAAATTACAGGATGAACTATTAGAACCAGAGTCAGGAAAAGAAAGTGACATTAAACTTGAGACAGATTCAACAGAAATTATTCAATCTGAAGAATATTGGGAAAAATGTTGGAAAAATGAACAAACCAAGAAAACCAAACATTAACTCAGTGAGCCGTAGTTAATCTCAAACAATGTAACCCAGAGTAATTTAAGTCCCAGAAGAAGAGGAGAGAGGGAGTGGTCAATGAAAATATTTGAAAATATAATTGCTGAACATCAATTTATATGCCAGAACTGGTTGATTTCTAACCCCAAGAAGGATAAATACAAAGAAAATCATGCCACAGCACACCATACTTAAACTACTGAAAACTGAAAATAAAGAGAAAAATCTTAAAACCAGGCAGAAGAAAAGAAATATTAGCTATAGAACACTATTATGAAGGATTGCTGACTTCTCAATGGAAACAAGGAAGGCAGAAGACAATTGACCAACATCTTTAAAAGGCTGAATGTAAAATAACTGTCAACCTAAAATTCTATAAGCAATGAAAATGTCCCTTATAAATAGGAGAGTAATAAAGACATATTTCAGCTGAGAAACATATTTCATAAATGACAGCTGAGAAAAACTGTCACCAGTACACCTGCATTTCATGAAATGAGGAAGTTTTGAGATGGAAGAGAAATGACAGCAGATGGAAACTTAGATCTTCCAGAAGGAATGAAGAACACAGGAAATGGTAAATATGTGGTAAATATAAAATGCATTTTTCTTTTAATTTTTCTAAAAAGAACTATTTAAAGCAAAAGTATAACATTATATTGTAGGATTTATTTCATAAGCAGATGTAAAATATATGAAAACAATAACACCAAGGATAGGGGATAAATGTAATTTCACTATTGTTCCAACATTTTACTTGCAATTGTACAATATTGAATGTAAGTAAACTTCATAAGTTAAGATGCATATCATCACCCCTAGGAAAACTATGAAAAAGTAATATAAAGAAATACAGCTAAAAAGTCTATAAAGATGATCTAATAATAAAACCTATTTAATTAACTCCGAAGAAGTCAGGAGCCAGCCCTAGTGGTCTAGTGGTTAAGATTTACTGCTCTCACCACCATGGCCCGAGTTTATTTCCCTGGTCAGGGAACCACATCACCTGTCTATTGGTTTTCATACGTGGTGTCTGTGTGTTGCTGTGATGCTAAAAGCTATGCCACTGGTATTTCAATTATAGCAGTCTCACCCATGGTGGACAGGTTTCAGTGGAGCTTCCAGACTAAGACAGACTAAGAAGGACCTGGCCACCCATTTCTGAAAAAAAAAAAAAAAATGGCCATGAAAACCCTATGAATAGCAGTGGAGCATTGTCTGAGACAGTGCTGGAAGTTGAGAGGTTGGTGCAAAAAGACTGGGCAGGGTTCCACTCTGCTGTACACAGCATCACTAAGAGTCAGGATTGACTCAGTGGCACCACCAACAACAACAAAAGAAGTCGGGAAAGGAGAAAGAGAAAATCCAAACCAGATATAACCACTATAGAACATACTGCAAATAGCTGAATTAAACCAAACTATATAAATAATAATATTAAATTTAAATAGACTAACCATTCTAATTAAAAGGCAGAGATGGTCAGACTGGATAAAAAAGCAAGACTCAATGATTTTGTGGTCTCAAGAGTCAGCACTTTATGCACAAAGATGCAACTAGGTTGAATGTAAAACGATGGAACTACATACTAAGAAAACACTAAGCATGAGAAATATGGTATGGTTACATGAATATCAAAGTTGACTTACAGAGTTTAACAAAAGATAAATAGGAATCTCTCAGAATCATAAAATACTTAATTCTTCAAGAAGATGTGCAAATCTAAATGTTTATGGATCTAATAACTATAAGATACACTAAGAAAACATGGAGAGGAAAATAGATGAAAGCATATTTATAGTTGCAGATTTTAACACCTGTTTTTAGTAATGAATAGAAAATCTAACAAAAATATTAATAATGATATATAGATATAGAAGATATAGTGGTATATAGTGATATGGAAGAATTGAACATGCAATCACAAGTAATTTATACGTTAAGCCTAATAAATGTTAAATGCATGCTCTTTTCAAGTATACATGCAACAAACACCAGGATGGACCATATGCTCGGCCATAACACGAGTCAAAATATAGTCTAAAGGTATCTGGTCTGTCTGGATATTTCTATGAACATCATATTTGTCTACTATGTAAATATATCAGGTCAAATGAAGAAAAAGTGCCAAGAATGCTAGAGGTCTTGGTAAAACATGTACAATCCCTAGGATAGAAGATAAACTCTATGAAGATTCAAGCACTTACCACATCAGTGAACTTTTCTAGGGGCCCAGTAGTACGGGGCATGCTAGGACATTTCCTCCAAAGTAAAGGGGTACATTTCACCTGCTTGCGGAGTAGGGACTAAATTCACAAGTAAGCAACATGATCTGGCCAGCTGACATCAGCTAGTTTCTTTCATTGGTCACCTCAGTGCTGGCACAGTGGGTACATGAAAGGAGTAGCCATGATAGTGGGAATGGATGTTATACATACACCCAATAGCATGGACTCCAAGGCTGGGTTAGCTATTGCTGCTGTCAAATGTCCAACTGCCATCAACAGAAACCTATGCTGAGTTCTCAATATGGCACCATCCTTGAAGGGATGGTTGTTTGATTGCTTCAAAAAAACAGTGATTGGAATCAACACATATTATGGGATTGGGTTTCTCTTTCCTCCTTACAGGGTTTTACCCAGCACCATTTACTGAGGATTTACAGTTTGATTTACATACAGGATTAAACATAAAATTGCATTAGACTAATGGACCCACTCTATAGCTATATTAGTTATTTACTGTTGCATAAAAATTTAGTGGCTTAAAACAATAAACATTTATTACATAGTTTCTTTGGCTCAGGAGTCTGGGCATGGCTTAGCTGGATAGTTATACCAGCTAATGTACTCAACATGTCAGCTGGGGCTTCAGTCATCTGTAGGATTGACTGCATCTGGAGATCCATTTTCAAAATTTTTCATTCACATACCTGGCAAGTAAGTGCTGGTTCTTTGCAGGGGTCCCAATTCTCTATGACATGGATCCTGTATAAGGCTGTTTGAGCTTCTTAAGAGCTTTATAAATACTTCCCCCCAAGCAAATGATCTACTGGGAGCAAGGTGGAAGAACCGTGTTCTATGAAATAGCTCTGGAAGTCACATACTATTATTTCTACAATATCCTATTGGTTATACAGGTTAGCTCCATTCAGTGTGAAAGAAGACTACACAAGAGGATGAATACATGGAAATAAAAATCAATGGGCACCATCTTGGAGGCTGGCCTTTATAAGAGCCAATATGATGAGGTAGTGGGCACAAGACCATGGGATCCACTGGTTTTATTACTTACAATACTCTGCAAAAGTATAGATCCACACTGAGAGTGATGGAATGGTCTTTTGAAGGCACAGCTGAGGTTCCCACTTTGAGATATACAACAAGGATGGTGCTCCATCCAACCAGGATGCACTATACGCCCTAATTCAATGGTCTTATATGGTGGTGTTTCTCAAATAAGAATATGTGGGTTCGGTAACCAAAGTATGGAAGTAGAAGTAGCACCACTTGTCATGATTCCCAGTGATCTGTTTGGGGAATCTGTACTTCATATTTCTACAAATCTAGCCTCTATGGGTCCAGACTCTCTTTATTGCAAAGACTTCCCTTTTCTTTGAGTTGCTTCAGTCAAAAATCAACTCATTCTATGTATCCTTCTATTTCTAGTCTCTCAATTCCATTCAGTGGATCTATGTGTCTATCCTTACGCCAATACCACAGTATCTTGATTACTGTGGCTTATGCAGTAAAACTTGAAATCAAGTAGTATAACTTGATTTCTTCTACTTTGTCTTCCCAAAATTGACTGTTACAGATCCTATGCATTTTCATACAAATTTTTTTTTTTCCTGAGGAATATTAGCCCTGAACTAACATCTGTGCCAATATTCCTCTACTTTATATGTGGGTTGCCACCACAGCATGGCTGAGGAGTGGTGTAGGTGTGTGCCCAGGATCCGAGCCTGCAAACCCGGGCCACCGCAGCCGAAGGCACTGAACTTAATCACTATGCCACAGGGCTGGCTCCCACACAAATTTTTAGAATCGACTTGTCAATTTCATCAAAAATCTATTTGGAATCTATTAGGATTACACTGAATCTACAGATCAACTTGGAGATAATGGACATCTGACTTAGGTTGGGTTCTCTGTGATATGGGTTTGGACACACTGGTATTTCTACCCACAAGGTTTATTGGTGAATGCCCTTGAAAATAACCATTCTTCAGGGGTAGAGAAGCAGGTCTGGGCAACAAAGTAAGTTGGCCCATGAGATATCTTCAACAGAGGCTTCGGTAAAACACATGGGAGCTCTGGGACAAGAATGGGTATTCAGAATGTTCCTGTGATAGGTACTAGGTCCACACTGTTGCCAAACAAACATTGATGAAGTTGTCAGAATAATAAGGACAAAATAAAATTACACAAATGAGAGCTAATAAATACCGAGTAGACATTTGTAACTACAAATATCTTTTAAAACGTTTACTATCACATTGGTAAGAAAATAAGTTAGCTGACTATTAAGGAATAAGTATCATTTAACCAGGTGTGCAACGTATATCTTTTTAAGTTCTATTGTTTCTATTTATTTTTTCAGATATCAGTCCTCCTTTTAGTAATTTAAGAACTGACTAGTGACACCTAAGTTTGAAGCTGTTCATGAGAACTTGCATCTTCATTTTCAGTGTAAATTCTCTTATTCTTATTTTCTCAAGATTTCAGGAGAATAAAACATACTGTTGTTCCAAACTGGATAAAAATGCGTTGAGTTCAAAAGGTTTAGAAGGGATTTATTGGGGAGATGATCACATAGTGTGTTTTATGATTTGCTATAAATTCTGTGGTCAGCATATTAGGGCAAAGTGCTTACTCAGCATTATTAAAAGTTTGATATTGTCACTTTGCCCATTATTATAGAATTTGGTAGATAGAATGGTATTTCCCCAGAGAGTGATCCATCCTGAGGACTGCATCATTGCTGATTTATTTCCATTTACAGTGGTGTTGGTTGTACCCAGGGTCTGCTTATTTTCACTTATTACAGTTAGAGGGAGGCATCCTCTCTGCTTCCTGTAATTGGAAAATATTCTGTCACTCTGCATATCCCATTCTTAAATGCTGAGCTCAGATATCACATCCTTCATGAAGGGATCACTTTATCTCTTTTCGTCCAGTCTTTCTCTCTTCTGTATTCCAATATATTTGTTTGTAGAGGGACTTTATTCCCTACAAACTGATTGTAGGCATCAAATGCCAGGGATGCTGTTTTGTAATTAGTCCTCCATGGTGCCTAGGAAAATACTATGAACAGACAGGCACTTAGTGGCTCAATTAATCTTATCCAAGGTAGTTAAGTGGAGACAACATAGAAGAAAAAAAAGTAAACAGTTTACTAGAATACAGTTTTGTTTTTCTTTCCAAACAATATGTTAAAAATTTTGGTGTCGATATTTTTAAGTTGATTCAATTAAGATATTAAAATTGTTTACAAATATGTGCTATAGGTGGCAGAGAATTTTGGTTGAAGATTGTAGGAGAAATTAGTATTTTGTAAAATAACAAATCCAGGATGTATTTTAATTCATAAAACAGCGAACAATATGTATTTGTTAAATTATGTTCAAATGTACTTTAAACAAATGAAATAAATGGTTAAAATATTTTCAGATATCTGAAAATGCAACATCAGCCAGTATTTTACAGGCGAAATCTTGTCCACAGTCATTTTGTTAAATGCCTAAGAACCATTAAATCCTGTTAGACTGTAACACTTTTTCTAGAAGGCTGATCTCTAGCAGTAACTGTGTCTCCCCACGACTGGAGCTTCTGGACCCTGACCCTACTTCATAGACTCGGGTCTCACCGAATTCTGGAAACTAATTTGTCCACTTGCCCCTTCAGTCCTCAGCATAAAAGCAGCTTCTTGCTTTTGCTAACTGTGCCTTGCATGTTCTCTTAATCCTCCCCACACTTTTGTGATTATTCCTTGAGTTAATGTCTTTTCAATATTTATGTTTCCCTTTGTGACCTTAAGTTGGAAACAATTTCCCCCTACATTCATAGATTATATTTTCTGCTGAAAAACTTCCTATACTCTGGAGGGGGTATATTTCCACATTTCATGTTTTCATTCTACCTTCTCTTTCCCTGAAAATATCAACCTGGGAGCTACTTTTTATCCAACTTCATCTCCTATGCAAAGACACCTAAGGGCCAGAATTTGAATCAGCAGGTCCTTTAAAGTTGGAAGAGTGGCAGATTCATCACAAGCTCCAAATTATAGATATGCCACATATATTAAAACACTTAAATAAAAGTTGCAATTACATGAGAAAAATTCTAATGAATAGGTAAACACTCACGGGAGCCCCGGAATACAACAACTAAACCTGAGCAGTTTCTAAATCTTTGCAGAGACTGTAGGTCTGTGTGGAAACACCATTGTCTCCCTTTCAGTTATTTATTGCTGTCGAGGCTTACCTATGAAACACGACAGTTTCAGTAAAATAAGCATTTATTAACATTTCCATCTTTAGATAACTAAACTATGATGTCTTCTTTCAAAAATTTCATTCTAATGGAAAGTAGTCGGAACTTCTACTACTGCCTCCCACTAACCTTTCTATCCTGACTTTTCTTTCAAAAGTCATTGTTGAACTACTTAGTTGCTAAATGGAGGCATGGATTTTTCCTTGTCCTCTTGATTTGTTATTAGCCCTGCTCCTTTCACAAAACTATCTCCTTCCCTATTTCCCATAAATTTGTTCATCTCAATTCTATCCTCCTGTTATCCCCTTACACATGTCAGTTTCTCTTGATCCTTTCTCCCCTTCCACTGCAAAGTTCTGTCTACTTTCAAAGTCACCTTTTCAACTACCATTTCACTTGAGCTATAACCTCATGGGAATGACTCTCAAATAAATACTGCCATTACTAACTCTTATCTTGAACTCTGGTTTGGCATTTCTGTCCGTCTGCTGGGTATCTATTTTTGATGCCATAAAATCACTTCAGTCTACATTCTTAAGGTAAAATGGTACTGCAGCATATCACCACTGAAATACAAACTTTCACCCCTTTCTGACTGCCTAAGTATAACACAGTTTAATGCAGAGGTGAAAAAATTACAGCCCGTGAGCCAAATCCAGCCTGCCACCTGTTTTTGTACAGCAGGGAAGCAAAGAATATTTGTTATATTTCAAATAGTTGAAAAAATTGAAGAGAAAATAATATTTCACGATGTGAAAATTTTAGGAAGTTGAAGTTGTGTCTGTAAATAATGTTTTCTTGGAATAGAGCCACGCTTATTTGTTTACATGTTGTCAGTGGCTCCTTTTGCCCCATAATGAGAGTTGAGTAGTTGCAACAGAGACAATATGGGCTGCAAAGCTTAAAATATTTCTATCTGGCCCTTTAGAGACAAAGTCTACTGACCCCTGGTTTAGTGGATAACACCTGAGTTTAAGAGTAGACCGATGGGGCTAAATATAAATCTTAGATACTCGCCTCACTAAGTGAAATTTCAGAGAAAGTTACTCAGCACTAATGAGCCTCGTTTTCTTATCTGTAAGATAGAAATGCCAACAGGTAAGTCCTTCTATGAGGTTTTTTTCTTTCTTTTTTTTTTTTATTAAGGTCTCACTGGTGTATAATATTATATAAATTTCAGCTGTACATGATTATATTTTGACTTCTGTATACACTGCATTGTGTCCACCACCAAAAGTCTAGTTTCTGTCTGTCACCATACACGTGCCCCTTACCCCTTTTGCCCTCCCCACACCCTTCACCTCTGGTAACCATCAATCATATCAAGTCTAAGACTATTCTGTAGATTTTTAATTATGTTCTCAGTTTCTTTTTTCTAATTGGTCTGGTGAAGGAATGGCAGACAAAATATATTTTATTATGGTATCATCTCAGAAATATTTCATAACACCTCTGCTGTTTCAGATTCAAGTCAAAGAAAGCTTGAATTAACTTATCCAAACCAACATTATATTATGTAATTGTATATAACTTTAGAGTTTGCTTTTTTCATTTTGTACACACACTCACATACACATATAGCGTACACAGAAGCATATATGGTATATATTGTATTATCTATATAAAGCATATTACACATAGGGTGTTATAAAAATGGCTCCTTTAAAGTGATGTAGAGAAATTGCCTCAACATCTTATACTACTTACAAAAATAGACTCAGTTTATTTAAAGGCTGAAGTGTGAAAATTACAACCATATGATAGCAGAAAAATATAGGAGAATCTGCGATCTCCATTCTCATAATTCATGAACAATTTTATTCTAACTCTTCTATTGCATCTACATACAATGTCAGGTCTTTGTCAACTTAGGAGCCACTTTTTGTTCCAACAACAGGTTTAAGGGCACAATAATTTTGTTTCCTTTGAAGTTGTTTTAGTACAACACTTTTTATGTTTTATACCAAACCGTAAGTATCCATTTATCTACAATAAAGAAAATATTTTAATTCATCCTGTTTTTTAAATTTGCACTCTCTTAAACCTCAAAGTATCTTTTTTTATTTTGTTAGTTTTTCTGTGCTCATCATCATCCTGAATTTCTCTGTGTGAACATATGATACATACATACACACACACACACACACACACACAGATATTTCTCTACACATGTTGATCTCTCTGTTTATATACTTTTAACGTATATTTTAGATGCATATATTGGACACATACTACAGAATACCTTATAGTAGCAAGAAGCAATCAATTAGGTACATAATTGGCGACATAGATAGATCTTAAAACAGTTTTTGTGCTAAAAAGTAAGACGCCTCTTTCCCTCTCTTTCTTTCAGTATATTATCACTCATATATGGATTGATAACTCAATTTCTTGGTCCTTAAAGTTTACAGTCAAACAGGGAAAATGAGAGTAAAAACCAAACCAAAAACAGTGTATGTATTTACATATATCTATCATATATGGTATATATGAGGATAGCAATAGGTTCTTATTTGTAGGTACTATGGATCATAACTAAAAGGCAGTTTTCTTTAACTGCTTTCTGAATGACTTGTAGATCATATAACAAACTTTTCTGCCGTGATGTTATGGTCGAAATGAATATATATACGGAGCTAACATAGTTGAGGTCAAATACATAGATTGCATAGTTTAAAGTTGGTGCCAAGTTTCCCCCTGACTATCATTTTACCAGTATAACTTCTGATAAAGACTAGTGTTCATGCATTCAGAGGGATACAGAATTAACCTTCTGAAAATGTGAATAATAAAATGAGATTGCAGGAAAAATATTTAACTTTTAAATTGTCTTAAATTACATATTTATCTATTTATAGGTTACTCAGCTTTTCTTTTTATTAATGTGTTTTCCTTTCTCCCTTTAATTTCTTCACTATAAGAAATGACCATTCTGCTCCCCCAAGGCTATTTCCATCTGTGCCCATTTTTAATTGACTATTATTGACTTAATCTGCACTTATATTATGTGATTTCTCTTTTGTGTCATTGGAAATTGTGTTTTATTCAATAATTATCAAAGGAACGATTTAGAGATGCAGGTTTTACTGAAATGTGTGTGGAGTGTTTCATGTAAAAGGGGTGCAATTTTTGTATTTCAGGCTCTTTTCATTATACTAAGATTCAGGAACTGTTATTTAAATGAAATTGAAAGAGAACCTATTCACTGGCTGGCAATCATAGACAGCATTTGGAGTTCTTGTGGCTTGATCTCACTGTATATTATTTGAATAAAATGCAGCAAGTGAAATATGGGGAAATGCAAGATAAATAAAACTGGCAAACACAATTAAAGGTAAAATACAAAGATGATGTCTGCATCTTTTGCTTTCTCAAAACCCATCGTGTTTCTCATATATTACAAACGTATTGAAGAATGTGTTCACAGTATTCAGTAGTTTACAAATAATTTAGTGAATCAGAATAAGAGCAATGTTCCCCTCCAAGGTATTTGCTAACTTCATAAAAGGAAATTTCAACACTGACAAATATAGAACTTTTAATAATAAAGTGTTGTTTCAACTATGTATCTTTGGATTAGGTACATTTTCATGATGACTGTAACCAGTGCTTTTCTGTGCATTATGAAGCAATGAGTGGAGGTGGGCAATAGTATTAAAATCCCTCTAAGTTTTATGAAGTGCTATTATATACATTTATCAGCAATCTTATATGGGTGTCTGGGCAGGCATTACTAGTCTTCTGACTCTCAGTTAAAATTTCTTGCATACACTAGGCTACCATTCTTTTTCTTTTTAAAAATATAACCAAATAAATTTGGAATCATCAGAATTATCAGAGTCTGCAAACACAGGCCTATCTAGCCTCCTAGTTTGTGATTAAATATACTTCAAAGGGAAAACAGAATGAATTATGCTACTCAGCAGCTAAATCTACTGAAAAAATAGAATATATAGAATTCTCAGGGGAACATTTCTGATCTTTACACAGTTGCTGATTATACAAGGTCTGTCTGAGAAATAAAAACAACTGTTGTCATATTCCAAGATGTTGTGTGGGAAGATCAATGACCACATAGATGTTCTCACAAAGAAACTTCCTGGATAAAGAACATGAAAGGAAAGGGAAGAGACAAAATGTAAGTGGGTTCTTTAAAGTTAATATGTAAGAGCTGGAATAGATTCTCCTTCAGAAATCAAATGAAAGCTTTCCAAGAAAGCGTGGTAAGAACACCACTTTCCTAGAGCATTTAAAGAAGTCAGAGGCAAGATGATGTCGATGAAGGTGGGAAGGGGTGGGAGACAATGGACTTGTGTTCGTGGACATCTTACAGAGCAGAGCTTTGGAGTCAGGTGACCTATTTAAATCCTAGACCCACCACTTTTCAGTGATGTGAATATAATCGCAGTCAATTTTAAATCAAGACCAAACATAAAATCCCAAAGTGATATCTCAGAGCAGTATGAAGTTAGCAAAGGAAATAGCGGAAAACAAGTTCAGGATGCTGGAAAGCCCCAAAGGCATAAGAGCATTGAGAGAGAGAGAGCGTGAGCAAGAGAGCGAGCTGAGAGAGGATAGTGAGGGCTCTTTCTTTGGAGAGAGTTACATGTGTGTTGAGCCTCTCCTAGCCCAAAGCAGAGGGATAAGGGTGCCTGCTGCCAACCTCAGTTCTAACGAGAAGGGCTTCTATGACACCCTATCTAGTGCCTGGTGTTTTCTGTAATTGTAGGGAACTAAAACGTGGATTCTTATTGAGGAATATAAAGGCAAGAGGCTGTAGCTATCAGCTTGAGCCATGGGGCGGGGATAGGAGAGAGAGAGAAAGACATTGATCCAAATCTACATTGAGCCATAGATACACTTACAGTGATGCCAGAGACAAGGAGGTGGAAATGTTTCACCAGTACCAGATGCGTGCGACTTGGAGAAAGAGCCAGTCTGAAGCCATTTAAAACACTGACCAAGAGAACACCTGGAGGGGTGATGGAACCCCCTACAGAGAAATTCTGTGTGGAATAAACTGCTAAAGGCCAAGGTTTGCAGGAGGAGTGAAAACCCAAAGAAAATACTTCATCACATCCAGGAATGTGCCATCAGCTGCTTGGGGCTGGGTGCGCGGTGTGGATTCTAAATAACACGGAAAGGTGATCAGGTGGAAAGCATTTGCTCTGAGAATCTATCAGGAGAAACCGTTTCAAGGCTCCCAACAGCAAGGTTGTGTAATAACTTAATTTTACTCTTACCTGTCCTCCCCAACATACCCCATCTCGTACTCCAGTCAGGAAACAGAAATCTCAGTTTTCTCATATTTTTAAAGCCATATGTGTAGATAACACAGTTGGTTACCTGTTACTCCTCCACCGCGCGGAAGGAGACAGCAGCACCAGGCAGTCGGAGACATCCTGGGCAAGAGTGCGCACAGAGTGCGCGCATGCGCTCGGGGCAGCTCCACAACCTCCAGGCCCACGCCGCGCAGGCGCACTCTTTCTGTTCACTCTGCGTGGGCGCGGTATCCAGGAGCTGAGCCTGGACTGGAGGCAGGTCCGGGAGGTCCTCGCCGCGATGCAGGGACGGAAGAAAAACTCTTTGAAGGATTGTGTGGCAGTGGCTGAGCCCCTCGAGGTCACACACTTACTGATCTTGAGCAAACCGGCCATTAATATCTCCTTTAAGGTGATGCCCCTCCCAGGAGGTGGGGCCTCCTTGACCTTCTGGAGCAAAAAGTACACGCTGGTGCACGCCATGGTCTCCTCGCTGCGCCGGAACCACGTGCTTGAGCGGTAGTTTGCCCACCCGTCCCTCTTGGTGCTCAACAGCTTCACCCACGGCATGCACGTGAAGTTCATGGCCACCATGTGCCAGAACCTGTTCCCCTCCGTCGACCTGCGCAGGTGAACCGGAACACCATTAAGTGCTGCCATGTCATCAACTACAACCTGGAAATCCCAGGAACTGGATTCCCGCCATGATAGCATCAAAGCCATTCCTGTGCGCGCAAGTCACGGGATGGAGAAGCTTCTCCAGGAGAAGTTCCTCAACAGGAGCCGCCTACAAGATGTCGGCGAGCTGCTGGCCGCGGGCGAGGGGCCCTCCGAGAGCCAGGCGAGCCCGACGGCGAGCACAGCCTCGCCGCGCTGCCCTAGGCCGTCGCCGGGCGCTGCGACAGGCGGGTCCAGCAGAGCGCGGGGCGGCTCCCCGAGATCCGGCCTGGGATAACCTGCGGCCCCTCGACATCCAGGAGGGTGTCGGCAAGGGGAACGTGTTGTCCCACAGTTTCGTGCACAGGACATTGGAGGAGCTCCAGGCCACCCTGGCAGCCGAAGAGAAGCTGTGGCTCGAGGCCCAGAGGTAGGCCCAGCAGGTCCAGACTGCCCAGCGCAAGCAGGAGCAGTGAGAGGCCCACAAGAAGAGACAGGTGGGCGGGAAGAGGCAGACTGGGACCGTGATGCCGAGGACCCCGGGGCTCTCCCTGTAGCAGAGGGGCGGCCACCAGGAGGGGGAGGAGGCGGAGGAAGCCGATTATGTCCGCCGGCGGGTGGGCGAGGAGCCTGATAAGGACGTCTTCCTGAAGGTGGCCAAGCGGAGGCAGCTTGCCGGGCCCCCAGGCTAGAAGCCGCTGGAAAAGGAGTGGAGTCCAGGCCGGGACCAGGACGGAGGTGGTGACCAGAGGCCTCCAAAGACCGCTACTGAGAGCATTTTTACACTCTTGTGAGTTTTATTTTTATTGGTGTTTTTCTATTTCAGTTTGTTGACAATGCACTTGCTAGTGGGAGGTTAAGTGACAGACGTTTAGGCAAAGTTAACTTTTTAAACTACTGCACAAATTCTAATCCCACCTCCGAAAAGTTGGATTAGATTAAAAGCTTTAAGTGAAACCCTAATGTAAAATAAATTCAGACATAGCTCACTTGGCGATTATCTTCCATCCTCTTCTTTAAACAAGGTCCGTAAGGATTGATGGAGGGAAGCACAAAAGTACTTCCTAGGGGATCTAGGGGATCACAGAGGTCATCATGGGTCCTAATGGCTTTCTGTGCTCCCAGTGAATTCTCCTGGGGTGAGACGAATAGAAAAGACAACTTTCCGGGAGATTCTGTCTAACCATGAAACCTAGAATTATCACTGTGGGCAGTTAAGTTGTCAACCCTCACTAAATGGCTCCAGAAATCAACTGAATCTTAGAAAGATTTAAATCCTGTAGCCAAAACTAGGATCTTTACCAACCAGGGGCATGTTTCATGCTCCCATAGCATTTTATAAGATTAAATTTTTAGATCATACTTGGTGTTTTATGGGTTATACTGTAGTTACAAAGTAAATATGAAATATAATGGAAAATTCAGGTTGCAAACAGTTAAACTGTATAATGAGGCAATTTATAAGGAAGGAGATAGATAGCTATGGGAAGACTGGGTCTGTAAAGTGTTTCCAGGAAGCCATGATTAGTTGTTTGTAGGGATAAATTCCTGTTCTCCTAAGAGAGTAGCATTGTGTGTAGAGGTCTTAAAATATCCAGGAGGCTCCCTAAGGGAGATAAATTACACTAAGTTTAATACTGAAACAGAAATAGACAGATAGTAGTAAATCAATAGTGAGTTAATATAGAAAAATACTGAAGTTATTTTCCATTTAATTTTCATAAGAGTGCTTGTATGATCTGTGAACATGTTATGCAATTGGAGTGGAAAGTGTTTTTCGTTTTTGTTTTGTTTTGATTTTTAAATGATCATTAGGAGTTGTGAGGATTTTGATAATAGTCACATGATTATGATTAGGAAATTGCAATGCTATGTGTATTAGCTGATGTTGAGTCAAATCTCCTAAGGTCTTGTTCAATTATAATGATATTTAAGTATATTGAGGAGTTACTGTTTATCATTCATTCATTTATTAGACAGGTATTTATTGAGAGTCTGCTGTGTGCCTGGCACTGTTATAGATCCTAAGAAAAGAGCAGTAGAATAAAGATACAAAAGGCCTTCCTTCATGTTGCTTATATTCTAGAAGGGACAAAAATTAGAAATTAATATATATTATTCAGTAGTAAGAATAAAGTAAATTAAAGGGACATAGAGAGAGTTTGCTATGTGAGAGGACTCAGGAAAAGTGTCCTTGAAGGGTCATTTGTCCTGAGTGAAGTAAGAGAATAAGTTATTTGAGTATCTGGAGAAAGAATATTTCAGAACAGTAAACAGGAGGGGCAAAATCTTTAAGAGGCAATATATTCTCTGAGTTTGAGGAATTGTAAGGTCAGATTGATTCAGTGATCAAGGGGGATATTGATGGAAATGAGGCCAGAGAGATACTGGGAGACAGATCATATGGGGATTTGTAGGAGACCGCTGAAGGATTTTAGAGCAAGAGAGTGACATAATCTGATTCACCATTTAGAAATCTCTTCTGCTCTGGGAACAACAGTTCATAGAAGGAAAACGGCAGAAGCAGAGACCAATTTAACAGCCATTTTAGTTGTATAGGAGAAAATGATGCTATCATGGACTAGGGAGATTACAGGGGAAGAGGGGAAAAGCAATCATGTTTCAGATATATTTTGAAGTGTGAAAAACTATGATAAATTCTTTATATATATATATATATATATATATATATATATATATAAAACATCTCATTTAATCCTCAAAACTGTGTGAGGTGGATTCTGTGGATGAAACATGTCAAGTAACTTTCTCAGTGTGCCTGCACTAGTATATGGTAGAATTAAAAAGGATTAGACCTGGACTTGGCTGTCTCCATTACTTGAGTTTTTGCCCACAATATTGCTGTGTCTTTTATTTAACCTCATCTACAGAGTAGACCCATGACAGTAGCACATCATAGAAAAATGGCCTCAAATGCTAGGCATAGTTGTAATGAAATGGAACTTTTCTTTCCTGTTAAGTTGGTTACTTTGTTGCTCACTGGCAAAAATAGATTCCCTGCACCACCTTTGAATAAAATCTTTAGTCCCAAAACTGGAGAAGGGAAGATTCTAGGAATTGCAGACAGTAAGTAATCCTGTATATAGAGGAGAGAAAAGAAGGTCACGTGTCCTTCCCGACCCCAACATTCCACCATAAGAACCAAGGACAAATTAGGTTTTTTAAATTTATTTATTCTTTTTAGGCTGAGGAATTTATTTCCTTAGTGAATTATTTGAATTCATGATCAATTTGTAAGTGTAAATGCACAAAATTTAACAATGGTTTCTGACAACTAACTTAAAAAAATAAATTTACAATTTACACAAATAGAGAGTTGTGCACCCTTCACCATAATGAAGATTTAGAACATTCCATCATCCCCCAAGGTTAATCCCTCCTCTAAAACTCAACCCTGGGTTTTTTTTCCATTCCGTATAAATCTACCTTTTTAAGAAAATTCATATAAATAAAATCATACACTGTGATTTTTTACATTTGGCTTCTATCAGGTAGCCTGCTGGTTTTGAGGTCATCCAAGTTGTAGCATGTATTGGTAGTTCATTCCTTTTTATGGCTGAATAATATTTCATTGCATGAAATATTTTGTTTATCCATTTGTCAGTTGATAGAATTTGGGTTGTTTCCAGTTTTGGGCTTTTAGGAATAATGATGCTATGAACGTTCACACACATGTTTTTATATGGACATATCTTTTCATTTTTCTTGGGTAGATTCCTAGAAGTGAAATTGCTGGGTTTTATGGTAAATAAATGTTTATATTTTTTTAGGACACTTTTTCCAAAGTGGCTGTACCATTTTGTCTTCCCACTAGAAATGCATAATGAAATTTTCAGTTTTCCAGTATTCTGACACTTAATATTGTCTGACCTTTTGATTATAGACATTCTAATGGGTGTTTAGTTGTGTCTCTTTGTGACTTGAGCATTTTCCTAATGATTAGTAATGTATGCATATTTTCATATTCATGTATCTTTTTTGGTCAAATGTCTAATCAGATCGTTTGCTGACTTTTAAATTGGGTTGTTTGTCTTCTTATTATTGTTAGGGGTTTATTTATATATTCTGCATACGAGTCTTTTATTAGATATATGATTTTCAAATATTTTTTCCCAGCGTGTGGCTTAACTTTTGATTTCTATGATATTTTTTGAAGCACAAAATTTTTTAATTTTGATGAAGTCCAATTTATCAATTAATTATTTTATCAATGATGTTTGGTCTAAGAATTTTTTGCCAAACTCAAGGTCACGAAGATTTTCTCTTCTTCTTTTCTAGAAGTGTTATGGTTTAATTCTTACATTTAGGTCCGTGAGAATACTTGATTCATTAACATGGTTGTCTTTCTATTTATTTAGATCTTAAGTTTCTTTTTCATTGTTCTGTAGTTTTAAGTGTATATGTTATGTACTTCTTTGAATATTAGATATATTCCTAGGTATTTTATTTTTTGATGCTATTGTAGGTAGAATTATTGTTCTTTTTTTTTGTGAGGAAATTAGCCCTGAACTAACATCTGTTGCCAATCCTCTCTTTTTGCTGAGGAAGACTGGCCCTAGGCCAACATCTGTGCCCATCCTCCTCTACTTTATATGTGGGATGCCTGCCACAGCATGGCTTGATAAACGGTGTGTAGGTCTGTGCTTGGGATCCGAACCTGCGAACCCTGGGCCACCGAAGCAGAGTGGGCAAACTCAACCACTACACCACTGGGCCAGCCCCCCTGGAATTGTTTCCATAATTCCATTTTTATATTGTTCACTGCTAGTGAATAGAAATACAATTGCTTTTAATATATTATGTTGCAGTATATATTTAATATATATTAATCTATATTTAATAGATTAATATATTTAATATATTATGTTGCTTTAGTATATTATGTTGTATGTTGCAATCTTGATGAACTCATTAATTACTTCTAATAGTATTTTAGTGGATTCCATTGCACTTTCTATATAGAAGATTATTTCATCTGCAAATAAAATAATTTTACTTTTTCTTTTTCTTGTCAGTTAGCCATGGCAAGAACCTCCAGTATAAGGTTAAATAGATCTGACAAAAATGCACATGCTTGACATGTTCCTCATCTTTGGAGGAAAACATTCATTTTCACCACTAAGGGTTATGTTACGTGGGGGTATTTCATAGAGGTCCTTTATCAGGTTGAAGAAGAAATTTCCTATTATTCATAGTTTGCTGATATTTCTTCATCTTTTTTTTTTTTAAATCATGGATGTGTTGGATTTTTCTGTTTAATGAGATGATCATGTAGTTTTTTATTTTAGTCTTAATATGTAGGTATTAATGTACATAATATGTATGTACATTATTTTATTTTCATATGATAAACCAACCTTGCAGTCTTGAGATAAAGACCACTTGTTTATTGTTATAGACTGTGTGTTTGTGTCCCCCCAAATTCATATGTTGAAATCCTAACCCCCAATGTGGTGGTATTTGGGGATGGTCCCTTTGGGAGGTAATTAGGTCGTAAGGGTAGAGCTCTCATGATGAGATTAGGGCCCCCATAAGAAGAGATGAGAGAGCCTGCTTCTCTCTCTGCTCTCCACCATGTCAGGAGACAATGAGAAGAATGCCATCTGCAAACCAGGAAAAGGGCTCTCATCAGAAACGAAATCAACCAACACCTCAATTTTGGACTTCACAGCTTTCAGAACTGTAAGTAATACATTTCTGTTGTTTAAATTAATAATATTAGAAGATTTCCCATATTTCTTTCTGTTGATTGCTAATATATTTCCTTTGTGGTCAGATAACATACTATGTATGATTTCAATACTTTTAAATGTATTATGACTTGTTTTATTTCTTGGCACATGGTCTATCCTGGAAAATGGTGCATGAAAAGAATGTGGATTCTGCTGTTCTTGGGTGGAATTTCTATAGCTATCTGTTAGGTTGATTCTGTTGTCAAGTCTTCTGCATGGTTTGTAATTTTTCTGATTAGTTGTTCTATCACTTGTTGAGAGTGAGTATCAGACTTTCTCCCTGTTATTGTTGAATTGTTTGTTTCTCCCTTCAATTCTGTCCATTTTTTGATTCTGTCCATATTTTGGGCCTGTGTTGTTAGGTGTATATATATTTACAATTGTTACATCTTCCTGATGCATTGACCCTTTATTCATTACAAAATTCCCTGCTTGTCTCTAATATTTCTTTTTTTAGATTCTGTCTATTGAGCTAGTAGACATGTGTTGACCTCCCCCACTTACCTACCTCTGAGAAGTCACATCCACTGATAGTGTTGCTAGGCATTGGGTGTCACCTGCCACTCCAAATATAGTAGTCCCATTTTGCCTGCTGCAGAGAATCTGATAGTCCTTGTGGCTTGAACCATCCCAGCAGAACCACTGTGCTGAACTGGGAGGGAGTAAGAAGATGGGAGCATGCCCAGGCCAGAATGCCATAGATCTCCACTGTTCTTACTCAATGTCCAGCAGTTTTTAAACCATAAATACTTTTCAGATTGTGTTCTGCCTTTGGTTGATTTTTAGAGCACTGGAATTGTTTTCTTGGTTTTTATTTTTTTGTGTTTTTGATCTGTTTGGTTTGCCAATCTCTTCAATCGTAATTCTTGCCTCTCTTAAAAAACTTTATTTCACTAATGAATGAAACTGGGTTAGGGTCTGGGTCTGTGGATCAAAAAAATTTTCCCCCAGACTGCATGACACACTGCTTTCTGAAGTGGAGGGGCTATCAATTAGGACATTTTGAGATAAAAAGTTGCATTTTTCCACAATTCTTTGTTCAAATACAATGCAAAACTTGTTTAAATTACCAAAAAGTCAAATCTTGCACCACATCCTGTGGAGGAATATATTTTGAGAAAATTTTCTATTAAGGAGATTTTAAAATTTATCTTTAAAGTACATTAGTTCAAAAAGTTATTTACTGTTTTGTTTTGTTTTCCCTACCATCTCTTGCAAGAAAGGAGATTCATGCCAGGCCAGATTGCACCTTAAGCTGCTCAAAGCTTTGCTCTGCTTTCCTGCCTCCCCATCAGGGGATATCATTAGCTAAAGCAATTCAATTATCATACTCTTTACTTAAACCCTACGTGAACTCAGAAGTGGGTTATATTGGGAAATTCGATGAAAGAACAATATCTTAGAGATAATCATCTTGCTACAACAAAATGCCTCTTTATTTTAATGGGCAGGATAAAAACTTACGTGCATTTTAAATGCCCTCACCTGTGTCACTAATTGCATCATAAGTTGCTTAAATGAAACAATTGCTACAATTCTGTTGACTCAAGTATTTCACTAAACTTGGTGGAACTTCTCTTTCAACTACAGTATTATGATTGTGAAATGGTAACAAAAAACAAGCTATTACTTTCTGCCTGAGGGTTTATTAGAGATCTAAGCAAAAGAGTATTTGCTAATAAGGCATATCTTTAAGGTATTTGCATTTATATGTTCTATTTTAATTTAAATATAAAAGGCAATTTTTATAGCTTTCTGTGTCAGACACTACTACTTATACCGCAATATGAATTTTTATCACCCTCCTCTTAGTAAAAGTATCACTTCAGTTTAACCTGGGTTTGTACCTGCTCAGCTATTAGCTACATTTTCCTATCTACTTTGCATCGAGTTGTAGTTAGGAAACTCAGCCTCAGAGGGGTTAGTTGACATGCCAGATCTCACACAGTCATTTCTTGTGGAGCTGGAACATGAGCCATATCTTCAACCTCTAATAAAAACTTTTGGTGCTAAAATAATTTTCTAAGCCTTCCTTTAGGGATAGGATACACTCAAAATTAGCCACAGTTTCCTTTTACTATGAATTTCATTCTTAATAGCCACTGATCCTATTATTCATGTTAAGAATTTTTTCTTTCAGATGTTTGTGAACAAAATGGAAACTATTTTCAGTGAAGAGAGTTTATTCATACCCATTTTAAACCTAATCACCTTCAGATGATGTAACAATAGTGATCTACAAATGGCCAAAGGGGATTCATTATTTGAAAGGTCGTAGAATTTGCATCAATCCTAAGATAAAATATCAGACAACTAAGGTACAACTGCAGTGTAATAGGCCATCCTAGATGCTGGGCATGCAATAGAATCAATAGTCCACTTGTTCAGTTTTATCCACAAATGAAAAAAATTAACAAATTGTAATCTTCTAGTCAAACTCTAAAGCAAAGAAAATGGAGACTGTAGTTTATACATGACTCATTTAAAATGATCAAATATCAGGGACCAATATGAAAGCAGACGTTTTTACTTGAAAGTAATTTCACATTTTTGTTATTGGGAGTTTAGGTTTCTAGCTCTGCCCTCTACCGCCACAGTCTTTAGAATGGAGGGAGCTGTCCTGGTGGATGCCAAGGGAGGATAGGGGAGATAGAAGATGCGGGAGTGGAGGCTTCTGGACTGACCAGTAACCTGCTCAGTCACTTCAGTGAAGTAGCTGAGTCCTTTGACTAAACATGGTTTGATTTCTTTACCTGAAAAATGAGAATAATTTCAATATTTCATTATTTCTAAGTCCTACTCTTTTAAATCACATTTTAACCTCTTTTAAATTGGAAAACATCTAACAATAGCACCTTATAATTGTAAGTGACGGCATGTTTTCATTCTTAGTTGTACTTAAAGTGAGGATGCATCTTTTAGTTGACAGAGTCATTGACTTGATCAAATCATCTCGAGTCTGGTAGAGAAAATCTACAAACAAGTTAAAAGTGACATGCCATTTTAAGACATCATCACAAATACTTAGAAATATTGAAAATATTTCCACTTTTGAAAAATACACCTAAACAAGTGCTTAAAATCAAAAGTGACCATAACATTTGTTTAATAATGCCAGAACTATATTCTTGAAATAAAACTTGATTCTCCATTTCAAAAAGATACATAATATATTGGTGAGTGGTGTGGAAATAAAACTGAAAGGTCAAAATCAAGACGTATTTTGGGGATGCTGATCTTCAAGGACAAAGAAGAAATTCAGTGTCAAGGCAGAAAAAGCAAGTTACCAATGAAGAGAAAAATTTAGCTAAGTTTTCTTCCACAACAGTGTGTATCAGAAAGCTGTGGGGAAATGTATATTATCTTTTGAATGAAACAAAATATCACAAAAAATTTAAACTCAGACAAATCGTTCTTATTATTTAAATAAAGCCAAGAGACAGACATTGTCAAAAGCAAGAATTCAGCAACTATAGCACTCACTCATTTTTCTTGAAGGATAAAAAATCTTGATAATGAAATCTAGCCCACAGAGAGATGAATTCATAATAAAGAACTTTGGACTGAATATATGTGAAAAGGACTGGTAGTGAGCATTTAGTCAATTTTAAATAAATTTAAAATGATTACAGAAGATATTGTATATGTTAAGAACACTGACAGTTTAAAATTTTAATGTAATTAAGAAAATTGGAAGGGGAATGAAGTTCTTCCTCGTCTTTCATAGCAGAGGCAATTGCTACGGTTTAAGCTTGATTAAACTTATAAGGTGTAGTTAAAAACTAATCATTTCAACCTCACTATTTCTCATGGTTTTTAATTAAATTTTGTATTGAGAAATCTTAGTAATACCTTTTACTGTTAAGAAACACTTCTTTAAATTTAGTATTTTATTTTACCTAAAAGCCAAAATTTTTGTTACATATATTAATTTTTTTTTTTTTGTGGGGAAGACCAGCCCTGAGCTAACATCCGTCGCCAATCCTCCCCTTTTTGCTGAGGAAGACTGGCCCTGGGCTAACATCGTGCCCATCTTCCTCCACTTTATATGGGACGCCGCCACGGCATGGCTGACAGGCAGTGCGTCGGCAGGTGCCCGGGATCCGAGCTCGCGAACCCCGGGCTGCCAAGCGCGGACTAAACCGCTGCGCCACCGGGCGGCCCTTACATATATTAATTTTAATTGAAGTTAATGTCAGTGTTTTATTTTTAAAAGTATAGAGAATATGAATCCATGTTCAATAATGTCTTTATAAATAATAGTCTTGTGATTCATTGTATCTTATCTATCCAACTATCTACACTGATAGAATGATTTACAAGATCATAAGATATATACATTGTCTCAACATCCTGAATTGAAGCGCACTGAATGTTGGCAGTTGTTATTTCTCAGTGGCAGGATTTGGGGTGATTTGATACCTTCTTCTTTATTCCTTTGTTATTTTAAAAAAGACTAATGGCTATCTATTTATAAATCTAGAAAGGACAATAAAATAAAAGTTCGTATGTATACATATCTTACTAAATCCTCTCCACCACCCACCATCCTTTTGCAGTCTGCTTCTATCTTGTGTGGCTATACTCTTTAGAGCTCTGCTGATGGTAGCTGCATTTTGCAGCTATTCCTTAATCAGTCTTGAGGATTCCATGCGAAGATGTAGACAACTATCTCGCATTGCATTCTTCAATTAACTACCGCTAAAAAGCAATTGAAAATGCCTTTTTAAAAAATCCAGCACTAGCTTATCAACTGAAAGTCAGCTTTTCGTAGTGGTTAAGATCATGTCCATGGAGATCACATAACCCTTGGTCAATCAGGGCACTGCCAGTAACAAAGCATGTGACCTTGAGAAAGCTACCTGACATTTCTTAGATACATTTTTCATTGCTATAATATTGATTTAATGAAAGTATGGAGCTCACAGGGTTATTGTAAAGATTACATTATACAACATTTGCAAAGCACTTAGCATAATGACACACATGTAGTGCTGAGTTAGCCAAGCCACACAAATAATCAATTGCTATTGTCCTAATTCCTGCAAAGGAGATGTACAGGACACTGTGGGAGCACATCGCAGAAGGTCCCAACCAGATCAGGAGGGTCACGGTGTTTCCAGTCCATGTGAATCATCCATCCTCACCAGCATTTCCACAAATCACCTAATGTAGTAGGAGACGTCTGTCAGTTTCTGACGATAGTGACGAAAAATGATTTCAATAATTACATTAGAAATCCATTTTCTTTCTTGTAAAAGAAATTCAGGAGATGTCATGTGAATTTGCAGGAATCACTTGCCTGAGGGTGGCTCATTAGGTAATAAGAGGTTAAGGAACCTTACCCATTTCATAACTTACGATAACTTTAAGCGTAAAAATGTTTTTGCCCCTTCTTTTTAAAATTTTTAACAGAAAGTGAGGGAATTTGAAAGAGAACTGAAATATACCCTGAAAAGTGCAGTCCACTACCCAAAGGAAGAGGATTACCAAAAAAACCCAAAACCAAACAACACACAGAGCTGAAGATATTAACATGTTAAATTGTAAATCCTGCTGGCTTTTCAGGTATTAGTGAGTTTTATCATTCTCACCCAGACACCTGTGTTCGATATGCTTTCTGAAACTTGCCTTTTATACAACAGAGACCCTCCTACGAACTGACATATTAGGAAGCACTGACAGTTGTATTGATAACACCAAATAGATCCTGCTCAGCCCAGGACTGAAATGCCTGCTCGTCCTTCTTGCTGGAAAAATATCTCTGCCCGTGCTGCAGAGGGTCAGCTGGTAGTTGAGAAGTTGTGCAGCTACCTTCCTAGAAGACTGTCTGGGAATGGCTGTTAGAATGGAAGTGGCCAGCACAGCAGATCCACCCAGGCATTTGAGCTTTAGGATGATTGTCTTGAGGGCCATGCTTTAGAAAGGTCTTAACTGACTGTGTCAAAGTGACACAACATTGACTTAGGAAGTGAGGTAGTTGGGGAAAGGTAGTGAAATGAACAAAGGAGGTGCTTAAACAATTTGAAAAATCTTTAAGTCCTCTCCACCAAGGCACCAATAAATCTGCAGGGTAAACAGAATTATTCCAGCACCTTCTCAAACATGCTCCCAGAGCTACATTTTGTTTTGTTGGTTTTTGTCTTCAAATCTTTGTTTAATCATAGCTTGAACATAACTTCCCCAGTAGACGTATATTGGGGGAAATGAGGGGCCATAGTGGTCGCTGCTCAGAGCGCCCTTAGGTAAGAATGAAGAAAGTACCTCACCTGGGATGATACCTGTTTCTTGCAATACTCCTCTCTCCCCACACAGGTTGGAGGGTATAGCAACTGAACATATATATTTGAAGGTTTTCAAAACTAGGTTGAAGGAGCTTTCTTATAAATACATTGAAAGAGCAAAAATATTATCGAGAGTCCGTTTATATCCACCCTCCACCCACCCCAGATGAGACAACTGCTATAATTGCTTCTCTTGCAAAACATTTTCTAAGTGCCAAGTTATGTAGGGAATGAAGCGTTACCTAGCAATATGGCAAACTTTCAATTATCCATGGCAATGGGAGACAGGGATAGTAGACATAATTAAAATTCACAGGCTGGCCCCAAACTTGAGGTTCATCATTTACATCGTTCTCCTCCTGCACTAAGCATGTTGGAAGCACTACCTAGAGATGATGTCTTTTAATTCAGGTTTCATCTCTTTTCGTGTTCCTTGTCCTCCAAACAGGGAAAACAACAGAAAACCTTTTTTCATCTTTCTATCTTCAGGACCTAATAAAAAATCTGGGTCATAGTGGATGTTCAAAAAATATTGAATTGTTAGAATGATATGGTCACAGTTTGGTATTGTGGAGGGAAAGGATCTTTGTAATTCCTGAACTGAGAGCTGGATGTGAACCTTACTTATTACTGCAGGTGAGACCAGCCAGAGTTTAATAGTATTCAAAGAATACAACTAGCTTTCCTTTTCAAGTTGTTATACTTAAACTCATTCATTCGCAAATGTTTATTAAATCCTTGCAATGTCTCAGTGTTTGTTTTGAGTATTGGACATTTAGCAGAGAACAAGATAGTCAAGATTCGTCCCTTCATGGAACTTAGATTCTAGTTGGAGGAGTCTGATTAAAAGCAGATTAGAAAAGTTTTAGTGGAATGTGTCAGTGCTCTGAGAAAGACATGGAGGCACAATACGGTGCGATTTGGGTCAGAAGAGGCACGGTATGTAGCATGGTGAGGAATTCCTTTCTGTTGAAAGATGAGATACACCCTGCCCTGCAAAGGGTTAGAGAAAGAGCATTCCAGATAAAAAGGACTTAACCAGAGAAAGAATTTTGAATCTGGGGAACAAACACCAGGTAGTGTAAAATCTCAACTCTTACATCACTCCTTCAAACTGGGATCAGCTGTGAGTCAAAAATGTTATCCTTCTTTCCTTAGTCTCAAATAGGAAGCTTTAAAATGGTAGTTCCTAGGTCTGAATAAGTGATTCTTTACCATATTTAGGGGGTAAACCCATTTGAGACTGTAATGAAATGTATGACTTCTGTCTACTTGTACCACGTGTGCGCACACACACAGGATCTAGTTCTTTTAAGTTAATTCTGGCCTCCAGTGACAACAGATCATTTTGTCATTGGAAGCTCAGAATATTTTAGTCAATCATTTATTGAAAGCCACTTTGTGTCAGGTACTGCTTTAGGTGCTGGGGTTAAACACAGATGAAGACCTATTTCTCAGGCAGCTTTGTCTAGGGAGTAATTTTTAGATGGCTTTACAAATGCCTGTGACCTTGTTTTGTTATCACTATGTTTTGGGTCAAACATTCTAGTAATTGCCCACTGTCAGGAGTCTGCTAATGTGATCTCTTCTGAAATAGAAGAGAGAAACATAGTGTCCTTCTAACTTTGAGCAGTTACCTAGCTATTTTGTTGAATTGCCAAGAAAGTTGTACTCCTCTCTATAATTCTGGTATTCAAATTAAGAGAGCTGAGTTGTACCACCCCCCGCCTTGAGTTTGCTAAAGTAAATAACATCTGCTTTTCGTCCCTCTGAGCAGAAACAAGTCCAGCATGGATTTTTGTGGCTGGCCACCAACTGGTGACTCCCAGATGGTTCACGCAGTTCACTTTTTTTTCTTTTTCCTGTAGTCACATATCCTAATACCCATGAGAGGTGAGGCTTCACCCCAGCACAGAGAAACGTGATAAATGATGCTATAACTCCAAGGAGCCTGAGAGTTGCTGCCCTGGATGAAGTTTCTCCATTTCCACAGTAGGGGGCAGAACTGAAGACTTATGTTGAGAACCAGGTGGAAAAGTCTACAGCCCTTCCCTGGCCGTAGGCAAAAACCAAGGCTGGCAGCTCTCTCTGGTGGAGACTGGAGAACTTCCCAGGACACGTCTTATCTCTACTCCTTCCCAGACATGGAATGGGATGCGGAGATCTTAATGAGGACCTCTCTGGGGTGAAATTCAGTTTTTATTGTACTTCCCCATATATCCCATCTGTGTGAAAATAGTGGAGGTTTGTGGAGAAGAGACTAGGCTGCACCTGGGGTTTTTGTGATCGAACAGATCTGATTTTGAGGCTCATGTACTACAGACATAAAGTTCTCAAAGTGATTGCTATTTATAAGTCCAATTTATTTCAGCATAAAAATTCTAAAAGCTAAAATATTGACAGCACTTTTCTAGATTTGGGCCTGTCTCCTCTCCGTTGATGTTTTACTCACCACCATAGTTGAGTAAAAATAGGTTCAGTATATATTTTTTCAGTTAATCACTTTATTAAGAAATAATTGCCTAATTTTTGGTCATGAACATTTATATTTATTTTCTTCTGAGTCTTAAAGTTTTATCTCTCACATTTAGAGTTTTGATTGAATTAATTTTAGATATGTTAGGAGGAAGATGTCCAACTTAATTCATTTGCATGTGGATATCTAGTTGTCCTTAGCACTGTTTGTTGAAAAAGCTATTCTTTCCCCATTAATTTGTTTTGGCACCCTTGTCAAAAATAATTTAGCTATAAATGTATGGGTTTATTTCTGGAATCTCAATTCAGTTCCGTTGATCTATATGCCTATTCTTATGCCAGTAAGCTAGTTTTGATTGTGGAGAATAAATGTGGAATTATGACCAATTGATTTGTACAATAGACAAAATAAATGAAACAGGAAAGGTATTAAACAAATGAATGGCTATTCAGAGTATGCGAAAACATTCTTCCTTGAGGAAGTAAAGCAGATGATCAGCTGAGGGAAAAGGGAAAGTTATGAGAAAGTCTTTGAAGTCTAATTCTATTTACAATTTTATTTTATTATAAAATTTTACCTTTTGATGTCTAAAGTGTAATGTGCTTCAAAAACAGGCATGTCAGATGTCAAGGTCATTCATGGACCCTTAACTTACCCATGGATTATAGGTTCAGCACCTTAGTCACAATCCGATGGGCAAGCACAGAGACACTTTCACCACTGGAATTACTCAGCTCTTTAGACATAATGAATTGTATTCCATTTCCACATCCCACAAATCAAAATAGAATGGTGATGAAGAAACACTAATTTGTTTACGGTAGTGTTCTGTTGGGGAGGATGTGGCAGGGAATGGCAGGAAGCAGCAGCATCTGACATTTTATGCATGTTCTCTTAATTTTTTTTTGAATTTTGAAATAGAGCATGATAATTAAGTTCATGAGAGCTGGCCAAGATTGGGCAGCCAATTCACAGGTGTGGGAAACATCTGATTCAACCACTTCCAGAGGGTGCCAGAGCAAACACCTGGCTGTGCATAGGAGTTGCTTTGTCTGCCAAAACAAAGAGATGATCGGCAGAATGAACAGCAATCTACAGACTGAGCACAACTGAACACTGAATGAAAAGAGGGCCCCGAAGATAAGAAATCCAAGGTTGGAAGAAATGCTGTTTAAATGCAGCAAGAAAAGTAACTTTTTTGATTATTGTTGTTAAAAATTTTTAGTATTATTAAGACTGGAGAATTGTTGATAGTTTATTAAAACAACATTCCAAACCCTAGTGATAACACACTGCTTTACATATAAGAATAGGAAGAAATTTTAAAGATCATTTAGACTAAATGGATGGTCTGATATCCCTACAGCAGGAGCTAAACTAAGCACGTGTGTTCAGAGGTGAATATACAGTGCTCACCTTCAGAGAACCCATAATGCTGATAGACCATTGGATCATAGCACATTTCTGATAAATTACAACAATAAATGTGTTAGAATCATGAACACATTCTGTTATAAAGGGCAAATATAGGAAGCAAGGTTCAAATGGAAATGACAGAATGCCAAGCAGGACTTGGCAAAGGAGAATATCAGTTGTGAAGGACTGAGAATTTCAGGTAGAAGGCAAGGGAGCATACAATAGCATGGCACGTTTAGGCAGCTGTGTGGAGATATTCCATTTATGGACATATTGCCTTTACGTAGTTGTTTTATTTTATTTTTTTTAAGTCCTGGCTCTCTTCTGGAAGTCCTTCCTATATCACCTGAATAGGGCCAAGTTTCTAGAATTTCCATTGTGTAGTCATATTTAGATCACTGCCTAGTATTGTAGTGCTCAGTTTATAGAATTATGTTTAGTGACTATGGTAGATTGTAGTATTTGTAAAAATTCTTCCTGTCCTCTCTGCCCTTGCAATGGTTTACTATTAGTGGAATATACATCTCTATCTCAGTTCTGTTGGGCTTGACCTTGTGACTTGCACTGATCAACAGAATTTGGAAGGAAATGATAGAGTGCCACTTCGGAGTCATGTCCTTAAGGAGCAGGTTGCCACTCATTTCTCTCAGACTCCTCTGATCCATGATGGGATCAAAAATCTGCCAAGCCACAAGTCTGTTGTCATGAGTCACTGAGATTTGGGGGTTGTTTTTTATACAGCAATAGTGCAGCAAAAACTAATAAAGGAACGATGCTCGTTGTTAAAAACTACTGCAAACTAGTTATTGTTGCTTCAAATGAAGAGTATGAATTTGAGTTTTTGAAGCAGCCTAATACTATAAAGATTTAAGTGTACTTATAAGATTAAAAATGAAATAAAATGAAAACATTTAAAAGGTGGAATAAATGCTACAAAATAAGATCATGCTATAGTCTTGTGGGATAGACTCTTTCAGTGGCAATATGAAGGTAATGTAGGAGATTAAAATGAAAAAGTTGATAAGTAGAATTAATAGGATAATGGACCCACTTTGTATTGAGCTTTGTAATAAAATATTTGTGGTGATGTGTGACAGAAGTCTAATTCAAAATACTTTCCCAGGCTACACTGTATACATTTTGAAATGCTCTTTACCCTCAGCGTACCCATATTCCTACTCTGCTTTATTTTCTTTTCCTTAGCATATATCGCTACCTAACATTTTTAAATAGATAATTACTTATATGTCTTGTTCACTGTCTATCTCTCCACTAGAATGTGAGCTCCAAGTCAGGGCTTGGTCTGTTTTGTTTTTCCGTTATCTAAAAAAGTGGTCTAGCAAATCATAGGCACTGAATAAGTATTTATTGAAAATAAAAGAGTGAATGGCTTGAGCAAAAAGGAAATTTTACATGTTTAGCTAGAAAGGATGCAGTTTACCTAATCAAAGAAATAATTACAAAGAAATAAATTCCATGGTGGGAGGAATTAGAAAGTTATTAATGCCTCTAGAATAGCCCCTCTCTTTGTCCATTTTTCAACACTGTATATCTCTGCTTTGTTGTGTGTGGGGGGGAGGGGATGTGTGTGTTCACGTGTCGGTCATATTTGCTCCTATTGTAGATGGTCTTCTTCCATGCAGGTAGGAAAGATGGCCACTGGCAGCTCCAGAAATACATCATCTCATAGTAACTTCAGAGGGAAAGAGAATGCTGCTTCTTCTTGGATATCTTACATCAGTCCCCATAAAGGAATATGCTTTGGGGTCATTTGCTCACCCTTTGTAAGAATTTTTAAAGTTGGGAGGACAGGTAATATAATTGGAAGTCTTGGAACACATTCCATCAATGAGGTTGGCAGGGGGAGGTGAATAGGTGTGTTTATAGTATAAAGATTGAAGCTGCAGCCAAATAAATGAAGGAGAGGTAGTTCTCTAAGTGAGAGAAAGCTGGGCAGAAGACATGCTACATGTGCTTGATGGGCTCAACTCTACTTGTAGACAAAGGGAGATTCTGCATCCTATATCATGGTTAACTAATATTAATCAATAAATATGCTGTTTCTCACTGAACCTGGGTGTGGCCTTGGAATCTATCTTATTGAGCCTTGATGTGGCCTTAGAATCCACTTCTGTGCAGACTTCCATACATCTCTATAGGTTGATTGATTTTGAACCTTCATGTTAAACCTGTTTTGTGTTAGGTCCTAAATAATTGCAGACTACCAGAAAGACCTACAGTAACAAGTGTGGAAGTAAGTGTTGTGTCATGGCTAACAGATCTGTCATAGAAGAGGCTATTCTACCCCAGTCCAAGGAATGGGGATATGGATCATATACCAGGTGGCATGGTTATTCATAGTAGCCACAAGGAGTCAAACAACTCCTGAGGATAATAATGTGAAAAGTGAGTAAGAGGCACAGCAGGAGTCACTCAGCAGCCACAGCTTGAACAAGAATACCTCTCTGGGTCAAGATCTAGAGATACAAGAGTAGCCATGATAAAATTCAAGGTGAAATCAGGGAAGCCAGGTATCCACATAAGAGAAGAAATTGGAAGCTCAATAGGATAATGAGTAGATTCTTGTGAAATTGCTCTTTTAGATTCATCTTTTAGAAGCTGCAACTCAGGACCTGTTGAGAGGCAGCTGAATCATGAATCAAACCTTCTATCCATTGGTTTTAGGCAATATTTACGTAGCCATCTCCGTCACATAACTTCAGTTCAAATAATTTTTTTTTACGCTTCAACTGCCTGAACTCCCAATAAATATATCGTTTGCTTCATAGATTTGATTCAATTGATTATGCTTTTGGATGTCAGCTGAGGCCATGTCTGATGCCCCACCCCCAGTCACCATCATTACCATTTGATAGCTATTCATTACTTGATTATTCCTTCAGAGCTCTTGGCTCCTTTTCATTTCTGGTTCACCACAGTCACTTTAACCACTATCAGGAAACTTCAATTTCAACATTAATTACCTATAATATCTAGTCAATTTTAAATCAATAATATTTAAATATTCTTCCTTTGTAAAATTTAGAGCTTGTCATTTTTCCAAGTGGCAAACAAAAGTGAACATAATCTGGACAAAAATAATTGTCCTAAAGAGCTTTGAGGGTATATTGTGACCTACATTAGTAGAAATGTTTCATCTATTAAAATCAACCGAACTGTTTCAAAACGTCAGTTTGTGGGGCTCTTGTTGGCCATATCCCTTTATGTTTCATGTTAAACATCGCATAATAGATGCTGGTGATTGGACTCGAAAACATTTACATGCACCAGTTAGTTAATAAACTTTTATCGAATGAATCATCAATTTCTTCAAAATAGATGGTTTTTATAGTTATATTCCTCTTAGGAGGCAGGACTTTCTCCTGGTTTGCAGGTTTGCTCTCTCATTAGTTAATTTTTTTTTTTTAATCCCAGTGTTCTTTCTCTTTTTACCCTCCTGAAGTACCGGAAATCTGAGTTGAACCTTTTTCCCTGGCACATTGGGTCACCTTGGCTCAGCCCCTCGTCCTGAGGGTTGTCCTCCTCTCGATTCTGTGGTCACTGAGAGAAGGCTCTGCCCGGCCAGTGTAGCGTGGGGGTCATGGGCAGCGGATGATTTTCTTAACTGTCTTACACCACTGGGTGGTGTCAAGTTGGTAGGCCTGTTGTTGCTCCAGCGTACTGTGCATGTGCACATGCCCTGACCTTAGTCGTTAGTGACGCCGTTGGAGTTCGGTCAGTGGTTGCCCCAAATCTAAATTTTCTAGAGAAACTTGACAAAGATGTTTCCAGTTACTCCCACTTGCTTTGCCCCCAGAATATAGTACTTTGGCTGTCAAGATCGTGGGTAGCAAGTTCTGTTTTTGCTTTTGTTTATTTTTCCTCTGGATTCTCAGAAAGAGTATTCTACAAATGTGAAGAAGTTGGCGCTTCTTTTCGGAAGTTTAGCTTGGGAGTCTGCTCATCCTTCTGTTTCAGAGTGCTGGCTGATAAGAGTAAGTTTTAAAATAGTGAGTTTCAGGGGGCAAAATATGAGCCCGCTGACTGGCTATACTGGATTGGAGAGTGTGCGAAGGATTTGTACCTCTCTCCTCAAATCCAGACCTGGGGATATGTGTACTTTGTCTGTTAACTTAGTGGCGGGGAGGAACTCTGGAAGAGCTAGAACATAGGCTGGCCTGGGTTTATAGAGATGGACCATGCTTAAGATGCCTTGAGACTGGATATAAAACCCCCAGTGTGCCCAGGTACAGACAGGTCTGGGACAGCCAGAGACGACAGGCTTGATTGCACATTAAGACTGACCCTAACAGGACTCTACCCACTGGGAATTTGGAGCTATTGGATTAGCCATTCTTCCTCTAATGAGGAAAAGCCAGAAAGGGGAACAAATAAAAGAACCAGGATTTTTCATCTCAATACTATCACACTATAGGAGATAGGAGGAAATATTGTAATTTTTTCCGGGAAATTTCTTTGCTGTGTTGAATCTCTCTATTTTACATAGAGATAAGACCTAATTTAAAACTTAATATAGACAAGAGTAAGGATAAGTTTGAGATTACAAACTTAAAATGAAGGTATTCGCTGTCTAAAAGTGAAATCCATAATATTGGCTACTGATATTTGGGATAGCTGCATTGATTTTTGAGCCATAATAGGTAATAGTCTTGCATTATTAACATTCTTAATTAGCATAAAATATATGTATGTGCCACGACTCTTTAGAAACCTTTGCCTGAGTTAGTATTCCGTGGCTGTTTGTAGAGAGTAAACCCCAGAAAACATATCTTCACATTTGAGTACAATATTTTTGGCACCACCATTACTGAAATCAGAAGTAGAAAATTAGGGGCTTGTACCCTATACCAGACTCCACTGTGCCTCCAATAATTCTCATTTTTTATAGAAATATATTTTTAAGTTTGAGATACAAGTCAGGACAAACATACTCAAATGCAGTAGCTGTTTATTTTTATATTTAGTAGGAATCACACATCCAAGAATCTTCTCCCTAGAAACACACCTTACATACATATAGAAAATTTAGCATCCATTGTATGGAGCTTTGTGGCTAATCCAGGGGCTCACTCATATTTATCAGTTTTAGTGTCTCTAATTAGAGAGAAATCATCGCTGTGCATGAGTTATGTGAGTGGTTATTGCAGTGCAAAGAAATAATCATTTTTTCTGAGTCTCTTAACCATCTAAAAGACAGCATTTGCTTATCTCTGCTTTCTTCTATGTAATATATTTTGGAAAACAGAAAGAGTTATGACCTGGACTAAATGTACTGCAGTGATTATATAGATTTGAGCCTCGGGTTGTGGTGTCCAAAGGTTCAGATATGGTGCTTTGTACTGTTTGATGTCCTATACTACACTGTGGGTGCCTACAGTTATTGCAATAATGAAGGACTGTCTGGTTGAAGACTTGCTTGTTTCTTATGTGACTTTCACTGATACTTATACAAGAAAGCGTTCTCAAATTATCACACAATATTTAGAAAGCTATATTACGTATGTGTATTATATAATACATGTGTAACACTTATATGTAATATATACATATCACATATATGATGTATATATATATGTATATATATGAGATATCTCTATATATCTATCTATATAGATAGAGAGCTATATCTATCTAGAGAGAAAGAGACCATGTATTTAAAATCTTCCTACACAGCTTTACAAAAAGAGAGGCAAACACACTATTACCTAATCAAAGAGATTGAGTAATTTTTTTTATATTCTTCTCTGTGGTAGCAAGGAAGTACTTTATTCGCAGTTCTTCTCAACAGCATGTCAAAACATTAAATGCATGTGAAATGACATGCAACAAGCCAATTTCGTATATGGCCTCTACTTTTCCACAGTTGAGCTCCAGCCTCCCCCATTTACATCTTTTCCAGACAAAACCTTCTCGGCCTTAATCTTGTGGAAGTAGTTGCAAGAAGGTATGACTAGTGAGGCTGAGTCATATGTAGGAGTCTTGTCCTCTTACAGTTCTTTCCATGCACTGTCAGTGGGCTTTGTCTGGTGCATATGACTGAGGGGAAGGGAGTTTAGGAAGTTGCACTAAAGCTGAATTTGTCCTGGCAGAAATGAAGGCAATTACTTTCTGTATTTTTATTTGGGGCATTTTCTCATGGGGAAAAAAAAAACAAGTTGTCATATTGTCCTTTCTTTTGATAAAGTTATCAATGATCATATTGTTTTTACTCTTTCTTTTTTAGACTGAGCTGCTCCCAAAATCAAACCATTGTTTATTTGAGGGATAAGCCCTTAAATGGCTTCTGAATCCAATTGTCCATACTTCGCCACTTTCCTTCAGCACAGTTTCCCCACAGTGGAGAAGCCGCTTGAAGTTCAGTTCTCTCCCCATTCCATGTCAAATTCTAGGCCTAATCCTGGTAACATTTGTGGATGAGGAGGTACAGTTCCGCAGTAGGTTCAAGCATTTACAGAACTCTACTTATATGCTAGGCACTGTGTGAGGCCTTTTAAGTATGCTTTCTTATTTAATCTTTAACATATCCCTACAGAGTGAGTATGCTAGCAGTGGTTTATGGAGGAGAAAACTGAAGTTCAGAAAGGCAAAGCGATTTTTCCCAAGTTACACAAATAATCAGTCACAGAGCCGGAATTTGGACTTGGGTCTTTTCTTTCCCAAAGGCGACAGTCAGAGACTTAGAATCAAGGCAGCGTGGCTGCAGGTCTAGCTCTGACCTTGGCACTAGTTCTGTAATATGAGTTTCTGCCCCATTCCTGAGACAAAGCCACCATATTTCACCATATTCCTGATAAAGCAAGTGCTTGAACACTTGTCTCAGTAACATCTTCAGGTTTCATGACTGCCCTTGTTTCTAGAATTTTTCTTCCTCATGTACTTACTGAAAGGCGAGCTGTCTGTCTACCTTCCTGCAGGCCTAGATCTCTTAATAGTTTGGAGTAGTAAGCCCTCTCTCCCTTGGACACCAGGTTACCTCTTCCTGGACATTTCCGATTTCAGTAATTAACCTAGATTACTTCTTATTGTCAGCTATAGCATTCTGTGGCATTACACAATTTCCGGTTACCTGACCATGCCAACGTGCGTCAAGTTACAGAGATGTCTTGTTCATATAACCAGTGGAATAAACTGTGGGGGCGAGCAGGAGAATTTGGGAAAAACCTTCATATGCCCCTCACTGTTTGAGATTGAATATTAAGTTTAAATATCTGGATTTCTGCTTATAAAGTTTTCTTCTATTATTTTATCTCGCTCAGATTTTTTAAGATGATATCTAATTGCAGAAATGGTTTGTATTTTCTATATAAATCAAATGTAAAATTTGCTTTTAGAAAAAAATCTTAAGTGTCACAGTGTTCTTTCCTCTGATAAGTTAACAACAACAATATTTGTTTTTGTTTTGTTTTGAAAGGACCATATTTTTCTTGGGTGAGTTTGAGTATAAAAGTGGACTGGTATTACTATGGTAGTGCTCAGTAAAAATTTATGAAATTAAATATTGTATATTCAAGATAGCCACTAGATTTCATCCAGATCAACCTGTATCAGTTAGTAGTGGCTGCCTGTTTCACTTGGTTTCAAAGGAATTGAAGCCTCTTCAAGTTCTGTGGAAGAAAATAAAGGTCATGATTGATAAGTGATGTCTACCATGTAAACAGAAGGGGGAGAGGTGGCAGTGTGATGACTTTGAATTTGCTCAGTCAGCACTATGTCCTACTTGCCTTAGTAGATTGTTCCCATTGCATAGTGTGCAGTTTCTTCTCTCCTTTAGTGCATTGACCTGGTCACAGGTTCCAGCTTCTCAGATCTTTCCTGTCTTACTGCTAAATGCATATGTGTCCAGTGAGTCATTAGTTCCAGCACCAACTTGAGAATTCTGAGATAACTGTTTTGTCTACACTGAGAAAAATCCTATTTTTATCCATATCATATTCAGCCATCAGACAAACCATTTAATACTCGGGGTGGGGGAAATCCCCTGTCTACCCTCTTTGTGTTCTATGGCTGAACTAATAATAAAATTGACAGAAGACCAGATTAAGAAGAGAAAACCCCAGCTTAATATGTAGGTCTTGGAGATCATAGAGAAATGATTGTAGAGAAATGAGTGAACAAAGCAGGCAGTATACATATCTTTTATACAAAGAAACAGTAAATTTGTGAGGAATGACAGGACACAGAAACTTAGGTTTGTGGAACATAATTAGTGAGGAATTCAAGCAGGTCCAGATCACGCCCTCGCTATGGGACTGTGCCTGAGTTGGGTCCACCTCACTATCAGGTCAGTGGTGTCTCTGTTGTAACTTCTGTTGATTCTCTACTATCTGTGGACTTTAGAGTTGGGTTTTGGGGTTCTAATCATAGTGAAGGGGAGCAGAATTTGTCACCCCTAAATATGCCTTTTTGGCATAAAGTTTATTTAGACTGATTATTTTTTAAAAGCAGCAGACATGAGAGAAGCTCTGAAAAACAAGTAGAAGTTACTGTTTTGTAAGAGACATTTACATTTATAAGTGAAATCTCTATTTTTAAGAGTGTCTCCCTCTGCTATACCAGGAAGAGGGGGATGACTCGAACTCTAGAAACTCTTATCAGTGGAGAAAGCAAGGACCTAAATCTGCATAATAATCTTACCCTTGTTTACTGTACGTTCCTGGGAACCTCCCATAACAGACTCCTCAGCCCCAGCATCTTGTGTTTTTAGTTGAAGATGGTGTTTAAGGTGATGGCTTCAGCCATTTTGGTGAGTTACTCAGTTTTCCTGGTTCTCTCCCATGTCTGCAGGAGATATACATGTTGTTAAACTTCTGTTTGTTTTTCTCCTATTAATCTGTCTTATATCAATTTAATTATTAGATCAGCCAAAGAACGTAGAAGGGAAGAACGGAAAATTTTTTCATCCCTACACTAGCTCTACTAATATTTGAATATATGCAATTATTTCACTTGTTTGAACCCTTATAAAATTATTTTTAAAATGGCTATGATAATAACTATTGCATAGATTTGTCATAAGTGATAACTGAGCTAACGCATGTAATACACTTAGCACATAGCAAACACTCATTAATGATTTATAAGTACGATTTTTATTAGTGAATCAATTGAGTCTAAGGGTGAGACTGAAATTTCTGAAATGCAGCTGATTACAAAATCAGAAGGTGGATAACTTCAGATGTATGTGGTGAAACATACTTTATACAATTTATTTTATGTATTCAACTTCTGGAATATTTTTCGAATGAAGCCAATAAAGCCAACTTTGAAGTCTTCATGTAACTAATTTTTCCGAAGGTATTATTATTTTTCCTGCAATATGTAACAGTTAGGAATGTTCTATACTATTTTCTAGGCCTCTACTCAGCATCTGAAAAATTACCATTTCTTCAGCGCCTCCTCTCTGCTGAGCACTCTGCTAGGCACCCAATATGTGCCAACTCTGTTCCTCACAACAACTTTACAAGAGAGGTTTCATTACCTCTGTATTACAGATGAGGGAACTGAGTTTCAGAGTTTTTAAGGTCAGTAAAACACAGTTAGAAAAGGATTTCAGATTGGTTTGGTTTGGGCTTAAAACCATTCAGTACACTAAACAATTTTAAACTAAAGGTCTTCCAATGAGACAGTTCTGCCCAGGTAGTCACTCATGAATAAAACTGGTACACATATGATCATTACAACGAAATCATCTTGAAGCATAGCAAGTTTATTTGAAGTTCAATGTATTGACTCTCCTATGACATTCTCATTAGCAAAAATTAGTGTCATCATGATTGATATGAGGCCATCAAGACACATTGCAGGAGTTTAGCTCATGAGTTTGAGGCCAGATTATGGCTGTACAAAAAGCAAGTGACTAAACTGAGCCACAAATAATTAAGTCTGTTGCTTTAATAACTGCTCAGTTAACTTAAAATAAACATAAAACCAACAACCTTCATCTGAAACAAGCATATACCAATATGAACAAAGGGACAGACTACACTCAACATTAAGTGTAAGCTGTGAATTAAAACACTATAATATTTTGGGAAGCAAATTTAAATTGTAGTATTTGGGTTGATATTATTCTCGTTTCATAGGAAGAAGCTGCTGTACATTAACATTTTAAATCAAGGTTTTCAATTAAGTTAAATATATGTACATATGGGTGCGTGAGTGTGTATATGTATATCTTTTAAGTTGAATATATATGGGTATGTATACACTTCCACTCTTACTTTCTGTCTTAAGTATCTCTAAATATCTCTCAGTTTTTATGGTGAGAAATAGCCTCACTCAATTATCTCCCAATTCATTGTTGAGAGAATTAATCCATGTTTGGAGAGCAACAATCATAATTACTCAAACAGCTTTGAACAACCAATGCATTGGAATTGGAAGTCGATGAAGTCAAAAGGAGCTCTAATAACTGTAATTAGGAGGAATAAATGGTATCAGCAGATGCTGCAGTAACAGAATTCAAACCAGTCCAATTGTTGGTGGCACATTACACCTGTAAGCATATTACGGAGCTTGTTGCAAGAAATTTGAAAGGTTGCTCATAATAACTCCATTATTCATTTGGCTTTTCTGGGATGAACATCAGGGTGGTGAAGCTGGCTCTGGAAATATAGAAAATACTTTTTTGCCAGTTATAGATAATCTCTCATAATTGAAGTAGAATTAGTAACTCATCTTAGCCAACTGTTGGGTTATTCAGCTGGTTGCCGTGAGGAGGAACTGCTTTGAAATCCAAAGCACTGTCTTAGTTAACAAGTTATTGATGCCTATGTATTAGGCATTTTATTTCTCCTTTCAGTGTGTTTTAACACAGAAGATGAAGATATTACCTTCCTCCATATCCCCAAATTTTAAGAAAATGAACCAAAAAACTGCCAATTACGATTAATATCCTTAATCACTTGAGTGTCTGTACTATTATTTTACCTTTAGAGAAGTTGTTAAAGGTAGTCTGTTGAACCTAATTAATGATAATTAAAAATTCCTTATGATAAGTAAATGACAAGCAATAGGATATTGGAGTATATGAGGAAGCTATTTGGTGTAAAACTAATTTGGCCTGAACTTCTTTGTTCCAAAAGCTCCTGACATGGCCGTTGAGCATGCATTGTATACCTGCTTTAAGTATTTACTATGTCCCAAAGAGAAGAACAATGCCTTTAAAGATAAGAATGTAACTTCTCCCACATTGGCATTTCCTTAAGGATAAGCGTCTCTCCCTAAACTTAAGGATTGATTGCTGGCCTGTTGTGCTCATCCTTTGACCACTCAGCTCCAGACCACAGGTCTGCTACCTGCTCTGTTCATCAATTGCTGTGTGAATTGCTGTGCCAGCAAACCAATCTTGTGACTATTGTAAAAGGGACATTCCAATCATATGTGATACATGCTCTTGACGGTATATAACCAGTCTGTCAACCCCCACTTCTTTGGAGTGCTCTGTTCTTCTGTGAAAGGACTCGCCCATGCTATATGGTCCTCAGATCTGGCTCATAATAAACTCACCCCAATTTTGATTTATAGATTGGTTATGGATTATTTGCATCAATCCTAGTTTTAAATAGTACTTTAGTATTATTTCATTTAATCTTCACAATGCTGTAAAATAATTACTTTATTAATTTTACTTTAAAAATGAAGAAATTGAAGTTTAGAAAAGTTGAATGTGATCCTGGCTCAACACTCGGTTGACATAAGGGAAGCCATACTGTAGAAAAGAAACCTATTGTAACTTTGAATGACCTCTGACTGACTAACCCAGCTGGATTTGCACCCCGAGGAGGTGTAACTGCTCTGTAGACTTTACGACCCCTGCTTGTGCATGTACCTCCTGGCTGCGATAAGACAATAACTTTGTTCTTTTGAGTTCCTTAGGAATGTGATGACCCCTGAACAGAAAGTCTATGCTGATAGCCATCATCAATGAAAACAAAGATCTGGTTTGGCGACTCCCAGTCTGTAACACCTGAGGGTCAACATGCCTAACCCCCTCCCCTGTAACTCACCAGCCTATATAACTGCTATAAGATTCTGTGCCCCCTTAAGATGGTTCTTTTGGACATGAGTCAGCCATCTTCCCTCTTGCTAGCAAGCTGTAATAAATGCCCTTTCTTATCCACCATCTTGCCCCTTGACGATTGGCTTTTGTCTTGTGGCGGGCAGATCGTGCCCTTTGTGCGGTAACAAATCCTTTGCCTAACCTAGAAACTGAAAGAATGAATGTTTAAACACTGAGACTAGTGTTTGTTCTTAATCATTACACTATACTTCTTTTCCTGAAGAGAGTCTAACAGACTATAACAACATGAAAAAGCTAATATTATATATATATAAATTGTTATTTAGTTCAACTGACGTTCATTTAGTATCTCAAATGTGCCAGGCATAAGAAAAACAAAGAATGCAATGGTTTGAAGATATGCCGGTTCTTTTAAGTGCAAGGACTATTGTATGAGAGAGAACACATGTCCAAATCTAACTACAGTCATGGATGCCAAATATAAGATACAGAAAAAGCACAGTGAGATTTCAGATGTGAGAGCTAATAGTGCGAGGCATAAGTATAGGTAAAGGCTGTAATAAAACAGGAAAACCCAGAGATGGTGTGTAGTAAAGTACCTGTGTTTGGATTTTTGCTTTTAGTTTTTAGTAATGTAAGTGTCTTTCATTGATAAATTTTTTCCGACATTTTGTTGTTATTGTTAAACAAAGCAATTGTTTTTCCTCCCAGGATATTGCCACCTGATTGCTACTCTCATTACTAATTGTATTGATTACATTTGTTAAAGGCAACCCAACTATGAATGTCTTTCCTTTAGCAAGTGATGGATGAGTGCTTCTATAGCACTTAATGAGATGCAATAAATTCCATTACTTTGCTTTTCTTTCTTTTTAAAATGTAGCCACTGTAGAAATGTTCATGTATGTGTAAACAAAGTCTATCAAGAATGGTCTTTCGTGAATGGAAATATATTTATAGTTTCAGAATTACATTAAGTGGAATTCTTGATTTGCACGTTTTGAGACCTGTATTGGTTGATGGGAAGAATAAAGCCATGTCAAAGTTGGCGCCCAGATTTCTTCCTGTGGTAGGAGCTGGACTCCATATGGTGTGATTGGAAGGCTACTAGGAAGACACTTCTACCCACAAAGTATCCCCAAGCTCTTACAGTTGCTAAAATCCCTCAGTGACATTCATCCATGTGAATTAAGCACTGCCTTTGAAAATAACCTCTTTTAAAATGCAGGATTTTCTGAAGAGCCTCTCAGCTGAGATTCCTCTGATTCAGAGTCAGCAAACTATTTAATATTCTAATGAACACTGTGAGGCTGGAATAGAGAGAGAGCATATAGATGACATATACTGTCAATGTAATATATAGATAATATGTATAACATGTAATTATATATCTATTTAATATAGATATATAATATAGAGCATGATTCCTATTGCACTCTTAATCCACTTTTGTTTTGTAGAATCTTATTATGATTAGAAAATAATTTTGACATTCATTAAATTCAATTGAATTGAAATACATAATCTCAATATAATGTGATATATAAAGCAAAATAGAACTGCAGTTATAAAAATAAGAATTACTTCCAGATGGGATGGAGTGGGATATTGCAGTTTTAGAAGGAAGAGATGACATGGAATATTAGAGAAGGTGAAATTTGAATTTGGGCCTTGAAAAATGACCACAACAGGAGCCAGAGTTTACTGGGGATTCCCTGAAAGCTAATCTATGAGAGACCAAACCAGTAGTACTAGGATTCCATTGAATTGCTCTAAATCTCAATTCTAAGAGTCATATAATATAAAACCCATTAGTTACCTGCTATATGATTCTATATAACTAGTTCCTTCTTTAGTCCTTTTGAAACCTGTCAAAGAGATCAATCTGATCCTGATTATCCTTGAATTTTCCCCTTTTCCTTTATATTTTGTCAATGGAAATAATGGCATGAACATCAGGTAATACAAATACGCTTTTGACCCCACATTCTGCCTGCCTATTCCAATAGAGCAGGCATTTACCTTAAGGGAGAAAATGCTCTAAATGAACTGTAAAATTTTCTGCATTAATGGAAATGTTCTATAATCTCCACTGCCCAATATGGTAGCCACTAACTTAATGTAACTATTGAGCACTTGAAATGTGGCTAGTATGAATGAGGAACTGTATTTTTTAAATTTTATTTCAATTTATTTCAATTTAAATAGCCACATGTGGTTAATGGCAACTCTTTTGGACAGTGCGGTTCTAGATAGAGTGAACAAGAGGCACAGAGGAAGAGTCATGTGCATTTGGAAATCAGATAGTAATTTGTAAATGTTAGAGCATAGATAAAGGCTATAGTGTGTCTGAAGGTGAGGACTGGATAATAGACTAAGACAAGTTGGAAAAGGCTTTCCAATAGCAAGTCAAGTTATAAGATTGGCCAGAGACATTGAAGCTTGACAGTGTGATGTGATGAAATTTGGTGGTTTACTGTCTCTATTACACATACCTAAACTTCTAGCTGGCGAGTCTGAACATATTCTAATGGAAAACCAAGGGGAGAAGAAGCATAAACATCAAGTACTTTTTAAGCCTCTGTTTGTGACAAGTTTGCTAGTGGCCTGTTGGCCAAAGCAACTCATGTGGCCAAACCAGAGTCTGTGTAGGAGGGTGTCACAAAGAGCATGAATAGAGAAAGACATGAAAACTTGGAGCCATAAGCAAAATTCTTCTTCCATCGTCTTCACTCTGGCTGGTTATTTATGTCTCTTCTACATGCAGATATTCTTTTTGCTTATCCCATCCCCCTTCAATGACCCACACAATCATTGATCATTGTATTGGAACTCATGATTTACATGAGGTCCAGATATAGTTCGGTTTCTCATGATCCAGAGATCTATAAACTAAAAAGACAAGTTATCTACCCTCCCAACTCCCTACACACTCACATAATGAGATAAGGACAGGATAACTGCAGCAGGCCATTTCATTGACAAAGTGGGAAGATGGGAGACACATAGCAGCCACTGCTTCATAAAGATTATGGAATCCGACTGGAACAATGTTGCAAATAACCACTAACCCAGGTTTCGGGGGAGGGTGTTCCTTGATTAGACCCAGTTTTTGCTCCTTGGCAAGTGGCTTCCTAGACCACTGTTCTCTACTGTTCCATGTGAATAAGCTATTCCATTGTTTTTTTTGCAACTTATGGCTCTGCACTTTGGGATGTCTTTCTAGGCCCATTTCCCTCATTTTTTTCTTTTTTTTTGTGAGGAAGATTAGCCCTTAGCTAACATCTGCTACCAACCCCCTCTTTCTGCTGAGGAAGATTGGCCCTGAGCTAACATCTTTGCCCACCTTCCTCTACTTTATGTGGGACGCCGCCTGCCACAGCATGGCTTGGTAAGTGGTGTATAGGTCCCTGCCCGGGATCCGAACCTACAAACCCTGGGCCACTGTAGCAGAGCGTGCAAACTTAACTGCTATGCCACCGGGCTGGCCCCATCCATTTCCCTCCTTTTTTAACATCTGTAAAGGTCATTGGAAAATATACTCTTTCAGCTACTTTCTCAACCTGGTTCTTGCACATATAAAGGCAGAGGTCTCAAAATCTTTGTATATTCTGAAATACATAGATTTCTTCTACTCTTAACTAATGGCACTTTTCATCGGTATTGCTATCTAGAAAGTTTTGTGGTTTTCCTATGAATCAGGTATGATTCTATTCCATGCTTAAAGTGTCACACCAAGAATTTTTTATTGAGACATGCTTGCCTTTCCAGACTTATTCAGTGATATTTTGGGCATCACTGGCTGCAGTGGGATAATGCCTCTAAGACTTCCAGAAATTCTTTTGACTAGTTAGTTGAATTACTCTTGGTAATTCTTGATCCTTGTCCCCGGGTATTTTACTTTGAGAATTGTTTTCCCAATGGAGAATTTGGAGTTGAGAAACAATTTTATAATCAATCCAGAAACTACTGGCCCTTCTATCTCATATACAGCTTTTAAAAGCCAGATTACAGTTTTCACTTTCTGCCTGGAAGCCTTGTTGCTCACTTCCAAAATTTTATTAAGTGCATCTTACATCTTCTGCCTTACTGCAAGTGACAATTATGCTAATTGTTTTGCTAGCATTTTTAGCAGCATCCTCAGTGTTTTTCTAGTCTTTGTTCAATGCCCGTTCTGAAAGCCGATGTAACATATTTTTAGTTTTTGTTATGGTAGCACCCGATGCCCGGTGCCAATTTGTTAGTTAGCTCCTATTGCAGTAATGCTTCGTTACTCAGATCCTTAAATGATAATGATTTACTAATGTTCATGAGTCTAGAAATGATGTTGATATAACTTGTTTGACCATTCTTCTGATCTCAGCTTGGGACACATATGTGAGTGTTTTGTGGTTTCCTTGCTGTTGGCTGATGTAAGATGACTGGGACAAGTGTCCCTAATTCATGTCTTTCAGCCTCCAGTAAGTAGACCAGGAGTTCAGGAATGGAAATAGAAATGTGTGTACACTTTTTTTTTTTTTTTTCTGTGAGGAAGACCAGCCCTGAGCTAACATCCACTGCCGATCCTCCTCTTTTTGCTGAGGAAGACTGGCCCTGGGCTAACATCCGTGCCCATCTTCCTCTACTTTATATGGGACGCTGCCACAGCACAGCTGACAAGCAGTGCGTCGGCAGGCGCCCGGGATCCGAACCGGCGAACCCTGGGCTGCCAAGCGCAAACTAAACCGCTGCGCCACCGGGCCGGCCCCTAAGAAATGTGTGTACACTTTTTCAAGCATCTGCTTGCATCAAGTTTGCTGTTGTCCCATTGGCCAAAGCAAGTCATATGGATAACTAAGTCCAAAGTCAGTGTGGGAGAGCATTAACAAATGCATGAGTACTAGAAAGTATGGAAATTAGCTATATCAGTGCAGTCAGTTGACCACAGAGGGCATGGAATGAGTTTGGTTTCCAATAAGAGAGGAGACAAAGAAGCCAAGACCATATCATTGAGGTTTTTCTACTCTGGGTTGGAAAGTCCATATCTTCACTAACAGGAATGAGAAAATAGTGAAGAATTTTAAGCAGAAGATCAACATGATACTTTTTATTCGGAAAAGTTTTATTGCAGAAAAGTATTCTGCAATAGTGTGTAGGACTTATAAAAATATAGCTTTGAGGCAGGGGGACCATTAGAAGAATATTTTCTTAATTCAGGTGATAAATCATAAATGCCTGATAAATTATTAACAGTAAGTTCGGAGGAAACAGTACATGGTACCTGATGAGGAGAGGGAGGAATGAAAGTTTGAAATCAGTACTTCTCTCTTACTATTTCAACAGAAGTAAAGAGGAGAAATTATACCACTAGCTCAAAGATAAGGTTGAATTTTTTTCATTAAAAAAGATCCACAGGGGCTGGCCCAGTGGCGTAGTGGTTAAGTTCGGTGTGTTCTGCTTCAGTGGCCCAGGGTTCGTGGGTTCGGATCCTGGGTGCAGACATATACCACTCATCAAGCCATGCTGTGGCAGTGACCCACATACAAAATAGAGGAAGATTGGCACAGATGTTAGCTCAGGGCCAATCTTCCTCACCACAAAAAAAAAGACCCCCAATTCCTTTCTTTTAACTTACACTTCGTATTTCAGAAGGAGGTTTGGAATCTCCTCCACATTCACAGTCTCAGCCTCAAGTAATTAAGGATAAGAAATTTGTTGACACCCTCAAAGAAAGGTAACACAGAGCTTTAAGTAAATGAAGCCTGTTGTATTTTGAACATTCTTTCAAACTAGAGTTCCTTTAAGCTTTGTTTATTAATTTTTCTTTTCCTCTGTTAAATCATGCTTTTAAGATCTGGATTAGATTCAGTTGTGTGCTGGAGCTGGCTCATACTGACCTGAGCCATCGTTTCTCTTGTTTCTGTGCTGTGTATACTAGACACAGAATGAGAGGCATATTTCTGTTTTAGCAGAAACTGTTGCAGGTGTTAAGAAAAATGGTCATTTGTTTCACTGAGATTTAGCTGACAAGACTGGTGTGGTTTTCTTGTTCATGGTGAATGTCTTAGGGGATGTTTGTCAAATTGTAAAAAAACATATTGCAAAGAAAGAATAATATTGTGAGAGATTTGTTTATGAAATAGTTTAAGAGAAATACTACACATGCATGCATATGATTCTTTTATGAGGAATTTTATCTACTCTTTAACAATTGCATAAAGAAACTTGTGTGGTCGGGGGAAAAAACGAAGCATTTGTGTACATGATTTCGATAGTAAAGAAGTTCAAAAAAAAGGAAGCCTGACTGAATGTGAATATGTTGAGGGAGGGCCATTTTAAAATTAAGTCTAAAAAAGCAAACTTTACAAGAAAGCAAAGAAGAGCTCTTTTAAAATATTACAAGGAGAAATTGATCATAAGTAACTCAAGTGCACACCTCAGGTTTCCTGTTGTAAAATGCTTTATAGGCCTGTTTGTGGAATCTTTGTTACAGACTTAGTTCAGATTGTATCTCTGTATCTACTGTTGGAAATTGCAAATTTAGATGCATCCATTCAAGAAACACTTATAAGAAAATCTCTACCCCAGAGCATACCTTTTTGTCTACCTTAGTGTCTAATGAAAGGACTTATATTCAAATAGTAATTGACCAAGTTAAATCAGCATTAAGTAGATTTATTAAATACATATCTACTATGATTCTCAAGCTATTTACATTAATATTTTTTGCATCCGTTTCTTTTTATGTTTGTTTTTCATTTTATATTTTGTCCACTCCTGTATAGTATCACTTGTGAGTAAAATTTATAATAGGAACTGTCTTGAATACCGGTAATTAGGTTAAAAAGATGAAACATAGCCTTTATTCCTTGCATTTCTGGCAGGCAACGCACAGATCATCTTCGCTGGACACTCTTCATGGAGAGAGGAGTAAGGGGCAGTGATTTTCTCCCTTCTTCGATGTTGCTCTGTTTACCATGCATTTGCCTTTTTCTTGTTAATCACAGTGCTTGGAAAGCTGAGTTCCTCAGCTCTGGGAAAGGGCACCTTCCTTCAGTTTTATCTCAGGCTGGAGCCTAGAGCAAGGCTGAGGAGCTTAAACCTGTGCCTGTTCCTAGAGCACCAATCTAGAAGTCTCTAGAAGTCTCTAGCCAGACTCAGTGAAGAATGAATCCAAAGAAATTAGGATAGTCTCCCAAACTCTTGGCCATGTTACCACATTTTAAAATCATAGTTGAAAGAGAGAAAAGATAGTGCGGAGAAGGAAAGATGGCAACAGATCCTATCATTGAACAGGGGTGGGTTAAAAATGACCACAGATTATTTCCAGCTCCTCCCATCAAGAGTTGAAGTTGCTTTCCCCACTTTTGGAATCTATACTGAAATTTGCTACAAGATTGTAGATCTTAAGTGGTCTCACCACAAAAAAAAAGGAAGGTAACTATGTAAGGGGTATGTTAGCTTGATTGTAGTAAGCATTTCATAGTGTATACATCATGCTCTACACCTTAAATATATACACTATTTATTTGTCAATTATACCTCGTTAAAGCTGGAAAAAAAAAAAAAACAGCCAGATAATGCTAGAACTGGCCCATGAACTCCTGTGATCAGGCTCCAGAGTCCATGCTCTCAACTCCCACCCTGTACTGCCTTTCAGCAAGGTTGCCCACACGCGTTAGATGGGTTTGTCTTCATCTGGAATGCCTTTGAGAAGGCCTTGTGAAGACTTCGGAGCCAAAAGGAGACTCAGCGGTCTCATTATATTATAGTCATGCTGCATATGAGAAAATTAGAAAGACATTTTTCATTAAATCTCTGATGTGATTGCATTGCTACTTAAATTGCCATCTGAAAATGAAAGAGTGTATTTTTAGTCATTAAAATCACACCAAAAACTGATGTGGAAGGAGGATTACTATGCAATGAGTGGCAAGAGGGGACTGATTTAGTAATTACATAATTTGTATTTGCACGCCTGAACCCTCTCTTCGGCTTCCTGGAATATACAAGATGTGAAGCTGTTAATTACATTTATAAATTAATTTACACCACTTCTTCTTTTCTTCAAATAATTTATTGTCATGATACAGTTGACATCCCATAGGGATGTCTAGTAGTGTGTACTTATTGTGAAATGTTAAGAGAGCTTTAAAAATAGCTAAAATGTAGCATGAAAGTGAATTAATAGAACTCATATTGTGATCCTGGATTCTTGATTGACTTTTATCATCTTGTTTGCTCACTCACCACAGGGGAAAGGCCTGCCATCACCGTGAAATTAACAATGTTCAACCCTATTAAATAAAACTTAAAGGGTTATAGATTCTGAATGTTACACTAATACCATTTTATGACTAAAACCTTATAATTCATTTCCTTTGAAATTATAAGAATCTCAAATTTGCATTTATTTAAGCAATCATTTGATATCCGTATTTTTTCTTTTTCTTTTTTTTGGGGGGTGGGGCGGGCCTCTAGATGTCAGCCTTATAATGTTACCTGAAATGTAAAAATCCAATCATAGTCTATCTGATTCTACAATTTGGAACTTACTGTAGTTCAGGATTAATGAATTTATTTCATATTTGTATTAACTGTGGGTGGAAGGAGGGAAGACAAACAGTGTTTCTGTGACTGAATTCTAGCCCTAGCTATGTATGCCCTTTTTGGAGATGTTCTTTACAGAATCTCTTGTTGCTCCTAAATCATGTAACAATAATCTAGAACTTTAAAAAATGAATAAGGGATCCAAGGAGAATAGTTCTTCCTTCAAATAGATAGTAAATGTAATAGTAAATGTATAGTAGTAGTAGTAGATGAATAGCAGATGTAAAAATGTAATAAAGCTGAAATAGTAGTAAATAGTAAAATAGTAGTAGATTAATAGTAGGTGTAAAAATGTAGTAACAACAGCTAATGTTTATTGAAGGCAGACATAGTGCAAAACGCTTTACACGCACTGTCTGATCTAATTGTTTGACAACCTACCCTAGTGTTGATGGCTGTTGGAAATCCACTCTAGATCCCTTACTCTTGGGATTTTACTTCTGCTTGGCATCCTGAAGGAAGAGAGTAATTTATCTGTAATGGATCCTACAATCTTAATTTAATCCACAAACATTGGCAAGGAAAAAAAAAATGTCTTTCTATCTTCCAGAGTTGCAGAGAACTTATGGGGGAGCGAGGAGACTGAGTCGTTAATGAGAAAAGCCTGATCTCCAGTTCCCCTGGCGTTCTCATGCATGGACGCTGGCTTTACATGTGGTGTGTGTGTATCTCCATTCTTCCCTTTGGCTTTATTCAATAACTTTTGTAAAGAAGAATACAATCATAAAAATTGTAATAACTCATACTCTGATCATAATAGTGAGAAATTAGAAATTATTTTTAAATGGATGAATTATTATGTATGATATTTAAGATTAAATATTACTTAGATATGAAGACTGCTTACAGTGCCAAAACATATTTACTATAAATGTGAAGGGAGAAGACTAACACGTCAACTGAATATGGACATTAAACTATATCAAATTGCTTTCGGATGACATGAATGGGGAGGTAGCATGGAAAATTAGAATAGTCTTTTTTTAAGGTACTGGAACTTTGGGTAAATTTGTTTCTTTGACAATTTACTTACAAATACAAAAGTAAAAATTTGAAGGAAGAATTACTTCAAAAATTAATAACATCCTCTGCGTAAATTTCCTCATTTCTCTGTCTACTAAAAATAAAACAAATGGTTTCTAACCAAAATGTAATTTTGAGTGAACAGTACACAGTGGTATTATTCATTTAAATCTAGAGTTTTATTTTTCATGTGTCACTTGCTATAGTCCATTAGTCAAAGAAAGCACCTGGGAGCCTCCAAGGTGGTGAGCACTGAAAATAGAACACTTCTAGCTTAAATTGGAACTTGTTCTGCTGAGGGTACAATATAATCCAGAATATCTTATTTCCTAGTGAATGTTTCTGTTCAATCACAATTGCCCCAGGATATAGAAGGCAATTTCCCTAGTCAATCAGGTACTTTCCATCTTGGTTAGTTGTAGCACTCTGTGGTTTGCTCTATAATTGCATAGTTAACCACCTTAAAAGGTACATACATTTTATGAGAAAGTGTGGTATTCCTGTAGGAAAAGAAACCAGAACAAATATCAATATTCTGGCACAACTGTGAGGCAAAGGAATATTTTTTAAAAATCAAAAAAAGAAAATCCCTTAAATCTGCAGGTCAGACATCACCTTAGGGAGTGGCTCAGTTGGGATGGTAAACAGCCTGTGCTTCCAGCACTTCCACCCACTGTGGTTATGGCACATGTGGAAATATGCAGAGACTTTCAAGAGTCCTGCCTCATCTATCTGCAGTTGCAAAAATGCTGCCAGGGTATTTGAGCCTTCAGCAAATTTACCCTTCATTTCAACAAGGTGGGGTTGTTTCAATATGAAAGAAAAGAGCAAGAGGCTCAAACTGAGACATGTTCTTAACCCTATTTCCAGAATACAAAAATATTATTTTGCCATTAAAGAGGAAGAAAAGAGAGAATTTTGTGAATGTATGAAAGAAAAGTTCTTGGTGCACTTTATTTGTTCTTTTAGCCTAAAAAATGCTTTATCCAGACAAATGTGAAATAAAGATGATTATGTTGCTTATTCAGTAATCAAATAACGTGAATAATTAATTTGTTAATTCAACAAATATTTATTGAATGTCTCCTGTGTGCCAGGCAGTGTTCCACAGCCTGAATGTGAGGAATTGAACAAATCAGTAAAAAACAAACTATCACAACAAAACTGTTCATGGAGCTTCTCTTTCTATTAAGGCTGTGGAGGGGCTTGCTGAGTTGAAGATGGAACATACACGTGTCATATAGCATATTAGATGATGTTACATTCTAGGTAGAAAATCAAAAGGATAGAGGATGCCCAGGGCTGGGAGTAGAGTATTGTTACAATCAAATAATTTGTTCTCTGAAGACTTCTCTGAAAAGGTGGCACAGTTTGCTAATGAATCGGATGTGGGAGTAAAAGAAATAATGAATGAATGAATGACTCCCAGATCGTATAACTTAATAATTACATTGTCAGATTTTTTCCCAGTCCATAAAAAAATGCTCTTAGAAGAAGTTTAGGTTTTGGTCTTTCTGTGTCTGTTTTGGGGTCATTATAGATTACCCAAGATAGCTTGTGTGTACTTGAAGTCATGGATCCTTGGATCTAGTCCCACCCTTGCCACTATTTAGCTAAGTGACTTTGAGCAAGTTACTCTTCCAGAAATTAATGGATTGAAGTGGATGGCCATGGTGTCAGCTGATCAGATGTCCACGTGTTGCCCTGCATTTCCCATCCTCTTTTGCTGTTCCATGAGGCTCTATGACTAAGCGATGGCCAATGGGATGTGAAGAGGAAAGATAAATCTTTTCCAGATTAAAAGAGGATTTTAATACACATAAATAACTATTTCTTGAGACAGTGAGTTATCATAGATTAATTAGCAGTAGTTTTTTCCTTTTAAATACATAAAATAATGGTGCTTCCTACAATTGGTATCTTAAGATTCTGTGAAATGCAGGTAGTACTATCCTATCTAACAGTCCTTAACTTCATCTCATAGAAAATTTGGTTTTAGTTTTTACGTAGATATGCGATTCTTACAGTATAAAGATAGAAAACTATATTTCCTAATGTAGAAACAAGTTTCCTTTTCTTTATTGTGAAGATTTTCACATGAAGAGAGGAAGAAAGTTTAATTTTATTGAATATTTTTGTCCAATACAGGGCTTGGTGTTTTCATACTAATTATCTAATTTAAATATCACGATAATTTAGAAAGAATAGGTAGCTATGATTCTGTCCATTTTGCGTGGACAATGAGACTGAAAAGGTTACAAATCTTGTTCAAAGTCATTCAGCAACTAGGAAGTGTGAAGCAAAGATCTAGCCTTGGTCCTTTGTACCAAATTCTATGCTTTTTACCTTTTCCAGAAATAATAAATAAAGGAGATTCATTGGGAAGACTTTTTAGAAAGAAATTATAGCACACTATTAAAGAGCATACAGACTTGGGAGCCCGAGAGCTTCAGTTTGTGTTTCAGCTCTTCCACTTGGTAGCTGTGACATTGGACAAGTTCGTTAACTGACCTGTGCTTTGATTTCCTCCTCGGTAAAATGTGGGAAATGTTAATATCTAGCACATGGAGATATTTTAAGAATTAAATGAATTAATATATAAAATGCTTAGATCATGTAATTATATTGTATTATTATTATTATTTGCATTCTTAAGATCAGAATCTGCAATCAACATCTCTCAATCTGTTCTAAAAATGCCTAAGTACCTGATGACAGAAGAATTGCCAAACAACCAAAGTTCGAATAAAAAAGGAGGGAAATGCTACTGTATTCCAGTATTGCTGTATTCCAGATTGTATGCAGTCTGTAGACTGCATCTCCACAGCAGGAAACCATTTGCAAAGTGTGTGTGTTGGGGAGGGATAAGAAAGAAGAAACAAATGTGTAGAATGAGCAACTGATTTTACCTATTTCTCTTGTCACTCAAACTTGTCGTTTCTCCTTATTTCTTGATCAGGGCTGACAGAGATTCTCATGAGGACTGATCTCGCTGAAAATCAGACAGCATCTCTGAGAACTCAGTTCCATACTTGAAATGGCAATATCAGCCAGCAGTCAGAAACTGATGTGAAGGGTTTCTGGTGCAGCTGTGACAATAGCAGAGGCAGCAGTAAAAGAGGATAGCATGATGAAACGTCAACTTCATCTATGTTTGTAGGCCAAGAGTGGCAAGACTTTTTCACGCTAGCGTGCTCTCACTTCTATCTAACATTGCTTTCACTACTTGTTTGTTTCACTAATGAAATTGATTCTGCTACTGAAACTGACAAAGGTCCATGTGCTTCCAAATGGCAGAGATTGGTAACAACACAGATTGAGTGCTGGTGAAAATGGTTCAGTTAACTTGTGTATTTAAGTACCTATTAGCTGACTTGGGTTTTTGAGTATCTATTGTGTGACTTGGATATTTAACTACCTTTAACATGAACCAGATCTGATCTTGAAGTATTGAAGGAAATAACGCCTCAAAGACAGCAAAATAAGATGTTACATGATGATAACACAAAGCACCATAAAATAAATGCCAAAAATAAATAAATAAGTCCTGTGTGGTATGGTTCAAAGGAACTAATATCGTATTTGAGTTATGGAATCTTGTGAGATGTTATAGAGGAGGTCTGTTGGAAATGAGTCTTAAAGAATGATGCAGTCTAGACAAATAGATAGGGAGAGAAGGTGTTGAGGTCCTTCCTAATCCTCACCTTGGTACCTGTGGCTTTCTTGGGGTCGAAGTTGTAATAACCGGCTTGCAGGATCATTGGAAAATTTACTGAATTCATGTTTCACTATTATAGGTATAGATAAGGTGACGTTTTGAATGAAGCTCAAATAATAAATTTTTACTAAGATTTTTATTGGTTAAGATCTTTTCCACATTGCAACATGTTTTCATAGATTTCTTCATTAAGGCCTTATTGTCTCACAACCATGCCTGTATCATAATAGCGAGTGTGAATATCATTGAGAGAAAGTCTGAACCTCTGAGTGAAGTCATTGTTCATAGTTTGGAGGTAGAATTCCTCAGGGGTCACAATTGCTAACCTCGTTGACCTTGGACATGCAAACTAATCAGTATTTAAAAGCCCTCTTCAATGTTGAGAAACTCTGATAATTTGTCAGTACTGATATTGATTAATTACATAACTATAATTTCAAATGTCCGGTATCAATACTTAAAGCCTCCTAGAAAATATAGGGAAATAAAATAATCCAGCTCTGGTAATATACATAAATTCAAATGAAAAGACTTGAAACCATCTTTAGATGGAAAAAAAAAAAAAAAGAAACTGTAGGTTATCACCAAGGATAGAATGAAAGCCAGGTCTTAGAGAGTACTGTAAACACCCATGAAAGAAACTCATGTGAAATGAAGGTTAAAACAACATGGAAATATCCATTGACTATAGACTTCTGCTCTTTTAGCTGTCTGTCTCTCTTAATGACTCCTCATGGATTTGTTGTTGAACATGAACTTGAGTACAGCAGGCCGCCCATGTGGAAAAATCCAACGTGGAGTTAGAACTGCTGATCTAAATCTCTGCTGAGAAGTCAAAACTAGAAATGTAGATGTGAAATCACCCCCACAGAGATGGTAGTGCAACTGTGGGAGTGATTGGCATAAAAGAGAGAGGTTACGTTGAGCAGGGCAGTGATTATCAATCCTAAGGATTTCCAGAATCCCCCAGCAGGTATTTTAAAAACACAGAGCACAAGTTGTATACTAGAATCTTGGATCAGAATTTTGACGAAAGGGGTGGTAACTAAGGAATCAATGAGTTTAAAAAATTATCTCCGTGTACACATGTATAAATAAAATTTAAAAAATAATTGAGGAAAGGTCCTAGAAAAATGCCCACAAGTTCAAAAACAGAAGCCATTTTTCTCTTCCTGTATATAAAAAAAAAATCCAAAAATATTTCTGTGCTCTAGAACTTATCATTATTAGAATCATAGAAAAGTTGAATTAGAAGTTGCTACAGTATTAACTAACCCTTTAACTTGTGCCAAAGAATTAATTGTTTATATAAGCATTTCCTCATTCTGTTTTACCACATGTACATTAACTGTGTACTAAAGGGAATTAACCAGAGTTTCTCACATAATTCACCAACAAATAGCTTAATGTGGAACCTTACTTATTCACAACTAGCCTCCTCAAAGAACTAACTACTCAGTAATACAAATGGATGTTATTAAGAATTGGAAATATTTTTAATAAATGGAGAATGTTTTGGTTACTTTAAATGGTAGTACTGTAATGCTTTTATTATGACTTTTTGTTTTCTTCTGGATGTGGGAGAACATTTGACAGAGGGAATTCTACTTTCCGAATCCATGTGACGTGCTCTTATTATCACACCTCTGTCTTATAGGAATTTGATAAAGTCAGATTTCTTCTTCAGGAATTCTGAACCTGTAGGTACTGATGTCCTCTAAATTATAAACGGTTTTGCTCAGGTGAAAGAAAGACCCACTTGCTTTTCCGCTTTCAAATACCAGGATCGAGATTCCTGTGGAAGTGTCCGGGTGTCCGTGCTCCTCCTGACCTTCCCATCCAGTAAGTTAATAACCATGCCTTTGGCATAATCATAGATTCTGAAGGATTGTGCTGTGAACTAGAACCAAATGAAGCACTTCTTTATGCTAAACTCCAGGAAATAGTGCCTATCCACAAGTGTGTTCAAAGTTACATATTTTGATATTTAACTCCTTTTATATGCCCATCATTTGCCCTAAGAAATTTTCAGAGTATAGTTTTCATTGCCCTTGAGAAACATCATAAAATTCTCTTCATGTTACAATATCAGCTGAGCTTGTTATCATTTGCAATCCTGCTGTAAATACAGGCTCGCACTGAGTTCTAATGATTTTAAGTAGAGAGAGAGGGAAGGAGAGAGAAAGCATGTACATGTGCTAGAGAGAAAGAAGCAGTAGCCTAAATATATTGTTGTACATGATTGTCTAGAAAACTTTAGAGATCAGCAACGTAGCAGATTAAACAAGAAAAGGTACAGTAGAGATGAAGCGTTTCCAAAGCAAAGGGCTGATTATAGGACAGAATGGATAAGAAAACTGTACCTGGGCAAGCGATAACATTTATCTTGGTACTGATGAAAATATGTGGAATTACTCTCAACAGATTTGTCCTAGTGCTTTATTCTTATTTTTCTATTTACGTAAAGCTTTTAAGAAGAGGAGATAACGTAAAAGCATACAGTATGCAAATATGTTGGAAATTTTGCCAATGCACTATTAAGAAACTGAAAAACAAGTTGAAACTATTTTTAAAAATTTATTCTTCAACAAATACTTATTGAGCTCTATATTTTGTGCGGGGCACTTTTCTAGATGCTATGTGGCTTGGCAGTCAAGATAGACATAGTCACTGTTTTCATGGCATTTACATTCTGGAGGAAGAAGTGGATATGAAACAGGTAATTTTCATAAGGTCTGATGAGTGTTAGGACAAGAGACATACAGGGTGCAAATGGAACTTGTAGCAGTGTTTTAATATACCAACCATTCTCTCAAGGTGATCAAGTTGGGGATATAAGGTAGAAGGGAAAACACATCCAAAATTCCAAGGCCTAAGAGAAACTGTAGTACTCCCGAGAGTGATGGGAGTTCAGAACAGCGAGCAAGTGGGGTACCAGTAGCAGAAACACTGGAGATGATGCTGGAGATTGGGAAATCACCCACAAGGAGGTGACAGTATGAAAGGAAAGCAGGGTCCAGATAGAGGTGGCCTTACAACTGGTAAGCCATTGAAGGATTTTAAGCAGAAGAGTGAGCTGATTAGATTTGTTAAAAACCACTCTGTATGCTGTGATAGAGAGATTGGAGTGAGGCAAATGGAGATGTGAGGAGATCAGTCAGGAGACTGTGAAAGTGGACGACATGAGAGTGGGTGGCTTACACTAACTAGGACTCGTTAGGATGGAGGTATAACTAGTATGTCCTGCTCCACTAGCCTGATAAACTTATAAATGTCTGGAGTCCTCATTTCATGTTTCAAGAACATGTATATCTTCTCCCTAAATTCCTTCTCCCATAATAAGCTCATGAACTCTCTAAGTCCATTCAGTTCTATGGGTTACAAAAGTTATTTTAACCTACTATTTTGCTTTGTGGACTATTTCCACGTTTTTTATTTTGGAGGTGGCTTATGAACTGAGGGCGGTAAAACTAGTTTGTATTTACTACTTAGCGAGTCTTCTGTAGGTAGTCTTCCAAATCTCTTGAGAATATATGGGCAGAAAGTATTCTTAGTTCTCATAGTGGAGTACTCCACCATAATGAAGTAGGGAAACTCTCACTTTAACATAAGCACAGGATGTCTGCTCTGGTTACTGCTGTTGCTTGTGCAAGATCTTCATTTAAGTACCTCCCAGATAACATAAGGAAGGTAGAAGTAGATGAAGTAGATTATATTTCCCAAATGTGGACATACAATGTCTCCCATCCCTTCTGCTCTTTCGAACCTTACCACTCTGCCGTCCAGATTTGGTCCCTACTTACCTTCTCCTTGATTCTGAGCTGGCTGGAGGTTAGTTTGTAACCAGCTGAATTTGGCAGAAGTGATGCAACATGATTTTCAAGACCTCGTCATGAAAAAGCAACACAATTTCTGGCTTGTTAGCCGGGGAACTTACCTTTGGAGCCATGAGCCCTGATGTGAGGACCATCTTGGGGGTACCATGCTGTGAGGAAATGCAGGCCTCTTGAAGAGGCCATGTGAAGTGTTTTGATCGACTGCTCCAGCTTTGGTCCCAACCAACAGCCAGCATCGACCATCAGACACCTTTACATGATTCCAGGTCCCTGTGTTCAAGTCACCTCAGCTTTTGCACCTTTCCAGCTGAGGCTTCAGTTATGGGACAGATACAGGTTCTTGCTATGCTCTCTATACAGTATAGACACACAGAATCCATGAGCTTAATTATTTTTTAAATGTCATTATTTTGGGGTGGTTCATTACACAGCAATAGTAACTGAAACAGGTAATGCATTTCAAACATTGCATTTACAGAGAAGAGTTAATATGCACCAATATTTGAAGGAGAATTGCTGTCTTATGGCAACTAGGATTTAATTTAAAAAATACAATGGTCAGGAGTATCAAGTCCATTGGTTTCTCTATTGTTTTTGTAATTGGATCAAGATGAGATTAGAAATATAGGAGAAAGAGGTATTATTGGCACTAGATAAATTTGTTTGAATTTAGCCTTTTCAAAGAAACAGGAAAAACTCACTACTTACTAGAATTGCTTTATAAGACCATCATTAATTTTCAGACTTTTTTTCATTTGTTTTACTGGACTTTGCATTAAAGAAGGAAAAAAATGATCAAACGCTAGATAACCAATTTTATAATGCTGTGAAAGATAAAATAAAGAATAAATAAGTTCTAGGATCTGAGAAAGTCACTGAATTCTTCATTATAAAATGCACTGGTTAATTTCTCATCTCTTTCTTCTTTCTAGATTTTGGAGGAACATAATTATGTGTGTGTTGTGTTAAGACTTAATCAAAAGGACGAAAAGCAGACGGTCACATAATTTTAACAATCCAATTTGTATCATTTTCCCTGTGGAGCTTTTTAGATTTGATCTGACATTCAGTGTGCCACCCTTCCATGACACTGTGAGGTCTGTAGCTTCTAGTTACTTAATCTGTTTACAATCATCAGGCTTGGGCTGTGTCCTTTTCTCATTGCATGGAGATTTACAAGCAGTAGATAAGATCAGCCAAAGTTATGCATATCAATTCAGAAATGATAGATGAGGCTGGATCTCCTCCTCTTTACAAAAGAATGCAGTACATTTTTGATCAGAGGAAAGAGAGTTGAGAGGTTGCTTGTATTTCTTATCGCTCATCTCTATTGAGCAAGATTATGTAATGATTTAAATACTGTGCAGATTTTACAAAGCATATGCGTGTCAAATATGCAAATTTAGTTCATTGGAAGCATTACAAAATCCTGTTTGTCTGATGTAAATATAGTGCTGATGAAAGATTGCCAGCATGGATAATGAAAGAGAGTTTTTCTACAGAGAACCATGTGTTCAAGCGGCTATTTAATAAATATTCCTCTTTATGCTGCTATAATGCATTGGTGATAGTCTGTGTTGCTTTGCCAAGTCTTTAATTATGCCATATCTCTAATATGGAAGAATTTTTGTTCAAAATTATGGAGAAATTGTTACAATCAAAAATAAAACAATAATTAAAAATTGCCTCATTAAAATACATTAAAAACCATGGAAATCCAATTGTTTTCATAACTATTATTCTTTCAAGAAATAGTTTGAGAAATAAGAGAGTGTGGTAAGCATTGCAATGGGTAAAAAGATCAATCAATTGTCCCTGACCTCAAGGCTATTTTAATGTAGAACAAGAAGTGTAATGGGTGTTAAAAACCATAAAACAAGGAAAAGAAGAGTGGACGCCCCCCACAGCCTTCAAATCTTCTTTCTTCTACTCTTGGGTCACTTCAGTCTGTTCTGCACACCACAGTCAGAAAGATCTTAAAGCACAAAAAAGATAGTGTCTCATCCTCTTGGGACCCCTTCAGCAGCTTCCTACCTCATTCAGATTAAAATCCAAATGTCTGACAGAACCTCCAATGCCCTGTGTAATCTGGCCTCTGGCTGCTTTTCTGATGTCATTTCAGGCCTTCTTTCCCTCATTCTTTCCTCTTCAGCTATACTAGGGTTCTTGCTGTTCTTAAACAGTTCCACCATAGCCTTGCCTCTGCCTGTAATCGTTTCCCTCAGGTTTCACCATGGCAACATTCTCTCTTAATTCAAGTCTTTGTGTGTTACCCTTGGAAAGAGGCTTTATGGGCCAAAGTCACATTGTCTCATACCTCAGGTGCCCTTCTTCATTCTGAATGAAGGGAGTCAGTTTAAAATGAACATTAAGTGGAAAAGAAGTCACAAGAGGTAGGGGAGGAAAAGGTTTATGTGGGACTGGTTAGTCCTACCACTTTGGAAGTCTTGGTGGCCGGGTATAGTTGGCTGGAGGCAGGAATCTGAATTTCAGTTCTTCCTTGGCACTAGAGATTGGAGCTCCTTCTCTTAGTGAAGATTGCTTTCTAAAGGACAGGTTGCAAAACCTCAACACCCTGTTTAGTGACCCAGTTGTAGGCAGAAAACTTTATATATATGTGTATATATTGAGAGAGAGACAGAGTGTGTGTCAGACATAAGGTGATTAATCTGTTCAGTAAATCCTAGTGGCTCATTAATATCAAATGGAAATGACGTATCATATATATTTTCTCATGAAATCATCATTCATTGAATAAGTACTTGATGAGCATCTGCTGTGGCATCTAAAGTACGGATGAACTCCTGTGTGACGAATCCGTGTGAGTGGGGCGAGCTTAAGTAAAACTCACTGAGTGCTTGCTTTGAGTTTGGGGCTCATTCTTTTGACATTACAGCCAGTATTCATGTGTCAAAAATAAGCAATTACAATTGGTTTAGCACAGCTCAGAGATGGTAAAATCCTTAAAAGACAAAACAAAAGAAATTGATTTACAGAAAACCATCCTGGTTTACAAGAGAGTAAAATAATTGAAGTCAGGAGATGATATTAATGGCGATGACCATAGGATGTTAGTGACTTTGGTGATGATAATTAACACATATTAAGTATTTATTCTGTCCTATGTACTTTTAAACACAAATTACTTAATTCTCAAACAATCCTATGATGTAGGTATCATTATGATCCCCATTTTACTGATGACAAAAAAAAGAAGCCCAGAGACCAAAGTTGCACAGCTACTGAGTAACAGAGCCAGGCCTGGAATTAGGCAGTTTCTCTCCAGATTCCAACAATTCTGACAGTGAGATTTATTCTTGGTTATCAAATTGATAATACATTTATGAAGTTAAGTGAAATTGGAATAGATCGAATACATTTTTGATAGAAGTATTTACCAACGGCTGTGTTATATTCCCAATAGTTTAATTAGGGGGACTCTTAATTACGAGTGTGACCGACTTTATAGAGAGTAGTGGTGATGAGGAGAAAGGTGGAAGGTGGAGAAGTGATTGGCGACCTAAGTCATTTCCAGTTCCAATTACTATGAGTTTTGAACTCTCAGGTAAAGAGTTCTTGTTTGAACTAGCTGATTTTGAGTGAATCGCTTTTTGGGAACTGATCCTAAAGGATAGTCTCAGTCAGTCCCAGAGACAGACTGACTGATTCAGTTTGACACATTGCTGGCATGTTCCGAATCCACATGCCTGTCAAGATTTTGAAAGGCGTAAAAGTAGTTTTCAAATATTCAAACCTGGGCCCGCGGGAGGCTCTGAGTCTCACAGTTTGAAAAGAAGTAAATTGTGTCAAGTGTTTACTAGTCAAATCCTCCCTCAAAGTTGGCACGTCAGATGTGCCGGAGAGGGCGGATCCTTCATGCCTGGTTCCAGTAATAATAGCAAGGAAGGAGCATTTCAGATACGCAGCACTTACAAACACAGAAAGGGTGAGAGAGACTGCTGCAGAGATTGGATGTCAAGACTAAAAGGGAGCAAGGCAGTGCCAGGAAAACAATTATATTTTTTGTGAATTTGTCCAGTTTCCACTTCTCCAGATGCTTTCAACTTGAAGTTACAGCAGGTATTTCACAAAAGAAGAGTGAAAAGTGTAGCCAGTGAGTCCCCCAAAATTCAAATATAAAGTCCTCTTAATTATTTTATTATAAAAAGAATTACTGCATTTTCACATTGTGAATGATCCAAATACCACAAAGGCATGTAGACTAAAACACAATACATACACTGTTATTTCCCGTCGTTCTCTTTGAAGTAACCATTTATTAGCAGTTTTGAGTTTATCCTTGGAGTTCTCTTTCCACATTTTGCATACCTATACGTATACACAAATAAAGAATGACGGTATTGTGAACACTGTTTTTCTTTAATTTAACAATGTGTTTTAGATGTCATTCCGTGTCATTCTTTTCAAAGGCAGGATGGAGTTTAAAGATAAATATGCAGTATAATTTATTTAACCTATTGCATACTAATGAATATTCAGTTTGTTTCTAATTTTGTTCATGCTTTTGTTCTTAAACACGATGCTGTAGAAACTTCCCTTCTGGCCATGATTGGGTGACTGGTTCCAAACTTACCCTCCTGTCATAAGCAGCTGTAGAACTGCACAAAGTATGTGAGACAATTCTGTTCAGGCATTGGACAACAGGCAGTGCAAGATGGTGATCCTTGGGAGAAGATTCCACATGTTCTCTGACTTCATGCCTGAGGGCACTTTCTGGAATACTATGTAGTGAGCTAAATCCCCAAAGAGCAAGGAGGTCTTGCTGTATTGAGAAATTCTAGGCTGGTGAAGCAGCTGGAATTTGGAAGGAAGGAAAGTTTACGGGAAGAAGCTGTGCAGGGAAGCATGGTCCAGAAGTCTGATGGGTTTCTGAGGGTCATTGACCAAGTGCTGGGCTAATAGACATGAGGACACACCTCCATGAGGCCTAGAGAGACTGGCTGCTGTGGAGCTGAGGGCTGAACAGTGATGTCAGAGGTGGGAAAGTGCTGGGAGCCATTGGAGTTCCACCCCAGGCAACATGGGGAGGCCTTGCTGACTGAGCAGCATAGACATTCAGTTAAGATCCCAGAAAGGATGCACCTTATCAATAAAGACCAAACTGCTGAGTCAAGTCCAAGAACAAAGGCAAAATAGACCAGCACTGACAAAACATAAAACCAAGAGCATCTGCCAGTAATTTTGTTCTGACAGACAGATCAAAAGTCAACATCCTCTAAAGGAGAACAACAGAATCCAGATTCCCCACGATATATCATCCACAATTTTCGGCATAAAATAATGTTTGTCAAGACATGTAAAGAAGAAGGTTTCATCCATAATCAAAAAATGTGTTCAATATAAATAGGCCCTGAGATGACCCAGCTGTTGCAATTATCAGACATGAACTTTAAAACAGATATTATAAATATATTCACGTACCTGGAGAAACAGATGTACAAAATAAGTGAATAGTAGGAAATCTTAGCAGAGAAATGGAAACTATGAAAAAATAATTTTAATACTGATCTGAAAGTAAATCAATAGAAATTACCAAATCTGTAGACTAGAGGGCAGAAATTTTGGGAAAATAAATGAATAACGATGTGTGGAACAATATTATGTTATCTAGCTTACGTGTAATTGGAATACTAGAATGAGACTAGAGAGAGAAGGGGTAGAAAAAAATAAAGAAGTAATGCCCCCAAATGTCCCAAAGTTGTTGAAAGTATCAACACTCAGACCCAAAAGTGTCAGAAAAATCCCAAGCAGGATAAATACAAAGAAGAGAAAATCACACCTAGGTGAAATAGTATATAAAAATAAAATGCTTTAAAAATACTCAACTCTGTCAAAATATTGTAATTTCAGTGGAAATATGAATAAATCCTTGATTTTGCTCATTTTGCAGCATGCTGTATAGAAGTGTCTGTGGAGATCACTTCACTCCATAAGGAGACAACATGCCTATGTAAAACACTCTGGTTGGTCCTACATGGGATCAAGAGGTCTGTGACTGCAAATCTATTAAGGATTGTTCTTTCCTGGGCAGATGGAAGCAAAAACCTGGTATTATGAATATCTGGCTACTAATTGAAAGTCTTGCTTTGTGAACCAAAAACACATAGGCAGAGAAATACCAATCCAGCAGTTTCAAATATGAGTGCCAAAAAGAAATTGTGCTAAAATTTTTTTGAAAGTTTAACTTTTTCAAATGAACTTATTTTTGAGCCCCTAAGATGGGAAGGTGAGCCAAACATCTTTGTGGTTGTCGTGATTCAAATCTAGAAAGTTGGTTAGCCATTGGCACATTAAACATTATATGTCCCCCAATCTCCTTTTTCTCTCCTTCTGAAATTCCTAATAGACATATATTGAACCTTTAAATTCTGTTGACCAGAAAATGGAAATGGAAATGAAAAATAACCGTTTTTTAAATGAGAGCTGTTTTTATATTCTGTGCTCCATTTTGGGTGATTTCCTTAGACGTCAAATTCAGTTTAATAATTCTTTAGCCTTGTATAATCTGCTCTTTAACCTATACACTGAGTTTTTATTGCCAATTACTCTATTTTACATTTATGGAAATTTTATTTGATTCCTCTGTAGAAATGTACCTTGGTTGATACTATTTGGTTTTTTGATTTTGTTTTCTACTCCTTATTTTATCTCTTTTAATTATTTTAAACAGATTCAAGGCACTGTATTATTTTCTTTTCCTGAATGTTTGCATTATTTACTCTCCCTCATGAAAGTTCATTTATTCATGTGGTTTGTAATTGTTTTATTTTGAGCTCATAGCTGGTGAGAGTATTATCCTGTGTGGGAATCCCATGAGCCTTTGGCTGTGAAGGTGTTTCTATAGGAACAGCTTCTGATTTCAGTCAGATCAATGGAAGTTTCCACAGTTGGATGCCAGATTTTGTCGATTTCTCAGCAATATGCTTGCTCACTTCATAGTGTGAATTTATACCTCACCCCCACATGTGCCATTTGGTTTTGTCTTTTTATCTGAGGTCTGGAAAAAGCAAAGCTTGTGGAGGAAGGCTAATATGCTATTATTTTAAAGGGAGCCTGATTACCGAGAGTAGGAGTGTGGGACAAGGGGAGTGCAGTGGGAAAGAAGAGTTGATGCACAGATGTGTTATCTGTGTGGCCACTGCCAAGTGTGACTGATAGCTTCGTCCTTGGGATCTTGCCTCTGAGCAGCTTTATAAATTGCATATTGGTAGCATTGTTGTGTGTCGAAGGCAGAGCGAGGAGGGAGAGAGTTAGGAGAAAGAGTTTGTCCACTGGATACACTGGATTCTATCTCCCCTTGGTTGAAAAGTTCAACCCATGGGTGTGAACTCCCCTGCACTTCAAGGTCGTATATGTGTGGGTGCCCAGGGGCATTCTGCAGAACTCTATTGCTCATCTTTAATGAGGAAGCGGCAGGACAGAGGCGGGGAGCATGCACACAGGTGAGGGATGTTGTGTGGTCAGGAGGTGAGGCTCAGTTACGTCCCGTCTGAGAAGGCAGGAGCTACTAGGAGTATAAATGCCTTGGTCATTTTGACCCTTAAGAATCTTGTGATAGCCTGGATCCTGGGCCTTGGGAAGAGTGCAGGTAATCATTAGAGCTATTTTGACCAAAAGGCATGTGTGTGCTTCTGGAGATTCCATAATGCAATCTAGTGTATCGTGGTTTCATTTTCCTGTGGGGTACATTTGTCCTTTTCTTTTCTCTTGGTAACTGATAATCTTCCTCAGTGCATACATGGGTGGGTAGACACGTGTCTGGTTCTTTTATTTTCACGGAAGTGGTAGCTTTTTTATGCTCCAGTTTTATGGTGAATGTCTCAGTTGCAGATCTCCAGCCTCATCTCGTGCGCAGGTATATTTGGTAGGCTATTGTAGTGATCCAGGTGAGGGATAATCACGTGTCTGTGTTTATAAAACTTCTCTACTTCCCAGGGAATGATTGACTAAGAAATGTGAAATGAGATATGTATGATTGCTTTTTAAATTATGGGATACTTTGTAGATCTTGTTATTGGTGTTTATGAATTCATGAAGTTTCAAAGGGGAGAGAAATTCCTATTTTTGAACACTCCTCAATTCCAGTGAGAATGCCTTGGTGCGTGATTTTAGGCATTATCTCACCCAGTTTATAATTGACAAATGTCCTGGCTTTACGGGTAATGCCACTTAGACATTTTGTATATTTTGAAAGCATTCATTATGGCTACTTTTAAAGTCATCTGAAGGAGAAAACATATATTATCTAGACAGTGTTATTTATTTAAGAAACATTTTGTTTTACTTTCTATATTTAAAAGTTTAGCTGTGTTTCTTTCCTGTGGATCTCATTGCAGATACATCTGCTTCTGTTTTGTGTCAGAACTGGAATGCTTCCACAACTATATAAATCATACAGCTTTCAACATTAGGGACTGAAAATGTATGATTTCTTGTCTCATTAGCATAGATACAGGTACATTTTATAAGTTTTTAAAGTGTGAATCAGCTAAATTAATATTAAAATATTTAAAATAGTATACTTGATGTGGAAAAATGACAAAAATTTTAGTAATTATTTCTGTTAACTATCCATGTTATGGCACCAGGAGAAAGCTATATAACCAGGAGAAAGCTAGAAAAGACAGAGAAGTGATAATTGACCATAAAGCTAAGGCTGAAACACAAAGTAGGAGTAGATTGGCCTTCAAATAAGAACAGTAAAGTGATTTTCTATTTAATTGCCTGTTTCTGTCCCTCACGTCAGGCTTGGTTCTATGAGCACAGCAGTTCATTGTATTTTTTTTCCTCCTCATTTAACCATATTGGGGCCTTCACAAAGTAGCCCCAGGGAGAAGGGCTTCCACTGGTATTCTGGGATGAATAAGCAATTGTGATTAATACATACCACATTATCGTGCATTACATAGACAGTTGTCTTTCCGAAAAGTTAGGAATGGATACCTTTAGACAGTAAAGGACTTAAAAATCTATGGACGGAAAATAAAAATAAAATATTTCCTGACCAGAGAATTGTAACAAGAAGGCAAGTCAAAATGCTAACAAAAATAAAACCTTTGAAAAAATAATTCAAGGCAACTAAGGCTTATTTAGCTCAGTACATATGGCTAAGGTTGTTGCAATTTATGAAAACATTCCACTTTGAGCGAGCTTTCCTATTTTACCTAACCTTCTCACTCCTCTCACCAGAGTCTCACAAAATCTTTCAGTATCAAGTTCTTTGTTTAATGCTATGAGAGTGAGGGAAAAATTAGTTTGTTTTTATCATTTATTTGGCGAGACTTGAAAATCTGCTCAGTAGCTTTTAATTTAAAAGAAGAGAGAGAGAACTACAAAGAATATTCAACATGAAAGAATTAATATAGCATTCCATGAGAAGAAATAGATGATCTTTACGGATACTATATTTATGGACAATAATGTTGCCTCTTTAATTAGAATAAAAATTAACACTACAAAATTGGCTGTGTGTTGAACCAGCAATCTCACTTCCATCCTAAACAGATGTTTGCACAAATGACTTCTCAACAGTGTGAATATACGTAACACTGCTGAAATGTATACTTAAAAATGATTAAGATGGTCAATTTTATATGTGTTTTATCACAATTAAAATTACAAAACACACTCACACGTTTATTATCCTAGACAACTTTTGAGGGTCAGGAATGCAGAATGCTGAATGTTTCTGGCTTTGGGCCTCTAGTGAGATGGCCATCACACCACCAATTCCGGCTGCAGTCATCCAGAAGCTTGACTGGAGCTGGAGGATCCATTTTCAAAATGCACACTCATGTGCTCGTTGATAGGAGATCTCAGTATTTTGCTGACTCTTGATAGAGGGGCTCAGTTGCCCACTACTTGGCCTTTTCCCAGATCTGCCTGTCCTCATGGCCTGGCACTGACTCCCTCCAGAGCAAAGGATTCCGGAGTGAGGCAGAAGCTACCATGTTTTTGTAACCCCAGTGGTGATCATCCATCACTTTTGCTGTATCATTCATTCCAACAGACCAAACCTAATTACCATGAGGAGAGACTGCATAAGGGTGAGACTCTCAGGAGATGGGGATCATTTGCATTCATCTGGGAGGCTGGCACTGCACAATACAAAACTGACTTTTTGTTTCTTTTTGTTATGACATAGTATATTTTATTGGACTAACTTATCCATCAAAAATATTTCTATAAACTATAAAAATCATTTTTGAGGCTATCAGAAGGCAACAAGGAAGCCAAGACTTGAGAGGCTAGAGTACCTGATTGAATGCAAATGCTTTGAGCTGAGACCTACCTTTACCCGCTTTCTCTCCTCAGAGAATTTGCTAATTTTTGGTGCTGAGGACGACAAGCAAGAAGCACTGACAGTTTTCCTGGGCTGGGAAGAAGAATTTGGAGTTTGGGGCTACATGCCAAACCAAGAGCCAACAGGTATCCAAAATTATGGCTCTAGGCATTGGGGCAGGCAGTGAGACCTGAGGATGTTGTCCTGAGTTATGTATACTCTGTTACCGGGACATACAACCTTTCTCTTTACCTGTTGCATTTCTTTCCCTCTGACATTCGATGAATGTGGTTTGGATAAATTTTTGTATCAGACCGGAAATATATGAGAATTAATTTTGTGTTTAGACAGAAGCAGCACATAAATTTTGCATGGAAGTCAGACCCTGGAGACTAACACTGCTGCTCTCTTGTCGTGTTGACCTTATCCTGTGTACTACACTGGAGACCTCACAAGGGGAGCGCTTGGCGCAGACGAGATCAAGGTAGTTCTGGTCCACATGCCATCTTTGTTTATAAAACAAGAAAGACTTTGGCTATTTTCTCAGGGCAACAATAATCTATGGGTTTTCACCACATTTGGAAGGTTTATTGGACATGTTGTTATTTATATTCTACATGTAATGGTTGATGTAAAATTCACTTTGGAGAACCTGAGTGACACTTCGAAAGGTAGCTGGTTCTATTTATATAGTTATACACACACACAAATATACTTATAATAATAATAAAACATATACATATAATACATATACATAAAGTAATTATATACATGTATATAACTAATATGTAGTTTGTTATATATGTATATGTATGGGTTTTTTTGTTGATTTATGTGGCTACTATGAGCAGGCACTGCCAGCACTTTACAGACAATGCATCATTTAATCTCTAGAAACATCTGTGTGAGATAAATATATCACTCACAGTCAGGCTTAACTGCTATAACATACAGAAAAAAATACAGAATTATATCTCTCTCTAACATCCTAGTTCTAGGTAAGTGGTCCACATCAGCAAGTGTTTTCACTCTACATGGCCATGTAGGGACCTAATTCCTTCCAGTTTTTCTGTTCCTGAAGTTGTTGTCCTCATTTACATAAAAAGGTGGATGCCTTGAAATTCAGGTTTTAGCTAGCTCAAAGGAAAGGTGCAAACTGCAAAGAGAACATGAAGGAAGAATACTCATAATCCTAAAGACCTAGGCCTGGAAATGGCACTCTTCGCTTTTACTCACATCCTAGTGGGGAGAACCTAGTCAAATGGTAACGTTTAAATGCCATGGAGCGTGGGAATGTTGTTTGTGGAAAACTAGCAGCTTTTCCTGTGGTAGGTATGATAGAGATGATGGTTGTTTCCCAATATAGTCTTCCTTTATACTGTGGTGAGAGAGTCCCTATTTTTTGGCTGTACGTAAGCCCATCTGGAATGGATACCATATTTTCCTCCCTTGCAGCTACGTTTGGCCACATAACTAATTCTGGCCAATGGGACGTAAATCCTTTGTGCCGTATATCTGCTTTTGTTAGAGTCAACATCTTTGTACCCTTTACCTCTCCATCTTTATTCCTTCCTTCCTTTTTTTTTTGTCACTACATCAAAATGCTGCTTCTCTGAACTATGAGATAGAGGCCATGAATGATAGAACAAGATAGAAGGACTCTGGTTCTTTGGTACCATTAACCACCATATCAGTCCTGGTCTACTCGCTCAGACTTTTATATGAGAGAGCATAAACTTCAATCTTGCTTAAGCCTTTGTTACTTTTTGGATTTCTGTCACTAGCAACTAAATATAATCTTATCTGATATAATTGGTATTATCATCTTTATTTTAATGACAAATTTATGTCTAGAAAAGTAAATAATATTTATTTAGGATACAAACCCAAGGCGGTCTTGCTCCAAATTCAGTGCTTTCCCCCCGCACCATTAAGCCAATACACAAATGAAAATAAATCACAGTCTCTTTCAGTAGCAATGGCAATAAACATAGGTCTTTTGACGGGAGAATTTTAGCAAGTTGTTTGGCCAAATCACTGTGTGTTGAACCAACTTTTTGTGGTTGTGTCGAAACAGTGCTAGCTTTCCTGTCCTTAGCAAGCCTCATCCAGGTGGCTCTTTGTGAAAGCTCTAGAATTCTGAGCCTCAAAGGAAGAGATAAAGAAAGTTGATTTGTGGAGCTAAATGAAACGCAAAAGCAAACAGTGAAATGCTGTCAGTTCAGAGAATAAACAGTGTATTTATTCTAGTGTGTGTCCCCAATGCCTTAGAATAGGATACAAATTGAATCTCCTCTCCCTTTATTTTTCTTTGTTGACAAGAGATGTTGTGAACATCAAATCAGAGTGCTTGTGGGGAGTTAGGTTAGCTGATCCTCCCCAGTGATTGGCATCCTTGAGTTGTAGGGAATTGACTGATGTAGAGATGATCCAGTCTTTTGACCTTTAGGCTGTCATATTGAATGTCGTGGAGTTTGCACTAGTTACAAGTTGCTGACTGAACCTGATTTTTTTTTTCCCCTTAAGAACTTGGATTATGCAATAAATGAGGAAAAAATGAAAGCTTAAGCTGCAATAAAAGCCATTTCTGCTAACGACGATATTAATATTCTTAATGCATTCTGAAATGCACATTAGGTATGTAGTTACCGATTAAGCTATTATGTTATAAAATATTCTCTTTCATAAAATAAAAAGATAATATGGCAGGGATTTACTTTGGCAGCGTGGAAAGAACATAGAAGGATATGAGTTCTAGACTCAGCTGTGTGACTAACTAACAGGGTGACCCTGGAGAAGGAAATGGCCTGAACTTTCTGAATCTCATTTTCCACATCTGTAAAATAATAACTAAACAACCTCTAAGGGGTCTTTCAACTGTAAATTAAAAAGGGAAAAAGCTGGGATTCTATTATCTCAATTCTAATATAAACCCTTTATTGTGCTAATTTCTGAGAGCAGGAATAACTCCCAATAGAACTCCTTTTATCAGTATTTTACCATATAGAGTTATCTTTTTTTTGAGGGGACATGACTCGACACTTAGTTTTTTCAATTTCTGTAACACCAAACTTTATAATAATAACCAGAATGGATCATCACAATATCTGCTGAGTTTTCTGCACTTTTTGAGAAATTGAAAATAATTATATATTTGAAGCTTGACTATCATACAGTTTTCTGTCAACTATAAGAATAACTAGTCCCTAAGTTTTGAAATGTATTATGTTTTAAGTGTGCATTGTAAACTTTCCTCCATGGCAATTATGTTGTGAATGATTGCTGTTATTTTAGAAACTAAGTCGTGTGGTATAAGGAGTGAAAGAGCAACATTGTCTTGCGTAGGACTCATACAACTTCTAGAGTTGCTGTTTTATTTTGTGACTGTTCTTCCTGTCTGTAAACAAACATGAAGACTAGAGGTACCTCCCAAATCTTCCAGGACTCTGTGACATAGAACCTAATACTATGAAGCTCAGTTTATTAATTAATTATATGTTATTACTAATCATTATAGATATATAATCATTATATATATGTGTGTGTGTGTGTGTGTGTATATATAATGTCATATGTATGGAAAATTACTTGAGTATAATTTTAACAAAACAAATGTCCACCACCCCCCAGTTTATAAATGTTTGTATTTTATTTGTGTCTCTTTTTCCTATATGATTGAAGCCTCCTTTTAACTCCTTATATGTCTTATTCCCCTCCTTATCTCCCAAATATAAACCCCATCCTAAAAGTGTAATGAATTACAGTCATGCGTTGCTTAATGACAGGCATGTGTTCTGAGAAATGCGTCGTCAGGTGATTTTGTCATTGTGGGATCATCATGGAGTGTGCTTACACAAACCTAGGTGGTATAGCCTGCTACACACCTGGTACCTATGGTACTAATCTTATAGGACCACCATCATATATGTGGTCTGTCAAGCAAAACATCGTCATGTGGCGCATGACTGTAGTAATGCCTACAAGCAGTATATACACAATACACACACACACACACAATATATACACTTTTTCTTTAATTAAGATTATCTTTCTGGATGCATTCTTCTCGTTATTATTATTTAGTAGGTAGAAGCTAGTGATGCTGCTAAACATCCTACACTCACAGGTCAGGCCCCATGACACAATAATTAGGGCCAAAATAACCCCCAATACTGCTGAAGTTGAGAAAACCTGGTTAACCAAACTAAATGTTTTTATTTTATTTTATTATATTAATTGAATTGAAATCCTAACGATATATAGTTATGGAGAAAAAGGCAGGCATTCCACTTCATCTTGCTTCTCGCAAATTGCAAAACACAGTGCTTCTAACTTGTGAAAAAGAAAGTGTATGAAAACATTATTGATGAGCACCTCTCCATATATATCTTGCAGAACATTCGAAACATTCAGTTTAGAGTGCTTTTTTCCTCCATTTTCTTGCTATTAGCAAGAAAGTTGGGGTTTCATATTTAACTTTCGGTAAGTATCTGTTTTAACTTTGTTAAAAATGTGTTAATCTCTTAACAGCCAGAAATAATGTGTTCCTTTATAGTGGCAACTGTTTTGTTTTTTTTCTCCTTTGTGTCAACATCTGGATGTGTGAGGAACTAGATCCTAATTTAGAGAAGTGACAGTTTCACTACTCAAACACAATTTTTAAAAAATTTTATATTTTATTGAGGTATAATTTACATACCATAAGATTCACCCATTTTAAGTGAGCAATTCAGTGATTTTTAGTAAATTTACCAAGTTGCACAGTCATCACCATCTTCCAGCCTTAGAATTTTTCATGATCCTAATAAGATGGCTCACATCCATTTATAGTTAATCCTTGTCCTCTTCTTTCCCACCAACCCAGATTAGACAACTGCTGATCAGTTTTCTGTCTCCGTAGATTTACCTTTTTCAGACATTCCCCATAAGTGGAATCCTATAATATGTGGTCATTTGTGCCTGACTTGTTCCTCAAACACAGTTTATTTCTTTTTTCACAGTAAACTGCAGAAACCTGCTACTGTGGTTTTGTATGAGGCCTTAGTGGAAGGCACTACATTTTAAGGTGGATTTTAATTGTGATGGTTAAATAAGCTGAACTTGGATGAAGATTGTGGAAAAATAATTGGAAGCCACATGTGGGAATTAGTTGAGAGCATGGCTGTGTCTCATTTATGTAGATCAGTTTTCTAGAAAATAGAAAATATTTTATTGTTGTTGTATTAGAAGTGACATGAAACAACCTCATTCATTACCCATGTTGAATACTTATCATATGATATCAATATGTTTTATGCCTTTGCTGCCGTGACAGACGCATACAATTATTTTCAATACATTTGATATTTCATTTTAATACATTTCAAAACATTCATTCATGGTGAAGATGTTTCACAAAGTAGCATTTTTGAAGCTACCCATAGGGCAAAACACGAATGACAATACTTTTTAGTGCAAATAAAATCACATTTGGATTATTGTTATTATTACAGAGGTAAACATTATTTTTGTTCATTTTGTTTTAGGCCTATCCTAACATGGTTATTATTGTCTTTTTTTTTTCTTGGATTAAAATCGAGAAATATCAAATCACCAACACAGGGTTGAAATACAGCAAACATACAGCATATATAAAATCTTACATAGCATTAGAAATCCTCTGTTCAATTCTTCCCTATCACAAGAATATTTTAGGACTTCTCAGAAGAAAACATCAAAGTTTGGTACCCTTGAAGAAAGTAGAGGGGTTCTAAATTCAATTGCAAAAATCTTCCTATTTCGAATTATTCATTGGACAAACAATATAGAATTTTGTTCTTCTATTGAATGTACTGATTCACAGGAGATTTTGAGAAATTAAAGGAAAACTTTTTGAGACATAATATTCTACTAATAGACTTTCGTTTGATAATTTTCCCTTTTTCTTAAAAATGGACATACAACAAAATGCAGAGATCTTAAGTGAAAAGCTCAAAAAGTTGTGACAATTGTTTACACTGCTAAAATCAACACAGAAAACAACATATATAAGAATTTCATCATTCTAGAAAGTTCTTTTGTGTCCCTCCCCCTGCTCCCACTTCCCCCTCATCTTAAAGGCAACTACTTATAGATTTCTATGACCATATTTGAGTTTTCCCTGTTTTGGAACTTCATATAAATGAAATTATACAATATTTAGTATTTTATAACAAGTGTTTCACTCAATAGAATTTCAATGTTTATATGATTTGATAAAAATTTACATAATTTTTATATCTATGTATACATTATGTTTTCATGTTATTGTGTTTTTTTGGTTTATTATTAGGTAGTACAGATAAATTCTTATTTTAAGTTTTAATTAAATTTACATTAAATGCAAATATTTGTTGTTGTTAGTGCCGTGGAATTGATTCTGACTCCTAGCGACCCTGTGCACAGCAGAGCGGAACCCTGCCTGGTCTTTTTGCACCATCCTCTCACTTCCAGTGTTGTATCAGACAATGCTCCCCTGTTGTTCATAGGGTTTTCTTGGCTAGTTTTTTTTTGGAATTGGGTAGCTTGGTCCCTCTTCTAGTCTGTCTTAGTCTAGAAGCTCCCCTGAAACCTGTCCACCACCAGTGACCCTGCTGGTGGTTGAAATACCAGTAGCATAGCTTTCAGCATGACAGCAACACACAGCCACCACAGTATGACAATGAACAGATGGGTGGTGTGGTTCCCTGACCCGGAAATGAACCTTGGCCACGGTGGTGAGAGAATCTTAATTACTAGATCACCAGGGCTGGCTGCCAGTATGGCCACTAGCTACCATATTTGTCAGTGTGGCTGTAGGGATTACTGTAAACATCTTTAAGTTATTGTTGTTTGCCTTCAGATACTATTGTACTATGTCATAGACATTCTGCATCTTACAAGTTTGATTCCATATACCATCTCGCACCATTTGAGTTTTATTGTCATATGTTATAAATCCCACAATAAGATTTTATGATCATTATCTTTACTTTATGTAGTCAGTAGTCATATACATGCATACACACACATAAGCATATATGTACAATTAAAAAAGATGTTTCATGTTCACCCATGTGTTCTTTCTAGTGCTCTTCATTTCTTCCTTTAGTGACAATGTTGTATCTGGTGGTACTTCCTTCAGTCTGAGAAACTTCTAGAATTTATTGTAGTGCCGGTCTGTTTAAGAGAATTCTCTCGGTTTTTGGTTATGTGAAAATGTCATACTTTTCTCATATTTGAAGGTGTAAATGGTGTATTCAGCATTCTAGGATTTAGGATTCTAGCATTCTAGACAGGTTTTTTTTTTTTTCTTTCCTTTTTAGCACTTTAATGATGTTGTTCCGTTGTTTTCTGCCTTCATTTTCTTCCATGCAAATGAAGTCATCATTCTGTATTAGCATCTACTGGTACATAACAATATTACTACAAACTTAGTGGCTTAAAACAACACAAATTTTTACCTCACACTTTCTGTGGGTGAGGAGTCCAGGCGTGGTTTAGGATCCTTGTGTTTAGCATCTTTAATATACCTGCCATCAAGGTGTTTGTCCTTAATGAGGTCTCATCTGAGGTTCAACTTGTTCAACAGGTTCACCTCCAAGCTCGTGAGGTTACTGGAAGCATTCAGTTTTTTGTGCATTGTGAGACTGAGGGCCTTGGATTTTTGCAGGCTGTTGGCTGCATGCTGCCCTCAGTTTCCTGATATGTGGTCTTCTCAACATGCCTGTCTCCTTCTCTGGGTCTCCTAGCAATATAAACATTAAAATCTCACGTAGTGTAATCACACAATCTAATCACATACACATATTCACGTGTGTCCTGTCATCTTTGCCATATTCTGTTGGTCAGAAGCAAGTCAGAGACCCCACCCACACTCAAGGGAAGGGGATTAGTGTGTGAATACAACAGGATCATAGCAATCATTGTAGAGTTCACTCACCACTACTGCTGTTTCCGTATGTGTGATGGGTCTTTTGCCACTGTGTACTCTCCATCTAGGTTGTTCTTCAGTTTTGATTTTCCTCAGCAGTTTGACTATGTATCTTTATCCTGGTTAGAGTCAGCTGAGCTAATTAGATTTGTGGGCTGTAGTCTTTCATTAATTTTGAAAAATTCTCAGTCATTATCTTTCAAATATTTCTTCTGCTCTATTCTCTCTTTTCTTTCTTGGCCATGAGTCAGATTCTCTTGCTTTTTCATGCCTCAAATTGCTTATTGTGTGCCACCCATTATGCATATAAGAATGGTAGAGACTAAAGTAAATGATATTTATCTCCAGAAAAGGACACATTCCTTCTCTGTCCGGTCGCTAATGTGTGCTCTAGTTGGGTCTAGAAGGGTCTTCCCTTTTTTATACCCCCAGCCTTTAGCATCCACTCCAGTGTACTTCATGAAGACTGGAGTTCCTCAGAGGGTTTCTCTCAGATTTCCTGCCACACTCAGTTTTTGGCAGCCACTTCCTTGCTCTTTTGAAGGCCTAGAGTGTTGTGGAAGGGTTTCTCTTCGCTCTTTTCTTCTGTCCTCAAACTTGAGCATACTCCCACATATACATTGTAAAGACTGTGTGCACAAGTTGAATCTGCACTGGGTGCAGATTCACAGTGTGTGTGAGACTCTGGGAATCGAATCCATCGCTCTGGCTCCCTCATGGTCATTAAAATTTTGTGGAGTGTCTGGTGTTTTTTCATTGCCTCCATTGGTGGGAGATTTCTCCTTCTTTTGCCCCTTTCTGACATCAGTGATGAAATCAGCCCTGTGCCTAGGAAGGGCTCATGACTTTCTGGAATTTAGTTTATTAAGATTCTTTGTATCCTCAGCTGTCTAATTGTTTTAAAGAACTATGATGTATCTTAGGCTTTTTCTTTTGTGACTTTTTTTCTTGTTAAGCAGAAGCTGAAATGCCATAAACCAACTTTTAATATTAGAACAAGGTTTCTCAACCTCAGCATTTGGAGTCTAATAGTTGTTTGCTGTGAACTGTCCCTTGTAGTGTAGTGTGTTTAGCAGCATCCCTAGCCTCTACCCACCAGATGCCACAAGACCCCCTTATCGCAGTTGTGACAACCAAAAATATCTCCAGACATTGCCCACTGACCCCTGAGGGGCAGAATCACTCCCGGTTGAGAACCTCTGAATTTGGTGTATGATACATAAATTCTCAATAAATGTGTCAAATAAAAAATTATCTATTCATAGAAATATTGATGAAATTGATAGTGCATGGGTTTAGAAATCATTCATTAGTAAATTACAATTCCAGTTCCCATCTTTCCAAGCTGTGGGATATGGAACAAGTGACTTAATCTTTTTATACCTCAGTTTTCTCCTCTTTAAAATGTTTTAGTGATACCTATTCTGTGAAGACATTAAGAGTATTTATCTGGCAAAAATTTTGTTAAGTGCCCAGTAAAGTTCTTCAACATAGGGAGAGTTCAGAACATTCTTGTCCCTCTAGTATGTATCTCCGTATTATCTCTAGAAGTTTGATGATAATGGTCAGGGAAGCCAAAGCAGTAACGTGGACTGAGAATGGGGAGAGAAATACACAGCCACAAATAAATGGACATAGGAAGGTAAAGCTGCAAGACGTAATAATTCTGTGAGGTAGCAAGTGTCATTTTAGGAGTTAGTTGTCATTGGTACTCTTCACTACATTTACAAACATATTGAGCTCCCTGTAAGCTCATTTGTGAATTGTGAACTATCTTTGTTCATTTTGTTTTCAAACTATAAGCTTTTAAAAAATTGTTTTATTTTTCTGCTTGTATTATAATAAGAGGAACTTAAAGAACCTGTGAGCACATTTGTTGGGTATGTCTAGTGGACGCTGAACTGTAGGCCTGTCTCCTTGCAGAGGTCGAGATTCCCTCATTCAAGAGTTCTTGAAAATTGTACTGAAAAGAAAAGTTAGTGTATTGGTCAATGGCCTTTTCTCAGAACAGATTCTCTGATTTAGGGCTTTTAGGATTCTACTTAGAAAAAGTATACAAAGTCACCAACTCAAATGACTCATTTAGGTTATATAAACTTCGTCAGCTCACTTAATCTTTTTGTACATCAATTTTCTCATCTATAAATAGTGTTTGTATCTCAAGGCCCATCTAGCTCTAACAATATGAAACAATAAATAATATAATTTACAGCTTTTTACCTGAATTAGTAACCTTTTGAGGTTCTGCTCTGAATGCTGTTGCCACAATACATCATCAAAGAATAATTTAATGAAATATTGCACTTTCTATAATGGATATATATGAAATTAAGTACTAACCTCTAATTATTGTCCAGCTATTTCACAGAGTAAGCGTATTGGGATATTATATATAAAGGAGTCACACTGGGGCATCCTTTGTCTTTGCCAATTATCCCATTCCAAGTAGGTTTCAGACCTAGCACTCTACAACGCATACTTTTCAAGACCGATCACCTCTATGTTGCCAAATAACTGATCACATTGACCATGTTGCCTGATCATACCAATGCCCTTATCTTTTTTGACCTTTCTTAAGCATTTAAAATAGATGATTATTTCCTCCACTGAAGGCATGGACGGAGAAAAAATAATGATGTAAAAGCAATAATAGGGAGCAAGGAAGACACATCAGCATCTCTCTTCCTCAGCCTCATTGGTAAAAAGTGGTACAAGAGAATGGTGTTCAACTCAAGTGGTGGAGGAGACCCCCACCACCTGAGCTGGCAACAGGGCGATCAGGGAGGACCTGTGTCTCAGTTTATACAAGATGGTAAATTTAATGAGAGGTGCTGAGGATATAGGGCAAGTGTGAGATGACATAGTTAGGCATAAGTGAATTTATCAACTGCAATAATTCTGATAAGTCATTTAAAAATTCATGTTTTAATTTTTCAACCTATAAAATGGAAATAATAATTGCTTCTTAATGGGCTAATATTGTTTGGCGGGGACACTTGAGCTAATGGACATAAATATATTTTGTAAATTTTAAAGCATTATACAATTTATAGGTATTATCATTAATACTGATTTTTTTTCTCATTTAATTAATCCAAGCTATAGATCATTGGTTCTTTGGTTTTTGAATTCTCAGGATTCAAAAGTCAGGATATATGCGTGTGTGTGTGTATGTGTGTGTGTGTGTGTGTGTTAATTTGCTACTGACATACATTTGCTAAAGCATTATTTTTCAAGTGAAAAATATTTATATCTTCTCTACAGTTTTTTGAAAAGAAAAAAAATTCGTGAGAATGACAGAAAGGACAGTGTTAAAACTGAATACCTTAGCTTTATGAAAAACTCCTTACATTTTCATGTTTTTTCCTCATTCATCTCAGGTAAGTGAAATCCTCATCATGGAGCCTGAGACCAAAAATCAGTGTTTAGGAACTCCTGCTTTAGATGCTGCCTTTAAGAGGTATAAAACTTTTATTGCTTCAGACAATAATATCACAGAAGATTTTGTAAATTCACAAAACACTGAAACATTGTTAAAAAGTGACTTTAGTCATGACCTCTTAAATACCACATGCACTGAACTTTGAATGCAGCCCTACTGTGAAATTACCATTTTAAGTACTGGTTTATTTGGCCAGTTGAAGTGTGAAAATATTCAGAGAATTAACACATATACTTCTGCTTCGGTAGTAAATAATGAAAAGAGAAAATCTGCTCAGATTCTACTTAAATCTCTTTACATTTGGCTCTGTATCTGACTTGCCCAGGAAATTATGAGCTTTTGGAAGAACAGGACCATATCTCAGTCTTTCCTGTTTTTGACAATAACAGCTAGAACACTGCCTGTTTTTTTTCCATGTAGGCACTGATAAGTGTTTTGGAGGCCAAAATAACATTTAGGATCAAGTTCAGATAATTTAAAATAGTATAGTAACCTGAATAATGGCTCCCAAATATGTCTACATCCTAATCCCTGGAATCTGTTAATGTCACTTTATATGGCAAAAGGGAATTTGAACATGTGATTCAATTAGGGATCTTGAGATGGGGAGAGTGTCCTGGACTGTCCAGGTGAGCCCAGTGTAATCGCAGCTGTCCTCATTAGAGGAAAGGAGGAGAAGGTGATGGGATGATGGAAGCAGTGATTGGAGTGATGCCATCTGAAGACAGAGGGAGGGGCGAGGAGCCGAGGAATACAGGTGGCCACTGGAAGATGAAATAGGCAAAAAAAGGATTGTTCCTTCAAAGCCTCCAGGAGGAACCAGCTCTGCCAACACTGTGACTTTAACTCGGTGAAAATCCTTTAGACTTCTGACCTCCAGAACCATAAGAGAATAAATTTGTGTTGATTTAAGTCACTAAGTGTGTGGTGGTTTGCTCTTGCAGCAATAGGAAATTAGTATAAGTAGTAAGCGATATTCAGGCCCTTTCACAATGAAAGCCTAGGCTACTTGCAAATGATGCCACTGCTTGAATCTGTTGCGTCTTTTATATACACAGGCATTAGAGAACATTTAAAAGCCAGCTTTGGCTACAGGGCCGTACCTCAGGGATTAACAAGCATTGTTTTGCTATTCACTTTCTTGGTTTATTATTCCGTTCATTTTCTGGGAAGACATTGTATCTGATTAATGGTTTAAATATATGACATGTTTAAATTCACTAAGTGGATTTATAATATAAAGTACTGATAACAGGCCTACCACACCATTAACAGTTAGGTGTTATTGTTTTTATGATTGTTATTTTGCGTTTCATAATAAGTGAGGTTAATTATGTCTTCATATATTGATCAACTGTTTGAGATTACTTTTCCATGAATAACCCAATAGACCGCCTTAGAGAAATATTAGAACTATTTTTTTTATAATCATATTGTCCTTTAATTCAGTTCTGTTCCTACTTTGCTAAGATTTTTATCATGAATTAGTGTTGGATTTTATCACATTTTTTCTAGCACCTATTAATATCACCATAGTTTGTCTTTTTAAAATCCATTAAGGTGGTTAAATATTTTTATATTCTTAAAAAATATGTCATATTCACCTTCTTGGAATAAACCCCAGTTGGTTGCGATGTTTTTGTACATTGCTTAATCTAATTAGCCTATGATTTATTTAGGATTTTTGTATCAATATTCATAAATAAGATTGGGTTATAATTTTTCTTTATCAAACTGTGTTTCTGGGTTTAGTATCAAGGTTATATCAGCCTCACTAAATAAATTTGACTATATTTTCTCTTTTCGTATGCCTTAGTTATGATTTTATAAAATAGAAATCTGTTCCACAAGGGTTTGAAAAAATTCATTTTAAAGTCTTTTGGATATAGTGTGTATTTCACAGATTTTGTGTGTAGCTAGAGACAGAAATAGATATCCAGAGATGATAGATTTACTTACTAGGGCAGTGATTGGCAGACTATAGTCTGCCGCACAAATAAAGTTTTATTGGAATACAGCCATACTCATTCATTTATAGATTGTCTATGACTGTTTTCACACTACAATGGCAGTATTAAGTAATTGCAACAGAGACCATAAGGCCCAAAATATTACAAAAATATTTGCTATCTTTTTACAGAAGATGTTTGTCTACTCCTGAATTACAAAAGCAATACTTTTCAATGTTATTTGTTTATTCAAAATTTCTATTTGTTATTGAGTCAATTTAACAATTTATATTATCTTGACAATTTTTCATTATATCTAATTTTTCAATAAATACTTAATGAATCTTTTCCAAGAGCCAGACACTTTTCTAGACATTGTAGGTATAACAATAGACAAAACAAAAACAAAAACCTTGCCCATGTGGACTTTATATTCCAGAGTGGAGTAGAGACAATTAAAATATGCTTATAAATATCGCAGGAGTTTCAGGTAATGATCAATGCTAGGAACAACACAATGGAAAGGCATAAAATGATATTTTTGACAATGTATCTAGGAACTGTATCTTTGAGGAAGTGACATTTTAACAAACACATGACACAGAGGAGTAAATCTTTTGACTATCTTGGAGAAGAACAATACAGGGAAAGGAAACTTCAAATGCAGAGGTCCTGATGTGGAAGCATACTTGTATGGATGTCAGTTTGGCTGGAATATAGTGACTGAGATGTAGAATGTTAGAGAGAAAGTCAGAGCGTAACCAAGGGGCCAAGGTCAAGATTCATATTTGTCTATGTATAATGGGATGCCATTGGTAAATTTTGAGCAGGTTTGTGACATAACATGACATTCATTCTTAAGTAAACAACATTCACCTTGTGTGGAGAACATACTTTGAGGCAAGCAGTCATAGCAAGGAGACCAGTTAAGAGGTTATTATAATTATCCAGATGAGATAAGATGCTGGTTGGACCAGCGTGCTAGTAATGAAAGAGTTACACAAATTTTTGTTTGAGATTTATCTCAAAAATGAGATTTACTGAGGGAATAGATGTGGATTGTGAAATAAAGGGGGAGGGATCAAGGATCATGGCTTTTTTTCTGAAAACTAAGTATTTTAATGACATTTATTGCAATAGGGACTACTAAAAGGGAAACAAATTTAAAGTTAGGGGAATTATGAATTTTGTTTGAACATATTAACTTTATGATGCATATTTGTTGTCCTAATGAAGACCTAGACTAGATAATAAAGTGGAAAATCTGGAGTCCGGGGAAGCGGTCTGGGCTAGAGATAAAGTCTTGGAATTCATCAGGTTATACATTAAAATTACAGTCAAGAGATCATTTGTGGAGTGTAACTAGATAAGAGAAGAAGCTCAAGCCTGAGTTCTGGAGTATACCAACACCTAGAGGTCAGGAGGTAGAGAAGAACCATAAATAGATACTGACAAGGAGTGAGTTAAGGGGAGGAATAGAAATGTGGAAGGAAAGGAAAGAAATAATTTCAAAAAGGAAATAGCGATTGACTGTCAAATGCTGATGAGACATCTAGATGAGTACTGAAAATGAACATTGGATTTGGCAGCTAGGAGGTCATTATTGTCTATGATGGCAACAGTTTGTGGCATAAAATGGGCAAAATACTGTTGGAGTAGGGTCAAGAGGAAGGCTAGGTGAAGAAATATAGACAGGACATTTCCTTATAATTTTAAAATCTCAGGTGTATCTGTACCTAATTCCCTCATTTAAAAAATATGTTTGTTCAATGTTTCTTTTTCAATCTATGTATCTTTCCACAGGTTTCGTGTATTGTATTTTCCAAGAAGCAACCTTTGTTTTGGTACATCTAATTAATGATGTACTTACGTAAAGCAATATATGCTCTCTCCTTTTTGTATGATTTTTACTCCGTAGACATTTTGGGTAAGGGAGCAGAGGTTAGTGAAATTCTTTATTGCTGTAACAATAGACTGCTAGATGTTCACTCTCCTTTCTATCCACACGTAAACAACATCTTATATGAATGACCCATTAGTAAAGCTAGATCTTCAACTTGCTTGGTTTTGGTCTTTTATACCCTTTTCTTGAAATAAATTATACAAATGGAAGTTTTTAACGAATAAATTTATGATCTGTCCAAATAGCAAATATATCATGGCACTCTTCTATAATTATTTAACATAAATTCTTTTCTTAGAGGAGTATAGATTTATTGTTGTTGTGTTTATGATATAGGAGGTAATTTACATGTGATCAAAAATTTCACAACACACCTACACTTTTAATAAAATTTCTTAGTGATTAAGATTATATAATATAAAAATATTATGATAAATAAAGTAATTTAGACTTTGTCCTTTCTATGTAAAATAATTAAAGGTGTTCTTAACGAGTATATCTTTTAGGTAAAAAAATAAAAAAAATAAGAGGAGGGGGATTTCTGATTTTGCCCATGAAGGATTAACTGCTACAGGAACTGCATTCTCACCAATACAAAACAAGCAAAAAAACCCTGTAACATCACACCCATATATGCAATATGTGTTTCCTGACATTAGACAACAGCAATGCAGAGTTGTATTCCTGAAAAGAAAGGAAATAAACATAGTTAGCCCCGTGGTGATAAAGTTTACTGCCTGGAGTCGTTTCCAGGCTGCGGGTGTGAAACGGAGTCCCAGATGGAGCTTGGGAGTCTTGCTTAATTGAGGAGACAGGGATAGGAATTTGGGGAGACCAAGACAGCTAGAATTTGCAGAGCAGAATAAAGGTGAGAAAGGAACTGTGCATAGAGCAAGCTCAAGAGATTTTCGGATGGACTTCCTTGGGTTGATTTTTTTTTTTTTCTGAAAACACTGGTAGAACTGAATTGCTGAGCAATTTATTTAGCATCCTGTAGAGCCCTCGAGCATAGAAAAATTCAATAGAACTGAATCTTTGGAGTTTGCATAGCTTAAAATTAGAGTGTATGAAATTCACCACGGAATCACCTCCATTGTATTCTGGTCTTGCTACGGAAGAGAGCACCACGAAAAGCATCACTCCATCTTGTCACTGATCCTCCAGAAGAATACTATTACGTCGTCCACTGACATTTTCATTACCTTTAGATAATTTCTTTTAGATTTTGGAAACCATAGGATCAATTTCTCGCTCTGCAGTGTGATATGCTCTTTCTTATCAAATAATAAGACATACGTAATCCATTTTGGTTCTCTTTTTTTCCTTTCTTTTTAAGCTGCTTGGATCAGAGGCTTTCCTGATGTGATCTGTGGGGACCCTGAGGTCCTCTGCCTGTATCAGGAGGAGGAAGAGGCAGGAGGGCACAGGGCATGATTACCCTCTGCTTCGACCATCGTTTTGTCAATGGAAATTCATTTTCACGTAGGAAATTTTTGGAAAACAACTTTTTTTTCTGTTAAAATGTTAGGAACCACTGGCTTTAAATTCAGCTCGAAGTCAATTAACCCCATTTTCTTAAGTTTCTGGTGAAAGTAGTGGTTAGAAGTAATATAGTCCAAATCGGGATATGAATTAACTTCTTCATTCCTTAGTCTCTCTGACCTCTGACAATGTATTTAATTTGTATGATCCAGTTTTCCCATCATAAGTGAAAATAATACCTACCTCCTAAAGTTATTGTAAGGCAATAAGATTACATGCTTGGCACTCAGGAACGATGCTATAAACAGTGGCTCTTTGTATAAATTGGGCCAGGGGTTCTCAGCCTTGGCTTCTCATTAGGATCATCTGGGAAGCTTATAAAATTTTAATGCCTGGGTCCAGTCCTTCAGAGATTCTTTTATTATTGGTCTGGGGTGTAGCCTGAGGAATGGGAGTTTTAAAACTCTCAGGTGATTTCAATCTGTAGCCAGGTTTAAGAGCAAGTAATTAGGTACACTCTTTTCAAGAGGAAAACTTACTCTGAATCTGTAGGGCAAAGAGGAAATTCATTGGAAGGGTATGATGTGGCTCACAGAGTTGAAATAAAACAGTAGAGTACTGCCCTTTGGGTAGACTGGGTGATCCAGGTGCAGGAGCTTAACAACTATCTCTTCAGGGATAAGTCAGCCCTGGGTAATTTTTTAAAACAGTTGTCATTAAACTTCAGCGTTCAAGTTTCCAAACTCGAGGGAAAGAGAGAGAGCATAATTGAACTGGCTTGGGCTATATGCTCTTTCCTGGCCAGGAAAAAATAGGCTACTTTGATTGATAGATTCAAAAAACACAAAGCACAGTGATGGAGAGGTAGTGTCTCAAACGGGATTGGGAAATGCTTTCATAAGAAGAAAATGAGAATGGATGCTAGGCAGGCAAAAAGTCAATCAAACAGTCAATACATACATACACACACAATGCTATTATCACTGACATAGCAACCTCCCCCCTTTCTGAAGAGTGTTTAATTATATAACAGCACATCTATATTTTATTGGTTACCAGTTCACAGCTCTTGGGACTAGTCCAGATAGCACCTAAGAAATGGTACTGCATCATAAATAGGTGCTAATAAATAAAGCAGGGAACATCAGGATCGTGGCTTTCTAGGATCTCAGGAACTGTACAAATTCTCTATTCTGATTGCTACTGTTCTCTGTGCATAAATGATAGATAATCAGGATAATAATCCCTATTTCTATGGCTGTTGAGTTTGGACATCCATCATTCACTTCTGGTGGAATCTGTGTCCTGAGGCATTAATACAATATGGTATTAATATGATGCTGCAGGAATCTTGGAGGGGGGGACATTTAATAAAGGGAAGGCACATAAACCATAGCAGGTAGACCAAAGCCTGGGTAACTGTGACGTAAACCTCTTATAGCAGATACTCAGGGGCAAAAAAAAAAAAAAAAAAAACCCAAACAAAACAAAAACTAGACACTCACGGTGCCCTGATTTATCCACATGTATAAAAAGACAGACTTGAAATAAATTTGCAAATCCTTAAAAGATAAAAACATAGTGGTGGCCACTATTTTTAAGGCCTAGAGAGTGAAGTCACAATACCTTAGAGATAAAAGTAAAATTAACTCTAAAAGGAATTCTAAATGTCTGCAAAAAGTTTCCTAACTTGGCATTATTCAATCAAAAGAAGTAAAGCTGACAAAATCAAAATCTATGAAATCAGTTTGGGAACATCTCTTAGACATATCGTGGTGTGGTTACCTAACAGAAACATAACAATAACAATGCAGCTGGTAGTTAAGCCAGGTAATATTTTCATCTTTTACACAATGTGATAATTTAGTGTTTATAATTAACATATATAGGATACTCTTTTATATAATAAGAAAAATAGATGTTTGGCATGAGAAGAAATGAAATAATCTCAGTTTTATAACCCTAGATTTTATTTCACACATTTCAAAGATAAAAACACCATAGATTAGGAAGAATTTAAATAGATATAGTATATATTCAGAATGATAACCGAGAGTTAATAATCAGTTATATTTGAATAATGGCACTTCTGTGTGCAGAGGAGTTAAAGTTGAGACCAGAAGGCTTGGATGGGGAGGATTCTTGCCTGGAAAAAATTGGCTCTGAATCAAATTTGAGGCCAACTGAATAAATAATCCCCTGTGTTGTTCAAGCCATACACAAGTGTGTGTGCACCCGACTATGAAACAAACCTGGAATAGGTCACATAAGACGTTAAGCCCATTGGAATTTTCAGTAAAAAAAAACTTGTTGGATCCCTTCTCTCATGATCAGGTCGACCCTCTTGTTCTGAGAAATAAGTACATGTATTAGCTTCCTCAACTTCTGTTTTAAAATTGGATTGTGTGTTTCTATTTTTCCATAGACTTAAAAAACTTAAAAAAAAATAATTTGTACCCTGACTAGAATGGCATCCAATCTATGTATTAATTTTAGGAGCTTTTACATTCAGTAATTTATTTTTAAATCCAAACAAGAAATATTTGTGTCAGGTGTTATGTTAAGCAGAGGGAAAAAAAAAGAAAACGAAAATGCAGTCTCCACTTTCCTGTGCTCACATTAGCATATAGTTAAACTGCAATGTTCAACTATAAACTACAAGGAGTATTGAAACGAGCATGTTGTTGGACAGGAAAGGCAGTACAGAGAAGAGGCTTTCTCTACATCAGGGGTTGGCAAGGGTTTTCTGTAAAGGATCAGAGAGTAAAAATGTCTTATTCTTTGTGGCCCCTGCAGTTTTGGTCACAACTACTCAAGTCTGATGTTGTAGTGCGTGACAGCCAGCAACAGCACAAAAAGGAACGGGCATGGCTGTGTTCCCATTAAACTTTGCAAAACCAGGGGATGGGGTAGATTTGGCTCTCTGGCATACTTTGCTGACCCTTGATCTCGATATTGAAGATTCAGATGGAATTAGCTGGAGAAAAATATAAATATCATGGGAGGTAGAAGAAATAGAATAGTCAAAGCACAAAACAGTGTGTTGTGTTCTGGGAATGATGAAAAACTGAGTGTCAACTACACCCCTGTTTTATAGCCGGAGGGTAAATGAATAGATTGCCCTATTCAATCAACACAACAATTGTATTCTTCCTGATATGGCAGAAGTCCATATTAAGTGGCAAAACCAGGATTCAAAGATTAAAACACAGGTTTGACTTCAGAATCCTGCTGTTTGCACTATAGCTTGCTTCTTTAGTCTGAGGAATATATACTTGTTAAATATGAAGTACTAAGTAATTACAGGTTCCACCTTTTATTTGGGAATTACATGTAGTGGATCCAAAAGTAATTAACATGTTTGGTGAGCTCCACTTGCTTAGAATGCTGAGGAATAAAAATAAATAAATTTACCTGTAATTGCATGGTTAGTACCATGTAATTAATCTGCCCTGAAACACCAGTTGATTATGAATTAAAGGTTGCCAAACAAACAGACTGAATTTGAAATAGAATCGCTTTTTAATTTTCTTTTGCTCAATATTGTAGGGGAGATTCTGCTTTCATTCACTCACCATTGGCTACAAGTGGAAATGAATCTATTTCCATTCACACTTTACATTGTAAATGCTACACAAACATATGTTCTTGTTGGAGTCTCAATTAATTACAAGAGAAGCTGTGAAGCACCCTCTGTGCTTCTTCTAGAAATATAATATGCTATCAATCATTTTTGCCAGCTGCCTTGGGAAAAATCAGTGATGTGGTATTTAGGCTAAAAGATGGGAAAGTTATTAGGCCTCTGTATTAAAAATAAGTAGGCAAAATCACCATCAAGGGCTTTCAAATTTCAGGTACTGTAAACATGCAAAGTGGGATCAAGGAATGACTTCTAAACATTTGTCATTCATGTTTAAACGTTTCATAAGATCAGTTATCCACATCACACTGAAATCTGGAGCCTGGTTATACTTTATTAGGTCCATTAACTGTGGCGACATCTTCATACAAATTATTCTCGTATGAGTTCTCAAGAAGAGAATTAAATACTTTTCAAAAAAGATGAAAAAGAAAAAAAATAATAGACTGCATGGTTTCCATTTGTGGCTCATGAGCCACAATGAGCCACAAATCTTTTGTGCTGTTGTCACCTCTGATTAGTCTGGATGTTACAAGAAATATACTCCTTACCATTGATCTTTCCATGTTGTAAAAGATTCCTCTCCACACAGAATGATAGAGCTAGAAAGGGTTTAGGTTCGTTCATTCTATACCTTTGTTTTGCAGGAGGGAAATTGAAGGACCAAGAGGTGGTCACATAGCTAGTTAGTACGAAGCCAAAATTGCTGAGTCCTCACTTAGTGTTCTTTAACACATTTCTTTGCTCTTCTTTCTTTGAAGGGTATTCTGAACTTGGGTGTGCACTGTTCTAGCATGCAAGTGTGGTTTCATAGCAGTAATGTCTTTCTTAATTTTATAATTTATTTTTTACCAGATTAACCTACTTTACCTTAGTCTTAATATATGATATTCTCTCTTCTTCCCCCCAAAGACATTATCACCCTAACTTTAGAAATCAGATACTGTGCCCTTGATCTCTAAGCCATTTCTTTATGTCATCAAATTATATATGGGTGAACAGTACTCAGATGTATAACATCAATATTTAACTTTGATAAAACAGTCATGTCTAGGTATTTCATTGAAAACTGAGTCTACTGCCTAAATCAAATACATACAATGATCTGTTGTTCCTTGCTTGGTCAGCAACATCCAGTTGGCTGCTAAAGTGACTCTACACTTAACAAAATTCATAAAATTACTCTTATCTACCTTTCCAGTTTTTTCTTCTTTTACCCCTCCCTGCACCAACAACTATTCACTCTTGTTTTTCTGGCTTTATTCAAGCTGATTTCTCCATTTACATTATTCTCCTCAACTTTTTCTCTACACATTTTGCATGGCTCAGCAATGAAAAATCTCCTTGCCTCATCAGCCACCGATGGTCTCTCCTAGCTCTTTGCCCTTCAAAACCACAAATTGTAATTTATCCAGAATTTGTTTGATGTGATATTAGTGTTGAGATTCTCCTTCTAGTAGCAGTAGCTGATTGGCTTTTGAGTCACGTAGATTTGGGGTATCAGAATCCACAGGAGACATTATGAGAATGTTTGTCCCCTCACCATGGTGCCCCTGTTTGGCTCTAACTTCCATGAAAAGTGTTTAGAATTGCCAGTATTGCAGTATTACAATATAGTATCTATATTCTACTCCCAATATTACAGTATATTATATCCATCCACTGTCTTTTCTTTTTCATCCCCTCCATATACATATTTAGTACAATTCAAATAACAAATAGAACAAAAGAAAGAGGGGATTTTCTGTTATTTTTCCTTCCAGGATTACATCCAATAGGACAGTTGGTGTTTTGATTAGATCCCCTAAAATCCATAGTAAACAGAGAGCTAGAGATGCCTAGAAATTTTATCCATCCCTCTATAGACTTAGTCTGGTTTAGATTGACCAGTCTGGTAATATAGTGATCAGGATGGGGTAGCTGACAGTTTGCACTGCAGGACTGCGTTGATCCGCTGTAGGATCAGGCTGGAGCTGTATTTCCAGGGATATTGCTTGAAATGGTTCTCTTGCTTCACATTTATTTCACTGCCATGCTGTTCTCCAATTTCTCTTTAATAATCTCTTGCCTTGATACCTGCCCTGATATTGGTTCCCCTACATTAAACCCATCATATATGAGGTTAGAACCAAAAGCACCCATCCCCTCTCCCTGCTTCTTTAGTTACATTCATGTGTAAATATCAGTTTCTTTAACCTTTGTATCCCTGAGCTTCACAAGACAAATAGAAGCTACAAATTGTTAAAAGCCCAGGTGGCCTCATGCTGGGCTCACACTAAAGGTTTCACTAATTATGGGCCCTTGAAGTTTATTACAGAGAAACTGATGTCCAGAGAATATCAAGAAACTGAAGCTTCCCAGACCCCAACTCCTGGGCTACCTGGTGCCAGAATCCATCATCCATCATCCATCATGGAGGCAGACAGCCAAGGACACCCACCTGCAGTTTCCTTTATCTCACCATCGCCCCCCTGCAAACAGCCTCACAAGGCCAAAGGCAGGCTTATGGGAAGGCACCAGCCAGCAAGGGTACATGCTCCCCCTCCCCTACCTAAGACCCCAAATAAAAACCCTTACCTTTTTCCCTTTGAGGAGGTGGATTTGAGTTTTAGCTCCTATCTCCTTGTCTGGGTGCCTTTTGATAATTAAAAAAAACCCTTTCCCTGCCAAAGTGTGGCATTCTAGTTTATTATTTTTGGCCCCTCTTGTGTAGCGGGTAAAAGAACACACGTTTGTGCCCAGTAACAGTCTCACTGTCTGCTTTGGGGAACCTAGCGTGAGGTATTCCCTTTCAAATATCTGACCAAAAAATAAATAAGTAAATCTAGTTTCTAGGCACTTCCAGGCATACCAGACATCTCAGTAAAACCATTCCCCTAACATTTAATCCCCTGTATATTTTCATAATGCCCAAAGTACAAAGTCATGCTGATTTTATGAGGGAAGAATTATATTTTTACAAGACTAAAATTCAGGAAAATATTGAACAGCTGTAATAGGATGTCAGAATGATTCCTGCTTTTTAGGGTTTTAGCTGAGGCCTCAACTCTGAAAAAAAATAGGTAAAAAGTGCCTGCATACTCTAAAGAGAAATGAAGCACACGTCTTTTCAGGATTCATTAAGGCATAGCCATATTGTGCTAGCAGTTATTACCTCAACAGCCCCTGGGAAAGGCTGGAAATTCATTGAATGTGAAATTTCTCTGAAGTGAATTTATAGGAGTTAAAAGCACTAAGGAATTTCCCTCCATTCTCCATGAAGCAGGAGATGGACATACCCTCCATCTCTAAAGCTGGAAGAAGGACAGCCAAAGAACTCCTTGGAGAGATTGGGAGGGGCCTTTCACAAGAGGAGACTTGGACATCCTACAATAATGAGGGAAGTTTTCTGCATTACAGGAACTCAAAGGCTCTGCAGTATTGTTCCCTGAACAAAGATCAAAATAGTTCTTGATAGAGTTTGGTATGAATGTAAATCTGAGGGTAAGGATGCTAGTTAGTGCCTGACTCTATCCTGGGAGTCTAGTGGAGGGAGGCTGCCTGGGGCTCTTCTGATGACAGGTGTCAGAGAGAAGACGGCAGTAGGACCAGGCCACCCTTGCACTTATTGGCAGGGGCAGGGTGCATAAATGTTCCCAATGGCAAAATGGGCATTGCAAAAAGTAGCTAAACTTGAATCACCTGGAAAGGCCCCCACAAAAGACGGCCTCTGGCCATGTTCACTGAGGGGCACAGCTGGGAGGCAGTAGCTAAGACAAAGTTGTAAGACGTGTTGTAATTTCTATTGCCTGCAGCATGAATGGTGCAAAGAGCGTATCCCGCAGCGGGGAGAGTCCCAGAGAAATGCTCCAAAGTGACTCATTTGGCATGACAGAGGGCATTTGACTGCCAAGAAAGACTTATAATGGGCATGTGCTAATTAAAAATAATTTTGCTAATTAAATAAAACTTTACCTTTAACGCTGTTTCTCTGCCCCTAAATTGGAAGAGCTAGCAGAACAAAAGGATGTTGGAGAAAGGAGAAAGAACAGATCATACCCACCCTCCCTGTTGTTGGTTAGATGTGAGCTTGTGGGGCAGGAAAAAGCTTCAAATTGAATGAGAGTAAAAATAATCTTATTTTAATAATTGAAAATAAAATAGTCATAATACCTGATAATTATGGGACTTCTGTCCCTAGAAAGCTAACAATCTCTCCAAGTTATTGTCCAGGAAAGGACAAAGGATGTCTGACAAAATACATTTGAAGACAGGGGGGAAAATATTATGGTTGTTCTCTGATCATACCTGACCATGTTGAGCTCTTGAACAAGCCATTTACAACCTTAACATTAATTCTCTTTACCAAGAAAATTTTTATTTGCTTGTTATATTTCCTCTTACCAAGTTATAAGACACTTGAAATGCATAATGTATGTGACTGTCTGTCATAGAGCAAGTCCTCAACAAATATGTGTTGGGTTGAGTTGAGTAGCAAGCACTGTGGCTAAGACTTGGATTCTAGTCTCAAATGTGCTTCGTTCACCTACTGGTATAACTGCTCTTATGGAATTGTACACTTTCTGGTTAAACTAAAAGCTGTGTTCTAAGCATTTGCAGATGTTCTAGCACAGAGTAAGGATGTAGGTTCTTGCATTTAGACATAAGTAGACAGACCACTGTCAATCCAAACAACGTCATAGATCTGATGCTATGGAATTTCTTCTGCTTCTATAAAAACTACCATAAATGATGCTTTGTACTGACATAGTGGATTTGTGAGTCAGAAGCAACTGCAGTCCAAAGAAGAGTAGAACATGGGCCAGTTTCCCTTCAATCTCGCCTTCATGGACCTGAACTCTGTCAATGCTTGTTCCCTTGCATTTCAAGCTCATTTAAATATAACTTTCAGAGTAAGCAACATTTATTTTAAGGAGAGAAAATCCTCAGTGAATTGCGTAACCATCTCCACTCTGGAACAATAGTTGTTTTTAATCATGTCAACATAGCAAGAGTATGGAAGAGGTGAAAATAGCAAAATTATAATCAGGAACTAAAATTGAATGTGAGAAACATCATCATTCTGAGTCTTCTATATCAACACATTTATGTATTTGATATGTAAATTGTGCTGATGAAATCAGACCAGAAAGACACATTTGTTTAATTGTACAATTCTGAAACCAGAAAGATTTGGTTACTCTCATTACATATGTCAGGAGTACTAATTTATTATGAAGGAAGATTGGTTTTTTACCAAGCTCTGGAAGAGTTCCCAAACACAAGGCTTTTGAACAACTCGAAAACACTTGCAATGATATCTCTGCCAATCCTTTACAATGTTGATTATAATATTTTCCTTTTGGAATAAAAGAAAAGAATTGTTTGTGTGGGGAAAGGTCAGATGAACAGCTTTTCAACATTATCAATTTTTTACATTCAGCCTTTCATTCTGCAAACATCTTTTGAGTACATACCAGGAGTTAGACGTGGGGATACACAACTGAACAGGAAAACTAAAGTCCTTGCCAATAGGGAGCTTATTTTTTGTTGATAAGAAAGATTTTAAATAAGTAATGGCATCAAAATTTAGTTAGTTTATGGTAAGTACAGGCTATCCAGAAGCACCTTTTAATTTAAGGTGCCCAGTCATTAAATGCCATAAAACAGTTATATAAAATATATGAACAGATGCTACCTTACTTCTTCCATCTGTCTGGAATGAGCTGGATGGTTCCTTTTTGACAGATTTCAGCTTCAATATTAAATTTTCAAAAGAGGTATTTCCTGTAAAAATGTCATAACCTAGTCGTTTTATCCCTCTACCATATTTTAATTCTTAGCAGAACTTGCTTGCTTATTTATTTACTTACTTGCTTATTATGTATATTTATGTCCTGGTGTTTGCACTGTATTCCCAGAGCTTGGATCAGTATTAGGCAAATGATAATTGTTCTAACTAATATTTGTAGATTAGTTGAATAATAATGATATATAAATATATCTCCCTGAATATAAGTATGGGTAGTAATTTTAAAAATTACCTTTACTGGTTCAGCAATATGGTTTTCATAACCTTTAAAAAAATAGAGCCACAACTCATTCAGGGTTATAGGCCACCTCTGTCTCTTTGCCTGCCCAACACTCATTCAACCTTCCTTTGGTAATATCACAGCGTTTTTCCTTGGGTAATGATATCTTTAAATCTCAATTTAGTTATTTTCATTGGGTCTGGCTTACCAAGACTCTAAGGATATGAGCGCTTGACCCAGATGTGGCCAGTCAGAGCATTACAGGGTTGGGAACTTTTGTTGGAACTCTCAGAAAGTGAAATTCCCCTTTCCACCTAAATTGGGTCCATGAGGCTGTGGGGAATCAGAATTTGCCACCCCAAGATATGTCTCTTTGGCTTGGTTATTTTTAAGAACAAAAGACTGAAAGAAACTTTGACCTTTCCCTTAACTGCCTGAAAGAATTTAAGATAGAAGGCCTATCCCAGGACAGGCCATCACCATAGATGACTCTGGGTATTGTCGATTGGGAAGATACTTGCTAAGCCCATTTTTATGAAAGTTTCTCTCTCTCTCTCTCTCTCTGATCACATTGTTTCCCAGCAAACATCTGTTTATCGGACATTTGCTTTTCCATCTCCATGTGAATTGCCTTCCTCCCCTGTGAAGTCCCAAACCACTACCCCCAACATCCTCCTTTGTCCTTAGCTGAAGATGGTATTTAAGGTGGTGGCTTTGGCCATTTTGGTGATCTACTCAGTTATCCTGGGTTTCCCATGTATACATCTTCTTAAACTGTTTGATTTCCTCCTGTTATTCTGTCTCATGTCAATTTAATTCTTATATCAGCCAGAATGACCTAGAGGGTAGAGGAATAGTTCTTTCTCCCCTACGAGGCCATTAAACTACAGCTACTGTGGGCCACCATGAGAGGAGAACCAGCCTAAGAATGTGAAGCCAACATGTAGGGAAGCAGTAGTACAATAAAATTTTCTGATAACAAGCATTTTGTACCTGGATTTAGCTCTGTCTGCTAGAATTCCCCTGCAGATTTCTGCATTGTGTCAGCCAGTTTAAATAAGGGTTTGTTTTGTGTCTTTTGCAAATGAAAGAGTCTTTACTGATAATCTGTCATTTTGTTGACTATGTCCTAATACATATGGACTTCAGTTTCCATCTATTTGATAATTAACATCCTCACCATGTATTCTAAGTCTTTTCCTCACAGCTTTTGTGTACTTATTTCTGCTCACTCAAAACTTACATTTAAACACGATCTATCATGCCCTCTCTAGCATCATTCCTCATCATGACTTTTCAGCTTCAACTCTCCTGCTAATTGCCTCTTTTGCATAGTATTTCTAAGCTTAATTTCACAAAAGAGGGAATCTGGTTGGCATAGCTTCTTGTTCCCTAGAAGGCTTATAGATTAGGTATATATTTTATGAGTTGGCTACATTTGGCTGAGGTGACCATACATTGCCTGTCTACTAAAGGGATGGACAGAATAGAGTTATATATGACATGGTATAAAATTCGGCTACCTAAAGGGATATTGGAGAGAAAGAGTCACTTATAAGGACAATGAGTATCGTAGGCAGTGCCATATTCAGTGTTAATATTGGTATATGATGCAACATAGTAGGTGCTCAGTTAATGATTATCATTACTTGCAGTTGTCTGTGCTTGTCACAAGAAAGGAATCTTTAGCTACTACAGGCAAGTATATACATAAAGTAATCAAGGTGGTGGTACAAAGACTTCCTTGTGTCTTCTCACTGGAACTGATGTGTTATTCAAGGTGAATAGCCAATGGATGATCACTATTTTTAAGCCCAGATTTTTCTTACTCTCAGTCCAAAGTCTCTCTGTTTTCTGTATACTAGTAGGCCTACAGCCAAGGCTGCAGGGGAATTAGAAGAAGCCATCATTTCACTAATGGGAGACTCTGCATTTGCCAGGCTTTCCTTCTATGGTGATACTGCTTATAAAGAACTCCCATGTGTATCAAGTCAGCTGATTTAATATTTCAAACTTTTGAGGTAGGTGTTAACTCCTCTCCCATTTAATAGATGAAGAAACTGGGTCTTATAGAATTTCTGTGATTTTTAAGTCTCTATTTTACTGTGTGGTTAATGATACTCTTGTCTGTGTTTTGATTTCCTCCTTTTTGGAAGCATCAGGTAAGCAAAAATCTCAATACCTAGGTCAGAGATTCTAGGCATGATCCTTCTTTTTTAGTTTGTCATCCATAACACATAACTGATGACTGATGTTGATACAGTTTTTCTAGGATGACATTTAAAAAAAATCACATTTTATTTTAATATGCAGACATTTCAATGCAGCAAGAATTATAAAGTCACAAATTTTCACAGCCCTGAGAATTGTTTTTGCTGGTTATCAATCAATCATTATAAAATATTAGTTGATCCTCTAGGATATATTTCTGTTCTGAATTATAAGATTTTAAGAATATGTTATACAGCTGGAGGTAAAAGGAGGCTAATTTATAACTCAAATGCCAAGTAGACACTTCAACCTTCTCCTGTAAAATGAACTTATGCCTCCTTATATTTATTAGTGACAGCCATACTTTGCTGTGGAATTGAATCACATAACAGACATCAATCATTTGTTCTTTACTGATCAGAAGGGAGACTTTCCTGTATCTAATAGCCAAATTCTTTGCATGGCACTTTCCAGAAGACAGTAAAAGCAGTAATAGTACTACTCAAATAATTAAACATAAAATTCCTCTATCATCTCTGGTCTTTGTATAAGTGTTTGTACTACTGAAGCATGGAAAATAAACTTATTTAGATTTGTGAGGAAGATAAGTACGTGAAGATTACTGGTTTAAAACTGTGAAGTAGTAGTAATATGTTGTTAGAAAGACTCAGGCCCCTAACCATACAATACAGACCAATCTGGTAAGTTTTATAAGACCATATACAGCAACCATTTTTTGTAAGCTATTTATCCCTAAAAAGCTTCAGATAAAGGAGCAGTTTATGACATCTGCTAACAAGAGGGTATGTAGTCAGAGAAGTACAGTGTAAAAGAGGTCACATTTGTCTCCAGGGCTACATACTGACTGCCAAGTGGCAGAAGAGAGAGGGTTCCTTCCCTGTGGGAATGAACTTGGCCTTTCAATATATAGAGGGAATCGTCAATAGATAGATGATAGAGAAAGGTAAAGATATCGAGAAAAAGAAACACTGTGCAGAATGTGCTTACTTCCCTACTATGGGTGAGGAGAGGAGAGAGCACCAGTGGAAGATGCAGAGAGCATCTTAAGGACAGTGACCCTATCCTCAAGCAGACATGACTCAATCAGTGTCTGGAACTGAACAACAGAGGCTGACATGCTCTCCTTTTGGTGATGATTTAGAGAGAAGTGGAGACAGGGATAGAGATGGCTTCTTTATCTCTGCATTGCCAGCGTGTAAAGTCACATAACAGTAATGTGGTCCTGGAAGTTTCAAGTAAAAGGTCTATTGACTATCTTTTAGCATGAATTTCTAGCTTTGCAACTGAGGAAGGAACTCAAGGGATATTAATGTGATTTACACAAATCACTCCCTGACTTTATATTTTTATGTGTATGTGTAGTGTGTGTGTATCTTAATGAACTGAGTGATCATATTCCCACATGCTGCCGAAAACTAGACTCTCACTATAATGACCTTCTTCAGAAGACACTATTTTTTCAAAGATTTAGGCATTAGAATTCTTTTGTTCCCATGTCTCTCTATATATAAGATAGAGTTTCATACTGGCAAAAATATGAAAAGATTTATAAACAGCACTGCTAATTGCAGAACTATTTGTATAGTAAAAGCCTAAAAAGAAACCAAAATCTATCTGTAGGGACCTCGTTGAATAAAAAAGTAGCTCACCTTGAAGTACTATGCCACTGTAACAAAAGGGCTGAGGGCCTCTCTAAAGTACTGCAGAATGATTGCCAGGAAATACTGTTGAGCAAAGCAAGGAGGAGAAAGGTGGTATGTATGCTAGTCTATATTTTTATGTAAGAATGGAAAAAATGAATACATATATGTATTTGTTTATATACTTTTAAGGGAAAGATAAGCCATATAAAAAATCATTATCCAAAGGGGAAACAAAAATAGGATGGAGGGGACAGGGATACAGATTGTTTTTAATATATCTCCTTTTTTGTATTTCATTTCAGAACCCTGTGAAATTTTTACGTTACAAAATTAACTTACATTAAAAATCAGTAAAATCAGGGGCCACCTGGTGGCGCAGTGGTTTAGTCCGCGCTTGGCAGCCCGGGGTTCGCGAGTTCGGATCCCGGGCGCCCGCCGACGCACTGCCTGTCAGCCATGCCGTGGTGGCCTCCCATATAATGTGGAGGAAGATGGGCACGGATGTTAGCCCAGGGCCAGTCTTCCTCAGCAAAAAGGGGAGGATTGGCAACGGATGTTAGCTCAGGGCTGGTCTTCCCCACAAAAAAAAAAAAAAATTTTTAAAAAAAATCAGTAAAATCAAAAGTTAGATGAAACAAATGAACCTAAATATGTAGTAGGTAGAATAAAATAAATCATCAGCTAATTGAATAGTCTCCTGCTAACCAGAATTGGGACCATTTGAGCATCAATTAGAATAATAATTGCAACCAAATGAAACACATCATATGCTTCATCTCATGAGCAAGAGTAAAGAAGACGTAAAAGTAGCCATGAGCTGATTTTTAAAGCTGGATAATGGAGACATGGTGTTTGAATATACTATTCTCTCTATTTCTTATATGTTTGAAATTTTCCACAATAAAGCCAAGAAAAGAAAAAGAAAAAGAAAGGCAGTTTACATTTGCAGAGAAAACCAATGCTAATTTACATCATTGTATTACATTACAAAACACTGTGTGTATTAACCACAAGTGATTTCTCTCACCTAAACAGAATTGGAAGACAGTATAAAATGGTCTGTCAAGCAGATTTCTTTCCTGTTTGTTCCCACAAATCATTACAAGAGATAAACTGTTAAATCAAGCTATTTACAATGCGAGAATGGTTCTGTTTCTAAACTCAGACATACAAAGCATAACTTGAATTGCTGTGCATATGTTTGTGAAAGATGAATCAAGAAGTAGATAAGTACTTTCTTGAGGCTGTTCTGTAAGGTGCTTAAGAGGATGGGCCCTAGAGTTACACTAGCCAACATGGTAGCCACTAGTGACATAAGGCTCTTTAAATTAAAATTAAATACAATTGAAAGTTCAGTTCCTCAGTCACACTAGCCACATTACAAGTGTTCAGTTGCCACATGTGGATAGTGCTTACCTTGTAGGGCAGTGCTGATAGGAACATTTCCATCATCACTGTCAGTTCTATTGGCCAGAGCTCATCTAGAGGTAGTCTGCTGGTATTTAAATCGTGGTTCAGCTTGTTATTGACTACATGAACTTTCTACCCTTCACTTTCCTCATCTTTTTTTTTTTTTAAACCAGTGAGGTCACATTGGTTTATAACATATAAATTTCAAGTGTACATCATTATATTTTGATTTCTGTATAGACTGCAGTATGTTCATCAACAAAAGTCTAGATGCCATCCATCACCATAAACATGTCATCTTTTCAATGGTATTAAAAATAGTAGAGTTTACCTCTCGGATGGCAGTGAGGATTACATATAAAGCACTTAGAACAGTACCTTGTACAGTGTGAACACTGGATAAATATTGTTTCTTTGATGTAAACCCTCCCTTGAAGTAGCTGTTAGATGGATTAGACAGTCTTGTCTCTGATTACATGGCACACATAACCTTTTGGTAAGTGAAGCATCCTGCACGTTGCTTAACGGATTTTAGAATGTTGACAAACTCAGAGCTTGGAACATAGATTTAAAAACTTGACAAAATCCACAGTTTGCTTTTCTTACATTTTCATGATGCATTGTTTTGCTTAGATTTTATGTATGAAACTGTCTGTCTCTAGTATTTAGACAACAGATTCTTCCTGTCTAGAGAATCTAGAAGATATTTATTCAGCATGGTAGGCGGAATAATGAACTCCCCAAAGATGTCCATGCTGTCGTTTAAGGAACCTATGACTATGTTACATTATGAGGCAAAAGAAACTATGTAAAGGGAATTAAGGTTACAGACTTTAAAATAGAGAGATTATTCTCAGTTATCTGGATGGGCCCAATTCAGTCATATGTGCCTGTAAAAGTGGAAGATGGAGGCCAATGGGTCAGTGAGTAGAATAAGAAGAAGGTAGAGGTAGGCAGGATTCAAAGCATGAAGGAGACTGTATCGGCTGTTGCTAGCTTTGAAGATAGAGGAAGGGGCCATCAGTCAAGGCATGTAAGGCCTCTGAAATCTGGATATGAAATCTGTTAGCTCAGCTAACAGTCAGCAAGAAAACAGAGATCTCTATTCTGCAACCACAAGAAATTGAATTCTGCCAGTAACCTGAATGAGCAAGGAATCAGACTCTCCCCTGGAGCCTCCAGAAAGGAGCTCAGCCCTGCTACCACCTTGATCTTACCCCAGGGGGACCCTTGTCATTATTTTGACCTATCAACCTATAAAATCAGAAGTTTGTATTGTTTAAGCTGCTAAGTTTATGATAATTTGTTGTGGCAGCAACAGAAAACCAATACATTCAAAATAATTGAAAATGCATTGGAAAATTGGTAAGGCAAAAGCCCTAAACTTTTTACTATGTTCCTGCCATGTTATCGTGACAACAGAATATAAGTACTTATCAATTAAGATCCTCATGAAAATAAAACTGTTGAGACTAAAAATAAAACTGTTGAGACTAAAGATAAGACCATATTCACATTCTAAGGGAACGTTCATAATATATTTTTGATGATGGATGAATTGAGAAAAAGAATCTTGATTGGTGTTTCCTCTGATGAGAAAAACTGAGTGACTTTTGACAAAGGTAGAACAATGTTTTAATGCCCATCGCAATTTGATCCCAACTCTTGATGTGAGAACTAAGCATACAAAAGAAAAATGCTTATTTCATGGCAACTAACTTCTGAGTTTGTCAGGAGTGTCCCCTACTCTTGTCAGTTGATCTCTTTCCATCATCTTTTAAGGAGATCCATGACATTTTGATATGCCTACAAAATTATTTTAATTGAGTCTGAAAAATAAAGCCTTACTGATTTCAGCTTTACAAATAGAAGTATTTCACCTGTGTAAACACAAAAATACTAATATTGAAAAATCTTTGCACAGATATTAGGTGCAAGAGAACCTAATAAGCATTTTTATTTGAATAAACCATGTAATCCTTACTACAGCTATATGAAGTGGGCACTATTGCCCACTTCAGAAACTATATATTTTCAATTATGCCACAGGTGTGGTTATTTCACTCATATTATCATAATAATGCACAATATTCTTAGAAAAATACCCATGAATTTTTCAAATAAAATGGAAACAAAAAACATAGAAAAAAATAAGAATTTCCTGAGATAAATGTTAAACACAGCCATGGTAGAGTAGGGTGGGAGTATAGGTAGAATGATGGAATTAGGTTTCTCTTCCATATTATGTCACCAGAGGAACAAAATTTACTACCACCATGTAATAGGTTACCTCCTAAATTAACTCCCAAACAGGAGGAACCCTGGAATATAATACTAAGTAAAGTCACTTTTATAAATTTTGATACATGTCATTTTATTCTTCAACAACATAAGAAGCTCTTGTTCAACTGAGTTCTCACCTTCCTATCACATTTATTTATTGAAGTCTTAGCTTCTTAAGGTTTCCCATTGCAGTCTTGAGATAATTTCCACATGGGACACGATGATTAAACAGTTTATTTCTGTCTCTTTACTATAACTGTCTCCAGCATTCCATAAAACTACCATCGAGTGTTCAGTTTGGGCTTTAAGCAACTGTTATATTTACATATTTATTGCTGCAGGTATGCTTCTAGAGGATATATGGCTTTTAGAATTTGCTCCAATTGTAATTTGGAAGTAAGTTGTCCAACTGTGATATTTGTAAGAATTTTCCTGGTCATGTTTTGATGTTTGCTTTTGTGGGTTTTTTTTCACTACTTGGAACATCTTATTTATTTTACACTGAATTGACTTTTTATCTACTAAGCGTTCTTGAGACATAACATCAGAGGCAGTGGTCTAAAAGATGCAAAAGAGTTTCATAGGAGAGAATTAGGAACAAATGGTGTAAGTCAGTCTTGTAGTTTGTGATAGTATATGGAGAATGAGAGAAAAGGGGGAAAATTATGAAGTAAAATGATGGTTGTGAGTGTGTACCTATTGGACATTGTTGAAAGTGTATTAGAAAATTAACAGCGATTACTGATTCACCTTTTTTGGTATCATATTTTTGATAATATGTCAGCAATATTTGGGGGGAGGGAGGCAGATACTAGTCAGTCCAGGAGTTATAATTTTCTTGAGCTCACGTAGCTTTTAAGTAACAGAGTTAGGAATCAGACCCACATCGTTCTGATCTCAGACTTGATTCCCTGCACCACGCCACCCAGGGAGTGATGGAGCCGGCTAAGGGTGTCCAGCTCAGATCTCATGTGCTGTGCTGCAGAGTAATCCCGGGAAGACATAAAACCACGTAACGCAGAGTATTTTAGTGGCTGGTAGTAGAAACTTGCTCTTATTTCCTCCTATCTAGAGCCTTTAACTTGTTCTGATTTTTTTTTTTTTAATAATCTAGACTGTTGAAAGGTGTGAATCCTAGATAATGCTCTGGGCTTTTGTAAGTTTTATGTATCCAAATGATCCTTCCTCATAGAGTGGAATAGGGTAAATATCAATAAAATAGGGACGTTTTGTTGGAGTAAGATACAATGTTTCTTATTTGAAACAAGGGGAGCTGGTTCTAGTTTGGAAGGTCACAGTCCAGATTCAAGAGACAGATTCTATGCACTGGCGAAATGAAGATGCTAGTGATTAATATCTAAACCAGCATTTGTTTAGGGAGCCAAATAAATGAAGAAGGGAAAGCAGATGTGGAACAGCTGGAAAAGGCCCACACTGTCTGTGAGATTTAGGGCAGCATATCTGACGGTGTGGATCCCAGCTCAGCCATTTATTGACTATGTGAACCTGTGTCTCAGTTATTGGTTTCCCTCATCCAGGGGTAATAATGGTACCTGCTTTATTGGGTTGTTGTAGGAGATAAATGAGAGAATGACTATAAAGCATCACATAGTTCCTACCACATAATATATGCTCATTAAATGCTGGAGTCCCCTGCTAGGCACTTTCTCTCCCACAAGTGGGAATGGGGGAAGAAGCAAACAGTACTGTTTAAATGTAAATTCTGACTTTCAGACTAGGAGTTCAGGAGCCCAGTATCTTGGGTTTCTCTGTATGATTCTGCCAAATATTGTCACTACAATATATTAATAAATTGACCTTCACGTGAAAGCAATTATTATAAGACTTCAGGGTTCATTTCCTGCTGACATATATAGCACACGTGGAAAGTGACAGTGTCATATGGGATGGAGACCTTGGAAAGCAGGATCTGAGTGCTGTCCGAAAGTGCCTGTCCCCCACATTTGTTTGGAGGAAACACATGCAGCTTTGGAGTTAAGTTTTATAATAACCACACTGATTTGATACAATCTTTATTAAAATCAAAGGCACCTGATGTCTTAATTAATCTATAAAGCCTTAGTGCAGCTTTGAACAATTTCAGTTAGGTTTTGGAAGTGGTAAAAATAATGTGTGGACCACCATTACCTCTTCGGTAGACCCCAAGCTATAGCCACCGTTCTAACGTCAGTAACTACTGATGAAGAATCAAATCAGCTCAGGTTGAAAGGAAAAGGAGGTACTATTTTTGCTCTGGCAGCCTAGATTAAAGAAGGTAGCCCTCCATGTTTGATGGTTGTTCCATCAACTGTGCATGGCATAAGTAATGACTCAGAGCTGCCTCCTTCTTTGCCATTAAAGCTGAAAGCATCCTGATTAAATTGGAGAACAGTGCTGTGCTTTCATTACAATGGGAACTGCTCTTGCCAAAAGAGAATTTTCCCTAATTAATGAGAAAGTACTCTTTCAGGTGCAACACAAGAAGGTCATTGCAGTGCAACTTTCCCAGCAAAGGGCAGTCAGCCTCTGAATACTGCACTTGAGGGAGAGGCAGTTTAGTATAACTGTTAAGATGATAGGCTTTGGAGTCAGAGCAACTTGCTGTGCAACATTGGCTGTCAGTGAATTTTTCAATATCTTGAGCATGTTATTTCACATCCTGGTTTCCTCCTCTGTAAAAGTGGATATGCCAAATCCTACCTCATTGAATTGTTAGGATTAAACAAGGGAAGTAAGGTAAAGGACTTAGCACAGTGCTTGCAACATATCAACTATTTATTAAGTGGTAGCATTTCCTCCCAACATTTTTATTATTAGTCTCTCCTTGATAATAGTAATGGAAAGTATAATATTCTTATGAAATATGTGCCCAAGAGAAAAATGATCAAAACATACTTTATTTATCGTGAGTTAATGTCAACACTTATTACCTACCCCTTAGACTCCCCCAAGCTGTAGTTTCATAAAAACTATAACCTAAGTAGGGATGATAAATTAGTTTTTTCTCATAAAATGTTGAAAAGGAATCTGAGATGGCAAATAGACTTATTGAAACCAAGTGCCATAATTAATAGTGATATCTACCATGGGGGAAAGAATGGGGCATGAAGGGATGCATACCACCCACTTTCTATAGCTGACCTTGACAAACATGGCCTCCCGTCTTACTGGAATGAAATCAACTGAAAATTGGCTCTGTTGAATATTAGCATTGTGTTTCTTCTGTCTCTGATAATGCCAAGTCACCACTATTGAATCTGGCTCTTTCAATATTGGGGGAATTATTTCAGGTGATTGATGTGTGTGGTATAACCCAAACTTGCGATTTTCAGTTTGAGAAACATTTAAAAAAATTTTTCAACCAATATTTCTTCATCACTTTTTTAACACACCTTGAGTAATCAACTTTTTAAAATGCTGGGAAAGTATCGATAACTTTACACTTGTTGCTACAGCATCTCAATGTCAAAGCCCACTTGAATGGGAAAGATTTGCAAAGTTTGGAAACTTAGCTTGTTCACCCTTGATTTGCAAATTTATTGTTTTCTCATATCAGAATTCCAGAATTTCATTAATGTCAGGTAGACCCAATAGACAAAAGCATAGAACTGATATGTACTTACCTGCTTTTCCTGGTTAGAGAATGATTGTTATGAACCAGATCAATTTCACATTTTAAAAAGAAACCTGTATTGGTACTTGTTTATGCGTAGATGGTCTATAATCCCAATCCACAGATATTCCCTGTTGATATAAATATATGCAACACAGAAAAATAGGAAAACAAAAGTGAAGGTCTATGTCCCCACGGTTGCTATCTTCAACAGTAAACATGTTAACAGTTTCTTTCAGGAAAAAAAAAATTCAGAGGGACACATTTATTTGTTTCTTAACTATGCAAGTATTAATACTATACATGCTATTCTGTATTTTATTGCATAATCCTTTATTATAAAAATATGAAAGATTGTCCCAGAAAATAATTGTAGGACATGCAGAATTGAGCTGGCACAAGGGACTCCCCTCATCTTTTGGGGGACACGTTTATTTTTTATTTTCTTTGCTTCTGTCTGCTCTATTTCCACGCTTGTCTGTGTCGACCCACTTTCTCTTCTTAAGTCTATATAGTATGGCAGAAAGTAGCTCCGCCAGTCACAGCTTCTAGGAGAAATACCTAATCCCTTGTTGAAATTCCTGATAGAAAATAATCTGACTACTTTTGCCCCAGCTCTGACTTGGTCCCTCTGCCATCACTCCCTATTTGAAGTTCAGCCAGCTGCCCATCTCAGAGATAGAGGGCATGGGGAGTGGGGTCACCTGGTTGTTAGAAATAGATTTTTTTTTCTAAATGGGTATAGGCAGAATCTCCTCCGACAAATCCCCTTCTGTGTGCATAGGAACTTTTCTTCTTACCCTTCAGTCCCTGTCTGTGCACATGGCACTGCCTTCGTTGTGCTAGTACTTCAAAATAGGTTTTCTGTGTTAGGGTATCTTTGTTTTCTATTAATTGTTTTTAATCTTGTATTTGGAAACTTACGTTTTTTCCTGAATATTCATCCTCAGGGTTCATTCTGTCCTGTACTCTTGATTTCTTAAGAATTCTCTACTTTTTCCTCCTATACACACCACACCCATAACACACAAACACACACACATATACATGGGCATCACCACCCAGACCAAAAGAATGATAAGCCAACTGAAAATTCAAGTATAGTTTAAGAAAGTTGTAATGCGTCATTGATGAAAGCATGTGTGTGTGTAATCTAATTTTTTAAAAATCTCTTATCCTGCAGCTTTTGCAATTTCTAGGCTCTGAAGTTCCTCTCCCACTAACTTTTAGTTTCTGCTAAATGAGAAGTAAATAATAAACCTGTGATTCAAAAGAACTGTTAATTACGTTACAAAATTATAACAGAAAAAATCTATAAAAAAGAAGAGTGATTAATGAGGGCATGTGTCTCTACTTGTGGCAGAAGTCCTTGAAGAACAAACCTGACCCCTGGATTCTGAGGCCCTTGAATAGTGACAGCAGTGACATACAGCTTGTGACTTGATCAGTTGTATCTCTAGGAAACACAGTATTGAAGAAAGGATATGAGCCATGACATAGCAATAAGTCACTGCAGCCTGAGGCTGGAGCTTCAATATGTAAATCTGTAAACTCTTTAGTATGTCTAGATAATAAAACTGGAATTATACACAAAGCAATCATTTTGAGTGGCCATTTTCAGACAGCTGAAGGACACTAAAGTGTATTTGAATTTGAAGCATATGCCTTGCACTGATTTTGGTGAATTGAAATTGTCAGTAATTCACTTTGTAATAGATTGTTCAAATAGTTTTCCTAAAGGTTTCAGACACTGAGATTTTCTATGCATTTCTCTTAACCAGGCAACTTTCTTTTTTTTTTTGTGAGGAAGATTTCCTCTGAGCTAACATTTGTTGCCTATCTTCCTCTTATTTGTTTTGCTTGAGGAAGATTAGCCCTGACCTAACATCTGTGCCAGTCTTCCTCTGTTTTGTATGGGGGTTGCCACCACAGCTTGGCTTGATGAGTGGTGTAGGTCTGCACCTGAGATCTGAACCCACGGATATTTGGGCCGCCAGAGTAGAGTATGCCAGACTTAACCACTATGCCACTGGGTCGGCCCCTCTTTTTTTGAATTGTGCTGTAATTGACATATGTAAGTTTAAGGCATGCAAAGTGTTGATCTGATACATTTTACATGGCAATATAATTACCATCCTAGCTTTAGCTAATATCTCCATCACACAGGCAACTTTCGACATTATTAGGTGATGATGACCTGAGGTACCTGACTCATTCAGATAGTCCTGACTTAAACTCCAGGCTCGGTAGGACAGAGGGCAGTGGGGCAACTGTCCATTCTCTCCCTGCCACCTTCAAAGGTGCTGCTCTCTGGAACTTCTGTGCAGCCTCAGAAGAAACCTAGGGCATAGACAAAATCAACTGGTCTCCAAATTAAAATGGACCACTGACCAGGTCTGCAGTAGGAATGCTAATTAGGGAAGTGATTTTAATTAGGTTGCTTCCTAAACTTGCATACATTCTTCTACCTCTGACTGTTAGATGATTTAAAAAATCAGAATCAAGTGTAAATATTTCTAAATTTATATGTGTAGATATTTCTAAATTTTATTTGGTACACCATTAATTTAATATGTCAGCAATTAAGGATAACTTTTGTCTTCTCAGGTTCTTTTTCTTTCTTTTTTCATAAATTAAAAAGAAAATTAACTTCAACAAACACTTGGGATAAAGGACTAGGAAGACACTGTCCCTAATTTTAAAGAGCAAACATTTTTGTAGGGTAGACTAATGTTTACATACACGTATGTTCAAGTAAGGAAGTACTACATAAATAGTATTCACCAGGTTATATGCAGTGTGATATTAAAAATTTTAACAAAAAGTCCAGCTTAGATACTAATCAATAAGAGCGGAGATGCTGGTCCTAGAGTGGAATGAAGAATTAGGAAATATAATGCAGTTTACCCAGTGTCCATTGCTGCTGTTGTTTTTCGTGTTTTTTTTTGCAGGGAAAGATTCACCGTGAGCTAACATCTATTGCCAGTCTTCCTCTGTTATTTTCCTCCACAAAGCCCCAGTGCATGGTTATATATCCTAGTTGTAAGTCCTTCTAGTTCTTCAGTGTGAGCCACTGCCACAGTATGGCTACTGAGAGACAGGTGGTGTGGTTCCACAACTGGGAAACGAACCCGGGTTGCTGAAGTGGGAGCGCCGAATTTTAACCACTAGACCATCAGGGCTGGCTCCCCAGTATGCATTCTTAATTGGGACTCCAACACTGTCAGAAGTTGTTATGCTTTCCTATTTATTTTCTTTCCTATTCTCCACAGCTACTGTTTCAAGCTTTCTCTACTCTTCTAACACCTCTTACCACAAACAAATTTCCTGTGTCTGTGTCAGCAGTCAGCCTTCCTCTTATTTCCCTGGGCAGAGTTGTTGGGGGGGAGATTAATTCATTTTCCTACCTCCAATCCTAAAATTTATCTAAATCCCCACCATCTAATCTAAATCCTTTTTTTTTTTTTTTTTTTGTGGGGAAGACCAGCCCTGAGCTAACATCTGTTGCCAATCCTCCCCTTTTTGCTGAGGAAGACTGGCCCTGGGCTAACATCCGTGCCCATCTTCCTCCACTTTATATGGGACGCTACCACGGCATGGCTGACAGGCGGTGCGTTGGCGGGCGTCCGGGATCCGAACTCGCGAACCCCGGGCTGCCAAGCGCGGACTAAACCGCTGCGCCACCGGGCGGCCCCTAATCTAAATCCTTTTTACTTTTTAATCGGAGACAAGTGACATCAGACCTCCACCAGGGCTTTGGAACCCTGTCACTTGTTGCCTCCTCTGAAATCTTGCTCTGTCAATTGTTCTCTCTCTCTATCACATTTCCAACTTCTCCTTTTTATGAATTCCTTCAGATCAGTGCTACATATAAAGTACTTGTCTAGGTTCTTGATATATTTCTGCTAATTTAGTGCTCAAAACAATCTTATGAGGTAGGGACCATTATTATGAAGCAAGTATATCATTAATCCCATTTTGCAGATGATGTGATTAAGGCACAGAGATGTTAAGTAACTTCTTTATTAATGAAAAACTCAACAATATTCATGTTAATCTATAAACAGAGTACACTCCCACCAAATTCTCAGTGGTGGATTTTATATCTCAAATTCCTTCCCAAACCTCTCTCTTTAAAAGAGGGAGAGAGAAAGAGAAAGAAAATGAGAATGAATAAGTAGTTCTAGAATAAAACTCCTAAACTATTCAGGATAATGTACAAAAAAAAAATAATAATGAAAAGGGACTCATCCTACTAGATATGAAGAAAATAGTAACTACATTTAACAAAAGTCAGGAAGAAGAAATACATTGTCTAAACAATTCCACAGAACATGGTTATTAAAAACTGAACAAACAATATATAAGATTTAGTATATAATGTCTGTAGATTAAAATGACTGGAGAATGAATTCGTATTCAATACATGTTGGTATCTTTGGCTAACATTTGAAAAAAGTTGAATAAAACGTGTATGTGTAAACACATACACATAGAGAGTATTTAATATGTAACTCAAAATATATACTAAAATGAATTAAGAATAATTAAAATTTAAATAGAATTAAAAAATTTTAATTTAAACATTAAATTTCAATAAAATTAGTGACATTTTAAAAAACTTGATGTAGAGAGGAACTTTCAAATCCTGATATCAAAACCAGAAATCATAAAAGCAATAAATTTAACTACAGTGGATAATATGGAAGTTTGTATATGAGGAAACATCTTTCCACTTAAAACCCATATAAATACTGCATGAAAATTAGAACTATCTTTTTCAACGCATAACTGATCTTGGAGAAAAAGGGAATAAAAATTCCAGGGGCCAAAACCAAGGTAGGCATTGAAGAGAGAGTGTTAAGCTGAAGTGGGATTGGCTGATCTCAGTGACATAAAGGCTTATGTTTTGAAGGATATTAAATAACAAAACTTTGTGCCATATGGGGAAAACAGTTTTAACTGAGGTCCCTGGGGCTCTTGAGAGCTAAAATCCCAGTAAAACAGTGTGGTCTGAGGCAGCAACTTATAGAGTTAAGTTTCTTTCTGTGCACTGATTTCACTGCATTCAATAAGTTTTGTTGTTTTGTTTTCATTTTTCTCAGAGTATTTTCTAATTGCTCTTTTGATTTCATCTTTGACCCATTGGTTGGTTGAGTGTGTTGTGTAATTTCCATGTATTTGTAATTTTCTTTTTGTATTGATCTGTAGTGTTTAGTGGTTTAGTGAATTTTCTTAAATAATTGTGTGAAGTGTGCATTGTTTGTCATGTGTAGCCTCTGAAGTCTTTATTCTGTTAGCTTGCTGGTTAGCTAATGATTTGGCAGAAATTTCCTTAAACACCTGCAACCAAAAAATAAAACAGAACAGAACAAAACAAACAAAGCAAAAAAAAGAAGCTTTCTGAGTCTTTACAGATCGTCAGTGTGTTGAGGTGCACTCTCAGTGCTTGGCCAGGCAATTTACAATTCTGCCTTAGTGTTCACTTCTTACCTGTGTGGACACTGAAGGTCAGCCAACGCTGAGAAATTAGGTTCTTCCCAGGTCTTTTCTGAAAACAGTCTAGCAAGCATGTGGCCTTCTAGATTTTCTGGAATATACAGAAGCTTTTCAAAGCCCTTATTTCCCCAGGTATCTCTTTTCACCAGCCTCTTCCTTCCCAGGCTTTTCAGTCTGTCTATTGTTTGCATTGACTGTTATACCTTACATTTGCCTTTAAATGCTTATGACAAATGACACCTGACAGTCTGCCTCAGCCCTGGAGAGGTTCTGATGCAGGTGTAACAAAGCTAAGCCCTGAGCTGATTCTTCAGGGAGGCACCAGATAGGTTAAAACAAACAAACACAATTCTTTTGAGAATAAGGTCTATATTGCTCCCTCTGGTTCCAGCAACCTACACCAGGAATTCAGGCAGTTTTCTTCAAGACTGCTGCATGGCTGAGGAGTTGGGGGAGTGGTAATAGCGTTAAGTCAAAATGTCAGAGTCCTCTTACTGAAATTCAGCATTCTTTCTTCATTAAGTATTCTTTTCATTGTTGTATTATTTTTATTAGATAACAGAGTTCTAAAACAGCTGATTCTGAGAGGTTTTGCTAGTTTATTTGTTACTTTGGGGGACTGAAATTTTTTGGAATTCTCTACCCTGCCATTTTTGTGAATGTCCTACTTCACATTTGAAGCATATTTTTGCTGAATATGGAGTCCTAGGTTAATTTTTCCCCAGCACTTTAAGTATTTCATTCCACTTTCTTTTTGCTTGCGTGATTTTAGATAAGTCTCCTATAATTCTTTTCCTTGTTTCTCTATAGATAATCTCTCTCTCCCTCTCTTCTGTACGTGCACTTCTTTCAAGATTTTTTGTCTTTGGTTTTCTGCTGTTCAGATATGATATGCCTAGGTACAGAGTTTTGGCATTTATCCTCCTTGGTGTTTTTGAGCTTCCTGGATCTGTAACTTGGTGTCTTCATTAATTTTGGAAAATTCTTGGTCATTATTACTTCAAATATTTCCTCTCTCCTTATTCTCCTTTTGCTATTCCAATTTGCATGTGTTACACCTTTTGAAATTGTCCAATAATTCTTAGTTGTTCTGTTCTTTTTTTTCCCTCTAGTGTTTTTGTTTTCGTATCCCTTCTTGACTATGGCTTACCTAAGTACTTCTCCTCGGAGAGTCTGTGTTGTGCAACTCAGTCAACAGTAATCTTCTGTGGAACCCTGTTAATCTGGTTGTAAGATATTGAGGAAGGGGAGCATTCTACAGTCTATGATTAAATCTGTCTCTTACTGGGCCTATCTCCCTGGATTTCAACCTTCACAAGGTTTATTAGCTTTTTCTCACAAATTAGGTGAATCAGGAAATCTAGAGGGGGCTGTAGTTGGATAAATGGGGAAGGCTCTGATAAAATCTTTTCACCTGGGGAATATGGCTTTGTTATGGGGAATGCTCTAGGTGTATTTCACAGTGGTTACTTCTTCCTCTCCACCAGCCAGAGCTATGAGATGATCTTTCTCAGCTCTTCTATATGAGAACCTGGTGGGATTCTATGGGTAAAAACCCAAAGTAGTGTGGGGGCCCCCTAAGTCTCCATCACCGGGAATTTCTTATTCTCACACTAGTCCATACTTAGCCTCCAGCAATTCATCAAAGTTTCCTTTTAGGTTTCTACCTGTTACTGGCTTTAGCAGGTACTGCTCCAGGTAAGTAGACTGAAGCTGTGACTTTCCTTATTCAACTATCTCTCTAGATTTTGGGGTGGTAGTTTGCCCTGCAATCTCAGTTCTCTAATGCATTCAACAAAAGTCATTGATTTTCAGTTTGTTTAGCTTTTTTCTTTTTGTGAGAATGGGGGTGATGACTTTTAAGATATTTGGATGTGGAGTTCACCTCAACATTTTTAAGGTACAAAAAGAGAGAATCAACATAGTCTTCACTGAGCAAAGAGAAAAAAATTCAAGTTTACAAACAATATATACAAAAGTTAACCACATATTGGGCTATAAAGAAGCCCTCTCCAAATATCAAGGAATTGATATATATCAGATCATGGTCACTGACCAAATTGCAATTATAATAGAAATGATAAAATTTAATCTTAAAAATCTTCTTAAAATTTAAACGATTCTTCTAAAAATCTATAATTCAAAGAAAACCTTATACTACAAATTAGAAAATAGTTAAAACTGATACAAAATATTAAAATATGTCAGATGAAGTAACATAATAAAATAGTGATTTATTATGTAATGAATACTGAATATTGAGTTTTATATTAATGAATATTAATATAAAAGATTAAAAAATGCCTGTATATGACACACAAATTCAAATTCAAAAGATAAATTTTACACTATAAAATATTTGTAACATATGTGACAAATATAATGAAATCTTAAAACATTGTAAAGAAAAATGCAAACCATCCAACAAGGAAATAGGCAAAGGATATGAACAGGCAAAATAAAGAACATAAATAAAATGTCCTGAATCCATGAAGAGTTTTTGTAGGAAGTACACCCTTAACTTGAGCCCTCACCCTAGTAATAGGTTGTTAGTGGGTTTTGCTGATTTCTCCTATAATTATTCCATGGAATGCTGTGCAACTACTTGGAAATGGAAGTATGAGACATTGGGATGTCCTTTAATTTGGTCCTATCTACATTATATCTAATAGAAAATTCCTTAAAGTTATTGATATGGACATGCTACCGTGCTCAGTTTTAATACTAGTGAACTTTTCCCCTAATTTTTATCTGTTTACTGGATTGTAGAATTAATATAAAGATATCTATTTCTCTGATCTTTTCTTATCATAACCAAACAAGCTTTGATTAAATTAATGGCTCTTTTCATTGGTATAAAGATTATGATTTGGAAGATATGCTTTTTCTAATTAATACGGTACACAATGACAGATATTTTGATTACTTTAATCAAATGTTAATTGATTCATTTGAACAGCAGGCCCATTGGATATTCATTGATTGCTTCATTGTCCGTAGCCATGGAACTACAAAAAATATTTGGGTTTTTATGCCATAAATTGTAATTATGATAATTATCCAGATAATTCAAACTCAACTAATCAGTAGTGTTTCTCTTTAAAACAATTCTCTCTTGCCAGTTCTGTATTTATGTTAACTATGAAACCTATAAAATCTATTTAAAATTTTGGAAAATGCAAAAGTTTATCATTTAAATCATATAATGTCAAAAATTTTAAATGTGGTTTTTGTAGCTGACTACTTTAGCAGGCCATTCTGTGACATTCACTGGAAATTCTGACTTATGATTTTATATTTATAAATATAATAATAGCAGTAATGACTACCTAAAGATGCTTACATTTTAACTCTAGTTCTTTTCAGATGTAGTCGCTATGGAATCAAAAAAGCAGCATTTATTAAAATTCATCACTTACTTAAAAATCAGCAGTGTAATGACGATAGAATCAGAACTTTTTGATCTAACATACTTTGATGTTATTATAAAACTTTTTTACTCAAAAGGGAATTCAGCACAATTCTTGATAGTCACAAAGGAAAGAGCAGTAATGTTTACTTTATTGTTTATATACACAAGAGATTAAAATTAGTGGAGTATAAATAGGAATTCTCCTACATTTTTTTTTTTTACTTTAACATTTACTGATAATTTGCAAAGAATTCAACCCAAACAAAAAATCAGTAAGCCCAAAGAAAAATCCAGCCGATAGCATTAAAAGTCACAGCTTTTATAAGACTGCACCAATAGAAGAGTTCGTATCTTAAACCCTTTGTTCAAGATAATCAATATGTAAGATTCTGCCACTCATTGAATACCTGCTATGTGCCTGGTTCTGTCACTCAGTCTTAAAATCTCTGAAAAGGAGATATTACTAGTAGCTGAAATTCACAGGTAAGTAAATTGAGGTTAGGGAATTTCTCTAAAATCTGTGGCCAGATTGTAGGCTGGGATTTGAATTCTAATATCTCTAACTACAAAAAATTGTGGTTTTGACAATACATCTTTGATAAACAAAATGTCTTTTTAAAATAATTTCCCAAATAAACATTAACCAAACTTAAATCTAACTTGAATCCTCTGGCAAATATACACTAGCTGGGCTTTCTGATGATATCATAAATGATGACATCATCTTGGAACCCATACACAGACAAGAAAAATTAATGCCATTAAAGACATAAGGGGATTCAAAAAAAAGTCCCAGGGAACAATGACCTATTTGAAAGTCATGTAACAATATTTTCAACTTCTTTCATTTTTTTTTTCTGGGAAAGATTCGCCCTGAGCTAACATCTGTTGCCAATTTTCCTCTCTTTTTTTGTTGTTTTCCTCCCCAAAGCCTCCAGCACATAGTTGTACATTCTAGTTGTAAGTCCTTCTAGTTCTTCTATGTGAGCTGCTGCCACAGCATGGCTACCGACAGATGGGTGGTGTGGTTGTGCACCTGGGAACCAAACCCAGGCCGCCAAATGGAGCACACCGAACTTTAACCACTAGGCCATCAGGGCTAGCTCAACAGTATTTTCAAATTCTAGTAGTCGCCATGAAAAAACCTTGCTCAAAATTCATAAAAAAATCAAATGTATTACATAATGAATGAATAACTGGACCTTGTACTAGTGAATTTTTATCTATAATTTATTCATTCATTGGATTTTTCTTAATATTTTAAGCCCCACCAAATACTACTTTGGTCCCAGAGATATATGGAACCATCGTTTAAATAAAATAACAAAATTGGACTTCAAGTAATGGAAGAACAGAGATCCCCAAGAGTTAGGAAACAACAGAGGTGAGTCTTAAGATTGCCCCAACTTACTTCATTGATAGTTTCCAGGCTGGGGGACAGAGAGGGAGAACTGAGGTGAACCCAGCAGAATCCCTGTGTTAAGGAGAGAGAGATGAGAACAGATGAATTCTCCAGTGATGAGAACAGGGTACAGAGAGAGAGTCTTAGAAATTTTCAGAGGGCCCTTATTTGAATATTCAGCAGATGCATGAAAATGTATATACACACAAAGAGTTGTATATAAATATTCATAGCAGCTTTACTAGTGGTAGCTAAAAACTAACTTTTCATCTGACAAACTCTTACTTCTAAGCTTAGCTCAAACATCATCCGTGAAGTCTTCTTGATCTTGTCACCTGTGACCTCCTCTCAGTCCACAGCTCATTTCACTCCAGCCCCCCTGCCACTGTTGCTCTTGAATAAGCCAGACCTGCTTCTGTTGTCCAGAATGCACTGCTCCCCAGTATCGCTTGGCTAACACATCCTCCAGAACGTTGTTCAAATGTCACCTCCAAAGCTCAATTTATAATCATAAACTGACCCCTCCATCTCTGTAGCATCTGTGTACCAAAGGTGGCGTAATCACTTGTTCTCTAAATAAGGAATTGAATGAATGGACGCCCCAGATTTTCACTGTCTCTTACTTCTAATCAGTGAAACCGACCTTTCGGTGAAAAGGAAGTAATAAATATATAAGATGTGAAGCTTAATCTATTAGTTCAATATGAAAATTAATTACCCTAAGGGACTGAAAAATCATTATCTATACTAGTAATTTTGTTTAGGGTGACCTCAGAGTATAGAAAAACCACTGAAGGACCATACTTGGACTTACTCAGTCAAAGAATATAATGTCATTAATTGACCCAAAACTTTGATCCATGAAACAAGATATCCTAGGGATGGCAGCACAATCCTATTCTGTCATTCATATTGACAGTAGAGTTGATGACCTCGATGTTGGATCAGGACATCCTAATTTTGCAACCACTGTTTAAGGTTTGATGTTAGAAATAAAGTTGTATAAGATCTTAGTTCAGATTGGAGCAAGTGGTTCCAGTTTATACTGCATTCATTCAAGTATGAAAAAATAAAAGACATAAGGCCCACTTTACGAAAGCATAAATTGAATAGATGGAATCATCTAAATTTGGTAAATAAATATAATGCCTTGCCCAAGAATAGGGCTCATTAAGGTGACAGACAAGGTGATTGCAGATAAGTTAAAAGGTGATCCCCAGAACTTCAGCTCCAAATTGACATCTTTTTTTTTTTTTTTTAAATGAGGAAGACTAGCCCTGAGCTAACATCCGTTGACAATCCTCCTCTTTTTTGTTGAGGAAGACTGGCCCCGGGCTAACATCTGTGCCCATCTTCCTCTACTTTATACGGGAGGCCACCACAGCATGGCTTGCCAAGCGGTACATCTGTCCACGAACCTGCAAACCCCGGGCCGCTGAAGCAGAGCACACGGACCTAACTGCCACGCCATCGGGCTGGCCCCCCAAACTGACATCTTCACAAGTATGTTTTTACTCAGTCTTCTGCTACCTATTGTCCCAATCTCATTTGCCATAGATTTTCTAACACTGATTGAATGAGGAGTTATAGGCCGGGGGTAGGCAAACTACGACCCACAGGCCAAATCTAGCCATCCGTCTGTTTTTGTACATCCTGTGAGCTAAGGATGTCTTTTTGTTTTACATTTTAAAGTGGTTGAAAAAATCAGAAGAAATATTTTATAATGAGTGAAAATTATACAAAATTCAAACGTTGGTATCCATATAAGGTTTTGTTGGAACACAGCCATGTCTATTTGTTTCCATTGTCTATGGCTACATTTGTGTTACAATGGCAGAGTTGAGTACCTGTGACAGAGACTGTATGGCCAGCAAAATCTAAACTACTTACTATCTATTCCTTTAGAGAAAATGTTTGTTGACCTTGTTATAGGCTATACATATCTATGAAAGGCACCAGATATTGTAGGTCCATACCGACAAATGCAACCCAATTGCATATGCTATAAAATTATATATTAACAAGCTCCTTTGACCTCTAACTTCATTAGAACTATTAGTTATTATTGCACCTATTCTATCTCTTATTTTAGCACGCACAATTTGAACACCAATCCCAGCACTATACCAACTGATAGACTTAAAATTTGGACCACTTTTCCTTCTATTTGTCTTATTAACTCTAGCTGCTGTTAGCATCCTCTGGAATAAGCCTCAGATTGAAAATATGCTTTTATGGAGGTTCTGTAAGAAGTAGGACAAACAATTTCATAGAAGATTACACTAGCAATTGCTTTATCGTCAATTATACTAATTAATGGGCGGTCATTCACACTTTCTACCCTCATCATCATGACTCATGACACCTTACCTTAATATGATTTATTTCAACCTTAGCAGAAAGGTATTTTGATCTTTTTTTGCCTTGTGATATTGTTTTATTAATGCAGATCCCTTCTAATATATTACATGATTTACTTCTTTATTATATTCATTGTCTACAGTCTGCTTCCCTAGATGCTAGAATGTAACCTGTTATCAGGGTGAGAATCTTTATCAGTGTTTTGTTTTCTTTTTTCCTTTTTTTCGTTAACTGAAGTATCTCCAGTGCTTAAAATAATGCCTGACACATGTCAGGTGCTGACTACATATTATTCAGTAAATCTCTTTCCTGAAACTTTTGTATCATCTCTGATAAGAGATAGTGAGACTCTCCTTTGTTCTCAGAACATACTTATTATGCTATATTGTAAATATTTGTTTATATGTTGACTTTCTCAGTAAATCATGCAGTTTTTGAAAACAGGGCTTCTTTTCATTAATCTTTGTTTTCAAATAAACGTTTGGTGAGACAAAGAATAAATGAATAAATCCAACGTTGAAGCAGTAAATTAATTGGCTTCTAAATGTAAGGTCAGAATTAATTTACTGTAACTTATGGCTCCTTGAGTAGTAAAATACTTAATCAATAGCAAAAGTTGTTCTCCAGAGAATCTTCCAAATGACTCTCTGTATTACTGTTATGAAATTCTAGGCTGGCTTATGGCATTTTGAGTTGGGAAGTTAGTTTTATTTAACAGATTCTTTGGAGCACCTTCTCTGTGCAAGGACACAACTAACACTAGGCCTGAGATGGCCCCCACACACTGCTCAGGTTCAATTCTATACACACAGTAAATGGAGGAGGGTTGTTTTCTAGTGAGTAACTCATTTCCAGGAACTAAATTAAATCCAGGGAAACTAGAATATACTTTAAAATGTCCCTGAGGATTTTAGTTTGATAAATTAATACTGGCATTTTTCTCCTTTAAAATGTCAGCAATATCACTTGAAGCTGAGTTACTGTTTCGGTGCAAAAGCCCTCTTTACCCTCTCCTTGGCAGCTACCTTTTCAGAGTGAAAAGGTGGTAGGAAAATCTTGATTTTTATTGTAATTGGAACTATGTATGCTGCCTTGTACTCTTCTCAAGAAAAGGGGAGAAATAATCCAAGAAGTTACCATTTTCCAGGGATCAGAAAACATACTGATTGCATTTGGTAAATAAAAATCACCGAGACTACCAAAGTCTCTTTTGGGACTATTTTTGCATAACCCGCATTACAGTCACCTAGTTGTCCTTGATTTTGAATACACTCACAGTTAACTGTGCACAGCTAATCATAAGGTAGAACGGGCAGCCATTTAGTGGTTTGCTAATAGATCATGTCATAAACCAAAGGACCATGTCACAGACCAAGGGAATAATGCTTGGGTGAAATAAAAATGCTTCCCTTAATTCATCTCTTAGAGACGGCGTGCTGCAGAGATTCTACTCTGACCACAGAAATAGGGCCAGTGCATATGGTTATTGTTTTTGCTCAGCTGCTCTACCCAGATACCACAGACTCGGTGGCTTAAACAACAGATGTTTAGTGCTTACAGTTCTGGAGGCTGGAAGTCCAAGATCAAGGTTCTGGCAGATTCTGTTCTTGTTTAGGGCCCTCTTCCTGCCTTGTAGACAGTTGCCTTTTCCCTGTGTTCTTACATGGCTTTTCCTGGGTGTGTGCGCTTTTTATAAGGACCCTAATCCCATCATCAGGGTCTCACTTTTATGACCTCATCTAAGTCTAGTCACCTTCCAAAGGCCCCACCTCCAAATACCATCACATTGGGGATTGGGGCTTCAACATGTGAATTTTGGGGGGACACGAACGCTCAGCCTGTTGTAGTTACACAGACTGTGCAGTGCGCAGACCTAACAGGGTGCAGGAGTCAGTAAATTATAGCCTGCTCCCCCTTCTAGTAAATAGAGTTTTATTGGAACACAGCCATGCTTGCTTGTCAACATATTATCTGTGGTTGCCTCTACAGTTGAGTGACAGAGATGAGCACCTGTGACAGAGACTGCACAGCCCACACATCCTCAAGGAGTCACCATGGGGCCCTTCCAAGAAAAGTTTGCCAATCCCTGCTCTAGACTGCACGGTCATTGGAGACAGTTTTATGAGGCTTTTAATCCTGCTACTCTAGATCAATGCTTCTCAGAATTAGGTACGGGTAAAGATCATCTAGGGTTTGTTAAAACGTAGGTCCCTGGGCCCCACCCCTAGATGTTCTGAATCAGTAGGTCGTGGGCGTGGCCCAGGGATGTGCGTTTCTAACAAGTGTGCAGGTGATGCTGACGCTGCTGGCCCCAAGTCTGTGTTGTGAGTAGCACTACTCTAGAAAATCATTGTCAGTAAAACTCGTATTCTTCCGTGCTTGCTCGACTGGAAAAGTTACTGGTTTACAAAATATTAAAATGTGTTGGAAAATTGAAATGCTTGATATATATAGTAATGATATAATAGAAGTTTCAATTGATTGTGTTGAATATGAGCAAGGTACAAGGCTTTACATACGTTGTTAGATTTAGTTTAATTCTCAGAATTTTGATTTATTTCTCACAGCATTTCACTCAGGTATTATGATTTACATTTTATGTGAATAAACTGAGGCTTGTAATATTGAAGAAATTTGCTCAAAGCCACACACCAGAAAATGGAGAGAGTTGGATTCATAGCAAGGCCATCTCACTCCACATTCCATACTTTTTCTGACACATTTCTGACTATTTCAATGTTGATGCCAGTAGAACAGGTGAAAAGTGAATATTTCATCCAAATAACTTTTAATTTCTTTTTATTTTTCCTAAAGCGGATAACTAATTTGGTACTTTTTAGGAAGTATACCGATTTTGTTGTTGTTTGGGGGAGGAATATGTAGCAAGACAAAGACCAACAAAGGTATCTAAACTAGTTTGAATGATACGGTCAAATTACTTTTGCTACACCATCGGTGCCAGGCGGAAAGTCTGTCTCCCCAAGTTTGCTGAAGAACTCTGCCTTCTGTCCCCCTCTGTTCAGCTTATTTATTGATAAATCAGATGAACACACATGAACATACACATATCCACACACCTGGTGGAGTTACTATTTGGCAGGCATACTCTTTTTGTGTGTGAGGAAGATGAGCCCTGAGCTAACATCCGTTGCCAATCCTCCTCTTTTTGCTGAGGAAGATTGGCCCTGGGCTAACATCCGTGCCCATCCTCCTCTACTTTATATGGGATGCCGCCACAGCATGGCTTGACAAGCGGTGTGTTGGTCTGTGCCTAGGATCTGAACCTGCGAACCCCAGGCCACCAAAGTGGAGCTCGCAAACTTAACCGCTACTGGCAGGCATACTCTTAAGCATTTACCAAACTTTATTTGATACTGACACTGTAGGATAGGTTTACTATTCTTCTCATCTGAAAGATGAGGGAATTGATGATGCAAGACTATGCTATGGCAGTACCAGAGTCTGAGTCTAAAAGCCTTTTTATTTGGTCCCAGAACCTATGATGTCAGATGTCAATATGTTGGGAAAGGCAGGTAAAAGACTAAAAGTCAAATTTATTGGAGTCTTGCAAATTTCTAATTTTAATCCAAGACTATTGAATTATTTCCTGCATGATAGAAAGGGTTTTAAGTTGCACCATCCATACAATCTCCACTTTGGCATTACACCTGTGCTCACCAGGCTCTCAGAACTCCTATGCAGAAGGTCTCTAATGACTTATCCAGCTTTCATGTGTGAAGTTCTCTTATATCTTTGTGACATGTGACTTGTCTGATCGTTTGCCATATTGTGGAATTATACTTCTCTGCTAAATAAAATACCCTATTATTTGTCCTAAATGCTAACTGGGTCTCTAATGGATCCCATTTAAGTGACACCCATAAAATTCCCAGTAAATACTTACAGGTTAAGAATTGTATACATTGATATTTACATGATAGTAGATAATGGTTTTAAAAGCCTATCCCAATGTGCAAATGAGTGGTGTATTCTTACATTGCCTGAGCGCTTGTGTTTTGTACATTGTCATTTGGTTAGCAAATAGAAACTGTAGATAAAGATGTTTTATGAGTTTAAAATGGCAGAAATAAACTGAGCTGAATGGATTTCCCCTTTAAAATCTCTAGGCTTTACTAATTGCTATTATTAAGAGTTTATATGGTACTTTGTGTTTGCAAATACTTTACGGGTAGCAATTAACTATTTACCCAGGATAATTGTTGCTATTTTTTTCACCATTTTATATGTTGGTAAAGCTAACAGGCAAAATTAAATCTTTCTGTGATGTGTGTGTGCATATATGTGTGTGTATTTTAAGGCTAAGGCAAATTCCTGATGAAACTAATAGAACCGAGACCTCTTCAGATCACTATGACTTTTGTGATAATACAATTGAAATGATAATAATTTGACCAATAAACAATTTCAGGTTTCAATAGAATATATTGCTGGAACATTCAGTGACAGTTTTTGCATGTATTCAACATTTGGAAACATAACCAATATCATCTACTTCTTCAGTCTTTGGGAGAAGATGTTCCCAAACTAAATGTCATCTGTGGCTAGTCCCCTCATTGGCAATGTAATAGTATGACTGGCATACCTTTTTGGGATTTTTATTAAACAGATATTTATTAATTCCCTGTTTGGTTTCTGGCACTGCTCAAGGTACAGAGGACAAAAAGATAAAAGAAGCGTGGAGGAGCCATTTCTTTCTAGGGATACAGGTTCATAAATTACAGAATCATAGTTGAAGATGGTGAACTGAGTAATAGAGATAAATGCATCTGGCAAGTCAAAAGTTGCTATAGGAATTTAGGCAACAGAATGATTCTTCCCAAACCATAGAAACAGAGTTTGTATTTGATAAATGTATATGTAATGCTTACTATTTGCCAAGCATTGTTTTAAGCACTTTCCTGATATTAACTGATTTTGCACTCGTAACACTCTCTGAAGTAGGTGTTATTAGTATTTCCATTTGTAATTGGGTCCAAGGCACAGAGAGGCTAAGAAACTTGCCCAAATCACAAAATTAACAAGTAGCGGAGCCAGGATTCAAACTCAGCCCATTTGGTTTAATTGTTCTTACTCTTATCCACTATTCTATGCTGCCTAAGTATTTGAAGATGAACACAAGAATATAATTTAGTTTCATCATATTTCTTAGTTACAGATGTATGGTATATATATTTTATTTTGGTTTGAAATAAAATCAATTCTAGTTTGAATGTAATATATACTAAGTAGATGACTCAGAGATAGCCCCAGAATATCCTCAAATAGATATCAGGAATCAAATAGAACAAGGTTTATACCTTTAATGTGCACTGGACCCAGACAAGTAACAAAAATGAGTGAAGTAGCTCAGGTACGAAAAGTCATCTTCACTTCCACATTTTTCTTGAAGTACGTGGCCTTCCCGATCTTGCCTTTATTTTCCGACTTCGTACAGAGAAATATTTCACTGTCCTCTTGATTCTGTAAGAAAAACAGCAGCTCAAGTATGGTGGTGAATGGCAACCGGTGCTCAGCATCGGGGTGAGGGAAACAACAGTGTGGCAGAGCGACTTGACTGCAGATTTTTGCAATAGGCAGATATAGCCTGATGTAATAGATTTCAGGATTTTTAAAGAGGAGACAGAAGTGACATACATACTCACATCACACACACACACACACACACTCTCTTTCTCTCTCACACTCTCACAACACAAATACGTATCTTGAATCTTGATTTTCTTTATTTAGCAATAATTTAAGAAAACGAACAAACAGAATAAAGAATTTAAGAAACAGAACGAACAACAACAAAGCCACTGTTACGACCAGTACTGTGTGAACCAATATAAACATGACTGCAGGCTGAACTTGAAGGTCTGGACCATGTCAAAGCAAGAGCGAAATCAAGGAAGTGAGATTAGGGGCACAGCAGGGCACCTGCCATTGAAGGGGATGAAGCGCACCTGCTTTCTCGTCTGCCGCGAAGCCCTGACTCGTGACACAGCCCTCGGGGTTTGCATAGTTACATATCTTCCTCTTCATGTCAGTGTCTCTGTCTGTCAGAATGGGCTAGTCTGTGGCAAGAAAACAATCCCAAGATTGTCACCACAAAGGCTTATTTCTTGTTAAGTCATTTGTCCATGGCTAGTCGTTTGAGCATTCTGTCCAGGATTATGGAGAAGCAACCATCTCAAATATCGCTAGTCACTGTGACAGGGAGAGAGAGCTCTGGAGGATCTTTCTCCTCAGTTAAATGTTCTGGCACTTACTTGGTCCAAACTAGACACATAGCATTTCCTGGCTACAAAAAACCCAGGGGAAGGGGAATTCTTGTACCTAGAAGGGAGAAAGCTAGAGGTATTTGGATAAGAACCCAATCACTATTAGATTTTGCTATAAATAATTAAAGGGCAGGCAGCTCCTGATCAAGTAACAAGTCAAACACATTGATTGAGTATTGATTCTGGTGTGGTTTTCATTATGATTGCTTAGATTAAGCTTAAAACCCAGAAGGCCATATTCAGCTTCTACTTCCCATTAATAAATGTGGTCTGTACTTAGGCTAGTAGCGATTAATCTATCCTAATGCTTGTAGTGGGGTGAGAGGAACTTTTCTACAATGCTAGGTGTTTGCAAAAAAGAAAAAAGTTGGCATTATCAGAAACACGAAACATTAATCACTGTAAGAGGTATCACAAGCCATTTATTGATGTTTCTCTAGGAGAAATGAGAAAAGCCAATACTAACTAAGAAAGTATTTAACATCAGAAATTACATTCAAATAGGGTTTTGGAAGCATTTACCATTGTCTATAAAGGACTTACTATTAAGTATCTATAGAAAAGGTAATTTTGTATACAATATAGGCAATTGTGTTTTTAATGACATAGAGTCAATGAAAGTCAGAGCATATTAGTAGTGTGAGCCACATAAAACGAGAGACATAGACTAAAAGTAGGAAATCAAAATAAAAGAGAGGTTGTTGTGCAATGCTGTGCAGACCCAGAAATAGAACAGTAGCAAGAAATTCAAGTTTTTGCCTAATACAGCAACAGCTGCAGTAAGCTCTTGGTATTATGTTATATTATGAAAAACTCCCTTAAACACATAATCCATATCTTTAAGGCAAAGGCAAACAAGATTTTAAAATGTTGAAATGTACTCCGTGTTCAGCTGACAAGAGAATTTTCCTTATCATTTGAGGCTCATTCCAGCTGCCATCTCTAGGAAGCCTTGCCGGGAAGCCTTTAGTAAAATTTCTAAATTTTCCATTCCTTAGAGTAAATATTTTCTCTTTTCTCAGTATTGCCAGAGCACTTGTTTATGTTTCTGCCAAAGCGCCTATCAAAGCAAAGTTGGGTCGTGGTTATTTGTGCCTCTATCTCCTGAAAGAACGCCAGCTCTGGGAGCACAGTGCTGCACCTTATTTGTTTTGGGGATTAGGACATTGATTATTACATTATGTGCTCTAAATAGCTGTTGGGAATGCAGTTGAGTGTCTGTATAATCTCCTCCTCCACCAGGGGGAGAACATTAGTGCTATGAAATGGTAAATATGAGTTATGTTTTATTTAGTTCTGGGTTCATCAGTTTACACAGGTGATGGGAATATAGCAATGAGTGTAATCGACTGGAATTTACCTCAAGTACCACATATTGTCTGTTCATAAATAAATTCTAAATACAGAGGGAACAGCTTCGTCAAAAGTGTTAGCCTTTCCCAGTAAAATAGACCCTGTGGAGTAATAAAGCATAGTTAGCACCTGAAAGTAGAGAAGAGATGTGAAGTAGTTTATTTTTCCCAGGAAAAAAAGTGCTTTAATACGTTTTAGAATCTTTAACAGACTGTTTGGTTAAAGACTTACTGTAGCAGAAGAAAAATCTGATGCTCTGGTCATAAATTTTGTCTACTTCAAAAAAGTAGCTTCATGTTATGGAATAATGGATATTCAATAAGAGTCAATGGAAGTCAAGAAACCCCCCGCCCTGTGAATTATGTTCCACGAGTCATCAGTTTAAAAAAATCCATTGGATTTGGCTTTTGTATCCTTGATTTTCATCGTTTGGAGAAATTAAAAGTCTTCCTTTTGGTGGTATATATGATTATTTGTTGTAAGTTTTATTTTAATCAAAGTGGTCTGAGCCAGTAGTAAAAATTAAATTGTCCAAAAATAAAAGAAATGATGCTAATATATAACCAAAGGGAAAAAATGGAAATGGAATTTTCAATTGTTTCTACTGGCATAAGCTTTCTAATTCTAAAGAATAATAATATGGTTAGTTCAAAGTTACCTTGATAAAAAACATGCATATAAAATGATATATATATGGAATTTCTATTTACTTCATATTTTGATAAATAAGATTTTTCTCTATATTACATCTCTACTTTTCCTGCTCCCATTCTGCAAATAAATTATGCCATGATTTTGAGGTAAATTAAATGTTCATGTGACTTTATTTTGTTACATACATATTGCTTACTGCTAAGTAAGGGGCACATGATAATTATCTATAGGTATGTATATATTTCTTTTTCTCAGACTTAACAATTGCCTTGGAGTTTTTTTCCTATCTGTATTACCAAACACTGTATTCAACTTGTTGAATATATATCAATGTGATCTCTCAAATTCCTGTATATATTAGAAAATCAATTAATTGATTGATTTCCTTGACTGGATTCTTCCTTTCCAGAGTCCTTCATGTACCTGCTCCAAAATTAACTACTCTCTGAGCCTACTGCCTCCTTGTTGTACTGGAAAAAATGGCCTTCATTTACTGTTCTCTACTGTGTTAAATCCCCCTTTCCTTGGTGCTGTATTGGTTTTTTTGTTACCTTATTATTATTATTATTTTTATTAAGAAGTTTCACGTGTACAACATTATAATTCAGCTTCTGTGTACGCTACAGTGTGCTCACCACCAAAATCTAATTTCCATTTGTCACCATACAACTGATCCCCTTTACCGGTTTCACCCTCCACCCATCCCCCTCCCCCTCTGGTAACCACCAATCTGTTCTCTGTAACTATGTGTTTGTTTTGGTTTTGTTTTATTCGTTTATTTTGTTTTTTTATATTCCACATATGAGTGAAATCATTTGGTTTGTCGTTCTCCATCTGACTTTTTTCACTTAGCATAATACCCTCAAGGTCTGTCCACATTGTGACAAATGGCAAGATTCTGCTTTTTTATAGCTGAGTAGTATTCCAGTGTATATGTGTATGTATGTATGTGTACATATATACCACATCTTCCTTATCCATTCATCCATTGATGAACACTTAGGTTGTTTCTGTATCTTGGCTGTTGTAAATAATGCTGCAGTGAACATAGGGGTGAAAATGTCTTTTAAAATTAGTGTTTCATATTCTTCCAATAAATGCGTAGAAGTGTAATAGCTGGATCATATTGTAGTTCAAGTATAAATTTTCTGAGAAATCTCCATACTGTTTTCCAGTGGCTGCACCAGTTTACATTCCCACTGACAGTGTACAAGGGTTCCCTTTTCTCCACATCCTCCTCAACACTTGTTATTTCCTGTCTTTTTGATAATAGCCATTCTAACAGGTGTGAGGTGACATCTCATTGTGGTTTTGATTTGCATTTCTCTGATGATTAGTGAGATTGAGCATCTTTTCATCTACCTGTTGGCTATCTGTGTGTCTTTGGAAAAATGTCTATTGAGGTCACCTGCCCTTTTTTTGTCTTTTTGTTGTTGTTGTTGTGAGGAAGACTAGCTCTGAGCTAACATCTGCTGCCAATCCTCCTCTTTTTGCTGAGGAAGACTGGCCCTGGGCTAACATCCATGCCTGTCTTCCTCTACTTTATATGGGATGCTGCCACAGCATGGTTTGACAAGTGATGCCTCTGTCTGCACCTGGGATCTGAACCTGCAAACCCTGGGCCACTGAAGTGGAGTGTGCAAACTTAACTGCTATGCCACCGGGCTGGCCCCATCACCTGCCCATTTTTTAATTGAGTTGTTTGTGTTTTTGTTGTTGAGTTGTATGAGTTCTTTATATATTTTGGATATTAACCCCTTTATATATTTTGGATATATGATTTGCAAATGTCTTCTCCCAATTGGTAGGTTGTCTTTTCATTTTGTTGATGGTTTCCTTTGCTGTGCAGAAGTTCTTTAGTTTGACGTAGTCCTATTTGTTTATTTTTGGTTTTGTTGCCCTTCCCTGAGGAGACATATCCAAAAAGATACTGCTAAGACTGGTGTCAAAGAGCATACTGCCTGTGTTTTCTTCTAGGAGTTTTATGGTTCCAGGTCTTACATTCAAGTCTTTAATTCATTTTGAGTTAATTTTTGTGTGTGGTGTAAGATAGTGAGTGGTCTAGATTCATTCTTTGTCCAGTTTTCCCAGCACTAGTTATTGAAGAGACATTCCTTTCTGCATTGTATGTTCTTGGTTCCTTTGCTGTGAATTAGTTGCCCATATTTGTGTGGGTTTATTTCTGGGCTCTCAATTCTGTTCCATTGATCTGTATATCTGTTTGTCTGCCAATACCTTGCTGTTTGGATTACTACAGCTTTGTAGCAGTATATTTTGAAATCAGGGAGTGTGCTTTTTTTCAGCTTTGTTCTTTTTTTCTCAGGATTGCTTTGGCTATTCAAGGTCTTTTATGGTTGCATCCAAATTAAAAAAAAATTTTTTCTATTTTTGTGAAAAATGTTGGAATTTTGATAAGGATTACATTGAATCTGTAGATTGCTTTAGGTAATATGGACATTTTGACAATGTTAGTCCTTCCAATCCATGAGCACAAAATATCTTTCCATTTCTTTATGTCATCTTCAGATTCTTTCAGCAATGTCGTTAAGTTTTCACTGTACAGGTCTTTTTGCGATTGGAAATGGGATTGCTTTCTTAATTTCTCTTTCTACTAGTTCATTGTTAGTGTATAGAAACAGATTTTAGAATGTTGATTTTGTACCCTGCAACTTTACTATGTTTGTTGGTTATTTCTAGGAGTTTTTTGGTGGAATCTTGAGGGTTTTCTATATATAAAATCATGTCATCTGAAACTACAGACAGTTTTACTATTTCCTTTCTGATTTGGATCCCTTTTATTTATTTTTCTTGCCTAATTCCTCCTGATCTTTGAGGGATGGCTTTCATTTTTTCACTGTTGCATATGATGTTACCTGTGGGTTTGTCATATATGGCCTTTATTAGGTTGAGGTACTTTTTTTCTGTACCCATTTTTTTGAAAGTTTTTGGCAAAAATGTATGTTGAATCTTTTCAAATGCTTTTTCTGCATCTGTTGAGATGATCATATGACTTTTATCCTTAATTGTGTTAATGTGGTGTACACATTGATTGATTTCAGATGGTGAACCATCCTTGCATCCCTAGAATAAATCCCACTTAGTCGTGGTCTATGATCCTTTTAATGTATTGTTGTGTTTGTTTTACTAATATTTTGTTGAGGCTGTTTGCATCCATGTTCATCAGAGATATTGGCCTATAATTTTCCCTTTTTTGGGTGGTCCTAGTCTAGTTTTGGTATCAGAGTAATGTTGGCCTTGTAAGTGAGTTAGGAAGTGTTCTCACCTCTTCAATATTTTGGGATACTTTGAGAAGGATAGGTATTAAATCTTCTTTGAGTGTTTGGTGGAATTCACTGGGGAAGTAATTTTGTTTTGGGGGAGGTTTTTGATTATGGTTTCAATCTCTTTACTAATGATTGGTCTATTCAGATTCTCTGTTACTTCATGATTCAGTCTTGGAAGGTTGTATGATTCTAAGAATTTATCTGTTTCTTCTAGGTCATTTAATTTGCTGGCATATATCCCTTCATAGTAGTCTGTTATAATCCTTTGTATTTCTGTGGTATCCATTGCAACTTCTCTTTTGTTTTTGATTTTGTTTATTTGAGCCTCCTCTCTTTTTTTCTTAGTGAGTACAGCTAAAGGTTTGTCAGTGTTGTTTCTCTTTTCAAAGAACTAGCTCTTAGTTTCATTGATCTTCTCTGTTATCTTTTTAGGCTGTATTTCATTTATTTCCACTCTGATTTTTATTATTTCCTCCCTTCTACTAACTTTGGGCTTTGTTTGTTCTTCCTTTTCTAATTCCTTCAGGTGTAAGATTAGATTGCTTATTTGAGATTTTTCTTGTTTCTTTTTTTTTTTTGCGGGGAAGACCAGCCCTGAGCTAACATCCGTCGCCAATCCTCCCCTTTTGCTGAGGAAGACTGGCGCTGGGCTAACATCCGTGCCAATCTTCCTCCACTTTATATGGGATGCCGCCACAGCGTGGCTGACAGGCAGTGCGTCGGCGGGCGCCTGGGATCCGAACTCGCGAACCCTGGGCTGCCAAGTGTGGACTAAACCGCTGCGCCACCGGGCGGCCCTTCTTGTTTCTTAAGGTAGCCCTATGTTGCTATAAATGTCTTTCTTAGTACCATTTTTGGTACTAAGTACCATCCCAAAGATTTTGGCATGCTGTATTTTCATTTTCATTTGTCTTCAGATATTTTTTGATTTCTCCTTTGATAACTTTGTTAACTCACTTGTTGTTCAGTAGCATGTTGTTTAGTCTCTACATATTTGTGATTTTTCCAGCTCTTTTCTTGTGATTGATTTCTATTTTCATACTGTTGTGATCAGAAAAGATACTTGATGTGATTTCAATCTTCTACTTGTTTTGTGTTCCAACATATGGTCTATTCTTGAGAATGTTATATGTGCGCTTGAGAACAATGTGTATTCTGCTGCTTTTGGATGGAGTGTTCTGTATATATATTAGGTTCATCTGGTCTGATGTTTCATTTACGGCCAGTGTTTCCTTGTTGACTTTCTGTCCCAATGATCTATCCATTGGTGTCAGTGGGGTGTTCAACTCCCCTACTATTACTGTGTTGCTGTCAATTTCTCCCTTTAGGTCTGTTAAAAATTACTTTATGTAGTTTGGTGCTCCTACGTTAGGTACATATAAATTAATAAATGATATGTCTTATTAGTGGGCCTTTCCCTTTATCATTATATAATGTCCATCTTTGTCTCTTGTTACATTTTTGGCTTGAAGTCTGTTTTGTCTGATATGAATATGGCTATACCTGCTTTCTTTTGGCTGCTGTTTACTTGGATTATTATCTTTCATCCCTTCACTTCAAACCTATGTTTGTCTTTAGAGCTGAGTTTCCTGGAGGCAGCATATAGTTGGGTCTTGGTTTTTAATTCATCTACCCACTCTCTGTCTTTGATGAATTTAATCCATTTATGTTTAGAGTGATTACTGAAATATGAGGACTTAGTACTGCCATTTTATCTTTTGTTTTCTGGTTGTTCTGTATTTCCAACATTTCTTTTTCTTTGTATTTCTGTCTGCCATTTTTGTTTGGTGGTTTTCTGTGATGTTTTTCTCAGTTTCTGTTTTTTTGTTTCATGTCTCTGCTCTAACTTTTTGTTTTGTGGTTACCACAAGGTTTGTATAAAATATCTCATGGATAAAATAGTCCTTTTTCTATTGATAGCATCTTATATTCATTTGTCTATGCAGGTTTCATCCCTTTTCTCTTCCCTTTTCATTTTTTATTTTCACAAATTATCCCTTTTCTGTTTGAGTTCATTACCAAATTGAAGTAGCTATAGTTATGTTTAATGCTTTTTTACCCTTTAATCTTTAACAACCTACTCTGATATAGAGTTGCAATTTTCTGATTCTGTGTGTCTATTTATCACCTTATTCAAAGTTTTGTATACTTCTTGCCTTTTTGTTTCAGGTAGCAGAGCTCCTCTCAACATTTTTTGTAAGGCAAGTCTAGTGGTGATGAACTCCCTCAACTTTTGTTTGTCTGGGAAAGCCTTTATTTCTCCTTCATATCTGAAGGATAACTTTGCTGGATGGAGTATCCTTGGCTGATACTCAAAATAATGAATGATAAAGATTATGTCATTTCACTCTCTCCTGGCCTATAGAATTTCTGCTAAGAAATTCACAAATAGCCTAATGGAAGTTCCTGTAGGTTATTATCTTTTTTTCCCCTGGCTTCCTTTAAAATTCCTTCTTTATCATTGACTTCTGACAGTTTTACTATAATGTGTCTTGAAGAAGGTCTTTTTATGTTCAGATAATGAGGTATTCTATTAGCTTAGTGGACTTGTATATCCAGTTCCTTCCTCAGGTTTGGGAAGTTCTCAGCTATTATTTCTTTAAATAAGCTATCGGCTCCCTTCTCCGTCTTCTCTCCTCCTGGGATACCCAGTATCATTATGTTGCCTTTTCTAATGGAGTCAGATAGTTCTCATAAAGTTATTTTATACTTAGTTCTTTCTCCTCTTCTACCTGAATCCTTTCTAGATTTTTATTTTCGAGCTTGCTGATTCTCTCTTCCATATGATCTGCAGTATTTCTAGTGCTTTCTAATGCTGTCACTTATTGAGTTATCCCACTCCAGAATTTCTGTTAGGTTCTTTTTTTAGAGTTTCATCCTTTTTGGTACAGTATTCCTTCTATTTTTAAATTTTATCTCTGAGCTCATTGAACTGGCTTTCTGAGTTTTCCTGTAGCTCATTGAGTTTCTTTGTGACAGCTATTTTGAATTCTCTCTCAGATCACAATCTACCATCACTTTGTTTGGTTTCTGGAAAATTGTCATTTTCTTTTTGTGATACTGTGTCACCATGTTTTTCCTGGTGCTTGCTTCCTTGTTCCTCTGCTGGTGCAGTGGAAGTAGCAAACACCTTTCTTATTTAGGTGAAGCTTTGTTTACTTTGTTTCTAATTCAACAGGTTGGTATTTAGATGCCTTCTTTTGTTTTTCAGGACATGGTGCTATAGCACAAGTTTTTGGTTTCTTTTACCTGATCTGCCTCCAGCTGTATTTGAAAACCGGCCCTTTCCACCCTCCAGTGCCTCTGCCGGAGGTGTCACTGGTGCCCTCATTGTCTCTGCTTGTACCTCTGGGATTGCTGGTGCCTTTTTTGCTGCCATTGTTGCTCCAGTCACTGCCGTCATCACTGGGGGCACCGGGATGGTGGACGCCTCTGCCGCATCTGGTTTCACCTGAGTTGCAGGCACCACCTCCATTCTGGGGGGAGGGGGAGAGTGGTGTGGGGAGCTGAGTTCACGGCACCACTGTTGCACTTGGGAGGGCTGGAATCATGGGCCCCTCCACCTCTGCTGCCCGGTTCCCTGTGGCTGCAGTTGCTGCTGCAGCTGTGAGGCCAGCATCATGTGTACTGCCTCCGCTGCTGCTTTTGGGCTCCCTGGGGCTGCGGTCTCAGACGCCATGACTGGGCGGTCAGGGTTTCCAACACTGCCTCTGCTGTTCCCCAGTTCTACCTCCTCTATGTGTTCTAAGCCACCCACCCTCAGATGTACAGAAGTGTGGATCTCTCTGGTACCCTGGTGTGTTGGGCAGTGGAACCTTTGCTGAGTTCTGGGTGTTTTACTTGTTGTAGATTAAAGGGGAGAGAGAAAGGGATTGTTTCATGCTGTTTTGATGCTGATGTCACTTTGTTTCTTGATGTCTTTCTTGAGCAAATCCTCAATAGCTCCTAAGAATGAAGTTTAACAAGAGTACTCTTTTCATTTCAACTTTTAAAATGTCTTTTTTTTTTCCTGCTGTCACACTTGATTGATAGTTGGGCTCTTTAGCCAAGTTGAGAGTACTTTTTCTTCAGAATTTTGAAAACATTTTTTTATTTTCTTAAATATTCCAAATTTGCTAAGAGTAAGTTCATTGTGTGAAGGACTTGATCAAATTTTTTCATCCAGAAATTTGTCAGGTCTGGGAAGAAATGGTTTGTGTCTATGTGAGACAAATATATCCTCCTATAGAAAAATGTCTAAAATTATGTGTATAATTTAGAGCAAAATAATAATAAAAGTAAGATTTTTGTGAACACCTCCTAGTTATAGGGAAAAATCATTTCCAGTGGTTTAGAAGTCTCTAAGTACTCCAGTTTAGTCACATATTTCTCTTCCCACCAGAGTAACCATGATCCTAATTTTTGTGCTGATTATACTCTTGTACTTCCTTGTAAATTCACTATCTGTGCATTTGTCAATAAACAATATGTTGTGTGGTTTTAAAAAGACAGGTGGTAAGCACAAACCTAGATGTGTTGAGAAGGGCAAAGGCAATACTATTGAATGAAAGTTACCAGGGAAAGATAAGCTAGGTAAGCAGAGTTTGTGTCATGGTGGCATTTCCTTGAAGGTGTACAAAAGCCTTCTCTGGAGAAGCCAGTGAGCAAGGACAGGAGTCCAGCCTGGTAAACAAAGGATTCGTTACATTCAGAGTATCTGCTTGGGTATAGTGTACCTGCAGCTTCCAGAAGTAAGTCAAAACAGAATGCCTCTGAGGAGCAAGCTGAGTGTTTTCAGCTCTTCCAAATAGCAGGGTATAGAGGGAAGAGGAGAAAATTCATTTGCACATGGTCAATACAAGCCAAATGCAGATAAGATTCTGGAACCAACTAACCAGGAATATTCTCAGCTCAGGCTAAAACTGATATAATGGTAGATTTCCATGTGTGTTTCTCTTGAGTCCTTCCACATGACCTCCTCTTTCTCAGTTTACTCCCTCATGCTGTTGACTTGGTCTCCTGGAGCATCTTGAGATAGAGTACATAGGAGGCAAATTTTGAGACCTGCCTAGTCTACTGTCTTACTTGCCTGATAATTTCACTAGGTGGGAATTAACTTTCCTTGAGAATAATGAAGGCCTTGCTTCCAGCTTTATTGTTCTGGAGTCTGAAGACATTCTGCTCTTGATTCTTTATATGTGACTTGTTCCCTTCTACCCTTGGTACTTCAGTGATACAGAATTCTATAATAAGGGGCATGGGTGTTGGTTTGTTTGCATCCATTGTTCTGTGTGCTCTCTAGGCCTGTTCAATTGGGTAACTTTGGTTCTTATGTCCCAGGACATTTTTTTTAAGATTTCAATGATTATTTTTTCCATTTTCTTTATTCTTTCTCTCTGGAATTGTATTTCCAATTTGGATATCCAGAAATGGTACTCTAATGTACTTATATAGTCATGCACTGTGTAACAACATTTCAGTCAGTGATGGATCACGTGTACAATGATGATCCCATAAGATTAGTAACGTAAGGCCTAGGTGTGTAGTATTCTATACCATCTAGGTTTGTGTAAGTACGCTCTATTTTGCTCACACAAGGATAAAATTGCCTAAGAACACATTTCTCAGAATATATCCCTATCGTTCAGTGATGTTCAGTGATGCATGACTTTATTTTCTACTGTTTATGCAAAATCCCCCTGTTTAGTTCTGTGGAGGTTTAAATTGCTATCATATTTTTAATTTCCAAGAGCTATTTTTTGTTGTTGCCAAATATTCCTTTATCTCTAGTATTCTATTCTTGTTTCACATATGCATTACCTTTCCTATGTCTCTAAGGACACCATATATATATATATATTTTTTTAACTTCTCTGTTCATAGTGTTTATTTTTTGTAGGTTGATTTTTTCTGTTTTGACCTTTATCTTTCATTTTTCAAGCTTTTCTCACAACTCTGATGACCCTTGGCTCTCTGTGCATCATTAATAATTGAGGATTTAAAAAACTGTTTACCTGATCTTGGAACGTTCCTATCTGAGACTTAGAATCAGCCATTTCTTCAAGGACATCTCATTCCTTTCAGCAGGAAATTATATTAGAGGTCAAATCTGGCTACTAGGAGTGTTCATTGTTCATGGGATGACATTATTTCCAGGACATTGCAGTGGGGAAGGTTAGAAACTATTGTAGAGTCCAGATATTTTCTCATGAAGAAAAGTTGGCAGTAAATAAGAGATCAAGTCAAAAGGATAGGACTCAGCTTAAAGAAACAATGGCTAAATTTGTGATTTTAGAGAGTCATAAAGAAAAATGATTGTAGATGATAGAGACATTAAATATATGAAAGCTCTTGAGTCTATAATAATAACAACAAAAAGAGAAAGCCAGAAGAAATATGCTTGCCATTATTTATTGTGGTTAATAAACCACTCCTCTTCAAAATTGGTTGTTAATAGAAAAGAGTTAAACATATATCTTAACTTCAAGGAATGAAATTTCTACATAGCCTAATAATCTTAGTTGATGACTAAAACCTCTACTGAAGAAAACCAACTTATATGAATTGAAGAAATTATACATTTTGGAAATCATCATTTTGAAATATTAATTCAGGTACAAATTATTAATTGGTTCTTAAAACATAAGGTAGAAGATTAACAGAGAATTCTGCACTCCTGTATCGTCCACTGTCATATAGTCAGTGAATATTTCATATAGGAGTGAATGTACTAATAAAAGAAAGGAGATGGTAACGTTACTGAGCAACGATTATATGGCAGATATTATTAATTGCTTTAATTATGTTTCCTCGTTTAATCTTCTTAGCAATACCGTGATTTAGTGGCAATATGGTTTAAAAAGGGAAAAAATAAAGATCAAAATAGTTAAGTAAGTTGGCAAGAGTCTTTCAATAGGAAGTGGCAGAGTTAAATATCACTGATTCCTTTCTCTGTGCTGTATGCCCCAAAATTTGGTTTTGTAATACTCAGGTATTTGCTTGACATTATCAATCTAGGTATAGGACTGTAATAGCATCATATAATGTTAGTGTTATAGAATGGTATTAAAGATTTTATGTGATGTCTGGAAAGGACTTTAATTCTTAAATATGCTATATGGTGAATTTATTAAACTGGAAGAATATTACATGCAAGTAGACTATCACATAGCATTTTAAAATCTGTTCACTGAAATTGGCAAAAAAATTTTTTTTAAATTAAAGAAAAGCTTGTGTCCTGAATGACTCTTGGTTAAGGGCAGCATTGGTATGATAAGGAAACTTTGTACAAAAATGTTATTGTGGGAGCCGGCCCAGTGGCATAGTGATTAAGTTCATGCGCTCTGTTTCAGTGGCCCGGGGTTCATGGGTTCGGATCCCAGGTGTGGACCTACACACCGCTCATCAAGCCATGCTGTGGCAGGCGTCCCACATACAAAATAGAGGAAGATGGGCACAGATGTTAGCTCAGGGCTAATCTTCCTCAGCAAAAAAAATTGGTACTGTGTATTTTGTATACTTGATGGTAGTCATAAAAGACATGGTACATTTTCACATTAAATTTAAAGATCAATCGATAAATAGAGAAGTGGAAACTAAATTTTATTTTTTATACTTGGTTTTGTGAACTGCAAATATGAAATTTCAAGAGACTATTTATCTTTCACTTCATTGAGGTTGAGTTTGGAAATAGAACAAAGCATTTGGCTAATTTCTTCCCTTATTATGCAAGGAAGAATCAGTTTAAAGGCCATTTCAGCTTAACTCCACCTTCTTTATGAGAGCTTCTCCATTTTAGCCTCGAACTGAAGAAAGGATTTCTTTGTATAATATGTTAGAATTCACTTTTCTGTGATGTGAGACCTGCCTGGAATACCTTCTATTTTCCCTAGGCCTCACCCTACAAACCCATTACTTGAGATTCAGTTTATTTTCCCCACTGTATAACTCTGGAAGCTGATTCCAAGACTTTAGCTGAGATTTAGCAAGAGATGGTTGATGCATAAATCACTCCTGGATCACTAAATCCTTCCCTAAAATTTCAGTCGTTTCTGTCATGTCAGGTAGAGCAGTCAAGAGTACAGACTGACTATACATGATTAAGAATCACTGCAAATCGTGAAATAAGTATTGGCCCTGTGGGATTGAACTCACCCTGTGTTCTTGATGATTATGTTCTAAGAAGTTTGGACTTCTCAACCTCACTTGTGACCTGGGTCACAAAGCCAGTTTATTTTGTTGAGGATAATGTGTACACTTGTTGACATTTTTTCCTTATCTCATCCACCTTCCAAATGTTCGATACAAAACACACCACAAACCTGCAAATTAAACTGAAAAGTTAAAAGTAGTTCTGAAGAATTTCTGTTGAGGAAAGGATAGAAAATGGAATGATGCGTACAGGTTTTATACACATGTACTAGTATCAGAGGTAAAAAATACAGTATTTCCTTATCCAGCACTGCATGCATTAAATTATTTAGTTTATAGAAAAGCCATCTACGTATATTTCTATATGTTAATGCCCAATTTTACTTCCCTCAACTGAATTCTTATAAGGTATTAATTCTATAGCTGTTTCAGATAACCTGAGCTATTTTGTGGGTAAAACATTGAGAATAGTTTCTAGTTATTTACTCTCAAAGGAAGACATCATGAGCCTTATGTAGTTTGAAAAGAAAAAACTGAAGACAGTATACTTATTTATTTTAAAATGCTCTCTGTAAGAGTTGACATTCAAAAATTTTTAGAAAGGATATCTGTCCATTTTACATTGTGATCTGTAGAAACAGCCTGAGTCTGTCCTAGTGTTCATGCCATTTGTTCTTAACTTCTTCTTCAATAGGATGAAACACAACCATGGGATAGTTATCCCAGATAATGCCTCCTCCGCATCCTGCACTGCCAGTGCTATTTCACCTAACAACCTTCAATAGATATGTATATTTCATTATTACAACATTGTATAGGTTCCTGCCAAAGGCTATGCTTCTCTCTTTGTTCTTCCTCTTACTTCACTATCATGTTTCACTATTAGGGCACAAAAATTCTGGGTTTCAGTAGGTAGGATGAGAAGTTTTTTATAGTTTCCCAAGAGATATAATATGCATATGGGAACATAGAAAAATACGTCTTGATATCCTGAATGCTCTTAGGAGGATGTGCAAGATCTTCATTTACCTGTGTTCTAGCCCTGGGGTGATGCTGAAACTTTCTCCCATTCCAGTTTAGTCTAATAAAGGAGGGAGCCACATTTGGTTTTCATGACTAGATCCCATCAATTAAGAGGTATCAGACTAGCATGTCATTGTTCACCTCTCCCCAGTTTGGGGTCCTCAAGTTTATAAACCCTTGAGTTCTCTCATCTGACATCACCAACAGTGATACCAAAGACAAATAAAATTGGACAACAGAATTTTGCTTCTTCAGTTGACATACCAACTGAGAAAGATCCAATGTATATACTACTAATAATTTCATTACACAGCAGTGTCCTCTACTCAGGCAAAATGGGAATACCCTAACATAACTATAGGCCCACCCACCTTAATTACATTGTCAGCCTTCTTCCAACCCATCATTCTCCCCTATCCACTCCCAGTTTCTGTTTTACAGAATTGAAGGCACATGATGGTGGGGACCTGTTCTATATTGGAGTATGAATGTTGGTATAGATAATAATTCGTCTATTTTATTACAAACTAATTTTTATCTCTGCTATTGGTATCTGTACCGCATTCCTTAAAAGTTTATTAAACATCAAAATACTGTTGGTTTTTATAGAAAATTGATAAAACCAAAAGTTGTAGTATCAGTAGCAAGTTTGGCAAAAACATTTTTGCTTTTCTTTATGCTTTAAGGGAATAAATTGTTAAAAATTAAAAAGGCAGCATCAAGCATGGATGCCATTTTATTTATTCATTCATTCATTTATTTACTATTAATTCTTCAAGAAACAATTATTGAGCACCTACCATGGGCCAGACACTTGTCTAGTCCTTGTGGATGCATCAGTGAAAGAAGAGACAGGTATCCCTTGTGATGCTGTCCCTGTCCCTGTCGGGCTTATATCGTAGTGTGTCCCCCTTTTGTGTGTATGCTCCAGTCCATGGCAGAGCGTATACAGTATTCTAGAATCGGGCACAAACCTGCCACCCCAGCAGGCCTGGCCTCAAATCTGGGTTCAAGTATGAAGTAGCTGGATTCACTTTGACAATTTCTTTCACTTCTCTGAGCCTTGCCATTCACATTTATTAGAAGATAATAAAATACCTGGCAGCTCTGAAATAATTAAATGAAATAACATGTGTAAAATATTCTGTAAAAATATTAGTACCCCTCCTGTGATTTAATAATGACTAGAATTTTAGGTAAAGAATAACCAATTATTATTTTTCCTAAGACTCTTTGGTCTACTATGGGATGCCAATTCTAATGATTCATATTTTACTTTTCCCAGGATAGAAATTCTCCCATTTTTTCCCAAAATGTGACAATTTATTTATATCAAAAAAGATACTGCCTATCTCCTTTCCTCCATCACCCAAAAATCTCAGAGAATATGAAAGAATCTGAAGTTTAAAAGCAGAAGAAAGAAAAATATGAGAGCATCCCTTTCATCCAACCAAGTGCATTGTGTATTCTACTAAAACTAAAGTTACTGTTCATAATGGCCTGTTGTTTAGATTAATACAGAGAACTGTGACTTTGGAAGCACCTGCTAGGCAGTTCTGTAATGAATAGCAGTCCTTGGAATCAGGTTCAGAGACAAACAAAATTGGACAACAGAATTTGCTTCTTCAAAGTTGCTTAACCCGTTGGAAGTCTTTTCTGTGAGAGTCTGCAGCTGTTGACGCCTCCCTCTGAGGCCGCCTTCCCCAAGTAGTGCAGAGCTACCTGCTGGAGAAAATCTTTCACAGCTCATTTTTTTCTCTCCTACTGCAATAATTGTGTTCCAAGCAGGGCTACATACACAGGTCTCCCAGCTGGATGGGGAAACTATGAGCAAGAAGCAAGAAAATACTAGGCTGTTGACTGCGATTTTCCATGAAATTTTTGTGACAGCAGTGCCAAAATACATATGGATGTCATAGTTGTGTTTAATTAATGTATGATATTTAGTTGGGGCCTGTATAGTGTAAATAAGTTTAGTAGCTTTAGAAAATAAACAGAAGTGTCTTCAGGGGTTCCTGCCAAGCTGTTACTTTGTCCAAACAAGTGGTCACAAGACAGGAAAATGGGTGAGAGTCAGAGCCCAACTTTGGGGAAATTCAGCCACTGACCCAATGGTGCCCAGGATTACTGAGTCCACATCCCAGTCTACTTCATAGAATTTAGGGGACAATGTGGCTTGTCTCATGAGTGAGACAAAGGAAGGGCAGTACCTCTTTAAAAAAGGCAAAACATTTTCACACTAGCAGGAGCACATGCTCTCTCAATTGTGAAAGGGGCTGAGATATAAAGTCAAAAAGCAGACGGGGGCAATCTTTCTTGCAGGAAGTCTGATTCCACAGACACATTGGCAAGGACTTGTTTGCTTCTGCTCTCAGAGACTGGAAAAATAATTCAGCATAGCTTTAACTGTGACCTTTGATTATCTCCCTAATCCTTGCTTACCCAAGATGAGTAATAAAACTGCCCTTTGCAGAATCTGTATCTCCAGAAGAAACCTCAGATGCCAGCTTCAAAGGTGAGGAAGAATCAAGCTGTGATAGAATTTAATGATCTATTTTCACTCTCAAGTGAGAAAGAAAAACATTCAAAAGAAAAATGAGAATGAAAATGGAATTTTGACTGCAGCAGTCTGCTAATTAATTTGCAAAATGTCCTGAAAACATTAATATAAATAATGACGAACAAAACTTTTACTTAGCAGAAGGCCATGAGTGAGATACAGCGAGAAACAAATGTTTGAATATGTTGTTATTTAGCTTTCATATTAAAGAGTGCAGGACGTGGGTAGGAAAACAACCTACATATTTTTGAGAATTGTTTTATATATGCCATGTCATTTAATTTGTCCTGAAACTCTGATGAGCAAGTTTGTTTTCCTCTTTTCACTGGGGAAATGTGAGGCATAGAGAGGCAAAGGACCTTGGGTAAGGACATATCAGTGGCAAATGAAAGAACCAGGATTTGAGCATCATGCTGCCTATCAGCACAAGGACAGAAAAAGTGAGCTATGTAAACGGATGCTCCTCAGCCTGTTCCATGGAGGTATCTGGGCCTTCAGTACTCATTTTCCAAGAGTGTTGTGGAGAGCTTGGTTTCAGCACAGATAGTGAGATCCGAAGTGCATTGCTGCAAGGACTGGGCTGCAACCAGAACCTAGGCATAATGTAGTTCTCGAAGTCAGAAGGACAGTGGGTGCCCAATCCCAGAATATAGGCAAAGAGAACTGACTGCAGTTCGAGGTTTGAATCCTATCCTAAATAGCTATGTGACTGTAAGTGAATTACTAACATGTCTGTGTTTTGTACTATTTTATAAGGATTAAATGAGTTTATACATGAGAGGAGTTTACAGCAGTCCCTGCCATGTTGTGTTTTCTATTATTATCAGTGCTTTCATAGGAAGAACTCAGAGAATTATACAGGAAATAAGAAATCTAATATCAAGACTTGGGCAATATGGCCAGTGGAAGCCAATGGAAAAGTCCGGTAAGACTGGGCTACACCTCTACAGAATAAGAGACAGCCCTCACCTTGTAGATGTGTTTTCTCACCCTTCAGGCATGCGGTATACCAGATATTCTGCCTTCTGCAGAAAGACTAACTGTGGTTTCACCAGTTGATGGCCATAGGTCCTCACCCTGGTAGAGATTGGACAGAGCTGCACTTCCAGGTGAAAGACCTTGATGACTGTGTCTGGAAGGAGCAAGAGATGGCTAGGGTTGGTAGTGGTTTCCAAAGAACCAGAATGTCGTGTAACTTCATTGGATTGAGTCAGAAGGCTCTTGGAGCACTGTCATCAGAAGTTGAATTTATGTTACCATTGCACACATGTTTAAGGATTATGTGGTTGCCAGTGAAAGAGTACTTGGATTAATCTCAGTAAAAGGAGAAATGTTAGAAAGGATGTAGGACTTCCTCACAGAACTTTCACCCTAGGAGTATGTTTGGGCCTCACAGAGGCCTAAAGGAAAGCACTGGAAAACTCTAAGGAGCCAATGTAGTTACAGTTTTCATAATCTTTACCCCAGAGGACATATGTCTTCTCTGTAAATCTGCTCTGTTCTTTGTTTACTTCTCTTACCTCTACTGAGTGGATTCCACACATCCACAGTCCAGTCATAAGAACCCCAGCTCCAGCTTACTTGGTGTTTTAGTTCCAGAGGCCAATGTAGACTAATTAGTTCTACTTCCAGGTTTCTGGAAAGAGGAGGAAAAGTCTTAATGGCTAAGGCTTCCTCAGGTTCCACATGTAATCCGATCAGCAGAGGTTGGGATTTTTTTCCTTTGAGAGCCTGCAAATAGATTCTCTGAGAAGAGAGTACGAGATGGGAAGGAAGTCTTCACAGAGGAAATCATTGTCATTTTGAATGCTGTAGGTGTAGAGAAATTCTGCTCAAGTCAAGTGTTTTGATTCAGAAGGTGCTGGATAAGAAGGTCTTAAAATGGGAACCAGACAGACTGAGTACTGGCCTGGCTCCATCTTTGGCCCTTTGCATCAGGAAAAGTTTAGAACTAATAAACAAATTCATTAAGTGGCAGGATACAAAATCAACATATAAAAATTGGTGTGTTTCTATACACTAACAACAAACTATCTGAAAAAGAAATACTTCTTTTTACAGTAGCATCAAAAACATCAATACACTTAGGGAATAAATTGAAACGAGGTGAAAGATTTGTACACTGAAAACTAGAAAACTTAAAGACATTGAAGATTAAAGAAATTGAAGAAGATACAAATAAATGAAAAGATATCACTTGTTCATAGACTGGAAAAATTAATATTGTTAAAATATCCATACTACCCAAAGCAATTTACAGAATCAGTGCGCTTCCTATCAAGATTCCAATGATATTTTTTTGCATAAATAGAAAAGACAATCCTAAAATTCATGTGGAACCACAAAAGATTCCTAGTATCCAAAGCAGTCTTGCAAAAGAATTATAAAGCTGGAAGAATAATACTTTATTTCAAACTATACTACAGTGCCATTGTAACAGAAACGGCATGGTACTGGCACAGAAACAGCCACATAGACCGAAAGAACAGAATACAGAGCCCAGAAAGAAACCCACGCGTCTACAGTCAACTAGTATTTGACAAGGGAGCCAAGAATACTCCAATGGGGAAAGGATAGTCTCTTCAACAACTGGTGCTGAGAAAACTGGATATTCAAATGCAAAAGAATGGAACTGGACCCCTATCTTGCACTACTCATAAAAATTGACTCAAAATAAATTAAAGACGTCAATGTGTGTAAGACCTGAAACCATAAAACTCCTGGAGGGAACATAGGGAAGAAGTTCTTTGACATTTGTCTTGGTGATGATTTTTTTTTTTGGTTATAACACCAAAAATGCAAGCAACAAAAGTGCAAATGAACTAGTGGACCTGTATCAAACTAAAAAGCTTCTGCACAGCAAAGGAAACCATCAATAAATTAAAAAGGCTAAATGTGGAATGGGAGAAAATATTTGCCAACAATATATTTAATAAGGTGTTGTTATACGAAATATGTAAGGAACTCATACAACTTAATGGCAAAAAAACCCCAAATGATCCAATTAAAAAACAGATAATTTGAATAGAAATTTTTCCAAAGAAAACATATAGATGGCCAACAGATACATGAAAAGGTGCTTATCATCACTAGTCACCAGGGAAATGCAAATCAGAACCATAATGAGACATCATCTCACACATGTTAGAATGGCTGTTATGAGAAAGATAAGAGATAACAAGTACTGGTGAGGAAATGCAGAAAAGGGAACCCTTGTGCACTGCTGGTGGGAATATAAAGTGGTACAGCCACTATGGAAAACGCTATGGTTGTAACTCAAAAAATTAAAAACAGAACTACCATATGATCCCTCGGTTCCACTTCTGCATGTATATCTGAAGGAAATGAAATCACTATCTTGAGGAGACATCTACACCCCCATGTTGGTTGCTACATTATTTATAATATTCAAGATGTGGAAACAACCTAAGTCTCCATCGATGGATGAATGGAAAAAAATTGTGATAGATAGACACATAGTTAGACAGATGTATATAGAGATAGCACACATGCACACACACACACACATGCACGCATGCTGGTATATTAGTCATAAAAAAGAAATTCTATCATTTGCGACAACATAGATGGACCTTGAAGGCATTATACTAAGTGAAATCAGTCAGAGAAAGACAAATACTGTATGATCTCACTTACATGTAGACCCTGAAAAAACAAACTCATAAAAACAGGAAATTGGTAGGTGCCAAGGGTGGGGGAAGGGGGGAAATGGGTAAAGATGGTCAAAGAGTACAAATTTCCAGTCATAGGATGAATAAGTTCTGGAGATCTAATGTCAGTGTGGTGATTACAGTTAACAAAATATATAGTTAACATAATACTGTACTGTACATTTGAAAGTTGCTAACAGAGTAGATCTGAAAATTTCTTACTACACACACACAAAAATTGTAACCATGTGAGGTAATTGATGTGTTAACTAAACTTATAGTAATAGTACAAAATATTGACATATATCAAATCATCACGTTGTACCTAAACTTATACAGTGTTCTATGTTAAACCTCAATAAACTGGAACAGTTTTTTTGGAAAGAATGAAAAGGCAGCCTACAGAATGAGAGAAAATATTTGCAAACCATACATCTGATAAGGGGTTAACATCCAAAATATATAAGGAACTCACTCAATAGCAAAAAAAAAACCCCATACCTGATTAAAAAATGGGCAAAGGACTTGAACATACATTCCTCCAAGAAAGACATACATATGGCCAACAAGTATATAGAAAGATGCGGAACATCACAAACCATAAAGGAAGTGCAAATCAAAATGACAATGAGATATCATTTCACACCTGTTAGGATGGCTATGATCAAAAAGGAAAAAAAAAGATAAGCGTTGGTGAAGATGTGAAGAAATTGGAACAGTTGTACACTGTTGGTGGGAGAGTAATATTGTGCAGCTGCTATGGAAAACAGTATGGAGATTTCTCAAAAAATTGAGAATAGAACTAACAGATGATCCAACAATTCCATTTCTAGGTATCCATCCACAGGAATTCAAAAGAGGATCTTGAAGAGATACTTGCGCTCCCACAGTCTTTGCAGTGTTATTCACAACAGCCAAGATGTGGAAACAACCTAAGTGTCTGTCCATGGATGAATGGATCAAGAAACTGTGGTATATACTTAAAAGGGACTATTATTCAGCCTTAATAAAGAAGGCAGTTCTGCCATATGGAACAACACGGATGAACCTGGAGGACATTATGTTAATGGAAATAAGCCAGTCACAGAAAGACAAATAGTACATGATTCCACTTATATGGGGGATCTAAAATAATCAACCTCATAGAAGCTAAGAGTAGAATGGTGGTTGCCAGGGACTGGGGGAGCGGGAAAAGGTGAGCTGTGTTTCAATGAGTACTATGTCATAATAAAGTATATTTAAGGAATCCTTTGATCGTATTAATGATAAAAATTTTAGGAAATTGAAAATCTATCACTCAGTGTATTTGTACACTTTCATCTAAATTTAGATAGTTATTCTAAAAATGGGATCACCCTATATTCCCAGTCACTTCATTTAATATGAATAATTATCCCTACCCTTTAATATTTTTATATATGATTTTAATGGATGCATAGTATTCCTTATCACATCCTTTACCTAAATAACTGTTTCCATAGTCCCTGTTGTCATCTTCCTCCACCAACTGTCTTAACTATGTCTCATATAATTGGAGTTCAATAGAAATGAGCTCCAGATAGCTTCCAAATCTAGAATCATTCACTGAGCTTCCAGAGTACTTTCACTTTATCCTTTTCCCTTAGGATGGCAGGCACGTCATACCACATCTAGTCTCCCACTCTAGATTGGGAGCTCCTCCCGGGGAAAGATGCTGTTCACTCAGTTCTCCATCCAGCTCTTAGCACAGTGCTTGGCACGCGGTAAACACTGAAAAAAGACTTGAAAAACACAATAAATCTGAGTTACTCATTGTTGCAGAGAATGTTAATTGTCCGAAACATCCACTCTGCTGTTCTTGGGGCACACAGCTGGACTCCATGATCCAGCCTCCCTGGTGGCCTATGACCACGTCTTTGCCAGTGGAAGAGGAAGGGAACTGATGTGTGCCATTCTAGACCTGGCCAATAAAATCCTTCCATGTCCATTGCTTTATGTCCTTTCCCCTGGTGCTGATGGATGCAGATGTGGACGATGTCCTAGGGATGGAGAAGGCACATGAGGGAAGAACTGTGGGCTCCTGAAGGACCAGGTTAAGGAGCGTGGGCTCTCCAACCTGAACACCTACCCAGCACTGTTATGTGGGGGAGATATTGAGTGATAAGCTACAGAAACATGGGGAGTTCTTTGGTAATTCCTCATAAACGGATATACCCACTAAAAGCCAAAATCACAGGATTAACTTAAGTAGTTATCAACCTAGTCTATTTAAAATGATAGAAGTCAATTTGGCTCTAATAATTGAGCGGGTCAGTGGTGGGATGGACCTTATCTATTTACTCAGCGCCTGTGTCCTGAGCACTCAAATACGGCCAGTGCTGGAAACATCCCAACAAGGTCCTGCCCTCCAGGAGCTCACAGTCAAGAGGGGAAGATGGACAAAACCATGTGAAGGAAAAGAGCTAATGCTGTATGGAAAAACCGCAGGTAATACAATGGTGTGTTGGAGCCACTAGGCCAGGGGTCTGAAAAGGCTGCAGTGTGGTGACAATTTGATACCTAGCAGCATGACAGGAGGGAGCCAGCCCTGCATAAACCCAGGGATAGCCTGGCAAAAGGCACAATGGTGCAGACACTTGCAAACACAAGTGAGTTTGGCCAGAGAGGAGCTTAGATAGGAAACCAGTGTGGCCAGAGGGAGCTCTGGAGGAGAGTTGGGGAGGGAGGGAGGCTGGAGGAGAGCCGGGCCAGGGCCAGGGCATGATGACCCAATTAGGGATCAATTGCTATTACTGTGTGACAACAATTCCACAAACTTAGTGGCTTAACTAAAAAATATTGACTATTTCTCACAGTTTCAGGGGACAAGGAATCCACAAGTGCTCAGCCGGGTGCTTCTGCAAGTCTCTCAGGAGGTCGGGCTGTGGTCTCAGTGAGGCAGGATCTGAGCGCACTCAGGGGGACAGGCAGGGCTCCCTGCAAACTGAAGGCCTGAGTGCTTCTCTATCTGTAGGTCTCTGTCAGTGCGAGGCCACGCGGCCGTCTCTCTACTGCACCTCACAACACAGAGGCTTGGTCCCCAGAGTGAGGGATCTGAGGAAGAGAAAGAGAGAGAGCACACGTCAGAGGGAACAGGAGGGTAAGCACGGACTGTTTATACCCAAATCTTGGAAGTGACACTGGATCTCTTTGGCATCTTGTATGGAAAAGAAAGGAATGACTAAGTTCGGTCCACACTCAAGGGGAGTGGATTACACAGGATGTGTAGACCAGGAGGTGGTGATCACGGGGAGCCCCTGAGGGGAGAAGGGGAAGTCCCAAAGTTCAGTGCCTCGCCCAGAATCACAGACTGGTGAGAAGCTGGAGCCAGGTACGCACCCAGCTCTGCGTCCTCAAAGACGGGGCCCTGGCTGCACGCAGGCTTCTCGGGCTCCGGACAACACCGTTGGTGGAACTGCGTACACATCCGGAGACGGCTTGGCGGTGAGGCTGAGCGATCAGCAACCTAGACGGGCACTTGGCAAGTTCTTCTCTGAGGAGGAGCCCAGGGCAGGGGAACCCCCGAGTGCTCCCCAGTCCACATCACACCCAGGGCGGAGGGGGTGGCGGCCCACCTTTATGCTGAGCTCATGCTTATGCAGCTCTGAATTTAACCCGTCGTTGGATAATGGGAAACTGAGGCCCACAGAGAGGCAGGCACCGGCCCACGGCACATGACAGGCAGCGTCTAGAGGCCAGGGTGTGTTCTGACCTTCTAGGCCAAGACTTGAACCCCTCCCATAAGGTTTGCTTTGGAAATTAGAAACCCTCAGATCTCGGGAAGCTCGTGCCCATCCCTCCATTCACAGTGACTCTTTTCTTCTTGGCATCTGGAACATGAGCACTCACTCACACACACACCCACACACACACACACGCAGTGACATTAGATGTAAGGACTGGCTATGGGGTGGGATCAGCAGAGAGGCAGACATGGGGGGTGACAAGAGGAAGGAAAAAGAGGTTGCAGGCATCCCCTACATGGGACACCACTCCTCCAATTTGATAGGTATTACCCCACACATGCCTGAGGGCATCTGTGGGAAGTACATGGTAGAATAATCTCCATTGTGCAGAGAGGAGGCAGGCAGGCCCTGAGAGGCACAATGGCTTATCCAGGATCAAGAAGAGGTAGGAACGAGGAGTTGTATCTGTGTCTCTCTCAAAGCTGGGGCACTGGCTACACTAAGACCTTCTCGGGGGCCAGTGGAGACAGGTTTGTGATGTATGTGGGTACAGATATGATATTGCATAGTGAAGGGGGGTGGGCAGTCAGCAGCCCAGAGGACTGTTTGGTTCCGTGTTGTTGCAGGAGGGGGCACCAATAAGGAGACTCCAGGAAATGAAGTCACTTCCTTGACAACAGACCCCAACAGAACTTGGAATCCTCGTAACCAGGCACTCACCTTCTCATAACCAGCTCAGTTGGTCCGAGACAGTTGGAATTGAAAGATGTGCGACTGCCATATCCCGACTTACCAGGGCTCTGCTTTCCGGAGACCCCAGAGGGGGAAGCTCTTTAGACGCCTTGGGCATTGGTGCAGTTCTCATGCTGGGTGCCTCTGGCCCTTTGCCAGGAGGTCCTCTAAGGTAACACGAGGCGGACTAGGTCAGGCCAATCCAGGTCAGGCCACCTCTGTGAGCCCTCCCTGGGCACACCCCATCCCCTCCTCTTCAGTGTCGGGGGAAGAGGGACATGTGGGGAGGATCCACTCTTGGCAGGAACAGGTTGGTGGGCAATTGATAACCTGGGGGTCAGGCCCTTTCACATCCAAGGACAGGGCTCTCAGGATGGAAAGGGGATTCCTAAGGTGCCTCTAGTCTATGCCAGTGTTAATCCAAGGCCCTCAGGCAGTCATGTTTCCCTCGGTGGAGGTCCGTGCAAACTGTGGTGTGTGTGTGTCTGGAGTGGAGAGAATCACAGCCGTGTGAGAGCCAGCAAAGACAGCCAGTCAGGGCTCTGAGGCTTTCTGCCTGGCTGCCGGTGGCTGTCTTGACAGAGCTCCACCCAAGAGACTGGACAAGAGCTGCTCAATGGGGTCCTCTACTCAATGACCCTGGGGGAGAGGAGGGTGCCCCACACCAGTACCAGAGTCCAGCACTGGCTCAGGGTGAGTGCACCTGCTGAGAAGACCCAACACCCTGGACCCCAGTACAGCCAAGAGGACCCCAGGTCCCAGAACACACAGATACTCCTCAGGGCTCCCTCCTAGAGCCCTGCTCCTGAAGGAATCTGGATGCCCATCTCGTCTCCCAACCTGCCCCCAGTGCCCAGCCCTTGCCTTGGTCACATGCAAAGTCACTGTCCACATATCTGGAGGACTACCAGAAAGGAGGCTTTTACACCATTTCACCTCATGTTCAATCACGAGTAGTTCTGCATTTTTCTACAGAATCTCCTGTTTGCCCTCCCAGCCCCGAGTGTCCATGTTGTCCTGGCAATCCTTCCATACCTTCTCCAGGTCTCGCACGTCCTCACAACGGATAGGGATGCTTTTCCCAAAAGCACACGGCGCTCCTGGTATTATGCCTGTTGCTCTGCAATTTGCTGTCCCGAGGAGCACGTCCCCATGGCCCCTCCAGGTCAGATGCTGGGCCCTCACTGGGCTCCACAACATTCCAGAAGGGAGAACAGTTACCACAGTGATTCAGCCCTGCCCTGATGTGGGACCTGTGGTGGCCACGTCCACAGCGCTGCACTGACCATCCTGCATGTCCCAGCCTCCTGGTCCCTCCCAGCCCAGGAGAAGCCTGTGTGTTTTCGTCTCCAGAATGGGATCTCTTGTCAGAAATCCCAGGGATGAGGCTGTTACTACACGGAGGTGCTGCCAAGCCTCTGCCGACAAACTGACCTGAGATACTCACCTGCTGAATCATTCCCCACCTCAGACTCTACCTTTAACTCCAACAACTTTCCCTGCTGTGGGCACTCACGTCCCACCACTTGCCACATGTCACCGAGGGCTTGGGGGTTCGTTCTGACCTCCAGTCCCCAGCCTTCTTGGTGTCCGTGGTGCTGCCTCTGACTGCATATCCCTCCTCTGTCCCACCCCAGGATGAAAAGCCATCAACAATCAACAAGGACAAGACCCGAATGCTGTGGACCTTCCAGGCTTGCTCGCTAGAAAAGCTGGTGGGGCACCTGGTGCCGGCCTTCCTGGATGGCAACAACACCTACATCCACAGTGTTCTCTGGACATACAGGGCATTTGCCACACCACTACACATGCTGGACCTGCTATTTCAAAAGTGAGCGCCCTGCCCCTCCACAGCTCTGTGGTGATCCAGCCACCTCCCGGCTGTGAGTGCTGGGAAGGTCACTGCACCTCTCTGACCCTCGGTTTGCTCCTCTGAGCAGTGGGGTGAACAGAGGGTCCACCTCGTGTGGATATTGTAGGGACTCAGGGAGGTCCTGCATGGAAGCACTTTCCAGGTGCCTGGCCTCTTGGAAAGGTCTGCTGGAGGGGCCGTGGTTGTGCCGATCCATCGTTTTCCTCTTCCCCATGACGAAGCCTCTGCCTCAGCCCTCACTGCCCCTGGGGCCTTACACTGAGCAGTTTCCCACTTGAAAAGGAGATTTGAGATTTCATCTAGGTCTCTCCCTGGTGAAGCCAGAACAGGGATCCCTCAGCTGAGCTGGGGGCCCCAGGCCCACTCAAATACCTGTGACGTGGCAGGTTGGCGCTCATTCATTCATCACGTCGAGAAGAGGCCCCACTAGGCTCAGACACTTCTAGGCACGGGCCATAATCCAGTGCACAGAGCAGACAACAGCCCCGCCCTCTAGGGCTCCCTTCCAGCCAGGAGTCCCACAGTCACATGCGACTTCTCAGGAGGGACCGTCCCCAGGACAATCGTAGTGATGCCTTCCTGTCTCCTCTAGATATGGTTGCATCCTGCCTTATTCCAATGAGGACGGCGGTCCCCTGGACCAAGTGAAACAGTGAGTGGGCTTTGGATCAAGCAGGCAGGGCTCCCCTCTCCACACTGCGAGGGGAGTGTGGGGCCTGTGATTGGGGGTGCTGGCAGAACCCAGGCTCCCACACATCCTGTGATTCCTACGGGGTTGGGGGGGTGCGGAGCTCCGAGGGCTTCTCCTAGAAGAGGAGAGAGCACTCAGAACTGTGGATGGGGCTGTGGGTGCTGTGGGAGAGCAGAGGGGGCTGGAGGACAGAGTCAGCCCCTGTAAGAATCCACATCCGTCCCCTGCCCATCCCAGCCCTGCCTCCACGCCCCATCCTAGGACTCAGAAGACGAGGTGGGGGGAGCATCCTGCTCACCAATCTAGTAGAACCTCAAGAGTGGGTGCTCAGCTGGTGCTCGGGGGACTCAGTGAGTGTTCAGGCGCCAACTGACCCCCTTCCTGCTAGAGATGAGTGTCAGTGGACACACCCACGTGGAGCACCTAGTGAACCAGGCGGCACAAAGGCACAGGAGCTCAAGTATGAGGTCTTAGGCCGGCCCTGGGACACCTGGGCAGGAGACAAAGTCCATCCATTCCCTCATTGGTCGGATAATTATGGAGTGCCTACTGTGTGCCGGTCAGTGCAATGGACAGAGCAGACTTCACTGCCCCCTGCCCTCATGGAGTTGACATTCCAGAGGCCCTGGGCCAAGAGGCACACAGCGAATGTCAGGCTTTTTTGAGGAGGAGAGGTGATCACTCCGTTGACCAGGGGCTCTCAGTTACAAAGGCTTTTCACCAGCCCCTCCTTGGTGATCAGGCCTGTCTCTCCCATTGCTGCCAGGTTGCAGGTGGACAAAAAGTGTGACTTGACTCTGGACAGCCAGGAGCAGGAGGCCCAGGAGAGGAGCCCAGGACCCCACAGGGGTGCCCTGGGAGGGCCGTGTGGAAGGAAAGGCCAGCTCTCTGACTCTGCTGCCCACCTGTCTATCCTCAGGGCCATCTCCTTCATTCTGGGCACTTGGCTGGAACGCTACCCTGAGGATTTTTTCGAGCCCCCCAGGTTTACCTGCCTCAAGATGGTATTGGCATACATTGGGCTCAACATGCCAGGCTCAGAACTCGAGCAGCGTGCCCTCCATCTTCTTTCAGAGCTCGAGCAGCGTGAGCCCAGCGAGGCGGGGACCGAGGGTGAGGAGGACTCCGGGTGGGTGATGTGGGCACGTGCAGAGCGGATGGGGCTGGGCCACCCAGAGCAGAGCCTCCAGAGCCCGGGGTTGGGCCTGGAGCAACGAGCAGGCTCAGATCCCTCTTCCCACCGACTCCAGTCCGGGAGGATGTTCTGGAGGTGGGGTCTTGCACTGAGACTCATTGACTGGTCTGAGAGGGTTCCACTACTTGGGAGGGACATGGGAAGGCAGGCATGTTGATGGTATTTTCTGACCTTGGATCTATGGCACCAGCTCCAGAGAACGATCTAGAACCAGCTGAAGATCTAGCACCAGCTCAAGTCCCCACTACATCTCAGAGTCACACATTCAGATTTTGTGACAGAGCAGGCCCAAGCCACAGCTCGATTCCTCTCTACGACCTGGAACAACCACTCACTTCATCTCAGCAACAAGCCTCAGCTGCTGAGCTCAGGCACCACAGAATTCCTTCCCCTCCTGTTACTACATTTTAAAAAATTTTTGTTTGTCCCTTACACATACTTAATTGTTTTCTATATTTTATCTTATAATCATTGCCTAAATAAAAGTTAATTCTTTGTTCCTTTTAAATTGTTCATTTACATGGCAAGAAGTACATTCACAATGTGACACGACCGTCACCATGATGTAGTTCAAGAACATTTTCGACAAAGAGAAACCCTGTAGCTATTAATCAGTCAGTCCTCCTTCCTCCCACCACAGTCCCTGGTAACCACTCATCTTGCTGACTCTTTGGATTTACCTCTGCTGGGGTTTTCATGGAAGTGGAAGCATACAATAATGGGCCTCTTGTGTCTGACTACATAATGTCTGAGGAGAGTGATTCATGATATTTTTAAATAAAAATAACATTTTTTATTAAGAAGAAAAAACCCTTATAGATCAAAGATTATGTAAGAAAATGAAGACCCAGTAATAAATATTTTCAGTGTCTTTGGATAGGGACTATGCTTATAAGTATGACACAAGAGCTGGCAACCATAAGGGACGTGTCTGGGGCAGGGAGACAACTTTCAAACTTTTTCTCTTCATGGACGGGCCATGTTTAGTTTTTCTAATCTGCAAATTGTAAAACTATTATAATCACATATTAAATGTTTCCGTTTATTACAACTATATTATGGAATTAAATACATTGCATAAATTTTTTAAAGTTTTAGATAGATAATTAATGTCAATTTAGTAAAATAAGCATTTCAATGTGAATAAGAAAAAAGATGCACTCCTTCTACCAAGAAATAATTGCCCCTAACCAGCGGTATCCAGCTTTTCAGTCCTCTCCCTTTAAGTGCAGTGGTGCGTGGCGGGGAGGTGGCGCTGGAAAAACCCCAGTGTTGTGCTCTCACAATACCGGATGTCCCACAGGTGGGCATGCACAGTCAGCCCTGTCCCTTTGTGCATTCTCAGTAGCCACACATCACATTCTGGCGAGCAGCCCCAGCGGTGAACCATTGGACCATTGCCAATGGTTCCCTCTCATCATTGTACTGAAAGGTACCTCTGTGGCCACACGTCTCTATTTTTTGTAGAACTCCTCCCTAGAAGCAGAATTTCTGGGACGCAATTTATACACACTTTTGAGGTGTTGGCTGCAGTCCCTATATGTACGATGGCTTCATGAAGTTTGAGTCTTGTTTGGGAAAGCAGGGACTCCAGAGACACTGGAGGTGACACCTGAAAGAGGCAGCTAGACAGGCCAGGAGTGAGGCCGTCAGGGCACCTGGGAGTGACCCAGGGAGCAGGGCAGGGCCCGCCCAGCCCCTCCCTCAGGTTTCCTCCCCCACAACATCTTCTGCTCCATCTCCTGGAACACACCTCAGCCAGGCCCCTGCCCATGACACCCGCAGGCCCGGGCCCAGGCCACCCCACCCCAGCCCCTCCCGCTCCAGAATTCAGCTTCTAAAGAGAGCAGCCAGGCCCTGCTTCCAGGCCAGTGGAGGGGACAGGCTGGGCCACTCCTTTCTGCTCGCCCCCCTCCACCCTGTCTGGGCCGCTTTCTCAGGAAGGAAGCTCTAAGTGCAGGTTGGGGAATTATAGACACGACCTTCACCGTGTCCATCCAGATGAAGATTCGAGTTGCAACAGCAAGAACCACACGAGATTGCGTCAACAAAGGAGACCTTTCTGAAGCACAGCAGGTGCTCATGGAAGCTGCGGGACGGGGACAGCCTCGGTCAGGGCTTTGGCACTGGGCAGAGCCCCTAAACACCCCTCAGGCTCCTCCAGCAGCAACGCCCTGCCCCCGCCCCTGCCAGGGCCCACCCTTGGTGTCCCTCACATTTCGTTTGTGTAAGGGAGGCGGCTCTGCTTCCCGCTAAAGTCTCCAAATGAAGACAAGGGGGGAGCCCTCACCTCCTTCGAAGTGAGGTTAGGGGGAGTCCACTTTATCTGAGGCTCTGGGGGAGGCAACGGGCAGCAACCTCTCTCTTCTCTGCCGGAGGAGGAGGGAGTCTCCCAATCAGAGAACACAGGTCGTTAGAGAGAGGAAATGGGGCTTTCCTTGGAGGAAGAGAGAGAAGCCCCATTAAACAGGGAGCAGGTGAGCGTGGAGAGCAGAGCGGACTAAGCAGAAGGCCTACAGGGGCTGGGGCAGCACCATAATGGCCAGGGGTGTGGACTGTGTCTTGGTTTGCAGGAAGGGGAAAGGGTTCACTAAAAGGACACCAGGACACCTGGTGGCCATGGAAGCCTAAGATCCCATGTACCGAGGATTGCACAGGCAGGGTGGGGAGGGCAGGTCCCACGGAGCTCAGGGCAGCTTACTTTCGCTGCCTAGGAAGGGGGGAGCCCCTTCACTGGGCGCCCCAACACTTGGCCCAAGGAGCAGATGGTGCACTTGGGAAAACTCCAGAGTACAGGTCTCAACACTCAGGACAATGTCCACAGGCACAAGGACATGGTCTGTGGGTCATGTCCAGCCCCAGGGCTGGCCTGGGGCTGAGGGGCTGAGTCCCACTGCTGTGGGAGCCCAACCGATGCACAGCCCCCTCCCCAAACTAGAACGTGAAAGAAAGGCTTCTGGGTGAACAATGGAGTTGGAGGGAGTCAGGCCTGCCAGGCAGAGGGAACCCAGTGGGCAGAGGCAGCGAGCCTAGGGTTGCAGTGGGCTGGCACTGGGGTAACATCAGGGACAGCTAAGGATTGGTGAGTCCTTACCAGGGTCTTTTGTCGACAGGAACACCTCTCCTGAATCCCCATAACACTTCTAGGATGGAGGTAGAAATATTGCCCCTGTTTGACTGATGAGGAAACTGAGGCTTCAAGACAGTGTCCCCTTTGACACCCTACAGAGAGGCAGAGGCAGGATTGGAACCTAGTGCTTATAAATCCCCGTGGGCCCCACCTGACAAAGAGGCTGCATCCAGATGCTGCAGGAGGGACCTCTCACCTCTGAAGTCACATGAACCTTCATCCTTGCTGCCCAGAGAGAAACCTCCTCCTGCCCAGGGATCGGCTGCTCTGGGACTGGCAGAGCCCACAGTGCCCACGGCCAGCTGCTCCCAGCCTACATCCCGAGCCACAGTCATAGGGGGTGACACTGTCCCCTGCATTCAGGGAGGTCTCGAGACCTAGCTTATTGGATCTAGAAGAATTCTGGAGCCCTGACTTCCAGGGAAGAGCAGTGAGGAGGGAGCACAGCAGTCAAAGACAGAGAGACTTGGGTTCTAGTCCCTGCTCAGCCTCCTTCTACCTGGGGGACCCCAGGCAAGGCTCTGGGCCTCAGTGACCCCAATCGCTAAAAAGGAGAAAGTAAAGGGTGTTGTTTCATGTGTGCTTGGGAGAGTTACTTGAGAAACGTTGTGCATGTCTCACCTGGCACCTGCAGCGCATTAAGAGCCAAATGGAAAGGTAGTAATGTTGGTGGCCATTTCTCTAGTTTATCTGTTTTTTCTCTTGTTGATGTTGGTGTCATCCTTAAGAAACAGATGCCAAATACAAGGTCACTGAGATTTGCTCCTACATTTTCTTCTATGAATTTTATAGTGTTGGCTCTTCCATTTAGGTCCTTGATCCATTTTGGATCAATTTTTTATACTATTTTAGGTAAGCATCTACCTTCACTCAGTCGTTCACGATTTGACGCGTCTGCATGTGTAACGAGGGACATCTTCCACTCAGTCCACTACGTATAGTTGTTACTTGTAGGGAATTTTCATCAGATTCCAAAGAAATTAAAGCAAAAAAGCAAAAAAGGAATTCTTAACGAAATTATCGAAGGTTAGAAATATTCTGAAGAAGCTTAATTTGTCAAGTAAAACCGTCCAAGGGGGGTGGCGTCATCGTCATAAGCAGCCACGCACTCCCTTCTGGTGGCCACGGGAGAAACTGCAGGAGTGCTGCAGGGCTCCCTGGTTCTGTCAGCAAAAGCAGCCGTATTCAAACTGAGACAGCTGCATCGGAATGCGGGTAAATCAAAAACTAATTCCGTAAAATTCAATATTTTGGGGTGCCTTCTCGTGGAAGTCACTGTTTTGTCATTTCACACTATGAAAACACAGACCTCTTCCCAAGTGCAGTGTCCGGGACACCTGAAGTGGAGCACTGAGTCAGGCACTGGGTTCCAGGGCACAGGACTCACCGGGCTGAAATCAACAATGCCAGTTTGGGCGCAATCCCATCTGAAGCTTGAGGTCTTCTGCCAAGCTCGCTGGCTGTTGACAGAATTCAATTTCTTGCCACTGCAGGCCTGAGGTCCCCACTTCCTCGCTGGCTGCCAGCTGGGAACTTTTCTCAGATCCTAGAGGCCACCTGCCGTTCTCTGCCATGTGTGACCCCTCCACCGCACAGTACCTTGCTCCTTAAGGATGACGAAAGACTCTCTCTCACTTGATATCTCCATTCAGGGAAGGCTTTGACTCTCTTTCAAAGGGTTCGTTGGATTAAGTCAAGCCCACCCAGAACACTCTCTCTCTTGATAAACTCAAAGGCAACTGATTAGAGACTGTTATTGCTTCTAAAAACATCCCTTCACTTTTGAACAAAAGCCACAGAAATGGCATCCATTGTACCCATGGACCCATGCACATCAAAGGGAGAGTGTTCCGCAGAGGCAATTACACAAGGAAGTGGGAATCTCGGGCCATCTAACAATTTTGCTTATCACACTCTCAACTTACACTATCAGGATAACGTAACACTAAAACCCAAGTTAAATAAGGGGGGAGGTGACATCTGAAAGATGATGGAGGAGGAAGTCCTGGTGTCCTCCCCATGGACACACTGATTCAATAACAAGAAACAGATCAACTTCCTTGGTGAGAAATCCAGAAACTAGCTGCTAGGCTCTTGCACCTTGCAAAAGAAGGAAACCAGCCACATCAAGGCAAGTAGGAAAATTGGAGACACCCTTTGGCCATAATCTCCACCCCAGCTACAATGTCATACAATCAGGAGGAAACCCTCAACTTCTCACTGGGAAAGGAAAGAGCTGGAGAATGCATCAAACATTCCAAAAAACCAGCATGGTGACCACAGTTCACATACAACACAGTTACCATAATGCCGTCCTGTACACGTGAAAGTTCCTAAGAGAGTAGATCTTAAAATGTCTCACTACACACACAAACACAACATTTTAACTCTGTGGGGTGATCGGCGTGTTAACTAACCTTGTTACAGAAATATTTCTCAATATATATGATATCAAATCATCACACTGTACTCCTTAAACTTGTACAATGTTATATGTCAATTAAATCTCAATCAACCTGGAAAAACGTTTTAGAAAGAATGAAAAGGCAACCTATAGAATGAGGGGAAATATTTAGAAATCGTATATCAGATAAGGGTTAGCATCCAAAATATATAAGAAACTCATGCAATTCAACAGCAAAAAGAAAACAAGTACCTGATTAAAAAGTGGGCAAAGAACTTGAACAGACATTTCTCCAAAGAAGACGGATAAATGGCTGGAAAGTATGTGAAAAGATGCTGGACATCACTCACCATAAACGAAGTGCAAATCAGAATGAAAATGAGATATCACTTCAAACCCGTTAGGAGGGCTATTATCACACACACACACACACACACACACACGCACACGCGCACACACACACACACACACGCACAAGTGCGGGCTAGGATGCAAAGAAGTTGGAACCCTTGTATGTTCTGTTGGTGGGAGGGTGATATTGTGCCACTGCTATGGAAAACAGCACAGAGATTCCTTAAAAAATTAAAAATGGAACTGACATATGATCCACTAATTCCATTTCTAGGTCTATATCCACAAGAATTCAAAAGAGGATCTTGAAGAGATACCTGCGCTCCCACGTTCTTCGCAGTGTTGTTCACAACAGCCCAGATGTGGAAACAACCTAAGTGTCTGTCCATGGAGGAAGGGATAAAGAAACTGTGGTATATATTATAATGGAATGTTATTCAGCCTTAAGAAAAAAGGAAATTCTGCCATGTGAGACATGATGGATGAATCTGGAGGACATTTTGTTACTGGAAATAAGCCCGTCACAGAGGGACACATAGCGCATCATCCCACTCACATGGGTTATCTAAAATAATCAAACTTATAGAAGTGGAGAGTAGAACGGTGGTCGCCAGGGACTGGGGGAGGGGGAAATGATGAGCTGTGTTTCAATGGGCGCTATATCACAACAAAGGTATTTATGGACTCCTTTCATCCTATTAACAATGAAACATTTTAGAAAATTGAAAATCTATCACCCAAAATACTTGTATACTTTCATCTAAATTTAGATACTTATTCTAAAAATGAGATCACCCTATATTCCCAGTCACTTTTCATTTAATATGAATACTTATCCCTACCCTTTAATATTTTTGAATATATGATTTGAATGGCCGTATTCCTTATCATATCTTGTACGTAAATGACTGCTTCCGTAGTCCCGTTGCCATCTTCCTCCACCAACCACATCTTGATTATGTCTCAAAGTGGAGTTCAAATGATATGAGCTCCTGATAGCTTCCAAATCTAGCATCATTCACTGAGCGTCCAGAGTACTGCCCCTTTATCCTTTTCCCTTAGGATGGCAGGCACGTCATACCACATCTAGTCTCCCTCTCTAGATTGGGAGCTCCTCCCGGGGCAAGATACTGTTCACTCAGTTCTCCATCCAGCTCTTAGCACAGTGCTTGGCACGCGGTAAAAACTCAAGAAAGATTCAAAAAACACAATAAATCTAAATGAGTTACTCACTGTGGCAGAGAATGTTAACTGTCCACAAAAAATCCACTCTGCTTTTCTGGCGGCACACAGCTGGACTCCATGATCCAGCTCCATGGTGTGTCCTATGACCACGTCTTTGCCAGTGGAAGAGGCAAGGAACTGATGTGTGCCATTCTAGACTTGGCTGATAAAATCCTTCCATGTCCATTGCTTTATGTCCTTTCCCCTGGTGCTGATGGATGCAGATGCGGACGATGTCCTAGGGATGGAGAAGGCACATGAGGGAAGAACTGTGGGCTCCTGAAGGACCAGCTTAAGGAGCGTGGTCTCTCCAACCTGAACACCTACCCAGCACCGTCATGTGGGGAAATATCGAGTGATATGCTACAGAAACGTGGGGAGTTATCTGGTGCTTCATCATAAACTGATATACCCACTAAAAGCCTAAATCACAGGATCACCTTAAATAGTTATCAACCTAGTCTGTTTTAAATGATGGAAGTCAACTTGGCTCTAATAATTGAGCGGGTCAGTGGTGGGATGGACCTTATCTATTTACTCAGCACCTGTCCCCTGAGCACTCAAATACGGCCAGTGCTGGAAACATCCCAACAAGGTCCTGCCCTCCAGGAGCTCACAGTCGGGGAGGGGGGGAAGATGGACAAAACCATGTGAATGAAAAGAGCTAATGCTGTATGGAAAAACCGCAGGTAATACAATGGAGTGCCGGGGCCACTAGGCCGGGGGTCTGAAAGGTCTGCACTGAGATGACATTTGATTTCCAGCAGCATGACAAGAGGGAACCAACCTGCACAAACCCAGGGATAGTTAGCCTGGCAGAAGGCACAACGGTGCAGACACTTGGAGGCACAAGCGAGTTTGGCCAGAGAGGAGCTTAGACAGGAAACCAGTGTGGCCAGAGGGAGCTCTGGAGGAGAGTTGGGGACGGAGGGAGGCTGGAGGAGAGCCGGGCCAGGGCCAGGGCATGATGACCCAATTAGGGATCGACTGCTATTACTGTGTGACAACAATTCCACAAACTTAGTGGCTTAACTAAAAAAATATTGACTATTTCTCACAGTTTCAGGGGACAAGGAATCCACAAGTGCTCAGCCGGGTGCTTCTGCAAGTCTCTCAGGAGGTCGGGCTGTGGTCTCAGTGAGGCAGGATCTGAGCGCACTCAGGGGGACAGGCAGGGCTCCCTGCAAACTGAAGGCCTGAGTGCTTCTCTATCTGTAGGTCTCTGTCAGTGCGAGGCCACGCGGCCGTCTCTCTACTGCACCTCACAACACAGAGGCTTGGTCCCCAGAGTGAGGGATCTGAGGAAGAGAAAGAGAGAGAGCACACGTCAGAGGGAACAGGAGGGTAAGCACGGACTGTTTATACCCAAATCTTGGAAGTGACACTGGATCTCTTTGGCATCTTGTATGGAAAAGAAAGGAATGACTAAGTTCGGTCCACACTCAAGGGGAGTGGATTACACAGGATGTGTAGACCAGGAGGTGGTGATCACGGGGAGCCCCTGAGGGGAGAAGGGGAAGTCCCAAAGTTCAGTGCCTCGCCCAGAATCACAGACTGGTGAGAAGCTGGAGCCAGGTACGCACCCAGCTCTGCGTCCTCAAAGACGGGGCCCTGGCTGCACGCAGGCTTCTCGGGCTCCGGACAACACCGTTGGTGGAACTGCGTACACATCCGGAGACGGCTTGGCGGTGAGGCTGAGCGATCAGCAACCTAGACGGGCACTTGGCAAGTTCTTCTCTGAGGAGGAGCCCAGGGCAGGGGAACCCCCGAGTGCTCCCCAGTCCACATCACACCCAGGGCGGAGGGGGTGGCGGCCCACCTTTATGCTGAGCTCATGCTTATGCAGCTCTGAATTTAACCCGTCGTTGGATAATGGGAAACTGAGGCCCACAGAGAGGCAGGCACCGGCCCACGGCACATGACAGGCAGCGTCTAGAGGCCAGGGTGTGTTCTGACCTTCTAGGCCAAGACTTGAACCCCTCCCATAAGGTTTGCTTTGGAAATTAGAAACCCTCAGATCTCGGGAAGCTCGTGCCCATCCCTCCATTCACAGTGACTCTTTTCTTCTTGGCATCTGGAACATGAGCACTCACTCACACACACACCCACACACACACACACGCAGTGACATTAGATGTAAGGACTGGCTATGGGGTGGGATCAGCAGAGAGGCAGACATGGGGGGTGACAAGAGGAAGGAAAAAGAGGTTGCAGGCATCCCCTACATGGGACACCACTCCTCCAATTTGATAGGTATTACCCCACACATGCCTGAGGGCATCTGTGGGAAGTACATGGTAGAATAATCTCCATTGTGCAGAGAGGAGGCAGGCAGGCCCTGAGAGGCACAATGGCTTATCCAGGATCAAGAAGAGGTAGGAACGAGGAGTTGTATCTGTGTCTCTCTCAAAGCTGGGGCACTGGCTACACTAAGACCTTCTCGGGGGCCAGTGGAGACAGGTTTGTGATGTATGTGGGTACAGATATGATATTGCATAGTGAAGGGGGGTGGGCAGTCAGCAGCCCAGAGGACTGTTTGGTTCCGTGTTGTTGCAGGAGGGGGCACCAATAAGGAGACTCCAGGAAATGAAGTCACTTCCTTGACAACAGACCCCAACAGAACTTGGAATCCTCGTAACCAGGCACTCACCTTCTCATAACCAGCTCAGTTGGTCCGAGACAGTTGGAATTGAAAGATGTGCGACTGCCATATCCCGACTTACCAGGGCTCTGCTTTCCGGAGACCCCAGAGGGGGAAGCTCTTTAGACGCCTTGGGCATTGGTGCAGTTCTCATGCTGGGTGCCTCTGGCCCTTTGCCAGGAGGTCCTCTAAGGTAACACGAGGCGGACTAGGTCAGGCCAATCCAGGTCAGGCCACCTCTGTGAGCCCTCCCTGGGCACACCCCATCCCCTCCTCTTCAGTGTCGGGGGAAGAGGGACATGTGGGGAGGATCCACTCTTGGCAGGAACAGGTTGGTGGGCAATTGATAACCTGGGGGTCAGGCCCTTT